>VBSM01000529.1:17320361-17342647 GCA_008086735.1 Cheirogaleus medius
GGCCTCCCAGAGTGCTAGGATTACAGGCGTGAGCCACCGCGCCCGGCCTGCTTCCATTTTCTTATGAGTAATATATATATATAATAAGAGGCACCTTCTGGGGGTTCCAAGTCAACTGGCTGACAACATTGTGTCTTAACTTTAGAGTCAGAGAGGTCTGGGTTTGAGCCTTAGTTTCCTCATCTAGGAAATGTGCAGCAGAATCCCCCACTTACAAAATGGCTACAAGGATGGAACCAGATAAACAGGCAAAGGGCAGCCACGCCCTTTGAGTGTTTACAATTCTATTAATAATTGTCCTCCCCACAGCCACGCTCATTCACTGAAGACACATTTGCACATCTTCCAGGTCCCAGGCACTGTTCTGGGTGCTGAGGACACACAGATGAGCAAGACAGGCTTGGCGCTGTCACGAAACTGACATTGCAGACAGGGAGGATGGATGTGAACAAGCCAACAAGATCATTTCCTATGCTAGAGTGCACTGGAGAAAACAAACCAGGGGAGGCGATAGCTAACTACCAGATGGTGGGAGGAGGTGGCACTTGAGATGAGGTGGTCAGGGAAGCCGTCTCTGAGGAGGTGACCTTCGGGTGAGGTCTGAATGGGGAGGAGGCAGCCACGTGATGACGTGGGGAAGCCTGGGCAAGGCGCTGGGGCAGCCCTGGAAGAGGCGCTGTGAGGAGCATGGGCTGCGGCTGAGGGCGGCTGACGAGGTCACTGGGATGTGTGCCCCGCAATGAGGAAACTGGGAGTTTCTGAAGTGGAGAAATGTTCATTGAAAACTTTGAGAGCTGATGTCAACGGGCCAAACTGCCTGCTGTTTGTGGTTAATTGAGAAAGAGCCTGCTTGGGGCAGGGCCATAGCTTCTGCTGTGGCCTTCAGCAGAGGGGTGGCGACACACGCCAGAGAGAAGGGCAAAGGCCCCTCGCTGCATCCAGCCTGGCCCTAGGCTTGGAAGCATGTGTGACCCACTCACAGTATCAGCTCAGAGGCTTGGAAGAGCCACCAGCTCTGCACACTTACTAGCTGGAATGGGGCAGTTAGTTCCTTCACTCTGGCTTAGGGCTTTGCTCCTGTAGGAATAATTTCTGATATATTAGAGAACATAATTTTTTTTTTGAGACAGTCTCACTCTGTTGCCCGGGCTAGAGTGCCATGGCGTCAGCCTAGCTCACAGCAACCTCAAACTCCTGGGCTTAAGTGATCGTCCTGCCTCAACCTCCCGAATAGCTGGGACTACAGGCGCGCGCCACGATGCTCACCTAATTTTTACTATTTTTAGTAGAGACGGGGTCTCACTCTTGCTCAGGCTGGTCTCAAACTCCTGAGCTCAAGTGAACCTCCCACCTCAGCCTCCCAGGATGCTAGGATTACAGGTGTGAGCCATCACGCCCTGCCTAGAGATCACAATTTGTGTGAAAAGGTTAAATCCCCCCCCCCCATTATAAAAAAAGATTCAGCTTGGGTAAAAAATAAAAATGTGGGCATACACTGTCAACAAAAAGGCACATTTAAAATAAAAAGGCACTGGCAATAGTAGAGGGTGAGGAAATCCCAGGACTCACCCTTGTCTTAGCCAGAAACACGGGGTTTAGGGCAGAGGTCAAACTCTCCTTTAATAAGCAGTCATTCAAACTGCCTGTACCAGGCCCTCCACCATGTGCACGGGACAGATCACTCCATCTCGCCTGTTTCTTTGGATTCCTTCCTCTGTATGCCAAGAGGTTTTGGCATTTCAGCCTCCTTTGGTTTGGAGTTGAGTCCAGGTTTGGGTCAACAGCTTCAGCAAATAGGACCCCTCCCAGCTGCCTGAGCTGCCACCCTAAATCCAGAATCCCTAGCAGGCTCCCCAACAAGAGAAACTCAGCCCAGTCTGAAATGATGTCCCTTTTTTCCTGGTCTAGTACTCTTAGGCTCATTTCTACACATTTCCCCAGGTTTTTGCTGGTATTAATTAGCAAGATCTTCCAGCTCACTTGGCGTGTGAGCCTTTTCCCTCCAGGTCAGGTTTTTCTATGTAACTGTTTCCCTGGAGCATGATAGGTTTTGGCGCTAGTTATGGGCTCAGAGAAGTGCTGTAGCTTGCCCAAGGTCACACGGATCACATGTGGCTCCAGAGCCCCAGCGTTTAGCCCTTGCCTTCTCCTGCCTTTGCTTTAAAACAAGCAAACAAGCCCTCTGCTTGGAACACCTTGGGAGTCACACAGCCCGATCCCTCACGCTGCTGGGGATCTGAGGTTGCAGGTGGGCAGGGCCTTGCCAAAGGTCACAGGGCAGGGATGGAGCTAAGCCTGCTCTCTGCTATGCTCAGTGCCCCCCTGGGCAGAGCCAGACCTGTGGGTTCTTCTTCTTTGAATCCTGGGTGCCCAGAGGAGGCGTCCTTTATCCTGTGTGACATCCCCTCCCCCAGCCCAGGGTTCCCCAGGCTGCCACCCCATCCAGGCTCAGGAGGGACGGCATTGATGGAGGGTCTCTTTTCCCCTGCAGGGAAGTTCTGGCACATCTCTGACCTGCACCTGGACCCCGACTACAGTGTATCCAAAGACCCCCTCCAAGTGTGCCCATCAGCGGGTTCCCAGCCAGTGCCCAACGCAGGCCCCTGGGGCGACTACCTCTGCGATGCTCCCTGGATCCTCATCAACTCCTCCATCTATGCCATGAAGGAGATCGAGCCGCAGCCAGACTTCATCCTCTGGACCGGGTGAGCAGTCAGGGCAGCAGCTTCCCAGTGCCGGGCACCTGCTGTGTGCCACGTGCCAGCCTGGCACTTTAGTCACCTTAATCCTCAGATCAGCCCTGTCTTAGAGATGAGGAACCCGAAATGTAAAGGAATTATGTACCTTGCCCAGGGGTCCCTGCATCTGGCCGATTCCAAAGTCTGTGTCCTCAACCTCCATGTCTCCCTTGGCAGAACACAGCTCTCACTGAGGCTGGGGACATGGTTGTGGCATGTCTGGGCACCTGGGCGGCAGCTCCTGGGTTTTAAGCTGGGCATGGACACTGGAGCCACCGCCACTGGGGTTTAGGGACTCTAAGCCAGAGAGATCCAAATGCAGGAAGGGAAGAAGGTACCAGGGCTGAAAGGGGTCCACAATTGGGGCCAAGTGTCCTGGTCAGCTGCTGGCCACCCCTGGGCTGCCCAGTGGCCCTGGAACGTTCTCACTGGTCAGAGCACGGCTCTGCATGGGACAGCTGGAGGGATGATTCCGCTCAGCCACAGAGGCCAGTTTTTCTTCTACTCTGAGGATGCTGCTCCAAGTCCGTCCACTTTCCTGGGAACTTGCCTTCCTTATCATTCAAGGTCCCCCAGTCCCTCACACTCCCTCACTTGGTAGGTGAGCCTGTCGGGTGCTCAGCCCCAGGGTGGACACTGGGAACTGAGACGATGGAGACCCAGACTTGCCTTCAAGGAGCTCATGGTCTTGTGGTCTTGTGTCCCCAAGGAGTTTTCAGGGCTAAACAGCTCCTCTTGCTGCCCTAGTGAGTATCAGAGACGCAGTAGGATATGACGGGTGTCGGCATAGACTCTGCGGCCACGCTGATGGGGTTCAAATCTCGGCCCCACCACTTTCTGGTTGTCTGCACTTAGGCACAATTCTTAGCTCTTCTGTGCCTTGTTTTTTAAATCTGGTAAATGGGTCTAACAGCAGAACCTATGTTGTAGGGTTATAATGAGGAACCTATTAGTGGATATGACTAATGGCACACTGTAAGCCCATGTGCGCTCCTAGTGGCAGTATTGGTGCTGATAAACTAATTAACTCCTGGTGAGGGCCAAGGACATGGCCAGCAGGTTCCTTTCTCAATCTGGTCTAGCGGAGGCCTCCGAATTTAAGTCCTTTGAACTTCTACCCATCCCCAAATGCCCCCTGCCACCATTCTCCTCCCCGTGCTGAGCATTTCCAAGGTGGATCCAAGAATTTAGATCAGTCGAATGGGGGACAAAATGTCCTGTCCCTGGATCTGCCCTAGAGAAGATCTGAACCTACACTCTGAAGCCAGCTCCCAACTTAACTCCTTAGAACTCTTGGGTAAAGGTGCAGCATCCAGAGATGGCTTCTCTACCCTGAGCTCCCTGGGGGCTTGCAGATGGGACTGGAACCCAGAGCTTCCCTCTCTAAATACTATTAACCACAACCTAGCAACGTATATGTAATTTTATACATATAATTTCCCCCCTTGATCGAAGTCTCACAAATACTCTATGAGTAGGTACCTTATTATCCCCACTTTACAGATGAGCTGATAGAGGCTCAGAGAGGTTAAACAACCTGCCCAGGGACCCACAGCAGGTACATGGCAGAGCCAGGATTTGAACTCTGTCCTGACTCCACTCCAGCCATGCTATTCCCCGCTAAGTGGACATGTGAGGCCCAGCCCACAACTTCTCCTCACTGCAGAGCTTCCCTTCCTTTGCTTGTGTCCCTTCCTGAGTTCTCGGCCCTAACTGGCTCGGCGGTGTTTCGTAGTGATGACACGCCTCATGTGCCCAATGAGAGGCTGGGAGAGGCAGCTGTACTGGAAATTGTGGGACGCCTGACCAAGCTCATCAGAGAGGTCTTTCCAGGTAAGACTCTGTCATCGTCCCCCCCGCCCACCACATTCCCTGAACCCCCGGCGGTGCCTGGCACAGGGGGACAATAGCAGCAGCAAGTTTAAAGACCTTCATCCATTGGCGACAATGGGTGTCGGCCAGGTCCTGTGTCAGGTGCTTCGGAGTGATCATTTCTTACTTTCCCAACAACCCCGCAAGCAGCGTGGCAGCCTGTGGGCCTGTGGTACACGCAGGACCCCATTACAGGGAGTGCCTGCCTTTTCCCTGCCTTCCGCCCCTACCTGTCTAACAGCAGACCCACAGACCCGTGTCAGGGTGTTTTTTTGTTTTTTTTTTTTTTTTGAGGCAGAGTCTCACTCTGTTGCCCAGGCTAGAGTGCCATGGCGTCAGCCTAGCTCACAGCAACCTCAAACTCCTGGGCTCAAGCAATCCTGCCTCAGCCTCCCGAGTAGCTGGGACTACAGGCATGCGCCACCATGCCCGGCTCATTTTTTCTATATATTTTTAGTTGGCCAATTAATTGCTTTCTATTTATAGTAGAGATGGGGTCTCGCTCTTGCTCAGGCTGGTTTCGAACTCCTGAACTCGAGCGATCCACCCGCCTCGGCCTCCCAGAGAGCTAGGATTACAGGCGTGAGCCACCACGCCCGGCCGAGGGTGTTTACACTCACACACAGGTGTCATCCCTGGGGAGGTCCTCACAGCCCTGTGTCCTGCTCTGGCAGGAGCTGGCATCCTCTGCCCTCAAACCATCCCGGCTGCCAGGGGCTCTGGGAGATGCTGATTTGCAGCAAAGTGCTGTTTTTGTTGCTTCCAAGGCCTTCAGAGCGTGGCAGAGCGGGTGGGGACTGGGAGCGAGCCGGGCAGCAGCTCTAAGGGACACTATAGGGAGAATAGGGTCTAATGGTCCTTGAACATGTTTCAAACACAAAGTCCTGGGGGCTGAGTCGGGCTGGCAAGCTACCCGTGAAAGCAGCCTACTACCCACCCCCGCTCCTCCTGCGGGTTCTGGTCCAGCTTCCTCAGGACCCAGATATGGAATGGTGACAGTAAAAATTAAAACAGCAGCAGAATAGCTACATGTGTCAAGTGCTAAGTGTCAGGCACCTTGTCTCATTCACTGTCATGCTAATCCTGGACAGTGCCATCTCCATTTTACTGATGAGGAAGGTGAGCCTTGGTGTCAAGGAAACTGGTCAAGGTCATGTGGCAAGGGTGGGGACCCAAATCCTGGTTTGAGCACTGCCATTACCCCTACTCCCACAGACCCCTTCCCTCAGTGTAAATCAATACGTGCAAAGGGATGTCTGGAGGCTTCTAGTTGGCCTAACCCAACCCGACCCAACCCAGACTGCTGGGGGCCCTTCACCTTCCAGCAGAGGTCACTACTTGGGGTCAAACCATGACATTCCCCCACCCCAGCAATAGGTCTGTTACTCACACTATTACTCACAATGTATAGCTAAAGAATCATGGCTCAGAGCTAGTCAGTTCCTAGGGAGGGAGTCAAACTAACATTCTACTTGGAGTGTACTTTCCTTTGCTCCATATGGGGCTTCCGGAATAAAAGTGAAATAATAGATAAGAAAATGTAAATGATAAGATCTTGCAGTTTATACCACACTTGCACATTTATGGAATTTTCTAATATCCAAGGTGCCATTGACTTAAAGATGCATGCACAATTATGCACAATTATTTTATGTATTGCTAAGAAGAAACCGCTGCCAGTTCCAGTCTGACACAGTGCTTTCTCCTGGCCACAGCCCCAAGACACACCTCACTTTTAGAGACGATAAATGAGATAAATTGGAAGAGATGAAATGAAGCATTGTCTTATTTGAGAATTATACAACACAGGCCAAGCAGAACACTCCTATTCTGTGGATAATTAGGCTGAAGTCCAGAGGGGCCAAGAAACCGGTTCGAGAGGAGGAAGAGACAGAGGTTTGGGATTCTGGGCTCCACAGCATGTGCTCTTCCTGCCACGTTCAGCCCGTGTTGCCCCCAGAGTCGCTGTGAACGCCAGTCCCTGCCTCCCCGACGCCACCGAGTGGTGGAGAGCGCAGGTGCCCGAGGCAAACAAATCCAGGGCCCAGTTCCAGCTCTGCCACGTTCTAGCTGGGTCATTTCAGCCAGACAGTTTTCTCCTAGTGAAAAAAGGAAAAGAATGGTACCTGCCCAGAGGGTTGTGATGGGGATTAAATAAGGTAATGCGTTCACTCATTTAGTCAATCAACAAATATGTACTGAACATCTGTTATGGGTGGGACACCATTCTAGGGGTAGAGGACATGGCAATGGGCAGGAGACCAGGTCATGCCGCCATGGGCTCGCGATGGTGAGGACCCTGGCACACAGGCGGTACAACAATGGGAGCGATTCCCTCCCTCTTCATCTGCCCTTCGGATACCAGGATTTGTGTTTTTTCTTAAGTGGATTCTCAATGGCTGCTGGCACTTTAGAGAGGTGAGGGTTTTTTAAGGTGGCTACAGTGATGCACTCGACAACCTCCCACTTTGGCAGAGCTGTCAGCATTTCAAGATCTTGTAGGCTACACAGGGCAAAGGGTTTGTGGGAGAATTGGAGGCTCCAGCCTTCCTCACTGGTTCAAGGTCACTCCCTGGGATGGACCAAGCTCATACAAGGGCAAGGCCTTCCCTGCTCTGAGCATGAGAGGAGTTTTTGTTCATCGTCACATTATTAATGGAGCACCCACTATGTGCCAGACACAGAGCACAGAATAAAAGCAGGAGTGAGGCTGTTCACGTGGAGGCTCCCCCACGCCTCCTGGTCTCATTCACAGGCCACTTCCCTAGGGAGGCGTCCCCCACCCCCACTCCTGCCCTCTGTCACCACATCCACAGCAGTGGTCCTTCCCTTTTCGTGGGAGCCCTCACACCTCTAATTACTCAATACCTGTCAACCTTACTGCACCGCAAGGCCTCTGGGACTGGGAGCCGGGGTCCCTGCTCTGTGCTTCGGCTCATAGTAGGTGTTCAACAACATCTGCTGACTGCATGAACAGGTGAAACTCCTAAGGCCTCCTGGAGTGAGCCAGACCCCTTCCCTAACAGTAAGATGGATCTGGAATTGATAAGAACTGGGAACACTAAATGACCAAGTGGCTGACAATGACCTGAATTATTTTGACTGTCCTGTTTCCCCCTTCTCACCTGCTGCCTCCTTTCTGGCCAGGAGACTTTCCACTGGGAACGGAGTTAGGGACTGGAGTCAGAGAACTCTCTGTCCTTCCTTCCTAGGTCTGAGCAGAGTTCAGCCAGATTCTATCAGCTGCGGTTTCCTGCTTATCTTTGTATTTTTCTCATCTGCGCTATCGCTATTGCTCTTCCTCATTAGGTCTGATGGCTGGTGGCCAACTGAAAATGACTAATTCCACCAAGTGCTTTTGTGTATATATTGTGTATTTCTCCTTTGCCCCCAGATACTAAAGTCTATGCTGCTTTGGGAAATCATGACTTTCACCCCAAAAACCAGCTCCCAGCAGGGAGGAACAACATCTACAACCAGGTAGCAGAACTGTGGAAACCCTGGCTGAGTGACGAATCCATTGCTCTCTTCAAAGAAGGTACTAACACCATTTGCTACTATAAGGAGCACCTGCCTCATGCCAGTTCTGATCTAATTTTGCCTTCACAGCAACTCCTTGAAATAGGTACTGACTATATCCCCATTTTACAGAGAAGGAGATTGAAGCTTGAAGATACCAAATCACTTGGCCAAAGTCACATAGTTTACTTAGAAAAGGCAGGCTTGGGAGCAGAATCTGGGACTGACTCCAAAGCCCGTGCTCCAAACCCCACAGTGCTCGATGATCCTAAGTCAGTACTTACTGAGCATCTACTGTGCCAGGCAGCGTACTAGACTCTTTACAACAACCCTGGGAAAGACCAGTGACTTCCACTTCAAGCAGGGTTTGAACCTGGCCACTGCTAACGCTGTGGGCTGGGTAGTTCTTTGCTGTGAAGGACTGTCGTGTGCACTGCAGAGCGTGTAGCAGCATCCCTGGCCTCTACTCACTAGATGCCAGCAACACCCACAGCTGTGACAACCCAGAATGTCTTAGACATTGCCAAATGTTCCCTGGGGGGCAAAATTACCTGGTTGAGAGCCACTAGTTCCGAGACACAGCCAGCCCAAAGGAAGCTGACCCTATCCTATTCCCTTTCCTCCGTCTCCTGCTGCTGTGACTCCCTGCTGGTCAAACGCAACTGGAAGCCTGTCGATTTAGTCCACATAGATCAGTTCCTGGGGCAGAGAGCTCAGTGGGGAAGGGTTGACAGTGGATCTGGAAGGGCAAACACGCATCGTTGTTATTCCTGTTACACAGATGCGGAAACTGAGGTATAGAGAGGTAAAGTAACTTTCCCAAGTTGCACAGCTAATGAGTGATAGAGCCAGGACTTGAACCCAAGAAGACTAGCTCCCAAGCCTCTGGTCTCCTATGATAAAGATGGGGAGAGAAGGATGAGGGGTGCAAGGGAAGGACAAGGTGGGAGAGTTGGAGGGAAGGGGGAAGGGGTGTGTCTGGCCAGAGGCGGGGGACCCCTTCCATTCTCCCTGGCTGTGATGTCCTAGGTGCCTTCTATTCTGAGAAGTTGCCGGGTCCCAGCAAGGCCGGCCGCATCGTGGTGCTCAACACCAACCTGTACTACAACAACAACGAGCAGACAGTAGGCATGGCCGACCCCAGCCAGCAGTTCCAGTGGCTGGCAGATGTGCTGGCCAACGCGTCCCGAGCTGGGGAACGGGTAAGGGCTCCTGCATCTTTCTCCTCCCTCTCTGGGGTTACTTCCTGAATAAGTCTCCCACTCGGGACAAACCCACCCACTCCGTGATGCCCCTGCCACATCCTTCATCAGCCTGGTGCCTGGAGGGTTTTTCCATCCTCGAAACAGCCCTGTGAGCTGGGATCTAGAAGCCCATCGCAGGGGAGGACCCTGAGGCTCACGAGGAGTGATCACACGATAAGTGACAGAGCCGAGACCAGAACACCGGTCTCCGGATTCCAAGTCCAGTGCTCTGTCCACTGCTACCACATGCACAGCTGCAGCCCCACTGTATGCCCTGCCCTTAGGGCGTGTCCATCTAGTCTGCTGGGCCAGCAACTCTGCAAGGACTGGCCTGAGTCCCTGCGCTGTCCAGCACGTCCCAGGAGGATCTCGTGGCTGGTGCTGGTGGCACTCACTGTGCCAGCAGTGGGCACGTTGCTCAGCGCTTTATGGGATTATCTCGTTTAGCTCTCAAAACTGCAGCAGTTAGGTGCTATTCCAGAGGAGAAAACTGAAGCTCAGAGAGGTGACACACAGCTGGTGTCTAAGCTACAGTGTGACCCCAAAGCTCACACTCTTAACCCTGTCCCTGTTCTGCCTCCTGCAATGGTAGCCAAGTGTCCAGGTGTTGTTAGCTGAGTGACTTGAGGAACGTAAGACATGCACGCACTTTACCACGTAGCGTACGCTACACAGCCATGCAAGGATGGTTTCATTAGTGCCCAAGCTCTCTCAGGTATAGAGAGGTAAAGTAACTTTCCCAAGTTGCACAGCTAATGAGTGATAGAGCCAGGACTTGAACCCAGGAAGACTGGCTCCCAAGCCTTTGGTCTCACTGATAGGTGCCTCCTATGGTAAAGATGGGGAGGGAAGGACAAGGGGTGCAAGGGAAGGAGGAGGAGACGACTAGTCTTCGAAGCATCGGAAGACTTCATGGAGGAGGTGCTCTTTGAGCTAGGTTTTGAAGCATGGGCAGGTTTCACAGAAGTGAAAGTGAGACTGGCACTCCAGGTGGCGTCCTTCATGGCACAGCACGGGCAAAGGCACAGAGGTGGAAGGCGTGGGGCACATTCAGTGAATCTGCCTGGGAGGCGGAATGGGGAGAAGTTCAGGGAGGAGCTACACATGCACCTGTCTACCTGCCTTTGGGGAGAGGGGCAGGTTCTGAGAGGTAGCAAGGAGGGGCTGGAGAGGGCGTCTCTGAGCCGCTCCTGGGCGCCCCTTCCTCATAGGTGTACATTACCGGCCACATACCCCCGGGGTTCTTCGAGAAGAAGCGGAACAAGGCGTGGTTCCGGGAAAGCTTCAACGAGCAGTTCCTGGAGGTCGTCCAGAAGCACCATGGCGTCATAGCAGGGCAGTTCTTTGGGCACCAACACACCGACAGCTTTCGGGTGTTCTACGATGATGCAGGTACTCGGCCTGGAGGGTGGCTGTCAGCCTGCCTCCCGCCTGCCACCAGCCTCTCAGTCCCACTGTCTTTCCTGACAGGTGCCCCCATAAACATCATGTTCCTCACACCTGGGGTCACCCCTTGGAAGACCACATTACCTGGAGTGGTCAACGGGGCCAACAATCCAAGCATCCGGGTGTTCGAATACGACCGAGCCACACTGAGCCTGCAGGTCAGGAGCCCTGGGTGTGCTGGGGCCACAGGAGGAGGAGGGTGGGAGGGACCTGAACGCATCTCTATTAATCCGCCCACCACTGGCCACCCAGCCTTAGGAAGGTCAAGTTACCTCCACCCTTCTCTCAAGCTCAGGTTCAGAACCCTGGGGCCACCTGCCACCAAGTCAGGTCAATTTTTCTTACTCAAATCTTTCACCCTGGATCACTGCACAGCCTCCTCCCTGGTCTCCCTGCCTCCAGCCCTGCCCTGCTGTGGCCCATCTGTGCACACTACAGAAGAGATTCATCTTTCTAAAGCACTGCTTTCATCTTATCTCTCTCCTGCTCAAAAACCTTCAGTGGCTCCCCAGTGCCCTCAAGATAAAGTTGTGTCTCCGTGGCATGGTATTTAAGGCTTCCCACAGTCTGACCTCAAGCCCATTGCCTGCCTCTTCCTATGTACTGACTAGGCTTCAGCCCCTAATTGAGCCAACCTGCACCTTCTAGAATGTGCTTGTGATTGTTGAAATGACAAAGAAATATTCCTTCATTTATTCAACAAAATGCATTAAGCATCTGCCATGTGCCAGGCCCTGTTCTAAGCTCAGGAGATATGGAAGTGATCAAAACAAAGTCACCACTTTCCTGGACCTGACATTCTTACAGGACAGAGACAATAAACAAATAAGTAAAATTAGGGCCGGGTGCGGTGGCTCACGCCTGTAATCCTAGCACTCTGGGAGGCCGAGGTGGGCGGATCGCTCAAGGTCAGGAGTTTGAAACCAGCCTGAGCAAGAGCGAGACCCCATCTCTACTGAAAATAGAAAGAAATTAATCGGCCAAATAAAATATATAGAAAATAGCCGGGCATGGTGGCGCATGCCTGTAGTCCCAGCTACTCGGGAGGCTGAGGCAGAAGGATCACTCGAGCCCAGGAGTTTGAGGTTGCTGTGAGCTAGGCTGACCCCACGGCACTCTAGCCCAGGGAACAGAGTGAGACTCTGTCTCAAAACAAAAACAAACAAACAAAAAAACACAAATAAGTAAAATTAAGTATGGCACAGAGAGCAGGGCTAAGGAGAAAAGCAAAACAGCGTGAGGAGACAGGGCAGTGACGGTTATGGGGGTGTGCTGTGGGAGACAGGTGGGGCAGGGAAAGTGTCAGAGATACGGTGACATTTGAGTTCAGAGTAAATTGAGGGATCGAGGTGGAGGGAAGAGCAAGTTGAAGGCCCCGGCGTGGGGGTGTGCTCGGAGAGTTAGGGGAGAAGCAAGGAGGCTGGGCGGCCACAGTGGCATTCACAGGGGCACAGTGGGTGGGACGAGGTCAGATCACGTAGGCCACTATGCAGACTCTGGATGTGGAGGGTTTGGGCAGAAGGATGAAAATCTTCTGACTTAAAATTTTCCAAAATCACCATGCCTGCCGTGCAGAGAACCGGCTGTAGGGGCGAGCGCAGATGCGGGGGCAGTCAGGAGGCAGCTACGATGGTGGCTTGGCCAGGGTGGTAGCAGTGGGCTGGTGAGAAGTGTCGGGTCCTGGCTGTATTCTGAAGGCAGAGCAGCCAGATGTGCCGGTAGCTGGATGTGGGGTGCGAGAGGAAGAGAAGAGTCCATGAGGATTCCAAGGATTCTGGCCTGAGCAAGGGAGAAGATGAGGCTGCCAGTTACTGAGATGGGATGACTGCAGGGCCACCAGGCTTTGCAGGGACCATCAGAGGACTGTTTTGGACCAGTTAGCTTTGGGATGGCTAAATGGCATCAAGTGGAAGTGTCGAGGGAGGGGGCATGTTGGAGCTCCGGGAAGAGGTGTGTTTAGAGATTTAATCTGGGAGTGGACAGAGGACATTTAAAGCCAGGGATGGGATGAGACAACCTAGGTCTTTGACTCCAGGGAGTAAACGTAGATGGAGAAGAAGTCTGAGGGTTTTCAAGGGTGTGGCCTGTTGTCCACACGGACACTCAGAGGGTCTTAGCAAGAGGAGTTGCAGGCTGAGGAACACCCAAGGAAGGGAGTCAGACCTGGCTCCACCAGGTCTGTAAGGTTTTTGAGCTTTTTGACCCCTCTGTGCCTCAGATGCTTCATGTGTAAAAGGGTTTGGGGAGGACTAAATGAAATGATGTAATGCGCCTGGCACGCAGTTGTGGTCCACACGTGGCAGCTCCTCTTACCCCAGCTTCTAGTGACCTGAAGCAGGTCCATAACTTTAACCAGAAAGTGTCGTACTGCTAAACCCTTCAGATTCTAGTCCTGAAAATGCAACTGGGCCCTAGGGGTCCGAAGCCTATAACCTCTCTCACCAAAGCACTCTGCTCATGGTCAGTCTCACTCCCTTTAAGGTGCTCTTCATCCATTCATTCTGCAAATACTACTGAGCATCTTCTATGTGCCCAGAAGCTTGGTGGGACAGAAATGCATAGGCCTGAGGCACATAACCTGGGTTGCAATCCTGCCTCTGCCATTGAACACCTGTATGACCCTGGCCAAGTGAATTAACCTCCTAAGGCCTCAGTTTCTTCATCTGTGAATTGGGGGTAATAAGCGCAGTTGCCTTATCAGATTCAATCAGAGGAGGCCTGCAAGCAGACCTGGTAGGTAATTAAATGCTCAGTAGTGGTCACTGTCTCAGCTATAAAGAATTCGGGGGCAAATGCAAGGTGCAGGACTGGGGGTGGAACCGAACAGCAGCTCACGGCTGCCTGCCCCACACCCTCTCTCCAGGACATGGTGACCTACTTCCTGAACCTGAGCCTGGCGAATGCACAGGGAGCGCCGCGCTGGGAGCTGGAGTACCGGCTGACCAAGGCCTACGGGGTGCCGGACGCCGGCGTCCAGTCCCTGCACACAGCTCTGGACCGCATAGCCAGTGACCAGGGCGCGCTGCAGCGCTACTACGTCTACAACTCGGTCAGCTACGATGACAGTGACTGTGACGAGGCCTGCCGCACCGAGCACGTGTGTGCCATGCGCCACGTGGCCTTCAGCACCTACGCCACCTGCCTGCAAGCCTCCGGCTCTGCACCCGCGCCTGCGCCCTGGCTCGGGCTCCTGCTCCTGCTGACGGCGGGGCGGGGCCTGCGCGCGCTGCTGGCGCCTTGACCTTGGGCGCCCCGCCAGCCGCCCACTTGCTGGGCTCATCTTCCTCCTGGTAAAATGGGCAGCGTCACGCCCTCGAGATCTGGGGTTTTCCACCGTTTCTCCGTATGCGGAGAGGGAACTGGATGGGACGGCCGGATCCGGAAACGAAGTCCCCACGAAAGCACATTTCTTTCGTGGTTCATGTTTTGCCCCCAAAACAAAGCTCATCGAGCACGTTATTCTGTGCATTGTTTGTTTTACTATGTAAACGATGTTTAAAGTAGTGGCTCCTCCCCTCCCCCACTCGGATCGTCGTTGTGAACCGAGCTGCCCATCGGCTCGTGGCACGAACGCGGTGCACGCAGTTTGCAAAGTCCTGCACTTTGGGACCAGAACGTGCCTTTCCGTTTCGTTGTTTTGTTTTGCAACAGCGCACACGTGAGGAACTGCTCCGGGCAGTCTCGCCTTGCCTCCAGGCGCCTCAAATGTAAAACTAGGCGGTTGGAAGTCTGCTAAGCGAAGGGCAGCGGTCTGCGTGCCTAGCGGCCCTCGGGGCTCTCGGAGCTCAGGTGGCTGCGTCGGGGGATCCCTGGGCTGGCGTCAGGGCTAGAGCCGGGGGCCAGGGCAGCGGAAGGGCCAGGGTAAGGGACCGGGGCGTCCGCGGGCCTCGCCCCTCCCCGGACGGGGCGGGACGGGGAAGTCCCGCCCAGCAGGACTGGGCCTCGGGCCGCCCCCGCCTCCTTCCTGCCGCCGCGACCCCTGGCTGCCAGGGCGGGCGCGAGCCGCAGAGGGGCAGGAGGGGCAGAGGCAGGCGGGCCATGCCCTTGTCGCCCCGCGCCACCCTCCTTCGGGACCTGGTCCTGGGCGTGCTGGGCACCGCCGCCTTCCTGCTCGACCTGGGTGCCGACCTGTGGGCCGCCTGCCAGTACGTGCTCAGCGGCCGCTACCTGTGGGCGGCGCTGGTGCTGGCGCTGCTGGCTCTCGCCTCGGTCGCGATGCAGCTCTTCAGCTGGGTCTGGCTGCGCGCCGACCCCGTCGGCCTGCACGGGCCGCAGCCCCCCGGTCGCTGCCTGGCGCTGCTGCATCTCCTGCAGCTGGGCTACCTGTACAGGTGAGCGCCCCGCGGGAAGGGGGAGGGGACACGCAGCCCAGCACCTCCGGCAGTGAGACGCCTGACATCGGAAAGGGGTGGGACCTACAGGTGAGCGTCCCGCTCTTCAGAGAAAGAAATCCGGCTGACAGCCCTCAGAGCTCAGTTAGCGCTACCCTTCCGGGCACTGGTGAAGAAACTGAGGCCCAAACAAGAAGGGGAGACGCACAGGATTCGGGGTCAGGCCTCTCTGGGATTCAGTCTGGCTTTGCCACCTGTGACCTCATTTCTGAGTTTCTTTGACCCTCAGTCTCCTCCTCTATAAAAAGTAGGTGCTCACCTAGAGACAGGTGTGGCGGGCACCTGTTGTGAGAAGTGAGTGAAAGAGGAAGTGCTTCGCACAGAGCTTGGTGTGTGGACTCAACATGAGCTGTCCCCTTAGCTGTGGGCAGGGCCTTGGACAAGTCACTCACCTCTCTGGGGCTCAGTTTACTCGTTGTTCCTGGGAGATGGTAACAGGGCCTACTTCAGTTTTGTGAGTTTTTTTTTTAAAAAATGGTACCTGTAAGTTGTCCTGGTGCAGAGTAAGCATTTGACAAATGTCAGCTAGCTTCAGGGTTACTGGGGCCACCCAGGGAGTTTCAGCAGCTCTGACCCCCACAGTAGCACTGTACCCTCACAGCAGGCACCTCGCACCCTTTCCTGCCCACTCATATTCCTCTCCCTGGATGTTTGCTTCCCACCCCCAGGCCAAGCAAGAGGACAGAGATGGGCCCTGACTCATCTGTGTCCCTGCAGCCAGCCAGGGCTGGGCACAGGCTGCGGCTCGGAAAATGTGTTGGATCGAGCTCCTTTTCAGAACTGGCAGGACCCCACAGAAACTGAAACCAAGGGGTCCGAGTCATGCGATGAAGTCAGGACATCTGGTGATCTGGGTGGGGATGGAGCCAGGATCCACTTTGAATCCGTTTACAAATTCTTTCCAGATCTTGCCTTGACAAAGCTGCATGGAGTCCCCAGGAGTGGGGGAGAGGAGCTTTGAATGCTGCAGTTTTGCCTGAGGCTCTGTACAAACAGATATCAAAAAAGAAAAATCCAGAGTGGGCCTGAAGGGGCGCTGCTAGATAGTCCCAGGCAGGCTTTGAGGAGCCCGGAATCCATAACCTCCTTCCGCATCTTCCCTTCCCCTCTCTCTGCTGAGCTTGAGTCAGACAGACTGTACTGAGCCTTGGTTTTGAAAACAGGGTCTCTATTCCCACCTGTGACTAGGCTAGGCAGGGCCCCTGCCAGGACACTGGGGGATCAGAGGCAAAGGCTCTTGCTGAGGGGGAGCTCCATCGGCCCTGCCTGCCTGCCCCTTAGTGTTCTCAAGTCTGTCCAGGGGAGTGCCAGGTGAGTGAGTGGGCTTACTAATCCAGCGGAGCAGAGTTCTGGGTCGGGGAGGCCGTGGTGCATCCTCCACTCCACACTCATGCCAATGGGTCCCCCATGCCTGTCTGTCTAGCCTCTGGACTCAAGTCTGCCCCAGTCTCCATCCCCATTTCTCTTGAGCCAGCCTCTTATGTGGGATCCCTGTTTCCGATCTAAGCCCTCCAGCCCTCCCTCCCCTGCAGGCCAGGGTGCTCTTTCCAGAGCAGAATCTGACCTGTCTTGCCTCTGCTCAGAAGCTCTCAGTGGCTCCCTTTGCCCATGGGATCCCAGGAGATTCGCGGGCATACTAAAAGTTGAGAACTACTGTCTCAGCCATCTTTATGGCATGTCTTTTGAATTCATACAGTTTTGGGTCCAAATCCTGATCCCACAGCTAATAAGCTTCTTTTTTTTTTTTTTTTGAGATAGAGTCTCACTCCGTTGCTGGCGCTAGAGTGCCATGGCATCAGCCTAGCTCACAGCAACCTCCAACTCCTGGGCTCGAGCGATCCTTTTGCCTCAGCCTCCCGAGTAGCTGGGACTACAGGCAAGCGCCACCATGCCTGGCTAATTTTTTCTATATATATTTTAGCTGGCCAATTAGTTTATTTCTATTTATAGTGGAGACAGGGTCTTGCTCTTGCTCAGGGTGGTTTCAAACTCCTGACCTTGAGTGATCCTCCTGCCTCGGCCTCCCAGAGATCTAGGATTACAGGCGTGAGCCACAACGCCTGGCCGCTAATAAGCTTCTTGATCCTGTTTCCCCATCTGTAAAGTGGGGCTCCTCTGAGGAGTCAACAGGACAAAGTTTGTGATGAGCTTGGGACAGTGCCTGGCCAGCAGGAGTAGAAGCCGCATGTAACCCTGTCCTACAGATGAGGAAATGAGTTCAGTAAGGTTAAGTCGCTCGCCCCAAGCCCCATCGCATGGAAGTGAGGAGCTAGGATTGGAGCCTGTCTGCCTCCACCAGGTGCGTGGGAGACCGAGGGATTCACAGGACACTAACCGGCCCTCTGGGCCTCCGTGTGTGCTGCTAGGTGCGTGCAGGGGCTGCAGCAGGGGCTGCTGGCGTGGCGGCAGGAAGTGCCCTCTGAGTTTGACTTGGCCTATGCCGACTTCCTCTCCCTGGACATCAGCATGTTGCGGCTCTTCGAGACCTTCTTGGAGACGACGCCGCAGCTCACCCTGGTGCTGGCCATCGTGCTGCAGAGTGGCCGGGCCGAGTCCTACCAATGTGAGTGATGGGCCAGTGCCAGCCCAGCTAGTACGGCTTGGGGAGTTTTCCCACAAATGTCAGAAATGTTTTCTCTCTTTTATAAAGGCTGCTTGGAAAGTAGGAGAACATGCTTAAGTCAGGCAGATCGGGCTTCAAATCTAAATCACTCTCTAGCTATATGAGTTTGGACAAAAACCTGAGTATCAGTTTGTTCTCATCTGAAAAGTGGACACAAGAAATGCTCCTGCCACATGGGGCTGATGGAAGGATTAAGGGAGGTGATGCCTGGTGCATCATGGCTCTTAATTGTCATTTTTACCATTTTGAAGACGATAGAGATAAAGTGTGTTGGGTGCCTCATACAGAGCAGGCAGCTTGTTGGTCAAGAAACAATTCATTGAGCGCCTTCGTACATGCAGGTTTTTATTGTGCATTTCTTCTGTGCCTGTCGCGGTGCTGGGGACACCGCAGGGAACCAGATGAGCGCGGCCTTGGCCTGCAGGATGGTGGACTATAAAACAGGTGCTTACAGCATGGTGTGTAAGGAACTAGAAAAGGGAGAGGCAGGTGGCAGAGCTGGGCAGGGCCACACAAAGCAGAAGTTTGATAGTGAGGAAATGCGGGAGGGTTTTTGCCCCCAGAAGGGAAGCGACTTGCCCAAGGTCACAGGCCCAGCCGGCGGCTGAGCTAGGACTCTGACGCATGTCTGAGTCAGGCTCTAGGGCTTCCCTTTTGCTTCCACTGCCCCCGCACATCTTGAGGCCCCCTGTTGTAAATGCCGCAGCCCCCCAAGGAACCGGGTCCCCCCCACTCTTCTGTCATTTGCCGTGTGACCCGGGATAGTCTTCCTCTCTCTGGCCTCAGTTTCCACGGCCGTGGAAGATGGGGTTGGACTCAGTCTCCAAGGCCCTTTCAGCTTGCTAGTCTGTAACTTATTGGCAGAAAGGCTCGGCTGGGTTCCTGCGATTAGCCAGGCACCGTGGGAAGTGCTCGGAGTCCTCACTGCTATATTCACAGCAGCCCTGTGGGTCGCTGCTATATTTATCTCCAGTTTTCACAAGAGGAAAGAGGTGCAGAAAGGTGGGGTGACTTGCCCTGGGTCACTCAGCACTCACCGGGCACAAGTTTTTGTCTGTTTGAGAGTGGGGGGTGTCTGGGACCAGAGCTAAGTGGAGAAAGTTTACACTGTGTGGGTGGGGGGCAGGGAGACAGATTTTCCCTACTTTTTATTTAGCAAACGTTTATTCAGCTGCTATGACGTACCATGTACTTAGCTGCTTTCTACCCTCAGGGAGCTGGGGAATAAGGAACTAGGTAATTGCTGTGTGATGAGACCCAGACAGAAGTGGGTGGCGTGTTCCCGGGACACCTGATGCAGCCGAGTGCGTGGGCTGCGGCCAGGATGGGCGACGCTAGGGGCTATTGGAGCTGGGGCTTTCCGGTGAGGAGCAGCGGGCCTAGGAAGTGGGGCATGTGATCCCAGCTGAACAGCCTGCGCAAAGCCTGTCAAGGTCACAGCAGGTGCCAGGCAAACGGGAAGAACATCGGCCCTGCTGAGACTGCGGGGTGGGAAGGGTAGTTAGAAAGGGCGACGGCCGCAGATCTGGTGGCAGCCTGGGAATGGGTTCCCAGTGCACATCTGTGGAGTGAGAGCAGGCGAGGAAGCTCCGGGAGACACTCCAGTGCTGCTTTCCCCTCCCTGGAGGTCCTGGTGCTTCTAGGTCAGGGTGGGCAGCCAGGAAGTGGGATAGGACCCCCGTTGTAAACTTCCGGATCTTGGAAAATCAAGACTAGGGGCCAGTCTGAGCGGGGAGCAGGGAGGAGTGGGGAGACCTTCTGTCCACACAGCAGGGACGTCCCTCCTGGCCTGGGGGCAGCTTCAGCAGAGGCCTGTTGCCATCCCATGGGATTTCCCATCTCCCCTTTTGAAACTCAGAACAGGGGAACTGGGACTGCTGATTTTCACACTCAGGAAAGGCTTGGGCTCGTCCGGGAAAGGAAGGGTTATGGCGGCCTAGAAGATACTCAGGGTGCGGCCAAGGCCCAGGGGTGCTGAATGCTGAGTGACTCCTTATTAGTCACATGCTTACCCTCTCATCCTTGAAAATGCCACTGTGCCTTACTGTGCAGGTGGCGAAGGGCAGACTGGTGTTTGAGTCCCAGCTCTGCTTGTGGCTGCTGAACTTACTGAACGTTCTCCAGCTGCAGCTGTCCTTCAACAAACGGGGGTGCTCATGCCTGCCTCAGGGTGCTGTGCGGGCCCCCGCGGTACCTGTGCCCCTGGGGGCTGCCAGGCAGGCTGTGCACAGCACTCACCCGTTTCCTCTCACTCTCTGCAGGGGTTGGCATCTGCGTGTCCTTCGCGGGCATCTCATGGGCGCTGCTGGACTACCACCGGGCCTTGCGCGCCTGCCTGCCCTCCAAGCACCTCCTGGGCCTGGGCTCCTCCGTGATCTACTTCCTGTGGAACCTGCTGCTGCTGTGGCCCCGAGTCCTGGCTGTGGCACTGTTCTCAGCCGTCTTCCCCCACTACGTGGCCCTGCACTTCCTGGGCCTGTGGCTGGTGCTGCTGTTCTGGGTCTGGCTTCAGGGCACAGACTTTATGCCGGACGCTGGCTCCGAGTGGCTGTACCGGGTGACAGTGGCCACAATCCTCTATTTCTCCTGGTTCAATGTGGCTGAGGGCCACACCCAAGGCCGGGCCACCATTCACATGGTGTTCCTTCTGAGTGACAGTGTTCTCTTGGTGGCCACCGGGATGACTCACAGCACCTGGCTGCCCAGTGGGGTCCCACTGCAGACGTGGCTGCCTGTGGCGGGCGTCTGCTTCCTTCTGGGTCTGGCTTTGCGGCTGGCCTACTACCGCTGGCTGCACCCTCGCTGCCGCTGGGAGCCCGACCGGGTGGACGGGGCCCGGAGTCTCCTTTCCCCCGAGGGGAGTCAGCTGCCTCAGAACAGGCGAGCCGCCCAGTTAGCTCACACCTTTTTCCCCAAGGCTAAGGATGCGGCTGCTTCGCCAGTGAAGGGAGAGGAGAACGGGGTCCTTTGAGGCAGGGTCTGACCCAGCGAGGGAAGAGAGACAGTGAATCACCGTAGAAGGCAGGAGAAGATAAGCTAATTATGCTGCTGTGGGCCTGAGCCACTCACCGAAAGTGGGGCGCCTGCTCTGTGCCAGGCACGGCAGAGTTGACTAAGGTACAGGCCTCCTTTGAAGCGTTCACAGTGTGACCAAGACGACAAGGGCTGGGTCCTGCAGGGTCAGGGGCCCCAGTTATATACAGGATACTTTGGGAGGAAAGAAGAGAGCCCTCTTCTGTCCCTGTCCCCCACCAGTATAGCTGGTGACCCAAAGCTTCCCCTGTGGGTATTTGCACCTCCTGGCCATCTCTAAAATAATTGGTAGAAGTGCTGTCCCACCCCTTAAGGACCTAGGGGCTCCAGGGGGCTGTTCTCTAGAATTCTTCCTCCCCTGCCCCACCACATTCATTCAATTCATTCAACAAATGTTTACTGAGAGCATTTTATGTACCAGGAATAACATTCTGTCCTTGGAACCTGGAACAAGCTCAGCTGCCACCCTAGCTTCATCCCCTACGCGCTCCAGCCAGTCCTGGGTTGGATCTCAAAGGCTGGAAGCCAGGGATGCGTGACTCTGGGTGGCCCCGTCAGCCCCTGCAGGGTGCAGCTGGCGAAGCCTCCGCTCCTGTTCTCCAGGGCCCGCCTTTCAACCAGATGCCTTGTGAACCTGCGGTCTGGGCCGTACACAGTCCGCTGAGTATTTTTTTATTCTTAGGCGGCGTACCTCCTACCTCAGAGTCTGTGAGAGGAAGATGTGTGTGCATATGTGTCTCCGCAAGGAGAGACGTGTTGTTTTTGCTTAACAGTATTATTAGGTTATTATTAAAACCTCATGAAATCCTTTAACCTAGTCTGTGTCATTAAACAAAATCTCCTGGAGTTCAAAACCTCCTGGAAAGGAGTCTGGACCATGAAATCCATCCCCAAATTGGTAAAGGCCCCCAAGACAGAGAAAAAGAGCTGGCTTAGCTAGGACTTCTCAGCCTTGCTTCCCACGTTTTGGGAACCGGTGGGGCCAGCGTAGGGTTGAGTGCTCGGCTGGGGATCAGAACCCAGGTCTGGGCTGACTCTTGTGCATTCTCTTAACTACCAGCGCTGCTCTGGGCCTGGCAGGAGTAGCCACAAACACCTTAGTACCAGGAAGTGACTATGAGAGCCCAGGTGAAGAAAGGTCTTTATGCTGGGAGCGCTGAGAGGCTAAGTGATAAAGTGACTTATGGGACATGGGCGATACTGCTGGGGAAGTGGAATCTTTTGCTATTCTGGGAGGTCTGTGGTTTGGAGAAACAAGGAACAGGAAAAGGTCACTGGACACTAGAAAAGGTTCCAATCAGTCACCCGTGTGGTGGGATCCGGGATAGTCTCAGGTCTGTTACTCATTTATTCTAGTGGAGACACAATAAATAGGCTTAAGTAAAATGTTTGGTACATCAGATAGTGTTAAGTGCTAAAA
>VBSM01000529.1:17342747-17371445 GCA_008086735.1 Cheirogaleus medius
TTGTTTCCACATCTTTGCAATTGTGAATTGTGCTGCTATGAACATTTGAGTGCAAGTGTCTTTTTTTATAAAATGTCTCTTTTTCCTTTGGGTAAATACCCAGTAGTGGGATTGCTGGATCAAATGGTTAGGGCTACTTTTAGTTCTTTGAGGTATCTCCATACTACATTCCATAGAGGGCGTACCAGTTTGCAGTCCCACCAACAGTGTATAAGTGTTCTTTCTCTCTGCATCCAAGCCGACATCTGTTGTTTTGGGGCTTTTTGATAAAAGCCATTCTCATTGGAGTTAGGTGATATTTCATTGTGGTTTTGATTTGCATTTCCCTGATGATTAGAGATGTTGAGCATTTTTTCATGTGTTTGTTGGCCATTAGTGTTTGCTTTTGAAAAGTTTCTGTTTATATCTTTTCCCCACTTGTTTGATGTTTGCTTGCTGATTTGCTTGAGTTATTTGCAGATTCTAGTTATCAGTCCTTTATCAGATGTATAGCATGCAAATATTTTCTCCCAATTTGTAGGCTGTCTGTTTGCTCTATTGATTGTTTCCTTGGCTGTGCAGAAGCTTTTAAATTTAATCAGGTCCCACTTATTTATTTTTGTTGTTGCTGTGATTGCCTTTGGGGTCTTCTGCATAAATTCTTTGCCTAGGCCAATAGCTATATGAGTTTTTCCAACCTTTCTGATCCTTTCAATATATGCAGAAAAAGCTTTTGACAAAATTCAGCACCCTTTTATGATAAGAGCTCTTTTATTAAGAGGCATCAATGGAACATACCTCAATCACTTCAGAAGTGTCACCACTTCTGTTCAACATTGTACTGGAAGTCCTAGCCAGAGCATCAGGCAAGAGAAAGAAACTAAGGGTATCCAAACGGGGAAAGAAGAGGTCAAACTATAACTCTTTGCTGATTATATGATCTTTTTTTTTTTTTATTTTCTCTTATTATGGGGGTACAAGTATTGTTAGGGATACATATATTGCCTCTGCCACCCCTCCCCCACCCCGCCGTGCCGGAGCTTCAAGCGTGTCCAACCTGATTATATGATCTTATATCTAGAAAACCCCAAAGATTCTCTCAAGAAACTCCTAGAATTGATAAATAAATTCAGCAAAGTCTCAGGTTACAAAATCAATGTACACAAATCAGTACCATTCCTATACACCAACAATAGTAAAGCTGAGAATCAAAGAGACTTAATATCTTTCACAATAGCAACAGAAAATAAATTACCTAGGAATATATTTAACCAAGGAGGTGAAAGACCTACAGGGAGAACTACAAAACACTGAGGAAGGAAATTCACAGAAGACATAAACAAATGGAAAAACATATCATGCTCATGGATTGGCAGAATCAACATTGTTAAAATGTCTATACTACCCAAAGAGGGAAGGAATGTTACAAATGGAATTCCATGGGATGAAAGGCTTGTAGCGCTCTAGTGACCTGGAGCTAAGGATGACCCAGAGCTAAGGATGGGGGCAGGGAGAAGTTCTGGGAGGACGATGCTGGTGATTTTGACATACATGGCATGTTATAGGCAGAACTGCAGATCATCCAATCTAGTGACTTCCAGACTTTTGAGTATCATGGACTGGTAAAATGGCCAATGTGGTTGCCAATTTAATTCTAACAAAAGAAGTCATTAAAAACTATCACCATAGGCTGGGCCCATGCCTGTAATCCCAGCACTTTGGGAGGCTGAGGTGGGAGGATTGCTTGAGGCCAAGAGTTCGGGACCCCATCTCTACAAAAAATAGAAAAACTAGCCGGGCGTGGTGGCACTTGCCTGTAGTCCCAGCTACTCGGGAGGCTTGAGGCAGGAGGATCACTTGAGCCCAGGAGTTTGAGGTTGTAGTGAGTTATGATGACATCGCTCCATTCTAGCCCAGGCAACAGAGTGAGGCCCTGTCTCAAAAAACAAAACAAAACACCCAAAAACAACAATAACACACACAAAACAAAAAAACCCCAGAACTATCACCATCTATTATCTTCATCTCATAAAAGAAAGGATATGACAATCTCAGAACAAAGGACCAATTACTTAATTGAATACATTTAAACATACACACACAATTGAAATCATCATCATTTCTTCTCAATTCATAGGGAATATCAGTACCAGTGAGGGCAGGCTTAGCCCTTATAAATTGCTGGGCTTAGTGCCCAACCTGTCTTGGACATAGGTCTTAAGGGTGTCACTAAAACAGTGAAACGTGTCACCAAACTTATTCCTGTCATATGTGAAGAAGAGTAGGCTGAGGGGAGATGCCATATATGCACAAATAGAAGACCCAGTTTTTTAGGCAATTCCCCATTTTTCTTAAGAAAATCCAAAAAGATGTAGTTCTAATTTTATTTTTGGCTAAGCTCTCATCCGATACTCTCTATATGAAGTGGCCAAATGATGGCAATATGTGTGCAATTAAATCCAGTGTATATAGTGTTCCACTTAAAAAGCTGCAGAATCTAGCAGTTGATTTGTGTATATATGTATGTATTTTTTTGAGACAGAGTCTCACTTTGTTGCCTGGGCTAGAGTGCCATGGCTTCAGCCTAGCTCACAGCAACCTCAAACTCCTGGGCTCAAGCGATCCTCCTGCCTCAGCCTCCCGAGTAGCTGGGATTACAGGCATGTGCCACCATGCCCAGCTAATTTTTTCTATGTGTATTTTTAGTTGCCCAGCTAATTTCTTTGTATTTTTAGTAGAGACAGGGTCTCACTCTTGCTCAGGCTGGTCTCGAACTCCTGAGCTCAAGCAATCCTCCTGCCTCGGCCTCCCAGAGTGCTAAGATTATAGGCGTGAGCCACCACACCTGGCCCGATTTGTATGTGTTTTTAAAGTTTTAAAATTCAACAACTTAAAAAAGATGACAGTGACATTACTTTCAACTAGAAATTCCACTTGAATGTTCCAAGAATTTTAAAAGAAACTTGTTTTTGAAAAAAAAAAATTCCTAAATTGCTAATTTCTACCTGCTACCAAAGGATTTGTAAGAGAAATGTACATGTTATATTAATTGTAGGGGGAGATAGAGATGTTTATCTACTCCTTGGGCTTGGAAATCAATGCCTTTAATATCTGTGCTTATAACTGGGTAAGGATATACCAACTAGCAGGTTTACTTTAACTATGGTGTCATTCAAAATCTGTATCTAAGAGGAAAAATACATGTTATAGTCTAACATGTATGGTACTTGGAAGCTAGAACTGAATTCTAATTTTCTTCATTGGACTAAAAGGCAGAAAGCTTTCTTGACTGTTTTCCAGGCCAGTGGGGGACAGCCAGACCCAAACTGGGAGAAATGAAATGAGAAAAAATAGTTGATGTAACACGACATCAGGCCAAATCAAAGTTTGATGCCAGTTTGTCTGTTTTATTGCTTTTGTGGTTTAAACTCAGCACAGCAAGGTATTGATTTCTCTCTTTGGTAATTAAATTCCAGCGTATTTGACAGCAAATGAAATTTCTTATCATTCTAGTTCTAAACTTTATAAAACAATGTATTTTTGAAATAATTAAGAAATAAATGCTCTCTTGCAAATTATTTAAAAATATTAATTTTTCCATGTGTATTTATACCAAATGATTAATTTTTAAAATTTTTTTGGTGAAATTAATGACCCAGTTATTGAAAGGGTGACATCTTTCTAATGAACTCTTTGGAATCTCTATGAAGCCCTAATTAGGCTCCTACACAGCTGGCAATTGGGCTTATCCTATTCAGAAAACACACAGGAGCAAACTGTATAGAAAATAAAAACTTTATTTTTTTCAAGTTTATAAGATAGTTCCCATTACATATAACATCATGGTCAAGGATTCTACAGCCACGAATGCCCGCAGTCACATAAATATATCTAATCCAATCAATGCCTTTTCCTGCTAAAAGAGGCATCTGAAGTCCAGAGGGAGAGTCGTGTTTTGAGTAGAAGTCGTCCTCAACGGGATGGCTCCCATCAGTGCCGTGGGAACTAGCCAAGGAGCCTTGCTTTCTGGAGCTGTCTGACTCAGAGGAGAGCAAGGGACAGTTTGCTGATTGGGGCTGAAACAGAACTAGATTTTCTCTCTTGTGGTTTAAGATATTTTAGAATCTCAGAATTCAGATTTGGCTTCTTTAGTGTGGTATCTGGGGAGTTCTAACTTTTGGATGAAAAAGGAAACTAATTTAGTGGTAAGAAATAGAAGCTTGCTTAAGAGGGGCCCTAACTGCCCCCTTGAGGGGGAGTGAGCAGTGAGAAGGACCCACGCTCACCACTGCTCTCCCACGGAAAAGGGAGACAGACATGGCTCTGCCCCTGTACTCTTCTCCCCGCTGGCTCAGTGGCACGGACACCCATTCAAGGTAGTGGACATCTAGAAGCTTCCCGTGCTGCTGCTGGAGTTTGCCAATCAGATCTATCGGAGCTTTAAAGCTGGGTTTGTGTAAACTGCGAACAAGCTGTGGCACAAGTCTCTTGGGACACTAGCTTTGCCTACCCTCCCCCCAACCTGCAGAGAAGACAGGAACACCCCAAATCAAACAAAAGCCCAAATAGGCATCTAAATCTGGAGCAGGTGTCCATTCTCCTGGACACAACCAGCTGCCCCAGGGGCACTGGGCAGGGTGATGCTAAGGCACAGTCAGTTTTACATTCGAAAGTCAAGACTCCTCTTAAACCCAGGACATACCTGACGACTCCAGCTCTGCTGCTGGCGACAGCCCTCACCATGAAATGTGCAGACCCATCTGAGAGAACCCAGGCGCCCAGCTGGGGAAGGACTCATCATCTGGCTAGTTTTGTGGGGGCCTCTTTCTAGTAAAGAGGGCTTCCCCCTTGATGAAAGGACTCATAGTATCCTTTGGCCCTCAGCTTCCAGCAGGTCTTGATGCTACTCACTTACTTTCTTTCTAGATTTTTGTGCTGGGGAGGAGGAAAAGACAGGGTAAGAAGAGCACTATGTTTCCTGGACAATTCAATTTGGCAAAGATGAGCCAAGAGGCTCCTATTTTCTGTCTGTGCTCTAAATGAGGGTGGCAGGAACCAGAAAGCAGCAGACTGCTCTGCTCAGAGAGCCTTCTTACCTCTCTTGGCCAAGTTCAAGTTCCTTTTGGAAAGAGCTAAGCTGGGAAGTCAGGGCAAGAAGAAAAAGTCCATTGATAAAAGAGTCCAAGTCATAGTCTATGAGTTAAAGAGCTCCCACAGGGTGGGGAGAGGGAAGTATGTGTGTGTACTTACATGGGGTACCACTCCACAGCCTCGCAAACCTGAAGCACCAACAGGGTGGCCTTTGTCCAGGACAGCTATATTGGCAATGGGGGGAGGGGTTTAGGCCTGAAAGTAAAACCTAGAGCTTTCTAAGATCAGCCATAAAGTGAGGCAAAGCAGCCTCTAGGCAACTATGCTGAATACAGACCAAGGCAAGGTCCACCTCAAGATTCCATCTCCCTTCTCCCACCCCCAGGAAGCAAGGCCAAAGAGGCAGCTCAGTAATGGAGCACTGCCTTCAGCTACTCTCCAAAATCTCTCCTTAACATTGTGAGTCATGAAGCACTTTTCAATGAGTTCTGAAGGACTGTGTATACCAGCCTATCTCCGCTGCCATCTAGGTGACCTGGCATTCAAGTCCTGTCTCTTTGTGCTGTAACATTTCTGAAAATGGGTAGGCAGAATATCTGGGCAAAAGTGATCATAGCTGGGCTTGTTCAAGGATGCCTCCTGAGGACCAAGCCTGCATTGCTCTCTGTGCAGCCTGCGCGAGGCTGAACTTCCTCAGCTCTGGGGAAGTTTATCCTGAGGAGATGCCCAGGTTGGTCTTGGAGGGATGGGGCACCAGAAAAACATTGGGCTGGAAGGCTGTGACTCGTGCCTGGGTACCCACCAATCTGCCCAGATGCTTTTTTTGAGATGCTTCTGCATTTGGCCCAGGATTAGGTTTTCAGGCATGAAGCAAGAGATCCAGCACTCTCATTTAAATCAGGAAAAGTCTTTCTGGTCTTCTGGTTTCCCACTTTAGATTAGGATTTGAGAAGCGAGGTGTTCCATGGGAGACTAGGTTTTAATTACAGCAATCTTCTCTTTTCAGGCAGAGATGTGGGTAAATAAATGCCTAGCGTACCCTTCATATGGCTTAAGGGCTCCCTCAAAGGAAGTCAAATACATTGGTAATCCTGGCTAAAATGTAGTTAGAAGCCTGTTTTCAGACTTGATTTGACCTCTTGGGTTCAACACCCAGAGACTGGCCAGACCTGGATGTGGATGTGCGCATGACTAAGGGAAGAGGCTGAGGGGGTGGGCATCTCATGGGCAAAGGGTGCTTCTCTGCAGGAGGAATAAATGGAAGCTTCCTGTCTCAAGAGCTAAAGAAGCTGACATTCCTAAGAAGCCTTAGCGCCCCTTCTCTCCAGTTTGGAGGCTAAGCCTCTGGGGACATAGTCTTTGAATAAGAGTCAAGCTGAAGGCTTAGAGTTTACTGTCTAAGAAAAGGAGTTTCTAGAGTTGTGCCATTTGGCTAAAGGGGAAGAAGGATTGCCAAGGGTTAGACTAAGACTTCTAGGATGGGAAATGCCAAAGTTTAAAGCTGCTCAGTGTCCAGTGCCCCCATAGTTCGGCAAACTAGAGATGGAAGAACAGGGAAGGAACCATCCCAGAGAGCAGACCACTGCAGCAGCTAAAGAGGGGCTACTGCCGCAGAGAGGTATTTTAGATATTTCAATTACTATTTTCAAGGAAACTTTACACATCCCTTTCTTGCTAGAAAAAGGAGGGAAAACCTGCTTCAGAGACCAGGCCCTTAACCTATAAAAATAACATACACATTCACCTGGAAATAAGTTCTACAGCTATGGAGATTCTAGACAGCAAGAGATGTTATTATAAAATCTGCTGCATTTATCCAATCACCACAAGTTAATAGCAGTTCTCAATCTGGTCATGGACTAAGAGTGCAACTCTGCCCCAAGAATTGCCTTTTTTTTCTTCATTTTTTGAAACAACAACAAAAAAACAAAACACAGAAGAATTAAAAGCACTGTAGCTGCAGTGAGTCTATTGTTCTCTCTATCCAACTGTCTCCTGCTTCTGTACGAGGATGAACATGGGGGCTGCGGCTCACTCTTGGCAAAAACTGCAGCTCTTGGTTCTGATTGTGTTCTCGCCAGCATTCAATGGAGAAAGACAGAGAGAGAGAGAAAGAAAGATCCCAGTTGGTTCCAGTCTCTAGCTCCCTTGAGGAGTGAAAAGTTCACAGGGTAGGCTCCTTATTCCAGTTCTTAGAGAAAATCAAGCTCCAAAGCCTGGTGAAGGGACACTAGGTCCCCGTGGTTTGTGATCCTCCAGAAAGGCATGTTGTGCTGGAAGAAAGACAGAATAGCTGGTTAATCCAACTTCTTTTGGGAACTTATATTTACCCCTACCCTTTTCCTCACAGACTTCTCCCCAAGGTATGTGGTAACCCTATCTACTCAGGCCCACCTCATATGGCTGTTGTACATTATAGGACACTTTATAAACGTGAGAGGTTGTTATTAGGTTTCAGTGGTAGCTTTGTGCTTTTATGAGAGATATACCTGGTCTAACTTTTATATGTAGGGTCTGCAGGATTAAATAAAATGGCCTAGGTGAAAAATTAGTATTGATATAAGATTACATCATCTTACAGATGGTCAATTCATAAGTTTCAGAGCCACAAGGCCCAAATCTTGCTCACGTCCAAGATGAAGGACACACAGATCTGGGAAATAATAATCCCATTATATTATTTGATCAGCATTGTGTCCACAATACTGTGTACTGTTCTAAAAGCCACATTTTTAAAAATTTTTATTTAATAGATAGAGTCTCAGAGCCAGGTGCAGTGGCTCACACCTGCAATCCCAGTGCTTTGGGAGGCTGAGGTGGAAGGATTGCTTGAGGCCAGGAGTTCGAGACCAGCCTGGGCAACACAGCAAGACTCTATCTCTACAAAAAATAAAAAATACTTAGCTGGGTACAGTGGCTTGTGCCTGTAGTCCCAGGTCCTCAGAAAGCTGAGCACTTGAGCCCAGGAGTTGAGGTTGCATTGAACTATGATAGCCCCACTGCATTCTAGCCTAGGTGACAGGGTGAGATACTGTCTCTCTCTTTTTTTTTTTGAGACAGGGTCTCCTGGGCTTAAGTGATCCTCCTGTCTCAGCCTTCCGAGTATTTGGGGCTACAGGTGTGAGCCACTGTGTTTAGGCTAATTAAAATTTTTTTTTTACCCAGCGCTTTGTACAATGGAAATGTGTAAGAAAAAGAAAAAAACTTTTTTTTTTTTTTAGAGAGAAGGTCTTGCTATATTGCCCAGGCTGGTCTTTAATTCCTGGCCTTAAGTGGTCCTTCTGCCTCAGCTTCCTGAGTAGCTGAGATTATAGGCACAAGCCACCATGCCCAATTTTGGAAGCCATGGTTTAAAGGAGGGCTTTGATAAACCTAAGTGTTGGAAACCATGTTCTATGTAGCTGAAGGAGACTGGCTTTACTGACTGTCTTGTTCAAAGTGGTTCAAAGTTACTCAGAACACTGAGGTCCTAGAACACAATTATTTTGGCATGTATCCTAGTTTTTTTCAATTGAGCTGCTCATACATAATACTTAAAAGACTATTAATATACAGAAGAGGAAGTGGACTTGTTAGGTTATGCTCCGGAGTGCCAGACGAGGACCATTAAGTCAAAGTCAGAGAGAGACATTTTTGTTCATTGGAAGGAGGAACACCCTAATAGTTTGGTTGACCCCACAGTAGAAAAGGCTACCTGGGAATCAGTGTCTTCATCTTTAGGTATTTCCAAGCAAGGACTGGAAAGTCTTCTGCAGAGAGGCTGAAGAAAAGACCCCTCACAGGGTGGAAGGTAAACTGGATCAAGTGCTAAGGCATTTTCCAGTGGGTCTATTCTATAGATGATTGCAGACATCAGCTTACAGACACCAACTCTGCTAATGACTTAAGTTGTTATTTCTCTTCCCATGCCCTTCAGATCGAGAAGCACTGATGCCTACACCCACTAGTGTCTTTCCCCAAAGAGGGCAATGAGAAGCACTTGAAAATCAAAGCTTCAGTGCTAAGATATGAGGAAAAAACAAAGTTCCTTGAATTGCTACATAAAGTAGCAAATGAAAACATAATGAGTACTAATGCCAACTAATTACCAATCTCATAGTTTATTATAGTTGCTGAGATTTCTATGTTAATTGGGTGAAGAAAATCAGGCAAGTTGGTCCTAGTTGGCAACCCAGTGCCTTCAAATCTAAGAAATCAAGTTGCTGGAAGAAAATAAACTGAGGTAGGAAGAGAAAGAACCTCTATAGATTCATTTAGTAGATGAGGAAACGCAATCTACTGTTTCCTTTATTAAGAAAGAATGGCCTGGAGTTGGGACCTGAATAGTGATGAGTTTAACATCATAACAATCTTTCTAGGGCTCAAAAGCAGAAAGGACTTTCTCTATAGAAAACAACTGGATTATACTGGTTTTTTGTCTGTGAGAATCTGAAGCCTGAAAAGGTCAGAATGATTTGCCTTTTTGCAGTCCAGTCTGATGTTCTTGAGAAGGCATTGCCTTCTAAGATGAAGATGGGGCCCATCTCAGGTTTAATGCTGGGGGTCCCTGTAGCAGGCATCAAAGGTCTTAAGATTCTTGAGTGGCAGGGAGGAGGGGGAAGGGAAGGATTTAGTAATTTACAGGGAAAACTCCATTTGGGGAGAAAAATGGTTCTCTTTTTCTTTAAAGAAAAATGGTAGCTGGGCATGGTGGCATATGCCTGTGGTCCCAGCTACTTGGGAGGCTGAGGCAGAAGGATCACTTGAGCCCAGGAGTCTGAGGTTGCTGTGAGCTAGGCTGATGCCACGGCACTTTAGCTGGGGCAACACAGTGAGACTCTGTCTCAAAAAAAAAAAAAAAAAGAAAGAAAGAAAAGAAAAATGGGAGAGGAAGAGAAGGAAGGAAAGCACTAAAAATGTACAATTGATTGCTAAGATTTTGTAGTTTTTACCATTTTTCTAACTGCACAATTTTCTTTATAATGGTTACCTGTTTGGCTGCAATTTCTTCATCTCGTCCATCTCCAATCACTACATATGTGACTTTCTTTCCAAACCTTGACACAATTCTCTCAAAGCAGCTCTCCTTACCTGATAAGAAAAATAAATTTTCTATTAGGATATCCTCATTTTTTTTTTCAAAACCAAAGAAAAGAACTGCTACTAAAGTTACCTGCCTGTGCTTAGGTGGACTAAGTGGCAGCCTGTATAGTTTGCTTGGTGGGATGTAGTGATGGGAGTTAGAGATCTAGTAGACCCTCTACCCAAAGAATGTGAAATCGTGCCATTGAAACAACAACAACTTATTTTAACCTACACATTGAGGGTGAAGTCCCTAAGATCTTAGTGTGAGGGAATTTCTATAAATGGGAGACTAAGGAGTCTTGTCTATGTTGAGAGCTATGAATACCACCTCTCTCTTCCATCTCTCCTGTACTTTACAGCTTACAAAGTACTTATCAATTTATTCATTTAGTTCTCCAAATAATCTAGTGAGATGGGTACTCTTCCCTATTTTACACATGGCAATGGGACTCACACGTTTAGTAACTTGCTCCCAGATCACAAACAAGCTAGTAGCTAGAATTTGGACTGGGGAGGGGGTCCCTGGCTCCAAATCCAAGCTCTTACCATTGTGCCACAATGAATAATTAATTTTTGAGGGGAAATGTTTTAGGGTAGGAAAGACAAGTGGAAGCATGTGGTCCTGATTTCTTGGTAGAAATAAGTAACAGACAAAAAGCCATTTCCATCCAATTTTTCATTTTCCAAAAACAGTCCTAGGCATGGACCTTGTGTCTGTCGGTGGAGGAGCCCCAGAGCAGAACTGAGAAAAGTGACCAATAAATATGACAACAATATTTGTTATATCCAGAATTCCCTCACTTACTATACTTTGTAGTTGTAACCAAGACATTGCATCACTGAAACTGACCTTGGGAAATAGGTGACTTAAATCCATTGCAGTTCTGAGAAACATGCCAGTGTAACAAAATTCAAATCCCATATGCAATCAACACCTAAAGCATGCACAGATGATAAAGCTGTGGGAAAGATACTTTATGTGCATAAATAAAAGGAAATTATATCTCTTGCTCTTTCTTCGCCATCTCTTATACTTTATTTCCCTATTTCTGCCACCTTTTTCAGTTATGAAAGGTCCTAACTTTGGCTTCCTTCTTCATCCTGCTCCATGAACCTTCTCAGTCTTTCTTCTTGCTAGATCCAGTGACTTAGTACCAGGGTTCCTGTGAGAATATGATAAAGGTGTCTCTTCCTCAAGACACTTGACTGCCATCTGCTGGAAAGTTGTAATAAATACACAAATACACAAATCTAAGATGACTATAACGTAATTGACAAGAACTTATACCTCCATACTCAGAAGTCCTGCTTAGTACATCTAAGCAAGTATAATTCTTGACATCCATAGCCCAAGTGGCACCTCAAAACAGATGGCCTAGTCACCTGGACCAGAAACTAGTGCACTCTGGGTTCAGTCTCTCACTTACAATACAAAGCTTGGCTTAGGTGCACTTAGGACCCTTTTTAGTATTAACCTTTATAATAGCACTGTCTTACCTTACATTCATATGAAGCATTCAATCAATGTTTGCTGAGTTAATGTATATTAATCTCACAAATGATTCAATGCAGGACTATAGATAATATCTTAAGCCCTACAATTCAGTTCAAACATTAAATAATTCAACTAATAATGTATTCTTATGTTTAAGGTATTGAAGAATTTTGTCTAATTCCAACCATTACAGTCTTATAAACTAAGCCAACCTCCACCAGACCCACAGTCTAATATGATCTCTCTACAGAAAAAAAACCTCATAAGTGAGTCAGATTTTAGACTTTCTCCTAAGACTCAACAAAGGGAACACCTCATATTTAGAAGACAAGGACACAGAGGTATTTTTATTATCCTGGCATGCAGTAATCAAGGATGGAATACACTCTGGAATGTCTCCTCTGAACGGATTAAGAGACAAAGAGAGTTATTAACAGCTCAAAGTAAAGACTAGCTACATGAAAAAATGACTCCAATACAATTGGTAAAATACTTCCATTTACATTCTCAAAACAATCCTGGACATGCACTTTCCCATTCAGAAGGAAGAGGCCAATGACAAGGCAGTTTACCAAACGTCAAGTAATTGAAGCTGGTAAACTGTAAAGACCAGCCAAGCCTTTGGAGAACATTGGTTCCTGGGTTTCTTCTATCAAAAACACTTCTGACATTTTCAGAAGTGATTCTGAGAATTCTCTTTAATGGCCAAAATCAAAGAGTGGCCATTAAGAGAACCACACTTTGAAATCATTTCAGAGGAACTGAAAAAATGTTTCCTTGCTCCCATTTCGCAGTTCTGTGAAGGAAAGCCTCGAGCCTCCCACTGTGGTTACCATGGCACCAGATCCCACTGCAGCTTCACAAATTAGCTCCGGATGAACTGAGACTGAGGAAAACCACCAAATAAGCACACTTACTGTCAGGGGGAATGAAATCACTTCCATTAGATTGATGAGCCTGTGGGTGCCAGGACTCGGTATAATGAACACTTCAGAAAATCTACCTTGCAGGTGTGGGAGGCTCAGTGAATGTTCTGGGTTCTTATGACATGACATAGTAAAGCAGCGATAGCAGCAGCAATATCCAAAGGGAGAGTTCATGTATGTTCACTCCAACTCAATCTCTTGTAAATGAAATAATTCAACCATAAAATAATATGGAGAATAAAAAAACCCACAGATGCCTGCATAAATGCCTAAAAATAAGATATTATAGGTTTACTTGAAATTTCCTAAATACCCCTAAAAATGTGAACATTTTATTTTTATTTATTTATTTATTTATTTTTGCTTTTATTTCATCATATAATGGGGGTACAAAAAATGTGAATATTTTAAACCTTAATATAAATGTTACATACTGTACATTTATCTGTGATATATTTTTGTGTTCAACATTGTTTTTCATATTAATCCTTATGAGTAGATGTAATTTTAGTTCATTCACCTTTAACTGCAATATAGTATTTCATTGTTTGAATATATCTATCCATTTTTTTTTGTTCACAAACCAATTATTTCCAATTATTTTCTATTATGAACAAGGCTGCACCAAAAAAATCCTTGCACATGTCTCCTCCCTGTGCATATGAGAATCACGCAAAGGCAGGGGTCAGGAAACTTTTTCTGTAAAGAGTCAGATAGTAAACATTTCAGACTTTGCAGGCCATATGGTCTCCGTTCCAACTATTCAACTCTGCTACTGCAGTGTGAAAGCAACTATATAAATGAATGGGCATGACTACACTTTAATAAAAACCTTATAAAAACAGGCAAGGGGCAAGATTTAGCCCATGAGCGGTAATTTGCAGATCCCTGCTCAAAAGTACATATATCTCAAAGTAGAACTGATCATAGGGTCACCTACATCTCAAACTTTATTAAACATTAACAAACTGTTCTCCAAAAAAGGTTATATTCCATTTCAATTCCATTTGCAGAGTAAAAGTTCCCATTACCTTAACAAAGCTTGGCACTGTCAAGACTTAATTTTTCTCTGATAGGTGTGAAATGCATCACATTTTAATTTGCATTTCCTTAAGTGTAAGGTTAAGGAATTTTTCATTTTTTTTTAGACAGAGTCTCACTCTGTCACCGGGGCTAGAGTGCTGTGGCATCAGCCTAGCTCATAGCAACCTCAAACTCCTGGGCTCAAGCGATCCTCTTGCCTCAGCCTCCTGAGTAGCTGGGACTACAGGCATGTGCCACAATGTCTGGCTAATTTTTTCTATATATGTTTTTAGTTGTCCAGCTAATTTCTTTCTATTTTTTTAGTAGAGACGAGGTCTTGCTCTTGCTCAGGCTGGTCTCGAACTCCTGAGCTCAAACGATCCGCCCGCATCAGCCTCCCAGAGTGCTAGGATTACAGGCGTGAACCACCATGCCTGGCCAGGAATTTTTCATATGTTTACTGGATCGCTCAAGGTCAGGAGTTCAAAACCAGCCTGAGCAAGAGTGAGACCCCATCTCTACTATAAATAGAAATAAATTAATTGGCCAACTAAAAATATATAGAAAAAATTAGCCGGGCATGGTGGCACATGTCTGTAGCCCCAGCTACTCGGGAGGCTGAGGCAGGAGGATTGCTTGAGCCCAGGAGTTTGAGGTTGCTGTGAGCTAGGCTAAAGCCATGGCACTCTAGCTCGGGCTACAGAGTGAGATTCTGTCTCAAAAAAACCCAAAAAACAAACAAACCTTCTCCAACAACATACAACAACAGTATAGTTGTATCATTGCTGTCTCCAACTCCTCTCTTCCTATTCTCTTAAACCCATTCCAATTAGGGTTTCATCCCCATCACTCCACTCAAACTGCATGTCAAAGTTAATGACCTTCAAGTAGTTAAAAACTACCTTCAATTCTCAGGTCTCATTTGACTCAACATGTGATAGAGTTTATCACCCTTCCTTTGTCTTTCAAGACACCATTCTCCTCATACCTCAAGGGCAATCCTTCTGACACTTTTGCTGGGTCTTCCTCATGATCCAAACATTTAAATTATTAGAAGACTCTAGGGCTTAGTTCTTAGACCTCTATTTTTTGCTATCTGCATTCACTTCTATGATCTTATCCAGTCTTAAATAGCCATGTGTACACGAGAACTCACAAGTTTGTATATCTAGTCACTATCTCTCGACTTCCAGAATCAGATATCCAACTGCCTACTTGACATCTCTGTTTGGAAGTTTAATAATAATTTCAAATTCAACATGTCCAAAACTAAACTCCTAATCATTCTTTCAGTTTTTTCCATCTCGGCGAATGACATCTTCATCCTTTCAGTTGCTTAGGCCCAAATACTTGGAATCATCCTTAACTTTTCTTTCAAATCCTACATTCAAACTATCAGCAAATTCTGTGAGTTCTGCCTTCATACCATCAACCAGTAACTGATTACTTCTCAACCTCCACTACTATTAATACCATCTGGAAGCCACCCATGATCTCAGGCTGGGTTGTAACAATAACCTAACTTTTCTACCTGCTATCCTCCTCAAGACCCTTGAGGAGGGTCTTAGTGAGACTAATCCGTTTAAAGTATAAGCCAGGCTGCGTGTGGTGGCTCATGCTGGCAATCTCGGCACTTTGAGAGGCCAAGGCAGGAGGATGGCTTGAGGCCAGGAGTTCAAGACCAGCCTGAGATCTCTACCAAAAAAAAAAGTGTAAGTCAGATCATGTCACTCTTCTGCTCAATATCTTAAGTGCATTTCATTCTCTAAGGCCCTACAGAAACTCCCCGCATTCTCCTTTAACCTCTCAATCTTATTTCCTACTATTCTTTCTCCCTTGTTCTTCCTTGAACATGACCTCAACTTTTCCCACTGTTTCCTCTCCTTAGCAGTTCTTTCCCCAGACATATGCTAATGGCACATTCCCTGACGTCCTTGATCAAAAGATACCTTTCACTGAGGCCTACTCTAACTCCTATTTAAAACATGACCTACCTTTGCTCCCTGACTGATTTTTATCCACATTACTTATTACCATCTGACATATTTTACTTATTCATTGACTGTCTTATCCATGGGGCAGGGATTTTTTTCTTTTTTTTTTAACTGCTACATCCCCAGTACCTAGAACAATGCCTGGGACATAAAAGGTGATCAATAAATATATATATATTTTTTCTGGTCAACCTGCATCTAGAAAACATTTGTTGAATGAAGGAAAAACACAAGTGTCAATAGGATTTGGTGGGCTTATTTATAACCTCCACAGATCCTGGGATATAAAGAATATTAGATCTATTTTTTATGTAAAAAGCTGATCAATAGGCATGTAGTATAGATTAGAAAATGAATGACCACAGCTCATCTTTAAACTCCAGGACCCTCCCCTTTGCTACAACAGGGAAGAAGGGACTATATACATAGACTAAAGGATATGGGGGCAAGTGGATGGTTTCCCCAGAGCACACAGAGAATTAGACTGAGACATTCTGCTGTCTTCTCAGCTGCACAAGTGGTTTTGTATAAACCTGATGCCAATTAATTAATCTAGCAAATATTTATTGAGTGCCTATCACTTTATATACTTGGTATTAAATATATTTTTAGAGTTTAAAAACCACCTTCATATATGTAGTCTCATTTGATTTTCACAATTTTCCAATAGCTTTTCAATTACATGAGAAAACTGAGGCTCAGGAGATAAGATAATTTGGCTAAGGTAAGAGCTAGCAAATAGGGGAGCCAGGACTTAAATCCTACTCCGTGATTTTTATTTTCTTTTTCCTTTGTAAAAAATTGTGGTAAAATATGCATAACTTATAATTTACTAATTTAAACTTAAAAACATTTTTAGTTGTGATAAAAAACACATAAAATTTACCATCTTAACTATTTTTAAATGTATAGTTCAGTAGTATTTAAGTATTCTCACACTGTTGTCCAACAGCTCTCTGAAACCGTTTCATGTTATAAAACTGAAATTCTAAACCCATTAAACATTAACTTCCTATTTCCTCCCTCCTTTGAGCCCCTGCTAACCACTATTCTGCTTTTTTTTCTAAGAATTTGACTACTCTAGGTACCTCATATAAGTGGAACCATGTATGTCTATATATCACATTTTGTTTAACCATTCATCCACTGATGGACATTTGGGTTGCTTCTACTTTTTGGCTATTGTGAATAATGCTCCTATAAATATGGGTATGCAAATAATCTCTTTGAGAACCTCCTTTTGGATATTTGGATATATTCTAAGAATCTGAGACTTAATTCTTTTAGATATTTATCCAGAAGTAGGATTGCTAGCTCATATGGTATTTCTATTTTTTAATTTTTTTGAGGAACCACCATACAATTTTTCATAACAGTTTCATCTTTTTTTTTTTTTTTTTAAGAGACAGGATCTCATTATGTTGCCCAGGCTGAATGGGAACTCCCAGGCTCAAGCAATCCTCCAGCCTCAGACATCCAACTAGATGGGACTACAGGTATGTGCCATTGTACCTGGCAACATTTGCATTATTTTACAGTTCTGCCAATAGCACACAAGGTTCTAATTTTTCCACATCTTTACCAACACTTGTCATTTTTTGACAGTAGCCATCCTAATGGGTGAGAAGAATTTTAACCATTTTTAAGTATTCAGTTTAGTCCTTGATTTTAAATCTAGTGCTTTTTCTATCTATTCTCTGAGAAAAAGACAGAGAAACTTGAAATGAGGCAAATACAGATTACTAAGCTAGATATTGTGTTCTTTCAAATATTATAAAAGATATGTTTATGTAACTAACTAGCTGTTAGGCCTTGAGCAAGCTATATAACTGCTAACCCTCAACTGCCTCATCAGAAATATCAGAAGACTGTTGTGAGGATTACAGATACTATATATAAAGTTTCTAATAGAGAGGCTGGCAAATAATAGGTATATCATGAGTAGAAAGTTTTATTGTAAGGCCAGTGACAAGAAACAGAATAGAAACCATACCAATTTTGGTAGCACTATAGATGTTTTCAATAGGAAATATTTCTCCTAGTCCATAAAGGAGAACCTTGGCCAGGGCTGGAACCAGTTGGGTGGTAGTGATCAGAACATTCACACAATTCTTTCTAGAAGGGAGTAAGAAGAAAAAGAAAAGAAACAGATGAAACTAAACTGACCTGGAGTAAGAATTCAAATGGGCCACCTCTTTAGGATCTAATTATTAAAAATTAACCTCAAAGGGCCTGGTATGATACATTTAGTGCCAATATTCAGCTATTATTATGCTCTTATTATTTCAGGTTATTTATTTTCTATGTTATTAAGAGATACTACTCTTTTTTTGTCTCTCATTGGACACAGAGCAGCAACTTAATTCTTGCCTAATGATCATTCTAGCTCACAAACACTTGTTAGCAAATACTACCAACCCGTGTCATTGATACCATATTTTAGAAAACAAACAGCAAAAAGCTCTCGGGTCCTGTACTATTTTATCTGAATGCAATTCAGTCCATAAATGAGATATGATTTAAGTTCTCTCTGCTCTTCACACAACAGCAACACAAATGTTATAATACACGTTAATTTTACATGTCCTTTACCTTCACTCACCAGATATCCAGCCCTCAGTGTCAGTTCTACTGTTTACTAGGTTGTCTGTCTGGAATTCCTGCTGTGAGGGACGGAGTAATAGGTACTGGTGCAGACATGGCTGCATTTATTTCCTGGTCTAAACTTCATGCTGATGTCTCCTTAATCTACTTACTGTACCCTTTTTCTTTTGATTCTTGCCTTCTTGAGTGGGATTGAGTACACTTCTTAGAGTTTTCTACACTTAGGATATTTGTGATACGGCTCCTGCCTGTCTTCTTTGATGTCGCCAGGCCCATCTCCTGGACTGGAGATTATTGGTTAGTGAGTTTTAATTTCGTGAGCAAAAAGTAAGGGGAAAGAAAAAAGATTTCATATATAAATATTCTCTGAAAACTCTAAGGTATGCTGTCAACATAAAATGACCTTGCCTCCCCCACTGTAACCTAAATACTTCCCTGCAGCAGCATTTCGACTTCTCTCTCCCCTATCCCGAAACCTATGTTAGGCAATTGTCTCTCCTGGACTGGGGTAGAGTACATCTCTGAAAAGATGAGACCTAAAAGAATCATTTCCATACCTGGACTGGATGAGGAGTAAGGACTTTAGTGCAGTTCCTAACCAGGAATCTGTTAAAACTTCAATTTCTGCTCTTAATCTCTGCAGTGCTTCTTTTCTTTGGGGACTGAGGAGGCCTTTGGGAATAAAAGCAGACATGTTTACCATTTGACAACATATACTTGCTGATACTGAGAAAGCCACTTCTAAATTCAATTTAAAAATAATGCAAGTCACTAAAATATTTTCCTGAGCTAATATATTTCTCTTCTTAGAGAAATATTAGAGTAGTGCTACTTAAAAAGCCATTTTGACTTTCTTCATCAGAACATTTTGTTATGGGGCAAGACAACCATAAAACCAGCTGACAGAAACATGACTGCATTCTGGTACAAGCTCCCTTTTTCCTCACTAACCAGTAACATCACTTGTAGACCAGTGGACCACACTTTAAGTAGCACTGCTTTAGAACATGACATCAAGAACCAAAGTGGGAAAAATGAGTGTTACAGCTGGAGCAGTCCTCAGTAGTTCTAATTTCTTTCTAAAGAAACCAAAGTCCAAGGGAGAAAGGGGATCGCGTCTAAGGTTACATAGTAAGTTAGTAGCTTTTTGTCTCAGGAAGTCTTTCCATTATTGTACACGACTCCCATGGTTGACTGCACTTCCACCTGTGTCAGAATATGTCAACTTGAGATCCCAGGGTGAATGAGCAACTGTCTGTACTGTACTTACTTCTGAAACAACTCCAGCTGATAGACTAAAATACTGCATAAGACTAGACAATTAAGCACAAAACAAAACAGAACTTGATGGGAGCTTGGACATATGAGTTAAAATATTGAAATAAATCTGGCTCTGAATTTTCTGTAGTGAAGGTAAAAAAAAAAAAAATTCTATTAGCTATACTATTCTATTAGCAATACTCCACAAAAGCAGAAGGCATTTCTGTGAGGAGGAGAACCTGGAGTATAATCTGTTTTGACTGATGGTTTCAAAATGGAAGCCTAGAATTAGATGGTTCTTATTTAACACTTTGGATAAAACAACAATAAAACCAGTACCTATATGTCACATACTTAATATATGATGTGGTACTTTTGTTAACATACAGCTAGCTGGACATTACTTTTAATCTGTTCCCCAAAGTAGGCTCAGGGGATTCTCACAGAGGGTTAAATCACTTTCTTTAGGAAACCAGGTCCAGGCACTGGGCAGGGAAAGGATCAGAGACTTAGGTTATATATGAAAACTAACAAAAAAAAGGCTAATGTCTGTGAGAGAGAAAAAGCATAACAAAAAGACTTGGAGTTGCCAAAATAAAAAACACTAGCTCTAAATCATGAGAAGAAATAAACAATAAAAAGGGGAATCTGGCCAGGCACAGTGGCACACGCCTGTAATCCTAGCACCCTGGGAGGCCGAAGCGGGCGGATGGCTCAAAATCAGGAGTTCGAAACCAGCCTTAGCAAGAGCGAGACCCTGTCTCTACTAAAAATAGAAAGAAATTAATTAGCCAACTAAAAATATATAGATAAAAATTAGCTGGACATGGTGGTACATGCCTGTAGTCCCAGCTACTCGGGAGGCTAAGGCAGGAGGACTGCTTGAGCCCAGGAGTGTGAGGTTGCTGTGAGCTAGGCTGACGCCACAGCACTCTAGCTCGGGCAACAGAGTGAGACTCTGTCTCAAAAAAAAAAAAAAAAAAAAAAAAAAGAAAGGGGTGGGGGAATCTGAAAAAAGTAAATTAGATTCCTATTGTCTGGAAGTCCATGATTTTTATCTGGTTTTAGAGGGCTAAACAGAAATGAACCAAACTGAATTTCAAAGCCAACTGAACTACACTTGGCATCACCCTGTAGGCCAGCATGGTGCAGTTAAAAAACTCTTGATCTGGAATAATATACCTCATGTACATTTCGTGGGCACGTACATCTTTGAGGGTGTACACAGTTTTAAGTATCTTCTCATATGGGTATCTCACCAAAAAATGAACACATGAATGTAAAATGCACTGGACCAAAAGTTAGGGAATGTGGATTCCAACCATGGTAGGGTCACAAGCTTGCAGTGTGACCCTGGGTAAGCTGCCCTTACTACCCTGTGATGGACATCAATTTTCTCAGCTGTAAAATGAGGAATTTATATTAGATTTCTAATGTCTGTTCTAATTTGACCAATCTGTGATTAATTAATTCTAAATAATAGAATTTTAGGCATAGTGATACCTGGTATTTGAAATATTTCTGGACAGAAAGAATTTCCAATGTACTTCAAATCATAACACATTGATATTGCCATCCTACAATGCTGGACAAACTTACTAACTAGTTCTACTTGACTTGTCCTGATGGTATAATAATCAGCCAAAAAAATGTGGCACCCTATTAACTAGTATTAATAGTTGTCACTAAAGAATAAAACATATCATCAGACATAATCTATGGAACACATGTCCTTTAAAAAGGCATTTGTCTAAGAGAACAAGAGAACTCTGCAAAGTTATGCTAAGAGAAGCACATTAGAAATGCAGAGCTTCTTCCCCAAAGGTTTTCAACCAAGCCTCCATTTTTTATAGAGTGAACACGTTACTGTGGCATAATTCATAAGCAGTTGCCAGGGGAATCTAAGGAATCCCTGGAAAAGAAAGCAGGAAATCAGAAAGAAACAGAGAATTAGACTGGCTGTATGCCACACTTACCACCCACATTGCTTTTATGCTTATCATAGATTTCTCTCACTTTTCGGTAGCGGAAAGCCAGTTTCCTCATCCAGTCCACACCTCCCTGGACACCCACAGAGGAACCATGGCTGCCACTACCTCCTGAGCCACTGAAACCATCTGTTGAGAAACTGTAGTTGCTGCAAAGACAGAGGATAATGAAAATTAAAATCTATATACAGTATGGGGTTTTTGGTTGAGAGCCACGTGGGATTCTCTGTCTTGTTCCTGGTACCTGATAAACAAGGCTAATGGCTTTAAGAATCTTCTCCCTTAATCTTCGTATATCAGAGTCTATTTTCCGTTAGTCCTCTACCTCACCTCCATGAGTTCTATCAAAGAAAGGATTGGGAGGGAGGGAAGGAGAGGAACAAACAATTCAAGCACTAGCATTCACTAGAGGTTGGCTTGGGATAAAGCATCTTTTTCATTAATGACAGGCAATACCATACAGTGAAAAATGCAGAATATAAAATTTTGTCATACATACACACACACACACACACACACACACACAAAATGACTGCAACTATGTAAAAAGGAGAAATGTAAAAAAATAATGGAAGGAAATGACCCGAAATGCCAATAATGATAAAATGGCAGATTTCCCCCCAGTGATCTGCTAGCTAGTTTATTAAGTTCATGTAAGTAGCTTCAAAATATGTCCACAAATTCTTTGATACTCTTCTCTTCTAATCCTGTTCCCCTTAGGTATGGGCTATACCTAGAATATAAATATAAAGTGGTGAAAATGATAGTGTTAGAATTCAGAGACTAAGCTTTCTCTTGCTCTCTCTTGGAGCACTTGCTCTGGAACAGGCCAGCTGTCACATGAGAATACTCAAGCTTTCCCATGGAGAGGCACATGCAGTAAGGAACTAAAGCCTCCTGTCATCAGCCACATGTGAGAGACTCCAGCCAACATCTTGATTCCAACTCCAGAGACCCTGATTAACAACTATGTAGCCAAGTCACTTTCAAGTTCCTCACCTACAGAAACTCTGAGAGAATAAATATTTACTTGTTTTAAGCAACTAAGCTTTGGGGTAATTATTAGACAGCAACAACACGTAACTAATACAGGGATAAACATTAAAACAAATTAATATGAAAAGACAGATGTGACAGTCTTTTTTCACTAAAGGTCTTTAAATATAAGCTAGATAAATTTTGGATCATTCTTAGCTAAGACTATTAGACCAGAAGACAATAGCCACAAGAGGAATAGGAGACTTGAGCAACTATTTTGTCACTGAGACCTCACTGGTATAGCTTTCACTATAATAAAATGTTTAAGACTGTCGTCCACAGGGTTAATCCTGACATCATCAGACTCCTGAAGTTAGTTTCCTTGGTGAAATTTTGGATGCTTATTTGCATTTAAAACTACCTAGGCTGGAAGCACATTTTCTCCTGACTGAAAATCTGGCCAAAAAGAAACAAACTAGTATATCCTTCACTTTGCAATGCTTCTCCTCATCCTGTCATCGCTACCTATTCTTTAAGGTCCTGCTCAAATGCTACTCCACTGAGAAGGCCTCTGCATTGTTGGCACCACCTGCTCCCTATTCCCATCAGAATTACTTCCTTCTCTGTGCTCCACTGTATTTTCTATTGTCACCTTCTCATACTGTATGTCACAGTTTACCAGGTTTGTTTCTGTGTCCTCTAGTAGACTGTGAGCACTTTTAGGTCATATCTTATTCATCTTTGTTTTCCTCTGCACCTACACAGATCTTGCACATAACAAGTGTACTGATGTTCAAGACATCCTTGTATTTATCACCTCAAGTCTTGGCCATTGTCATCAGAAGCCACATCTTCCACATGTACCTGGTCACACTCCTGTTAAAAGACAAAACACACTATTTCAGTCCCTGGAGTAGAAAAGCTATTATTGCTATGACATATTGTAAAAAGATCACATACAATGGCAGGATGATGAAATGTCTTATGGTCTTTCTTCTGTGTAGGTGATCACTTTCACACCCCTTGCTATCCAACTTCTTTTATGGCCTGATTCATATCCCACAGTCTTCATGAAATTTTCCTTAACTATCCCATCTCTCAGTTCTGCTCTTCTCTCAATAGTTCATTTCTCCAACAGCTCATGGGAACAAGCACAAGCTCCTTTACACTTCAGGTGTATCTATGTCCTCCTACACTAGACTGTAACTCCTATCACACTGTAGGCCTCTTGGGGCACGAGCCGCATCTAACATCTCCTTTGCATTCCTCTGGTCTAGTCCAATGCCCTTATGAGCATGTACCCAATAAATTTTTGTAAACAAAACAGATGCTAGTGGAGTATGGTATCAAAACTGAGAATGACTGAAATAGAAACCTGTAAATTCAAACTTATGAGGTAGAGAGCTCATCTAATTCAATCTCTCATGTTCTAAAAGTGAGCTGAAATGATTTTATCAAGGTCATACAACTAGTGAGTGGTAAAAAAAGAATAGAAAGAACCTAAGTTTTCTGCTTCTAATCCAAGGTTCTTTTCACCAAGCCCATGCTACTACTGATATAAAATGCCACCCCCTGCCTAACTCTGATGGATGTACTCCTCTAATACCACCTAGGGTACTTGCATCAGAATCCTCTGGGGAAGTATTTTAAAAATGCATATTCTTGAGTCCATCCCAGACCTACTCGAATCAGAATTTCTGGGATTGAAGTCCTAGAATCTCCATTTTTACGAAGTTCCCCAGGTGATTCTTATGCCCCCTAAAGTTGAGAACCACTGACCTGGGGGGCAGGAACACATTCAGGTCAAATTCTTCACAGAAATTTCAGTCCTGAGTGAGGACTATGTCTAGAAAATCATTACAAATACAATTTGGCAATAATTATTGGCACGTAGTAGGTTTTCAATAAATGTTTGCTGAATAAAAACTATGATGTCCTAATTTAGCAATATGTGAAGCTGAGGGAAGCTTAAAGTATTAAGAAGTTCAGACAAAAGTACTGAAGTTTAGAGCCCTATTAATTTAATTCATTGGAGAATTGTCTATTGAGAATTAGATTCTATTTTAAAACAAAGGATTACTTTACATCTCTAAAATGCTATCTTATTTTACTTTAAGATGTTTATTATTTTCAAAAACTAGGTAACGTATGTAGTACACAGCTCAAAATTCAAAAGGATGTGAAGTGTAGAGTCTGCTTCCTCCTACCTCTGTGTCCCAGCAACACATTCCCCTCCCCAGATACAATAACTAGTTTCCTGCATAGGATAACTGCTTAACTGAGGCCCAGAATGGGAACATAACTTTCCCAATCTGAGATCGATGCTCTGGTCTTCCAACTCCCAGTGCTGTGCTCTTTCTGCTACACCACGTTTACCACAAAGGTGAACTCAAATGTCAAAACCAAAAAATGTCCCCATTAAGCTCTTAGTGTTTCTTAATTCTCCTGGCACCTAACTAAAAAATGATTCTGTACATCAAGGTTAACCTATATATGAATAAACATGTATAGACTATAATGGGTTAGAATAGCCATTTAGAGACTTGACAAATCAAGAGACTATCTTTTTTTGGCCCCGCCCCCCTGAGAAGCTAAAATTGAAGAATAGTCAAAATATAATTGAGAACAAAAATAATCAAACCCATTTTATATATATTATTTAATATGGATTAATAAATTGGAATATTGGTTTATATGTCAGTGTTTTACCTGATAGGCTGGCATGTCCCTTGGTGCTAGATCACTTCCAAATAAGCCAACAAAAATCAAATTTTGGAGCCATTAAAACTGAGGGCCAGAACCAAGACTGTGGTAACACATCCATGGCACTATTTCTCTAAGACAATATATGCTTAAGTGGCCAGCTGATCTCTCCATACCCACCCTCTAACTATGTTTCTTCTAAATATAATAAGCACAGGCTTTAAAACAGTTATTGAACAAGACTTCTCACCAAAGCACAGAAACAATTTAAAATGCTTACCTCTAAATCGTTGAAAAACAGATGTGTATCAGCCACTTCAAAGATCATTTCTTCCATTGTTAAACCTGAGCCAATCACTACTGTTGGGTCCTAGAAGACAATTAAGAGAAAAATTTCCTTGACTTGGTAATCACAGCACTGGTTCTAATCTTCAAATATTTCAAAATTATTTGGGGTCAAGGCCAAAACAACACAAGCCCACAATAGTGCTTCAAATTATAACTGATGCAATTTCATTCATAGTTACAGGAATCCAAGATTGTGCAATAGAGAATATATGGACAGTTAAAAATTTTAGGACTTCAGTTTCTAGAAACTATAAAAGTAAATGGGGACAGAGGATATATTTTTAAAAACCAACTCAATGCTTTACAGTCAAAATTATATCCATCATTCCCTTTGGAGCTCTCCTCCCACTTAAAAAAATTTACTGAATTTTGGGGAAATTCCCAGTTCCAGAGTAAATTCTAACTACTGCTAAAATATTGCTATTATATTGCTATTAATATTGCTCATTATCTTCCCTGCATGTACACACACAAAATGTATATGAATACACACAAAATATAACACTAGAAGCCAGTTATCTGATGACCTCAACACCAGGAAGTAAAGAAAAGCTGCAGAACCAAAATATTTGCAGGAAAACCAATGCAAATTGCTTAAAAATGAACCATCAGTCTTTCAATTAGAGGCTGTATGCTCTTATTTTATACATTCTTAAAACCAGCATAGTTATGTAGCTTATAAGCTTATGTCAGTGGGCCAGCCTAAATACTAAAAGTCAGTGGAAAATACTCCTAACAGAAATATTAGTAACAATATAAAATAACTGGAAGTAGTAAGATGGCAAAAGAGGCAGATATTATGTTTGATTTTTTATTTTTAGAGACAGGGATCTCACTATGTTGCCTAGGCTGGATTCAAACTCCTGGGCTTAAGCAATCCTCCTGCCTCAGCCTCCCAAGTAGCTGGGACTACAGGTGGGACTACTACGGCCAGCTAGGGGGAGATATTTTTATAAAATTTATTCATAGAAATATGAGCTTTGAGGTAATTTAGTGTAGAAATTACAGCTTTAATCTTCTTAAAACAGCTCATCCTTCTGTTAAAATTGATGTTTACAGCCAGGTGTGGCGGCTCATGTCTGTAATCCTAGCATCCTGGGAGGCCGAGGTGGGAGGAATGCTTGAGCTCAGGAGTTTGAAACTAGCCAGAGCTAGCAAGATCCTGTCTCTACTAAAAATACAAAAAATTAGCCAGGCATAGTGGTGTGCGCCTATAGTCCCAGCTACTTGGGAGGCTGAGGCAGGAGGATCGCTTGAGCCCATGAGTTTGAGGTTGCTGTGAGCTAGGCTGATGCCATGGCACTCTAGCCCAGGCAACAGAGCAAGACTCTGTCTCAAAAAAAAAAAAAAAAAATTGATGTTTACATTGAAGATAAAGCAAGTTAAATTTTGTGTGGTATATTTAGTTTAAAAGGCATATAATATGTTTTAGAAAGACATTTTATCTATATATTTTACTTACACATACCTGGCTAAATGAAATGCTCAGTTTGGGCTGTTAAAAGTGTCTTAAGGTTTAACACATCAGTTTTTGGATTATAATCCCGAAACTCTACTGTGATTTGAACCTCATTCCTGTATTTGCTCTGTTGCACAGACTGGAGTGCAGTGGTGTGATCACAGCTCACTGCAACCTTGAACCCTGCTCTCAAGCAATCCTCCTATCTTAGTCACCCAAGTAACTGGGATTGCAGGCATGTGTCATGTCATCATGCTCAGCTAATTTTATTTTTGTAGAGACAAAGTTGTACTATGTTGCTCAGGCTCGTATAAAACTTCTGTCCTCAAGTGATCCTCCTATCTTGGCCTCCCAAAGTGCTGGAATTATAGGCATGAGCCACTGCATTGGGTCATATACTTTAATCTTCACAAAATGTCACTCTCAAACAACTTAAGCTTTCAGCATTGGTCCTAGCAGTCTCTAGCTTTACCATGTAGCCTGCCTGGGGCAAGCCATCTCTTGAAGTTTTATATGGAAAGTGAAAAGCCAACAGGGTAAGATGGAGGTAGCAGAGAAAATCATTTTAGTTATGCACCTGTGTAGTCCAGAAGAGGAACAGTTACAACAAAGGAAGACTTAAATTACCTTTCCATACTTCTGGGCATAGGATCCAGTAAGAAGAGAGTGGAAGATGATGATGGTTTCATCCAAATCCCACAGAAATACCCGCTGAGAGAAGAAAATATAAAAAATAATGAATATCTTTTCCAATCACAATGGAATAAAACAAGAAATCAATAACAGAAGGAAAACTGGAAAATTCACAAATACATGAAAATTAAACAACACAACCTTAAACAACCAATGTGTAAAAGAAGAAATCAGAAAGGCAAAATTAGAAAATACTTTGAAATGAACAAAAACGCAACATATTAAACTTATGGGATATGGTGAAAGCAATGCTAAGAGGGAAATTTATAGCTATAATTACATATGTTAAAAAAGAAGATCTCAAATCTATAACTTAATTTTATACTTAAGGAACTAGAAAAAGAAGAGCAAAATAAACATAAAGCCAGCAGAAGGAAGAAAATAATAAAGCTTAGAGTGGAGATAAATAAAATGGAGACTAGAAAAATAATAGAGAAAAAACAATAAAATCAAAAGCTGGTTATTTAAAAATATCTACAAAATTGACAACCTGTAGCTAGAATGACTAAGGAGAAAAATAAAAAAGAAAAGACTCAAATTACTAAAGTCAAAAATGAAAATGGGGACATTACTATCGATTTCTACAGAAATAAGGATTAAAATAGAATCTATGAACATTGTAAGCCAACACATTAGATAAGCCAGATGAAATGGTCAAATTCCTACAAATACACAACAGAAAGTACCAAAACTCACTCAAGAAGAAATAGAAACTCTGATAAGCCCCATAACTAGTAAGGAGATTGGAAAAATGATTAAAAACTTCACAACAAGAAGGAAGCTCAGGAATAGATGGTTTCACTGGTGAGTTCCACCAAATATTTAAAGAATTAACACTAATCCTTCTTAAATTCTTCCCAAAAATGGAAGAGGAACACTTCCTGACCAATACAATCAGGCCAGCATTACCCTGATACCAAAGTCAGACTAAGACACTATAAGAAAACTAAAGACCAATATCCCTTATGAAAATTAATATAAAAATCCTCAACAAAATAGTAGCATACCAAATTCAGCAGCATATTTTTAAAAGATTAAACATGGGCCGGGCGCGGTGGCTCACGCCTGTAATCCTAGCACTCTGGGAAGCCGA
>VBSM01000529.1:17371545-17407853 GCA_008086735.1 Cheirogaleus medius
AAAAAAAAAAAAAAAGAAAGAAAGAAAAAAAGCAGCAGCAGCAGCAAATGTCCTCAAAGTGATAAACGTCACTTATGAAAAATCTGCAGCTAATATCATACTCAGTGAAAGCTTTAATAAGATAGGGATGATGATGTTTTTGCCATTTCTGTTCAATACAGTGCCGGATGTTCTAGCCAGAGATATTAAAGGGATAAAAGGCATCCAAATTGGAAAGGAAACCATAAAATTACCTGTTTGCAGATGACATGATTTTATGTTTAGAAAACCCTAAAGAACCCACAAAATATTGTCAGAGCTAATGAATGAATTAAAAAATTAGCTGTCTTTCTATACATGTGCCATGAATAATCTGAAAGGGAAAATTTAAAAACAATTCCATTTATAATAGCATCAAAAAGAATAAAATACTTAGGAATAAATTTTTTTTTTTTTTTTTTTTTGAGACAGAGTCTCAGTCTGCTGCCCAGGTTAGAGTGCAGTGGCATCAGCCTAGCTCACAGCAACCTCAAACTCCTGGGCTCAAGAGATCTTCCTGCTTCAGCCTCCTGAGTAGCTGTGACTACAGGCATGCGCCACCATGCCTGGCTAATTTTTTCTATATATTTTTAGTTGGCCAATTAATTTCTTTCTATTTTTAGTAGAGACAGGGTCTTGCTCTTGCTCAGGCTGGTTTTGAACTCCTGACCTTGAGCGATCCTCCCGCCTTGGCCTCCCAGAGTGCTAGGATTACAGGCGTGAGCCACCGCACCCGGCCTCTTAGGAATAAATTTAACCAATGAGGCAAAAGATATGTACATTGAAAACTGTAGAATACCACTGAAGAAAACTAAAGACATACCTAAATAAATGGAAAGATCATGGATTAGAAGACTTAATATTGTTAAGATGACAATACTACCCAAACCAATCTACAGATTCAATGCAATCCCTATCAAAATCCCTAGTATTTAAGAAATAGAAAAACTCATCCTAGGGCAGCTAAAAACAAAACAAAATAAAAAACAAACAAAAAAAACTCATCCTAAAATTCATATGGAATCCAAAGACCTCGAACTGCCAAAATAATCTTGAAAGAGAACACAGTTGGAAGATTCACAATTCCTGACTTCAACACTTAGAACAAAGCTACAGTAATCAAAACGTTGTGGTACTTGGATTAAGGACAGACATATGGACCAATGGAAAAGAATTGAGAGTCTAGAGATAATGCCTTATACATATGGTCAATTAATTTTTGACAGGATGCTAAAACCATTCAATGGGAGAGTAAAGTCTTTTCAACAAATGATGCTGGGAAGAAGGATATCCATATGCAAAAGAATGAAGTTAGACCCTTACCTTACTTACACCATGTACAAAATTAACTCAAAATGAACCATAGACCTAAATTTAAGAGCTAACCAATGAAAATCTTAGGAAAAACAGATGAAAATCTTCATAACCTTGAATTCTTAATTAAGTATTACACCAAAAGCACAGCAATAAAAGAAAAAAATCAGACTTCTTAAAAATTAAAAAAATTTGTGCTTCAAAGGACATCAAGTGAGTGAAAAAATAACAAACAGAATGGGAGAAAACATATGCAGATCATATATCTGATAAGGGATTAATAATCTAGAATATATAAAGAACTCCTACAATACAACAAAACCCTAAACAAACCAATTCAAAACTGGGCAAAGGATTTGAATAGACATTTCTTCAAAGAAAATATAAAAACAACCAATAAACACATAGAAAGATGCTCTACATCCTTAGTCACCAGGGAAATGCAAATCAACATCACAATGTGATATCATTTCACATAAGGATAGCTATCACATATTAGGACAGGTATCATCAAAAGTAGGAAATAACAAGTGTTGGTGAGGATGTGGACATATTGGAAACTTTGTGCATTGCTGGTGAGAATATGAAACAGTACAGGACGGGCACAGTGGCTAACGTCTGTAATCTTGGCACTCTGGGAGGCCGAGGCGGGAGGATTGCTTGAGCTCAGGAGTTCGAAACCAGTGTGAGCAAGAGCGAGACCCCGTCTCTACTAAAAATAGAAAAAAATTAGCCGGACAACTAAAAATAGAAAAAATTAGCCAGGCATGGTGGCGCATGCCTATAGTCCCAGGTACCCGAGAGGCTAAAGTAAGAGGATCACTTGAGCCCAGGAGTCTGAGGTTGCTGTGAGCTAGGCTGACGCCACGGCACTCTAGCCTGGGCAACAGAGTGAGACTGTCTCAAAAAAAAAAGAAACGGTACAACCACTGTGGAAAACACTTTGGTGATTCCTCAAAAAGTTGAGCATAGAATTACCACACCATTCATTTGCACTCCTAACTTATATAATCAAAAGAATTGATAAGAAGGACTCAAACAGAAAATTATATAGCAGTGTTCAAAGTTGCATTATGCACAACAGCCCAAAGTTGAAAAATTCCAAGTGTCCATCAACAGATGACTGGATTAACAAAATATATATAACATATATATATGATGAAATATTCAGACATAAAAAGGAATGAAATTATGATACATGCTACAATATGGATAAACCTTGAAAACATTATGCTAAGCGAAAGGACCCAAACACAAAAGGATAAATATTGCATAATTCTGCCTATATGAGATATCCAGAATAGACAAATTCACAGAGAGAAAGTACAATAGAGGTTACCAGAGGTTAGGAGGAGGACAGAAGGGGGAATTATTGTTTCATAGGTATTTGTTTGGGAACCTGAAAAAATTCTGGAAATATATACTAATGATGGTTATACAATATTGTGAATGTATTTAATGACACTGACTTATATACTTAAAATGGTTAAAGTAGTAAAATTTGTTATGTATATTTTACCACAATTTTAAAAATGTGTAAGTTTTCAGTTTTTACTAAGAAATACATCAGAAACTTAGTTTTTCTTTTTCTTTCTTCTCTACCTGCCTTCCGACAAACAGGAAGAGAGGCCTCCAAACATAACTTCAATTTACCTATGCCTTAAGAGTACCTATCAATAGGCACTTTTTTTTTTTTAAGAGACAAGGTCCCCCTCAATTGTGCAGGCTGGAGTTCAGTGGTGATCATAATTCACTGCAGCCTTGAATTTGTGGGCTTGAGCAATCCTTCTACTTCAGCCGCCCAAGTAGCTAGGACTATAGCTACATGCCACCACACTTAGCTAAGTTTTAAAAAAATTTTTGTAGAGATGGGGTCTTGCTATGTTGCCCAGGCTGGCCTTAAGTGATCCTCCCACCTTAGCCTCCCAAAGTGTTGGGATTATAGGCATGAGCCATCATGCCCAGTCCTGGACTCATTTTAAAATATACATTTCCCCCTTATTAAATATTTACATTGTAGAAAAACTGAAAACAGAAAACCAAAGGGTAATGTTAAAATTCCACTATTCTTAGCATTTTGGGTGCCTTTCTTGTCTTTAACAATGAAATGAAATCAAATGTATGTTGATAAATTCTTTTTATGTTTTTGAGACAGAGTCTCATTCTGTTGCCCAGGCTAGAGTGCTGTGGCGTCAGCCTAGCTCACAGCAACCTCAAACTCCTGGGCTCAAGCAGTCCTTTTGCCTCAGCTTCCTGAGTTAGCTGAGACTACAGGCATGCACCACCATGTCTGGCTAATTTTTTCTATGTATTTTTTAGTTGTCCAGCTAATTTTCTTTCTATTTTTAGTAGAGAAAGGTTCTCGCTCTTGCTCAGGCTAGTCTCGAACTCCTGAGCTTAAATAATCCACCCGCCTCAGCCTCCCAGAGTGCTAGGATTATAGGCGTGAGCCACTGCGCCCAGCCGAAACATTCTTTATAGTGCTTACACTATACAATAAATCAGTGCCAATCTCACTAATAAGTTACCAGATCTGTTTGTGTCTTATAGAAACTTGGTTTAAAGCACTCTAGTCCCCTTACTTTCCTTTTAGATTTCTGAATGGAGAACAGTATGATATCACTTGTGACTTCCTCTGCTTTCCGAATATGATGCATTATTTATTCTGTTCTCTTCTGGAATATAGAGAATAGTTTGTTCTTTCCATTAAAAAGTTACTTGGCTACCTAATTTGGCAAAGCTTTTTCAATGCTTTTGATGAAAAGCATCTGAAAGGGATAAGGAAAGTTATGGATATGGAGAAATGTGTTTTAACTTTTAAAGTGCACATAACATGGTACCACATTATCTCTCCATGAGCTTCAAACACATGCTTCATAAACTTAAGAAGTGAGAAAAAACAATGTAGGTAACTCAAATGAGTTTCTTCCCATACTTCCAATTCACTGTCCTGGGAAGAAGTGGCATCAGCTTTCCTCTTGCCCCGGTTCTTGCCAGTCATGTTTTTCCTGGACTGATCATCAACATCTTTACTTGGTGTAGTCTGGGACAAAGATGGACTTGTAGAAGGGTCTCCTGGAAAGGAAAAACAAGACATGTTGCCGGTAGTCACCGGCTATAAAAACCAGAGCAGGAAGAGTGTCATTGGATTCTCTGTGCTTGTGAGTCATAACGCAGGAATAAAAGTTGGAAAACTAGACTTTCCGAAAGTAATCAGGGAATGTAGATCTAGATATTGAGCATCAATACTGGCTAACGTCACAAGAAGAGTTTAAGACCAGACTTTATATGCTTGCTTCTTGATGGAGGAACACATCTATGAAGTTGTTTTGCCAAAGAAAACTGAACCTGAATCTGGTCAAGCTTATTTATTTGTTTTCTTTTTTTGAGATAGAGTCTTGCTCTGTTGCCCAGGCTAGAGTGCCGTGACATCAGCCTAGCTCACAGCAACCTCCAACTCCTAGGCTCAGGCAATCCTCCTGCCTCAGCCTCCAGAGTAGCTGGGACTACAGGCACGCACCGCCACGCCCAGCTAATTTTTTCTATTTTTAGTTGCCCAGCTAATTTTTTCTTTCCTATTTTAAGTAGAGACAGGGTCTCACTCTTGGTCAGGCTGCTCTTGAACTCCTGAGCTTAAGAAATCCTCCCACCTTAGCCTCCCAGAGTCATAGGATTACAGGCATGAGCTGCTGCACCTGGCTGGTCAAGTTTCTGGGTCAGAGTTCTTCAACTTGTCACAACTGACATTTTGGACCAGATTACTTTTTGTTGGGGAAGGATGTCTTATGCATTGTAGGATGTTTAGTTAAGCAGTATCCTTGACCTCTAACCCACGAGATGCCAGTAGCACCCCCCAACTAGCATGACAACCAAAAATGTTCCCACATATTGCCAACCTGGGGTACAAAATTGCCTCTGGTTGAAAAACACTGCTCTAGATCCATTTACTAATTTACAATAAAACAGAGAAGGCAGTAGTACATGTTAAACTACCCTATGAGGATATAATTGGCAAAATTCAGACTGGGAAACAGTGTAGGATAAATAATAGAATTTCTTCAAGAAATAAATTAAAAAGTGGGGGAAAGAGGAGAATTTATAAGTTAGAAGAGACATAAAATACAAAATATATACTCATCAATCACAATATGTAGACCTTATTTGAATTCTAATTTTTCTCCCTTCAAATTTTCTATTTATTTATTTTTAACAAATAAAAATTATATAAACTTCTTGTGTATAACACATTGTTTTGAAATAGGTATACACTGTATATTTACTTGGACCCTAATGTAAACAAAATATAAAAAGAAAAACAACTTATAACATTTATGAGAAAACTGGAAATATGAATACCTTTTGGCACTTAATTTAAGAAATTATTAGTATTGAATGTTTAAGATGGGATAAATGGCACTGTGGTTATGTTAATGAGTACTGTGCTTATAGTTTAGAGAACAATGCCTGGAATTTAGAGAGGGAACTGGATGAAGTATAGCTGAAATAAATTGGCCATGAGTTGTTAACTGCTGAAGATAGATGATGGATATGTAAGGGTTCATTATAATATTCTCACAACGTCTATGTTTGAAATTCTCCATTACTCGAGTTAAAATTGTTATGAAGAACAAAGATATTAGGAAAAATGAATTAAAAACCTTAGTTTTTAATCAATACCTGTAATTATTTCAAATTTATGTAAGTATGAAGCACTGCCCATCTGTATGTCTGTCTTACTAGACTGGTAAGGGTGAGATGGCAGCACTGTTTTTAAACATGCACCAGGGCCAATGACAAACAATGCTTTCCTCAAGATACATGATATGATAGTCAACCACCAAATTTTCATAAACATAGGATAAAAAGTATGTGTATATGTTTAATGAATGTGTATGAAGTTTTTCTGTGAAAGGTTTTTAACCTGGATGTCATAAGTCATTGATACATATCAGAGCTGTGACCCTTCTGAAATCCTAGGTTAAACTTTATGTATTTCTTTGGCAAAAAGGACCATAGCTTTCCTCAAGTCTTAAAAGCACTGAAGACACAGAAGGAACAAGGCTCTGAGGTCTTAGCAGCAGTTCAAAATATGCAAAAACTAAAACCGGAGTCCTCCAATCTACAAATACACCAACATCCTGAAGCTCCCTGTGACAAGCGTATTAAAGCTACAGGGAGGACAGAGTAGGAGTCAGAAACACAGTCTTTTCATTTTTGATACTTTTCTGTTCTCAGTATCAGACATACATTCTGACTCATCACAGCCTGCTTCCAATATTTAAATATTCCTTAACTGAGAGGGAAAGGCAACAGCATGGTAACAGTGGTTTAAACCAGAACAAAATCATCTTTACCATGGCCTAAAAACACCTGTTAGATGAAGTGCCCTTAAGCCAAGGTTTTCAGAGCTGCGGTGCTTACCAGAGGAAAGTCTCTGCGTTGCAGGTGCAGGTACCATGACACTAGGCTTCTCAGACTGGTATGTGGTTGCTGCTAATGTGGTGCTCTCAGCATCACTGTTAGTCTGGCCTGTGACTCCAAAGCTGGAGCTGGGGTAGCAGGCCTGGTACTGATTCTGACCAAGAATAGTATAGGTGGGATAGTCCTGTAGGCCAAAGGGAACAAGGGAGGAAAACAAGACTCTTATAGTATACATTAATTTCAACACAAGAGGCTTTCTTCTCCCTCTTAATTATTCTCCCAAAACGTTAATTTCACTTCTCATTTACGTATCTAGTAGTATCCAAACTAAATCAATGATTTTCAAAATTTATTCTGTGGAAACCTAAGAGTTAAGAGGAGATACCACAGGAGCTATCTTTGGGATGAGGGGCAGGATCCCATGTACTCTTATACATATACACATAATGCCCCCTTTTCTATAACAGCCCCACCCCCAATTTTATGTTCTGAATTTTTGTATAAATTTCTGCATAGAATTTTTGAGGGAATGATTCTGCTCTTTAAAAAGTTTACGAACCACTGCACTAGACGGCAGTACTTCTAAGGACAGATGATCTTAAGCACATTTCCTACATTAAAGTTTCCTAGTTTAAAAGAAACAAGTTTTCTTTAAAACTAAAGTTTCCTTACAACACTGGGAGGAAACTTTTGGGTGTCACAGGCATATGTAAGGCAAAACTTATCAAACTGTACAATTTAAATCTGTGCAGTTTATTATATGTCAATTACTCCTTAATAAAGCTGCAAGAAAATTAGGTATGATATACAGCTCCAATACACACCTTTAAAAAATTCCACTGACACTGATATTGGTGACAAATAAAAAGCAAATTGATCAGATCAATTATTTATAAATAGTCACTGAGCATCTATAATAAACCAAATACAATTCAGTGTTTGTGTGTGTGTGTGTATTTGTGCATGGGCACGAAAAGGAAATATTAAAGAAAAGAATAAGTCACACTAGCACAACTCAAGAGGGTTAAAAATCTAATATGAGAGAAGACAGAGAAAAAAATTCCCAACAAATTGGCAGTAAATTATACGTCAAATGAGTGAAATACTGAGAAGAAAACTGTCACTGTAACTTGTGGTAGTGAGAGAGTTTTTTGAGATTAAATAGGCAGAGAAGAACATGAATAGGCCCTGAAAAGGTTTTATTAAGGGGCCACAGATGTTGAGTTTGATTGAAACAAAGGATCTCTGTAGTCTTGAATAATTGGTGAAGCAATAGGACTTGGATTCTTTAGGCAATGTGTATATATAGCTTGTGTGCATGCACACGCACTGGGGGGACAAGAGGAGATGGGGACTCTCAAATGAAAACTTTTGTGTAGCTGAATTGACATTTAGAGAAAATTAACCAGATAGTATTTTAGAGAATGGACAAGCACAGGGGGTGGAAAATGGAGAGCAGATGAGCAATTAACCATGGTAATTCAGGATTAAAGGGGGAAAAAACAAAACATGGGAAATGATAGCAAAAATGAAAAGGAAAGGAAGAATTCAAGAAATGGCTAGATTAGGGAAGGGTGTGGGAAAAAATGGAAGATGACTGTTCTGGTTTTAGGCCTAGGTTTATTAAGGAAAAAATAATTGACGTCAGCCAGATGCAGTGGCTCATGCCTATAATCCCAGCACTTTGGGAGGTTGAGGCATGAGGACTGCTTAAGGCCAGGAGTTAGAGAACAGCCTGGGCAACATAGCAAGACCCCAACTCCACAAAAATAAATAAGCAAATAAATAAATAAAATTAAAAAAAAAATTAGCCAGGTGGTGGCACATGCCTGTAGTCCTAGCGACTCAGGAGGCTAAGGCAGGAGGATCCCTTGAGCTCAGAAGTTTGAGGCTGCAGTGAGCTATGATTGGGCCACTGCAGCACTCTAGCCAAGGCAAGAGGGAGATCTCATCTCTTTTTTTAAAAAATTAATTAACTAAAAAAAAAGAAAAAAGAAAAAAAAAGTCATTGACACGATTGAGAAGTCATAGGGGAAAGTGGTTTTACTTTTGGAGAACAAGCAGACAGGAAAAAGGTTGGAATGAAAGACTGGTTTTAGATATGCTGAACTTAGGGGAAACAGCAGGACTTTAAAAATCTTCACCAATCAGTTGGAAACCTGTAAATATCATGAAGTCAGGATTAAAATTTTCATTTTTTGTAGTAAATGGACATTGTGAGTGTGGTTAAACATTCCTGTGGTTGAAGTAATTAACATATGGAAAAACTAAATAGACACTGTCCATGTTAGAAGACAGAATCAAAAAGAGGAGCAATGAAAGGAAGAGGCCCTAGAAGAATGTCAGGTACATAGATAGGAATTCAATAAATATTGTGGACTAAAAGAATCAACAAATGCAAAAACAGCAAAATATAAAAAAATGAACCAGAATAGTAATGTTAACTGCAGCCAGAGAAAAGATCCATGGAGGTAGTGGTGATACTATTAATTGCTGCAGAGAAAACAACAAACAAAAACAAAAAAAACCCCTCTAAAACATTGAAGATATTACCAGTGATCTTTTAAGCAGTTAATAGTATCACCATCAAGACCAGACTTTTAAAAATTTACAAAAGAATGAGTGGTTTAAAGTGGAGGTAATTATTTATTTATTCCACAAATATTTATTAAGTGTCTTTGATGTGAGTGGCAGGCATTTTTCTATGCTCTGGGAATATATAAGTGAACAAAATAGAAAAGTAAATTCCTACCTTCATGGAGCTTCATGCCCCTATTCTAGTGGGGGCAGAATAGGAGGAAGAGACAAACATAAAGGAGAGATACACCATATTTTAGAGAGGCTTAGCAGAGGAACAAGAGAAAGTGGATGGTAGCCTGAGAAACCATCCAGGATCTTAGTTCTGAAGGCATCCAGAAAAAGGTCTCCACAGTCCATACTATTCCTGGTCGTTCCTTAGATGGGCAAATTTACCATGGAAATAAGAGAGGAAGACGAGCAAGCTAGATGAACCATATAAACAGGATGAACAAAAGTAGCACCATACCTGGTTTGAGATGCTGGCAACTGCTGCTGCTGGAATATTGGCAATTGTAGATGAAGTGGATATCAGGCTGGCATTTGTGCTTGAAGCTATAGGATTGAGAGTATTAAAAGATACCAGTTAAACACATTATGTAAAAGTCTAGAAAAAAATGAAAACATATTATATCTTAAGTGAATACATCTACAAGGAGATCAAGAACACTGGCAAAGGAAACAAATACTTGTTTTGCCTTTTTGCATGCCATACCTCAATTTAGACTTACTTAGAAACAAAACACTTCAAACATGTTTCTGTTTCAACTTGAGTCTCAACTCTTCCTACTAAAGTCCTACAAGGATACATATATAATTCACAGCTTATACTAATGACATCTGAAATGAAATCAGAACTAAACCCAATCACTCCAGTCCATCTTCTCCAGAGGCTGAAAAATGACTCACCTGCAATGTGACTTACTGTAAATCAGCAGAGCTCTGGTAAACCCTATACTGTGATATTGTTTACTGTTACTTCTCTCAAAGTATGCCTTTTCTGATGCAACATAATTACTTTGAGAAATACAGCTGGTCCTCTAAATTCTAAAGTACTTGGAATTGCTTCTTGGGCTTTACTCAAATAATGGATTATTAATGTGGATCAACAAACACCATGATCTTGCATTTAGAGATTTTACCACTGAGCCAGGAAAAACTCAGAAAATATTAAATATTATTCTGGTCTGGTAAAAATGTACTTTCTAAGCTACTGGGGCTGCTTGTTTTAAAATGATAAATTTGGATTAAGTTTTACACTCTTGTATCACAGATTCCAGAAGGGTTTTAATTAAAACCGCAGTGACTGGAATTTACCAGATTTTTTTCAGTTGGACAACATAATCGCTATGATGAGGTACTGGTCTTGAATTCTTCTCCCTCACTTCCCATAAATACACTTAAACAGGGTCCCTACTGCAGTCGCACACCATAAGGGATTCACCATCAGGTAGACTGACTACGTGCCCCCATTAGTAATAAAGTCCTCCACAAGGAAAGTTAATAAGAAACCTCCATCAAGAACAGGGCAGGAGTCTATGGCCATATCACCCTGAACGTGCCCGATCTCATCTGATCTCGGAAGCTAAGCAGGGTCGGGCCTGGTTAGTACTTGGATGGGAAAAGAACAGGGCAGGAGAACAAATATAGCAGAACCGAGAATTTTCATCCCTTTTCCCAAGGATATTCAGCTTAGAAGTGTCTAGACGAGATTAAGGTCAGTTATAACAATTGAAGCAATCCAAGCTTTCAGATTAAGAACCTGGGACAAAGAAGAGTTAAAGTAACTTTCCAGAGACATGGAGATAGTAGTAGATAACCAAAATGACAACTTGGATCTCCCAATTCTTCATCCAGGGTTCTTTCCTCAGGGTCAGTTGCTGAGCTAGGGTTCAAATTTCCTGACTACCCAGAGTAACTTTCTTATAACTCCTTGTCTCAGGAGTACTAAAGGACTCTTAAGGGTTTACTTTCTTAAACAACTAAATGAAATGTATTTCCTAACTTTACAGATGGTATTTTCTTCCCATCAATATTCATATTCTCTTCTACTATGGCTTAACCCATTGTTTTTCCTAAGAAGAACCAAAAAATGACAATACACAAAGTAGATGACTCTATAAATAGCTTTAATCAATCCTGTGGGAAAAGAATTTGACTAGTTTCCAGATTCTGTTACCAGGACATTATCCTAGGCAGGCCTGCAATAAAACAGACTGAACATAAATGATTTAAGGTAGGAAAGAAAATAAATAATTTATTTAATCTGTTAAGTTTATCTTCTCCAACAAAGTCCATTTCTAGTTCAATTTTCCTTTGGTCCTGGTTCTGGCATATACTCCTCCTTTTTCTCCTATTGATCTTTAGCTCTGTTCTACCTTCTCAATAACTTAGTAATGGCTAGAGGTACAACTCATTCATACATGATCTCTAAACACAAGGGGGACAATGAACTCTGACAAGGTGGTTTTAGAAATTTAACAATTATCAGACCACTTTCTGAACTGGGCTAGAGGTAAAAAAGGTAGATGTAATAAAAAATTGGCCATATACTCTATCATACCCCTGCTAGGAAGTTTAATGACTTGATTAGCTAGCTGATAACTACCTGAGTTTCTAAAAAGTGCCATACTAAAAATCACAAATTTCTCTCAGCAATAGTAGCTTCTGTCATAGGGGATCTTGGCCTGCGGACTTAGAAAGTTCACAGGGCTCAACAGTACTTCTTTCTCTAACTCAACCAAATCATTTTTAACACGTGCCATTCATTCAGCAAACCAATAAGTATATCAGGGTCTACTATGTGCCTAGAAACTACTCCAGCCACTGAGGGATAAAATGATAAGCAAGACCAAGTCCCTGCCCTTAGGGAGTTTAAAGTCTAGTGAGGGAAATTAGTCAATAATTAAATAAATGTTTAGGCTCTTGTAACCATCATTGAACCTAAGCTAAATTCACCTAAAAATGTTCACAACCACTCACTATATGCCCTACTCCACATACAGCTATTACTAAAAAGCTGGGTACTTAAAAATATACATCTATCTCAACAAAACAATGTTCAATTGAGGGTTTAAAAACAAAAGCAGCAGCAATGAAAAGTATAAATTTAGAGAATCAAATAAAACTCCAGTGATAGGTCCTACTGTTATATATCTAATGGCTGTTAGCTCTTTAAATGTCACAGCATGGCCAACTGTTTTTAGATAGTCCTCACTCCCTTTTTGACAATGGAGCTGCAAAATCATTGAAGTACAAAGCTTCTGAGAACCATGTCCCACTAGATGCCCACTTAATATAGTCAATATACAGACAGAGCTTTGATCAGAAGACCATGGTTATAGAATGATGAGTGGCACAGTTGAATCATGTGACACTGCCTCAAAGTTGGAAGGTTAATCCAAGTATTAATGGCACATAAAATCTGTGCAAGATTTAGTTTTTTCCACCTCTCTAATTTTATTTGTTGTGTCACTCTACCTCCCTTGATCACACTGACTTTGAGTTACTCAAAACCAGATAAGCTCTTTATCATTTGAGGACCTTTGCAATATTATTCTCTCTGCTTGAATTGTTCTCTCTGTCCCTCTAGTCCTACTGGCATGACTCCTTCTCAGCACAACTCACTTCCTCAGAAAGGCTCTCTCTGACCTTTCTATTATAATAAAACTAAGTCCTTTCTTGTTTTCCCAATCACAATCTGTTTTTTTTCTTTCAGGGCGCTTTTCAAAATCTGGTATTTATTTATTTATTTGCTTGTTTCCTGTCTCCCCCACTAGTTGATAACTTCTATGAAGGCAGAATCTTACTATCTTATCATCTCCAGCATATAGCAAAGTGCCTGGCATACAGTAGGTGATAGTCAAATGCTTGTGGGATTCATGTATACCAGTCTTGTATGTACTAAGTGTGAAGGGCAAAATCATTATTTTCTGCTAGAGCCTGACAGTTTTAATTCCTAAAACTTAACTTTCAGTATGTGACCAACATAACTACCAAAAACTCATCAAATTCCTGATCATTTGGGAATGAGTAAAAACTGCATATTTTGGTTAAAACTGATGGCTTAAGTGAGTCATTCATTTATTAACTCATTTATTTATCAAATATTTATTGAGTGCCTACTATGTGCAAGTACTGTTCATGTGCTTGGGATGCATCAATACACAAAACAAAAAACTTCTCCTCAAGGAGTTTTGTAAATCAAAGTAAGGAAAGTCTCCTAATTAAGGTTTCTCATGGTTAGAATAGAGATTTACAGATCACCAAGAGATGAAGTTTGTTTCTTTTTTTTGTTTTTGTTTTAGTAGAAGGAAGAAGGAAAAGTTTACTAATTTGCTGGCAAATGAGGAGGTTGGCAGACTCCAGGGATAGAGTTTAGAATGATGTATGTGGTAACGGATTAGAGCTGGAGAAATTAGTAACAACTCATGTTTAACTTAACATAGATACAGATTACTACATATAGAAATATTTAAAGATATGTATCTTTACATGGGTTGTATACACACATACATTTCTTTGCTCTGTCAGTTGAGAGAGCCTAAAAGAAATGTCACCTGACACTCCAGTAGCAATGAGCATCCCGTGAACGCAGATCTTGGTTTCTAATATCATTCTCTCCAATAAAAGGAACCAGGACGTCTTAAAACATGGCTGATTACAGGACTTGGACAGGTAATATACAACACGAGCCAGGAGCATTTTGTAGTGCCAGGAAGTAAGAAAGTGCTCGGAAAAAAACAAAACAACCAAAAAAACACCCAAACAAACAAAAAATAGGAGTGTGTGAAAAGGCACAGGAGCCAACTGAAAGAGCTCCCAGCGGCCAAGTTGGAACAATCGGAACAACAAAATAAATAAGGTAGTACTGGATTATGACCCAAAGTATACATTAAATAACTACAGGTCCATAAACAAATGATTGAATTAATAAATAGAGAAGAGACAAATCTCTTGTGCAGAAGAATTTCAAATGTATTATGTAAATATTCCACCCTAAAGGAAGGGCAGCATAAGTCCTTAAGTGTGGGCTGCACATAGTCACTTCTATCCAAAGTATACAGTATGGAAAAGGAGGAAAAAGAGTAATTTTACAGTGTAGAAACCTGACAAACACTACTTTAGCCGAGTGATTGAGGTCAACATCAATAATCATAAACCATGTTGATAGTATGTACAACTGACATGAAGCAAGAGAAAAAGTATTTTATCTCCATGAACTTCCTTCTAAAAACCCATAACCCCCAGTCTAATCATGAGAAAAACATCAGACAAATTCCAATAGAGGGGCATCTTATAATATGCCTAACCAGTACTCCTCAAAACTGCTGAGACTATCAAAAACAAGGAAAAGTCTGAGAAACTACAAAGTCTAGAAAAGCCTAAGGAGACATGACAACTCAATGTAATGCAGTATCCTGGATGAGATCCTGAAACAGAAAAAAGGACATCAAATAAAAACAAAGGAAATCTGAATAAACTATGGACTTATTTAATAATATTGTACTAATATTGATTCATTAACTGTAACAAGTATAATATACTAATGTAAGATGTCAATAATAGGGAAAAGTGTGTGCAGGTTCAGGGGGATTCTGTGGGAACTCTGCACTATCTGCTCAATTTTTCTGTAAATCTAAAACTATTCTAAAAAATAAAGTCTATTAATAAAAACAAAACAAACAAATCTCCTAGTCAAATTTAATAGACTACTGTAGTGTGTTATCAACAAAATCAGAGCCTAAAGACATTCATTAAAAGATTAAGTTAAAATTAGTGAGAGCTAGGCTGGGCGCGGTGGCTCACGCCTGTAATCCTAGCACTCTGGGAGGCCGAGGCGGGTGGATAGCTCAAGGTCAGGAGTTCGAAACCAGCCTGACCAAGAGCGAGACCCCGTCTCTAAAAAAAAAAAAAAAATTAGTGAGAGCTTACTCTCTATTAGAAGACTGAGTTAAAATTAATTTTGAAATTAATTTTACCACTTGAATTTTTTTTTTTTTTTTTTGAGACAGGGTCTCAGGGTTGCCCAGGCTGGAGTACTGTGGCCTCATCATAACTCCTTGCAGCCTCAAATTCCTGGGCTCAAGCAATCCTCCTGCCTGAGCCTCCCAAGCAGCTGGAACTACAGGCACATGCCCCTACACCTAGCTAATTTTTGTATTTTTTGTAGGGGGTGGGGAGGTAGGGAGGGGCTGTGGGGAAGAGGCCTCACTCTTGCTCAGGCTAGTTTGAACTCCTGGCTTTAGAAGATTCTCCTGCCTCGGCCTCCCCAAGTGCTAGGATTACAGGCGTGAGCCACCATGCCAGGCCTTGAATATTATTTAATCAATTAAACCATCCCAACTGAAGAAAGTGACGAAAGATAGGGCCCACAGTCACAGTCACCTGAAACTTTAGGAAATGACTGATACTATATAGCAGCCTGATTTACCCATTCAAAGGATTTTCTTGCGTGTACAAGGGCAGTCCTTTCTCATTATGGTACCACTGAGGTGTAAACTAAAGAAAGGGTTTTGTCAAGAGCTAATCAAGCCAGAAGTGGAATTTGTTTTTTGAGATAACTTCCCTAACTTCCCCAGGGAAGATGGGCTGCTGTCAACTGCAGGATGCTTGAGGGTAGAATGAGTGAATATTGCTGTTTTGACCACCTAAAAAAAATTGGGTAGTTATGTAAGGGAAAAGAAGCAGCTCTAGATAGCTGCTTCATTATCCATGCTAACCATTCAATTATCCATGCTAAAGGAAAGGGGAAGTGGGAGTGAGGAGAGTGGTATTGAAAGTAGTGAACCCAGGTAATTAAAATTTTATAATAATACGTATATTTCATTTTAGCCAATTGTTTTTCTACTAATTTTTTCTTCAGAATAAATGGCAAAAGTTAGTAACTTGATGGTTAACTTCTGCTTTAATTCCTATCCTGTGCTAAGTTCTAATGAACAAAAAATGGGCCAAAAGATTAGGCAGGAAAAGGGAAGAAAAATGAATTTAGGTATTTGTTAGTATAGGTTCTCAAATATGGGAGAGCTGACATTAATACCATGACCTCAATACTGAAAATCATAAATATTGCACTCATGCTCTGGGGTCAGAATGCCCAACTTATATCCCAGTTTAACTACTTACTAACTTTGTGACTTAGGATATGGATATGTTTAGCTCTTCTGTGCCTCAGGTTCCCCCTCTGTAAAATGGGGCTAATTCCCTCATAGGGTTGTTGTGAAGATTACGTAAGTATAAAAACATCTATCCATTGCTTAGAACAATGCCGAGAACATAGTAAGAATTTCATAAATACCAGCAATTATCATTACTATCAAAACAGGGGAAATCAGGTTAACCTATCCAAAGGAAAAAGTATATTAATAGATAACAGGTAAAGATAGTGGTTACTGAAATTTAAGGGATATTTTCACGACTCTTTTAAAGCATTGAGTCCCAACAGATCCCCAAAGAGGTGGTTCTTCTTGTCTTACAAGGAGGGAGAAGTAAACATGGGTATCAGGTTCCTCAAAGTCCAGCACCTTGGTAGAGGATTGTTAATATAAGAGAACCCTTGCTCTTCTTTCACAACCTAGGTGTAGTCATCAGGGAAATACCTGTTTAGGAGGGACTTGGCTACTCCATTTGCCTGTGGTTGGACCCAGCAGGCATATCAACCTAGAGAAATAACTTTATAAAAATGAAAGAGGGTGCTGCAGAAGGCAAAGTCACACTCTCAAATTTTTTCCCTCCTTGTTTGTTCTCATTTTAGAGAGAGAGAAGGGGGAGGGGACAAAGAAAGAAAGAAGGGAAAATAAGTAAGAAAAGGGGAGACTCAGTACACAACAGGAGGTAAAGGTGGCTTAGGAACATAGTGACCACTTCTTGTTCCCATTGGACTAAGCAGAAGTAATAATCATTTTTGAAAACAGTTAAAATTGAAAATCAAAATCTTTTGTTCAATCTAATCTACATCACATTTTTTCATCACCGATGTTCTTAGGAGTACCTCAGCACAAACTAAACAGCTAACTCTTGAATCAAAAACAGAAAATAAATAAATAAAAAATAAAAAGGTAAATAAAAAAATATATATTAAAAAAAAAAAAGAGTACCCCAGACAGGTTTTTGCTGTCCCATACTCATCCTTATACTAACCATTTTATAAGGAATAAAATTTTAAAACTGGGAGAAATCAGGAGAAAAAAGGCAGATGAGAAGCCAGGTCCACAGACACTAATCCCAGTCTGAAGCAATGGCAAATGGCCTGCACTGGATTTGGAAGGGTAGGCAATTAATTCCATACTCTTTTGAGCTTTTTGTCTTCTTTCCTAATACTCTTGTCACAATTCTAAGCTTTTAGAGGAAGAACTCTGAAGGCAAAGGTATTTAGAGATTAAGTTTTAATCCTATGACTTTTATACTGAGATAGAATAAGAATGAACATTTTGAGCAACATAAATGCTCTCACCAAGTAGTAAATGGGGTGTAGGTGTGACAAAGCCACAGCAGAAGAGCAGCACACGTCGTAGTGGTCATGTACCACTATGACAATTCACATAAAAGAAGTCAGCAAAATTCTAACCCATGGAGTCTTCTGCTCACTTATAGGACAAAATGCTACTGAGAATAGACTAGAATAAAATCAAAGTGGTTTTCTAGACACCAACATGCAAAAGGGAAGGCTTGAATTCTATTAAGCAACTCACATTCAAAGGTTAAACTACTTATAAACCATGCTCCTCAGCTCTGGTTTGCCTAACACAAAAAGCATGCACAAATGCACTCCTTTCTATTTTAGAAGACAGAATCCTGTATTGCCAAATTTGTTTGGAGATACAGGTAGACTATAAACAAGAAACAATAATAATGATAATAATTAAAACACACACACACAACCATGCCTATTTACCTTGAATGGGATAAGAATAATGTGCTGGGCTTGGCTGGCTTGTGGTTAACCCTGTAGTGCAGGTAAGAACACTGTGTTGACTTGGAGATGGAGTCTGAATTAAACCACTTTCAGGTTTCATACCTGGCCACAATGCACCTGAATCAGATAAATTGGACCAATTACAAACAATACACTGGGACTGAGGAGCATAGTTATGCTTTCAAATATCAGCCAGTAGGTTTAAAATCTAAATCTTAAAAATAAATTTGCTTGTTAAGAGAAAATTATTAAGTCTCCCACTTGTAATATACCACAAGCAAATACACTTTCAAAGAATTAGAGGATGGGGCCAAAGAAACAAAAATCTTGCCACAGACCCCAATAGTGATATGTATATAAGTTCATTTCAATGGTTGGAGAAAACTGACCAGGTTCTTATTGACACCCAACTGGAGTATTTGTCTCCAAGGCCTAAAGAGTGTCTGATACAGATAAAATCATTTATCTGTATTGTCAAAGTGAGAGACATTCCACATAAGTTTAAAATTCACTTACCCATTAAACAAGCACAAAATATTTCTAAAATACAGTAAATGCTTCTCTGCCTTCATAAGCTGATTATTTGTTTATTTTGTTATTTTTGTTTCTTCTGATTAGAAAAGACATACCTGCTTATTTTAAAAAATTAACATTATAGAAATATGTAGCTTAAATAATAAAGTCATATATAATCTCATCATCCAGACTTAACCACTATGAACACTTTGCAGAAGTTACCCATATTTCTTCTATGCATTCACTAATCTTTTTAACAAAGTGGGATCATGTTATATATACTATTCATAATTTGCTTTTCTACATAATACCTCTGAAAGATATCTTTCCATGTCAGAATACATAAATCTATCTCATACTAGTAGATATCATGGCTGTTCACTTTTATTCTATTTTTATTATAATGTTCCTTCTTGAGGGACAATCTTTCTAAAATATATTTATATCCTTTCCTGCCTTCTTAGCAGGGAGGAAATAGCAAACATACCTTCAAATTTTCTCAGAATTGTTACAAAGATCAATAATATTGTGCTGTGCCATATATATAATACATACATACATACATACATACATACATATATTACAGAGATGCCATAGAGGCTATTGTGTTGTGTGAAGACATTTACTTAGTACTAAATAGAACTCAATTATAGTTTTATAATTTTTAGGTTCTTATATCACTTTCTGTGATTTAAGAAGTGATCTGTCACTTCTTGACTTCTCTGGCTTTTAATTTGCAATAAACTAGGAAACCATAAACAAAGCTTTGCTTCTACATGACAGCCGAAGTATATCCTTTATGAGCTAAATACTTATGAGTGTATAGTTTTGGTGCTAATTTTGGCTATGCAAATGACTATTTTTTAAAAAATTTAATTTTTAGTTGTGCACTATGTTCTGAATAGCTATGGTTGCTGGGTCAGTGTTGTTGATGCTGATAATCAGGTCTAATAAGGTTTATCAATCAAACACATTCCATGTATGAAATCAATACTAAGGTTAGCCATGGCTTCAAATTCAACATTAACTCATTTCATTTACTCCTAATCTGACAAAGAATTTATAGTCAATCAATAAATGTGTGCAATAAAAAATATCATACTTTGAAAATGAGGAACTCTGCCTCCCCAGGGCACCGAGATACCTCAGTACAACTCAGATTTGTCAAATTTGTTGATAAGTACATTTAAGAATAGTAAAAAGAGATATGAAAATCTTAAAAGGTTGACAATGGGACATGGTAATTGCTCTGCCCCAAACTCTTACTGCATAAATATAGAAAATGTCATAGTTTTTTCCAAACTATTAACCATATGAAATAACTTATTTGAAGAGACAGGAACACTGATATCTTTAGTATGAATTAGGAACACTGCCTGTCCCCCTTAGTTCATGATCATTTAAATATGTTTCATGCAGGTTAGCCACAGCTAATATCTTCTGCTATGTTTGATTTTTAACAATAAAAATATTTGAGAATGTTATTTTTTAAACATTTATGATGTAAAATGTGAACAATGCCATCATTCTTGGTAGTTGTATATCACCTATTATGATAAATTGCCATTTCAATGTTACGATGACTTCCAGATTTATTGTAATCAATGTGATTTCTTTTTCCAAATAGGTTTTGACCCTAATATGTTTGTATTTGTGAGCATGTTTATTATTATACTATACTAAAATAAAGCCTTATTAATAACTATAGTATCAACTGAGAATGTTTTACTAGTCTTATTATTTAGTATATATTTTTTAAGTTTCAAACTGTAAAAGGTCTATGAATGGGCCCTCTTACAAAGTCAAAACTTGGGACACAAATGTCCAAGATAAGTAGGAATGTCTCTGGCCAAAAACACACAGTAGATACTTAATATATAATTATTTTATGAGGAATGGAGGAATTAAAGACAATGTAGACTCTGCCTCCAGCATCACTACAGCCCTACTCTTTAGGCATGTGGATATCTTCCTCTAGAAGCAAGCCTCACAGAATTCCAGATAATAGGCAGCAAAACCAAAATGGTGTGGCTCTATAGCACCATTGCCCACAGCAAACAAAGAAATCAAATCCTGTTTGCCTGACTCCTAATACATTACTCTATGCCTACAACTACAAAGCTTCTCACATACTTGTAAACACCCAGAGCCTGCTGCGGGGAAACTGTGGGTCTCACAATGGAAAAGAAAGTCTGTTCTGGCGTGCTATCCTCCTGCCGCCCCATCATGGGGTCTTATCACAAACTCTACCCAAGTTTCTCAGCACAGATGTCTCACAGTTGGTTACTCACTAACCAAACTAATCTGATCAGTTCAGTTACAGTAACACAGATCAGAGTAGTAGACCTTTAGAGATTAGTTTGGTTAGGAACTGAAGTACACACCAATGCTAAAGAAAAAAAGACATGAAAGAATATTTTGGTTTGTTGATTCAATAGCTCATTAGGATGAGATATTATAAATACCAAGTAATTTAAAATCTGAGTACTTTTTCCTGATTATAAATGAAGTAGATGTATATTATAGAAAATGAGGAAAATACAAGAAGTAAAAGAAAAAAATCACGTACCTTACCACACAGAAAAAAAATAAAGATAGTTCTCACTTTTGCATGGGATGTGTTAACTGAAACCTGTGCACAAACTTTGTCCCTGCTTTGCACAGTTCTATGGTAAATGAAATAAAATCTGTTGTGTTTATACTACTAAAAAATCCAAATTTTGGGCAGGTGTGGTGGCTCACGTCTGTAATTCTAGCACTCTGGGAGGCCAAGGCGGGCAGATCGTTTGAGTTCAAGGAGTTTGAATCCAGCCTGAGCAAGAGCCAGACCCCATCTCTACTAAAAAAATAGAAAGAAATTAGCTGGACAACTAAAAATATATATATAAAAAATTAGCCGGGCATGGTGGCGCATGCCTGTAGTCCCAGCTACTTGGGAGGTTGAGGCAGTAGGGTTGCTTGAGCCCAGGAGTTTGAGGTTGCTGTGAGCTAGGCTGAGGCCACGGCACTCTAGCCTGGGCAACAGAGTAAGACACTGTTTAAAAAAAAAAACAAACCCATATTTTCTTCCAGATTATTCTCTATGCATATTTTAAAAAATACTAAATTAGTATTACATTGTGTTTCTAGTGTTACATACTGCTTTCTTTAATTAATAATATACTGTTTTCTCAAGACCTTAAATATTTTTTAAGAGTATGATTTATAATGGCTAGTTTTCCATTCCATGGATACACTGCAATTTAACGTATACCTTCCTATTCAATATGTAGGTTGTTTTCAATTTTTTGCTATTATAAGTAATGCAGCAATGAATATGTTGGTCAGTAAATTTTTGTGAGTATCTCTAATAGTTTCATAGGTTAAACTCCCAAAAGTGAAATCAGGGAATTTCATTAAGGGAAATGAAATAAACATCCTTAACACTCTTAATAAATATTGCCAACTCCTCCATCTCATATTAAAGTTCTTTTAAGATATATCAGAATAGTGGCAGCTAACGATATATTTTATGAATCCCACTAATAATAAATGAGTACCCTTTTCCTCACACATACTCCATCAGACTACTAGGAGTTAAATCTCTAATTCCCTTTTTGCCAGCCCTTCCCCATTTGTATATAGCTCTAGAAAGAATATGATCAGTATCCCTTTACTTTTAAAGATTACTCGTAATATAGCTTTCCTAGATTTCTTCTAGTCTTTTCTTCTTTCTTCAAGAGAAAGAAGGTTTTTAATTTCAAACTCAACTCTGAAACCATCTTTTTGATATAGATCTAAAGTTATGAACACTGCTGGAATTAAACAGACATGGGTTCAATTCTAATCCCAGGCACTTACTAATTTCATGATCTTGGGCTAGTGATTTACCTAAGCCTTAGTTTTATCCATAAAAGGGGAAAATGCCACTACTTACCTCTTAGGACTCGTCTGAGGATTAAATGGGACAATAATATAAAGTGTGAAGTGCTTATCTTAGCATATTGTTTAATAAGCACTTAATAAATATATTATTATTACAAGATTTTCTGAAGCCCTACTTATATCTGAAATCACAGACCAGCTAATCTGAAAATAGGCAGCACTAAGATAATAAAATGTACCAAAATCTTGATTTCAAAATAAAGAAATCAAATGTTTTCTCATATTTAAGTGAACACATTACCCAAAAAATCCACATGCTAAAACACTAGAAAATGCCTTTTAAAAATATAATCACTTTTAAAAGTATTACAAACATCTAATTTCCCTCTCTAGTAAATTCTGAGAATATGCCATATCTAACATTCACATTAGTCCCAACCTAAATCTCTCTCTGGTAAATTTCATACGCCGCTTAAAGTCAAGTTAAGCTAATGATTATCTCTCTCTGAATTACTGATAGAAGAAATTGTGAAACACAAGTCTCCCTAGCCCACAAATATTATATAAAACCAGATTATTAAGGGAGCCAATATTTCTTCATAATATAAAACTCTATCCTTCAAGTTTTTAATAGAGATTGATTTACTTTACAGAATTTTCTTTCTTTCTTAATACAAGGAAATGCAGTCATCATAAAAAAATACCCATTAAATCTAGAATCTATACGTACACGGCATTATGTTAGGTATTCCATAAACTGAGTTCAGAGATATAATTGAAGTTTTATCTAATATTGAACAGCAGGAATGACCAACTGTCAAACAATGTTATTAAAATATAAAGGGCTTGGGCTTGCTAATAATAAATTCAAGTCAAAACAGAGGATTAAAAAATTATGTGAAAATAGTTGTAATGGCTAGCCTCTTATTAACCAGTTATTTTTAAATTAGCTTTAAATAACCAAAAAGAAATAAACTCATATTCACAGAGGGTTCTTCCAAAAGGCCAACTCACTATTCAGTCTTGGCTGGTTAAATATATCACAAATATAAGATTTGAGTATACTGGCTGATACTGACAGCCATGGAGGCATGGATGTACAAATGGGGACACAAGAGAATTTCTGTTTCCCTTCTCTCATGAATTTATCAACTACCACTATCATTAAACATAACCCCCAATTTTTGTTTCTAGCAGTTACCAGGAGCCCAAGAATGCTAACAAGCCTAAAAGAAGACTGTCACTATCATAAAAGACTAGCGAAATGGGTCAGGAGAAGTAGGAATGTAGAAACCAAACGCAGACAACGTTGATACATCAAAAATGTGTGGTGATCTATCTGGAAAATGTTCATATTCCTAGCTTGTTGAAATAAAGTCTACAGTAATATAAATTATTAACATATTGCATATTTTAAAGTAATACAGTATTCTCTCAATTTTCTGACACCAGTTCTAGGAGAGCAGGGAAGGGTCAATGAAGCACAATGTATATTATCTATCAATTCATACACAAAGAAAAATCAGCACAGATATTAAGTTGCCCAAAGAACTTCAAAGTGATTTCTGGTAAATCAACTAATTTACAGTTCATGTCCAAGATACCTAAAACCAATGAAAATAACTCCCTATGCACAGGATAAGGTTATAGAAAACTGGGGATTTCCCAAATTCTAGGATGACTTTTTGGTTCAGCAGAACAATATTTGATCAGAATGAGGCAGGGGTGTGGAGGGAGGAAAGGGAGAAATTGGCAAAAAAAACACCACAGAGTAAAACTATGAGGCATATTCTATCTCTATATTTAGACTACCTGGTTGTAGCCACTTCAAAATATGTTCATTATGCTTACCTATGGTACAATGTTATACTGTACATAAAGTAAGTCAAATCAATAGTAATTCCTCAAAGAGTTTCTAAACTTAAAGATTCCAAGCTTCAGAGTCAAGATTTAGCACTTTGGAAATAGCTACATTTTGGTGGATAACAAATGAGTATCGAAAACTATGATTTTTATATTACATGGATCAAGCATACTGTTAGAACACTGCATACCCAATTTCCACCACACACATAACTGAGTAAGTACTGTGTAAAGAATGACACATCTTTCAGCTTTCTGATCAGCCAAGCAAGTGTGGCTGATAGAAGTTTCTGGGGAATAAAGTCAACATTATTAGAAACTGTCTACAATAAGATGCCTTACCAAAAGGAGGTAGTCCATATGTTTGGGTTGCCTGAGGGTAGACAGCATAGGGTTGAGACTGCTGTAGTGTCTGGTACTGAGTCTGCCCAGGATAGGCAGTTTCCGAAACAGGAACTGAGAGGATATGTGCATATGGTCTGGAAAAATTCAAGAAACAAAAATTTTCATGTGTGATTTATTTTAGTTATGAAAAATAGGTAAAAATAGCTAATACTACCAACAGCAAAGAACTAGCAACAGGGAAACTAACCTTCCATATAAAATGGCTCTTATGGGTCAGAAAGTAGACCACTTTTCTCCTTTCCAGGTTCTACCATCACCTACCCAAGGAACAATTTTATGAAAAATGTAATAGTTTGATATTGTTCCAATTCCAATTTGATATTGTTCCAAGTTCCAATTATGATCCTACAAACATTCATGGTGTGCTACATGCATGGCCTTTTGTGAGATATAAGGATGGATTAAACTTGTTTATGCCCTATGTCTACACACAGACTAAAACCCTAAAAACAGAAAACTGGATAGAATAGGTTTGGCAATTGGCTCCAGCCCCCTGGGCCAAACTAAAGGTTTCAAAGGGAAAGAGGGACTTGGAAAAGAGGGTGAGGCTAGTGGAGAAAAGGTAAGTAACCTCATCAGGAAACAGCAGGTAGGAATATGGGTCCCCATATCCTCAAATCAAGCCTACAAAATAGAAGCCAGGTAAATAATAAAATCTGGGAAGTTGCAGACAAGACTCAATCTCCTCCCTGATATTTAAGTCATGGCATACTGCAACGAGCTGGGGCCAACCACATCAGGGACAGCTAGGGATTGAATTCAGCAGTTAAACCCCTGGGACTTTATACTGGCTGGGTGATACAGTTATTTCATTCACTATATTGCACTGAATTTTTAGATATTAATTATCATATTTGGTGAATTATGCTATAATTAAGAAAGAGAATGCTATCTGTACCATATAAGTCATGACAACAAAATATGGAGATTGTACCTTTTGGGGAAGAGGTAAATGAAGAAAGGTTATAAAGAAGAAGTGGTATATGAGCTGAGCAGAGAGGAGGTACAGAAATGGGAGAGAAAGGATGTTCTAGGACAAGAAAAACACCCTGCCAAAGTACAGAGGAAGGAAAGCAAGGACTTTAGCCTGCAATGCATAGATTATATTAAAAGAAAGGAAGTAGCAGGCCAAAGGTAGAAAGACAGACAATGCCAGGCTAAAAGAGTTAAGACAAATCTGAAATTGGAAGCCACTGAAATTCCTGAGCAAAGAGTGATAGGAACAGAGATGTTCTTTAATAAGGATTAATTTGACATTGTTTTGTAAAATGCTTTAGAAGGGGGAGGAGAAACTGGAAATGGAGGTCTAGTTAAAAAATTATAATGCAATGGTTCAGTTTAGTGGTAAGGAGGTCTAAATTAAGATAGAAGGCATAGCTAATAAGGTGTCTTGAATGTAGCAGGTATGCAAACACTTTTAGAATGAATTAGTGAATTTGGAATATGCGACATATTCATATCTGGTAGATTCTAAGAAATTAAATTTTAAAATGTCTATTCTTCCTAGCTAGAGTTGAATCTAGGAAACAGCTCAGGTTATAGTTGTTATACTCAAGTCACATGGGAATGATTTAAAATCTTAGTGATCTCAAATAGATCTCCAGATATGTTTAAGACCATAATTCCTTTTTCATGTAGTTTCTTTATAGCCCAAGGCTCAAATGTATTTTCACATTTAGTATCTAATTTCTTTATAATAATTCCAGAGAATAGATTCAGTCATTTCACACAAGAAAATCACAGGAAAGTGACTAGCCCAAGGACACCATTAATGTTAATACAAGATTAGAATTTGGAGAACTCACTGAGTTAACTTTTTAGTTTATTTTTTAAGTAATGCAAAATTCACAAGGTACAAATGGGTATAACAAGGGGAGGAAAGCCAGTTTCCATTTCATAACAGCCCCCTAGGCATCTCTCGTCTATGTTACTAATTTCCTTATGTATCCTGTATTTGTCAGCACATTAGTATATATCCTGGCTTAATAAGGGCACTTGTACGTGTTTTTGTATGTATAGGTCGATTCTTCATGAATGCACAATTGGGAGCTTGGTATACACAGTGTTCTGCACCTACCTCTCTTGGTGATGAGTAGTCTAGTTGATCTTAAATGCTGATCTTACCCCATGAAGGCCCAAAACGTTATTTCTTAGTGACTTTAACCCACCAAACCTATCTAACTTCAAGCTCAGTTCTACTCTGAGGACATTCCTCAATCAAGAAACTGAATACAGATTAGTCTGAGAAATCCCAGTCTGGGCTCGGCTTGAGCTGTTTTTATTGATCTGTATGTCAAGGTAGAGGAAAAAAGAGAATGATCACAGATCAATCAAGAATATGCTTTGATTACTAACACTATTTTGCATTTTCAGTGCCTACTCATTTAACATGAGCTCCTCTGTAACAATGATCCATTCTAGGCAATCATCTATTTTTTAAAAGGAAGTCACATATATTATATTTAGAGGGAATTAGAGTAAGGACAGAAGACCAAGAGAAGTGAAAATAAGTTAAATATCACAATAAATTTTGCAATTAACCTAGAGAAAAAGCATATACATTTTGGAAATAATTATTCAACTTACTTTGCAGAATATATTTGTGAGGTATAATCATTGGATGAGCGAGGGATGTAATCGGTGCATGTCATAACTGAAAGAAAGATAATATCATCAGGTAAAAAAGTTAGAACATTTCAAAAATTGAATGGGAAAACTGCATATCTCACTGTATAGTCTTTCAAACTAATTAACAGAATACAACTTGGATACCAGAAAGTTAGAAAGACTATATGGTAGAAAATACCTCACTTTTGTCTTTATAGACCTCTTCATAGACTTTAGAGATAGTGAAAGAAGAATGAGAGGGGCATGGAAAAGAGCTAAAAGTTGGTACTGACTAATCTCTACCTTCACCCATCACTGACCTAAAACCATAGATGAAGCAACCTCCTAAGCTCTCAGCTGTGCTCACAGGCAAATTTAAAAAGCAAAATCCATACCTAGGAAACCACATTATGCTTCTTCGACTTCTTTGGGTACTTACTCTACTATGAGTAAAAGGCCATAAGAATGGCTTATAGAAAGACAGATTTAGGGGAAGCATCCAATCTTATTAGAAAACCATTGCTATTGCTGTGTATAATCAACAGCAAACAGATGCAAGATGCTTCTATACGACTATTTTTTCTGCTTTGTAGTGAAGGCTTTAAGTTTGGCAAAGCAGAGACAGACCTGAGGAACTGATGCGATGCTCTGATGAACTAGCAAGTAAAGATACTAGGTTTTCCAACTAGTGTCTTGACTCTCATGACTTCATCTGGAATACATGCTGTGAAGGCCTGCTCTCACAATTACATGTAGGATAAATGCTGTAAACACCTGACTCAAGTTTGACAGGTGGCAGAACCCTATTCATTAGGCATTATTTCAATCCATATTGTAGACAGAGTTACAACATAAAGAGCTTTCACCAGACTTCTAAACTGCTCAAGAATTTCCTTCATCTACAAAGGAGGTTGCTCTATTGTGAATAGAGATTCAAGGTGAACCAATTAACTTTATGTCTAGATAGCTTCCCTGAAAGAGTGCCTGACCCAAAAAGGGAACCCTGGTCAAGAGCAGATACGGGATCAATTCATGTCCAAGAGTAAGACAAATCAACACCTGTGACTTTATCATAGAAGATCTTGTCTATACCATTGATTGACATCTTTAAAACTAATTATTGGAAACTTGAAGATCTCAGTCACCAATAATCATTTTGACAAAAATGAAGATCTCAATTTGATCTAAAGTTCTTACCATATATTACATAGAATGTAAAGTAGTTCAAATTCTGTATGATGGGTTCTTTCTCTGCTGACAAGTACTTTAAAAAATCCAAACCCAGCAACTCAGAAGGCTGAGGCAGGAGGATTGCTTGAGGCCAGGAGTTTGAGACTAGCCTGGGCAACATAGTGAGACCCTATCTCTAGAAAAATACAAAGAAAAAATTAGCCATGGAGGTATGCGTCTATAGTCCCAGCTCCTCCAGAGGCTGAGGCAGGAGGATCACTTGAGCCCAGGAGTTTGAAGCTACAGTGACCTATGATTACATCACTGCACTCCAGTCTGGGCAACAGAGAGACCTCCATCTCCTAAAAAACAACAATAAAAACAAAAACCCAAACCCTTATCCTTCTCCAATTGAATTTAATCCTGGAAGAGATCAACAAAATATCCTAGGAGACTCAGGCCAATTTTTATTTCTCTAGAGAATGAGTGGGTCTTGATCTTGGCAGTACTTGGGAATCATGAAAGGATTATAGAGAGTCAAGGCATAATCTGCTATTATACAATAGGAGGATCAAGTAATAATATGCTTGCTTAGACTAGAGTAGCAACAATGGGGATGAAGCAAAGATCCTGAAATATATTCTGAAAGTAAAACTAACAGGACATTCTGATGGATTTGAATATAGGGAATGAGTAAAACAGAGGAATAAAGGGTATTTCTAGGTTTTTAGTTTGAGCAGGGATAGTATCGATTCCTTAGATGGGCAAGTTTGGGAGAAGAATAGATTTGATGGGGGCTAAAGGAACCAAAAGCTCTTTATCAGAAATTTTAAGTATGACTTTCCTTTTAGACATCTAAGTGGAAATGTCAAACAGAAAGTTTGATTCACAAATGAAATTAGGGAAGAAGTCAGACTGGAAATATAAATTTGGAGTTCACTAACAATGTATAAGATATGTAAAGTAGGTCAGGTATTGTGGCTCACACCTGTAAATCTCAGGACTTTGGGAAGACAAGGCAGGAAGACTGTTTGAGGCCAGGAGTTCGAGACCAGCTTGGGCAACATAGCGAGACCCTGTCTCTACAAAAATCTAAAAATTAGCCAGGCACGGTAGCGTGTACCTGTAGTCCCAGCTACTCAGGAGGCTGAGGTAGAGGATTGCTTGAGCCCAGGAGTTTGAGGCTGCAGTGAGCTATGACCGCCTGAGTGACAGAGAGAAACTTTGTCTCTAAAGAAAATAGATATTTAAAGTAATGTAATGGATGGGAGGATCCAGAAAGAGAAAAGACGGTAGCCTAGAACCACGCTCTGAGGCCCACAGCAGTCAGAGTTCAGACAGAGGGAGAAGGGCCATCGAAAGAGAAAGGTGGGAGGAAAAGTGGAGAGGGAGAATATGAGTAGAGAGAAATGTCTAGTAGGGTTGGCAATATGAAAGTAACGGATGACCTTGACAAGAATGGTTTCATTTAAGAGTGGAGATAAAACCTAAATTTGAGAGACCTGAAGAGTGAAAGAGAGGTAAGAAAGTAAGTGAGGGAAACTCTTTTCAGAGGTACTCATATGTCATGAAACAAAGAGAAGGTCCATGATCAGTAGGAGATATGTAATCAAAGAGGAGGCTTTTGTTTGTGTTTTAAGATGGTACCTACCAGAGCATGTCTCTTTATTTATAGGAAGGATTAAAAAGAGAAGAATGTGATGATGCAGGAGTGGTGGCTGGATAACTACAGTACCACAGTCCTTGGGGAAGGTGAGAAAGGATAGGATATAGAGCACAGATAAAAGAACTTACATTTTACAGGAGCAGGAATACTATTTCCATTCTGACAAGAAGGAAGCAAGAAAACATGGGTAAAAACACAGGCAGGTTGAAGATCTGATGATGGGATGAGAAGGTAGTTTCCTGTCCAACAGCTTTTATTTTAGGAATTATCAGTTAAGAGTGAGGAAAGGTGAATGAGTATTGGTACTTTGCAAAGAGAAAAGGTACTGTTAAATATTAAAAGGCAAAACTCATTAGGGAAACGTAGTCAGATGTCCAAGCACATTGAGTACCCATTAAAGCACTGTGATTATGACTAAAGTGTAACTAACAAGTTGGGAATATAATTTTAACCAATAAAGTTTAGCTATTTGTATGCACTTATGGAGAAGGTAGAGAATTAGGTTAAATTAGGACCACAATTTAGCAAGGACAGTACAAGGGGCAAAGTTATTGAAGGTATTTGTAAGGAAGTAATTATAATAAAAGACCACAGAATCAGCCGGGCGCGGTGGCTCACACCTGTAATCCTAGCATTCTGGGAGGCCGAGGCCGGAGGATTGCTTGAGGTCAGGAGTTCAAGACCAGCCTGAGTAAGAGCCAGACCTCGTCTCTACTAAAAATAGAAAAAAAATTAGCCAGTCAACTAAAAATAGAAACAAAAAATTAGCCAGGCGTGGTGGCTTGCACTTGTAGTCCCAGCTACTCGGGAGGATGAGGCGGGAGGATCACTTGAACCCAGGAGTTTGGCTGTGAGCTCGGCTGACGCCATGGCATGTTCTCTCTAGCCCAGGCAACAAAGCGAGACTCTGTCTCAAAAAAAAAAAAAGGACCAGAGAATCTATACTGAATAAGAAGGAAAATAAAGACAGGAGAGATATGAAAGACAGGAGAGGTACTGGATAAGTCATCTACATGAATGTTAAAAATTACAAAGAGCAATTAAGATTTTAGAAGTAGAAGAAAATAGAGAATCTAGTCTTTAAAGAACAGAACAATTGGGAGTACAGTCTAAGGTAAAAAAAAAAAAAAAGTAAGGTGGGATGGCTTGGTGCAGTGGCTCATGCCTGTAATCCTAGCACTCTGGGAGACCGAGCTGGAAGGATCACTTGAGCTCATGAGCTCAGGAGTTGGAGACCAGCTGAGCAAGAGTGAGACCCCATCTCTACTAAACGTAGAAAGAAAATAGCTGGGCAACTAAAAATATAAAAAATTACTGAAGGGGCGGGGAAGGCAACACACATAACCTAAACATTTGTGCCCCCATAATATGCTGAAATTTAAAAAAAAATTAGCTGGTCGTGGTGGTACATGCCTGTAGTCCCAGCTACTTGGGAGGCTGAGGAAGGAGGATTGCTTGAGTCCAGGAGTTTGAGGTTGTTGTGAGCTAGGTTGATGCCACGCACTGTAGCCTGGGCAACAGAGTGAGACTCTGTCTCAAAAAAGGGGCGGGGGAAGGTAGGGGAAGTTACAGGTTAGACTTCAAAGGAACTAATGTTTTTGAAGGGAAAAGAGGAAGAGAAATGATTTGGAAGGAGCAAGACCACTCAACTTATTACTTATATCCTGGCCCTGAAGAATATAAAGTATAAGATTTTAGGGAATAGGCCATCGTCTTGGGGATGAGTGGGATATTCAAGAAATTAGAGGAGACATTTCATTGATTAGAGCAGTTTCCCGCAGTATGGACAGTTTCCCATATGTTTAAGAATCACCTAGCTAAATTCTCAAACATGCAGATTTCCCATCCATATCAGATTTACTGAACGATCTCTGAAGGTGAGGCCAGAATTCTACATTACAAACAAGCATTACAGATGATTCTTATGTATGCTAAACATTTGAGAACCAATGGAATAGAATCATCTTTGAGGAAATAATATATAGAACTCAAGACATACCTTTTTTTCTACAGTCATCCTTTTTTTTTAATACATAGGAAGTATACAAGGTTAAGGATAATCATCTTAAGAGCAGAAATATTCCCTAAACAAGTGCCTTTTTTAAGTGTCTTATACAAATTTATTTTTTTAAAGTGTGTGGTAAAATATGGAAAGGCGTAGCTATTTAATTTTAGGGAAGACTATCTGATCTATGGAGACAATTTAGGGCAGTAAGTAGATATGCCAGACAAAGCCTATGTCTTCTCCACAAGAAAAAACAGAACACTCCACAGTTTTTTTTTGTCTAGTTCAGGAATATAACTATTCTACAGGAGAGCGAGGGGTGGTAAGTGGAGGCTTTATCTTTCTGAGCTGGATCTCCTTCAGGGCCCAGTATCAATCCTTGGCTCTCAGGGGGTTGCTTTTCTTGTGTGGCCTAGATTGATAGGTGGGATCATTTGGTTTTATTAGAAAGGTAGAAAAGTATCAGGTTCTCTGGAGGAGCAATCAGGGGTTGGCCTACAAACTTCTCTGATTTTGAGTAAGACACTATTAACCTTTACAGGGGTCCTCAAACTTTTTAAACAGGGGGCCAGTTCACTGTCCCTCAGACCATTGGAGGGCCAGACTATAGTTTAAAAAAAAAACTATGAACAATTTCCTGTGTACACTGGACATATCTTATTTTGTTTTTTTTTTAGTTTCTTCTCCACAGTGATGGGTTGAGGTTATATTTTTTTAAAAATTTTGTTTTATTTCAGCATGTTACGGGGGTACAACTATTACGATTACCTATATTGCCCATGCCCCCTCTCCCCCTTGCACATATCTTATTTTGAAGTAAAAAACAAAACGGGCAAAAACACCTGGCAGGCTGGATAAATGTCCTCGGCGGGCCACATGTGGCCCGCAGGCCGTAGTTTGAGGACCCCTGCTAGAATATCCAACCTCAGAACAAAAATAAAACCACCGAGTGTGACTCCTTGGGTGAGTGGATCCTGTGTGATTTCCCCTCAGCTTGTGTATCAATAAAGCTCATAGGAGAGCACAAGGATGAACACACACAAGGATGGGAAGGCTTTCTGGATATTCTGAGACAAACAAGGCAATTAGTGGAAACCAAATGTATAAGAATATATACCTGGTTATAGGAATATCTGTTCCATCATGCACAGAGTATGCTATTAATACTTACTTTCCTCCGACATGGTAAGGTTTGAAGCAAGGCTTGATGTTTCAGGTTTCTGTTCACTGACATCCGGATTGCTTACTTGACTGGGAAAATCAAAATAAATACATTAGCTCCTGAATGATTTGCTGCATTGCTAAAAGTGCTGAGATCAGACCCATTTCCTTCTAGGCTATATAAGTAAGAGGCAAGATAAATCTGCCTGATAGCCTTATTGATGGTTTTTAGCAACTGTTTGAAAAGAGCTATGGCTAGGGTTAGTACCCTCAGCATTCTAGTGTTCTTTCTCATATCCCTAGATCCTTTTCATTTTTATATCATTCAGAAACTCCAGCTAAGTCACAGGTAAGTCAAGATTTTTCTCTAAGACCAATCACAAAAGAGCAATTCCACAACATCTAAAAAAACTGCTCTCACTTTTTAAAAAATTGTATGTATTATATATTTATGGGATACAATGTGATGTTTCGATACATGCTTATATTACAGAATGATTAAATCAAGCTAATTAAATCTATCGTCTCACATACTTATTCTTTTGTGGTAAAAACATTTAAAATCTATGGTTTTAGCAATTTTGAAATATACAATGTTTTATTATTTATTATAGTTACTGTTCTGTGCAATAGTGCTCTGTCACTTTGTTTCTAAAGTACCACAGGAAAGTAGGGAGACGTCTGCTTTCAAACAGTGGTTCTCAATTGGCTACAAGACATAATCACATGATAAGTTTTTTCAAATTACAAATGTTTATTTCCAAGCAGGGGTTCTGAACCCATGGCATTTCTCTTCTCTCCCAATTAAAAAATAAAAATAAAAAACACTTCATTTTTTATGTTATTACATCCAGGATTGAAGAACATCTTTTTTTTTTTTTAACTTATAAGGAAAATTAAGAGAAACTGCAAAAAGTAAGTCATTTAAACTGGGAAGACAAATCATTATGTTAGATACTTTTTAATGCTGGGATGATTCCACTGAAATTCTGGAATGAAGTTATTCTAACTTTTGTCCCTCACTATGTTCTCCCTTTCCTCCTACTTTACTTTCTACTCTCCAGTTATTTCATCCCAGTATAGCACATTGATTAAGAGTGCATGTTCTGGAACCAGCCTGCTCAAGTTCATATTCTACTCCGCCAAGAACTAGCTCTATGACTTTTGGGCAAGTAACTGAAATTCTCTGGGCCCCAGGTTCTTTAACTGTCAATGAGAATAAAAATAGAACCTACTTCATAGGGTTGTTATGAGGATTAATCAGTTAATATATAAAAAGTACTTAGAGCAAAGCTAGAACATAGTAAACAAACTATCACTCTGTTATGATATTACAACTTCTTCCCAGTCCAGGAATCCTTCCTACATTCATGCTCCCTAGAAAGAAATCTGTTTTGTTCATCTATACTCTAGAGAGAGGTGCAGGACACTGTACCCGATGCTCCATACATCTGGAAAGATAAGGCTGACTAATCAAAAGTAAAAGTAGTTTCTACACAGGAAAATTTTAAAAAGAAATGTTATGTATACATAATAAAAAATAGGCCAGGCGCGGTATCTCACGCCTATAATCCTAGCACTCTGGGAGGCCGAGGCGGGAGGATCACTCAAGGTCAGGAGTTCGAAACCAGCCTGAGGAAGAGCAAGACCCTGTCTCTACTAAAAATAGAAAGAAATTAATTGGCCAACTAAATATATATATATGAAAAATTAGCTGGGCATGGTGGCACATGCCTGTAGTCACCACTACTTGGGAGGCTGAGGCAGAAGGATCGCTTGAGCCCAGGAGTTTGAGGTTGCTGTGAGCTAGGCTAACACCACGGCACTCTAGCCCGGGCAACAGAGTGAGACTCTGTCTCAAAAAAAAAAAAATATATATATATATATATATACACACAGCACCAAAATTCTTAAAGTTCTCACATTATTTCTGAAACTGACCTCTAATATTAAAGTATAATAAAGGGTTCTTTTCTGGTACATTTTGAATGTTCAAATAATTTTTTTCCTCAGATCAATTAATTTTTAAGGCTATATCCCCAGATAAAATTTATTTTTATCCCTTTACTCAAATGCTTACATTTTTGGAATCATACTTAACGCACTAACCAAGATGTGACTATGGGAATTGAAAGGTAAGGGTAAGATAATACATGGAGTAATTATATCAGTGTTTCCCAAACTGGCTAATTTATTATAATTACCCGAACGGTTGATAAAAATACACACTTCTAGGGCCCATGCCACATCTACTTAAATAGCAGAAGGGCATAAAAGTGGAGAACTTCACATTTCTGACTGCAATAGCTGGTTTGTCTTATAGGTATACCTGGATAAGTCTGGGAATCACTGTTATACCCACTGTTGAAGACTACTTCTAGATTCTGTATCTTAGAAGATGGTGATATTTGTATGGTCTGGTATATACTGGACCAGTTCCTAAAATATGATGGTCCTAGAATCTTACTTTATAACAAAATCCTCTACATATTCAACTGACCATCTAAACAGAAACAACAGCACAAAACAGTGAATTAACTAGCACTTTTATTAAATATTTAAAAATTTTTAAATTAAAAAATATTTTAAAGTTATTATCTCTAGAGAAATGATATACTGTCTCAAAATATAATTATTTTCAGAGTTACACAAACATAAATTTTGCTTAACAATGTGTGCACCAGGGGAAATAAAAAGTTGCTCTAGGCCAGGCGTGGTCGCTCACACCTGCAATCCTAGCACTCTGGGAGGCTGAGGCGGGCGGATCCTTTGAGCTCAGGAGTTTGAGACCAGCCTGAGCAAGAGTG
>VBSM01000529.1:17425107-17462134 GCA_008086735.1 Cheirogaleus medius
CTAGCAAAAAAAAAAAAAATTTTCTTTCTACAACCTAAGGGCTTAATTTACAATGTATAAGCTTTCATGAACTGTTAACAAAACAAGTAATTTTAATTACAAAGTATATAAAAATAAATTATTTTACCATTTCTAGACAAAGATAAGCATCATGGTTTCAGAAAAACAAACCTCCCAACCTACTAAAACCTTAGTTATTAGTGAAAGAGTTCCCTGTTTCATTATTAGTTTAATAATTAAGAGTTCTTCAAAACTATTCCTCTGACCTACTGTGGCTTATAAATCTGGCTGTTAACAATTCTGTTACAACTATTCATTTTTCTTGGTTCTAAATTTCACAATGGCAGAGACCACTTTATTCTTATTATCTGATAGCACATAGCAGGCACTGAATAATTATTTGTTCAATCAAGCACAATTTCCAGGGTCTCGATTCCTCTAAATATTTACTTAAAATCAGTTCACTAAGAACTTTCAGTATGTTTAGAGACACAAAAAACTCAAATCTTCACTTCTTTAACATCTTTACCAGGGATGTCTAAGTCACAACTCTAATTCTTTGTAAGTTTAAAAAAAAAAAAACTGATTTAAGGAATATCATTTTGAAGTCTGTGTTAACTGAAAAAATCCCTTCAAATATAAGAAAAGAATGAAATACTTCAAATGAAATTTTAATAACACATCCATAGCAAGGATCACATGAGCTACTTACAGAGGTTAGGAGCTCTTAAGGGGTCTTCCCCTGCTAAAGTTTTAAGTTAAAAAAGAAAAAGGGAAGAAGAAAATAGGAGAAGGAGGAGAGAAGAGGGAGGAAGGGAAGACAGAAAAGGAAGAGGAGGGGAGAAAGGAATCCCCTTTCCCAAACACAAAAACACACAGCTATCATGAAATAAATTTCTAGCCAAAGATAGGTCCACATCCTAATGCCCAGAACCTGTGAATGTTACCTTATTTAGAAAAAGGGTCTTTGCAGACGTACTTAAATTGAGGATTTTAAAATGAGATTATCCTGGATTACCTGGGTAGGCCCTAAATACCATCACAAGCATCCTCATATGAGAAAAGCAGATAGAAATTTCACACACCCGCACACACAGAGGCAATGTGAAAATGGAGAAACAGACTGAAATGATACCGCCAAGGAATGCCAGTAGCCACTAGTAGCTGGGAGAGGCAAAGAATGATTTCCCCTAAAGCCTCTGAGGGAAGTTCGGCCCTGCCAACACTTTGATTTCAGAATTCTGGTTTCCAGAACTATAACAGTAGTCACCCCTCCTCCCATAGATATGGAAGAGAAATACTGAGAGTGGGGAATATGTAACAGAGGGAATGCACTGAGAAAACGGCAAAAATATTTTCTGTCTCTTTAAAATATCCTCCACTCCTTTCCGAAAACTAAAATCTGCGTCCCTGCCTCAGGCCAGTGGCTGGGAGGGGCAGGGTAAGTCTTTTATTATTTGTGCTAAAGGAGAAGGCTCAGCCCAGACTTGGTAAACGGAGGCCCTGGGTGGTGGTCAAAAGACTGTTTTCAGCTGAGATGGGACAATCAGAAACATCAACTGTAGGTGAACAGTAATTGCCTAAAGCTGAGAATCCACCCTTTAAAAAAGTTCTATGTATTTCCGATTATTATTAGGAGGATAGCATTTCAGACAGAAGTTCTCCATTCTCTTCCTTTGTCGGCAAAGTCATAAAATTTCTTTCCTTCTCCTCAAAACACTTGTTCTCGTTCTTCTTATGCAGCCTTGAGGACAAGTGGCTGAGCTTTTGGTAACAGCTTTCAGTAACAGAACTATGAGATAATAAATTTCTATTGTTTTAAGCCTCAAAGTTTGCTTGGGGTGATTTGTTATGGCAGCCACAGGAAACTAATAGAAATACAGCAAAGAAGTTCATGTTTTTCATTTGTTGGTTTTTGCTATTACCTCTCTGCTTAGGTTTGTTTGGCCATCTCCTAGCCATTGAATAAAATGCACAAATTGAAAACAAAGGTTGAGAAATGAAGAAAAATAAGTAAATATGATAACAGAACATGACTCTGTACACACAGCTGAAAAAATGCTTCCAAACATTGAGAGAAATAGTGTAACAGAGGTGTAAAAGTCTGAAAAGGGAAAAAATGTTGTCTCTTTAAAACCTCCCACTCTTTGGAAATTAAAACTGGCATGCCTGAGGCCAGTAATCAAAGGGGCAGAAAAATGTTCTTTGCTCTTAGTTTTCTAGTATCTTAAACCATAAGAGATGGCTCAACAGAATTGTCCTGAGGTCATGAGATCATCTTCACTAGAGATAAGGTGGAGGAAAACCACCAACTACAGTTAAACAATAGCCTGAAGCCACGACATGTGATGCTGGTCACACAGACCCAAGCCAACCGTGATGCTGGTCACACAGACCTAAGCCAACCGCTGAAAAACCCCCTTTTAAAAAGCCCTGAATTGCTGCTTAAAGTCAGAGCGGGGGTCTTTTGAGATGCTAGTCTGCCACCCTGCTCAACTGCCAGCAAATTAATAAATTTCTCATTTCTTTTCCTTGAACCACTTGTCCTCCTTCTTCATTCTCACTGATTCAGCCCTGGGGACAAGTACCAAACTTTCAGTAACAATAGGGTGAACACAAAACACTAAAAACTTTCAAATAATCAGCAAGTTTGCCTCTCTTATGGAACTGTTACATAACTTCAAAGTTAACATTCTGCTTTCACTCTAGGTCAAACTCTAAATTTATATAGTGGAAGAAATACCCAGGTAACATAATAACACTGACAGTTCCAGGTACTTCATGGATCTTGAGAAGCCTTATAGATCTTTCCAAAGCCCTGAGAACAAACTCAAGTACTAGTATTCATAAGAAAGCACTTAAAATCAACAAACAATCACTGTACTCTGATGTATTTTGCTTGGGAAAAAATTTACTGCTACAGTTAAACCTGAAAGATGCAACTGCTCCCTTCTAGTTAATCTTAACAATCTAGGCAAACTATTCCTCAAGACTGACACTCATATTTTTCTACTTTGATTGAAGTTCATATTTTGCAGTTCTGTCATGTGGTCATTTTGTGTTATCTATAGAGTAGTATGCTTCTCCATAAAGCACTTACTAAACTTTTAATTTTGTAATATTATGCTCAGCATTAAATTAAAAACATTGATAAATACATCATGGGATGGTACTGGATTATCAGAAATTTTTGTTATTAGAAAAATGTGACTTTTCTAACAATACATTTTTTTGGCATGTATTACTTTCTTTGCGACTATCTTTTTGTGTGCCATGAATAGAGCCCTGAAATTCTTTCTAAAGTATTCATAGAATATTTTGAGCTGGAAGAAAAATACTGAAATGGAATCCAAGTTAGAATATGCCAGATATTAAAGACATATTCTGAAAGAAATCTTAATTGCTTTTGGCTGCTAGGTATCAGAAGTTCATGTCAGTGTTGAATATGCTATTTAACTGAACACTAAAATGTAATAATACAGATCAAACAGAATGAAAATATAAAAGCTTAGCTAATTTAACCAATAAAAACTGTGAATTCCAACTTCAAGCCAACAGAGTCAATGAAAAGGGTAAACTTTAGGAACTTATTCATTTTCTTGATAAACATTCTTAATTGAAACAATTCTCCCAGAGGCTCTCTGTACTATTCTCTGGCTTAAATGAAAGGATCCAATCTACAGAGGTCAGCAATCCAAAACTTTGGGATCTCCTCTGAATGCAACTCAAAAAGGATGATACACAAACTCATTTCCCAAAAGAAAAGTACATGACATACAAAGCATTCTGGGATGGATATGAGCTGAAAAATATTCTTGCAAAAAAACAGAACCAAGACCAGTAGCAGTATCTTATAAATTGGTTATAACATGTTAGAGCCAGAAATAAAAATTAAATAATATTATATTAAATGCAATGTGGTATCCTGGAATAGAAAAAGGATATTGGTAGAAAAAGTAGTGAAATCTGAATGAAGTCTGGAGTCTAGTAAACAGTAATGAAATAGTAATGTACCAATGTTGGTTTCTTAGTTTTGACAAACGTACCAGGGTTATGTAAACTATTAATCCCATAGCAGGGATACTGGGTGAGGGGTAAATGGGAACCCTTTGTAGTATCTATGAAACATTTCTGGAAATCTACAATTATTCCAAAATTAAAAGCTTACTTAATAAAACGAGACACCACTACATACTTACTAGAATGGCTAAAATAAACAAAAGAAAATTGACCAGATGCTAGTAAGGATTAAGAGCAAAACGAACTGTATGCAACTAGAACAATATACAACTAGAAATTGTACACTGCTGGTGGGAATTCAAAATGGTACAGTAAAGCCATTATGGAAAACACTTTGGCAGTTTCTTTATAAAGGTAGAAACAACATACAACCCAGCAATCCCATTCTGAAGTATCTACAAAGTGAAATGAAAACTTCTGTTCATGTAAAAACATGTATGTGAATGTGTACAGTGGCTTTTTCATACATATGCCAAAGACTAGAAACAACTCAAATGCCCTTCAAACTGGTGAATGGAAAAAGAAACTGTAGTACATCCATATTATAGAATACTACATAGCAAATCACAGAACAATTTGGATGAACCTCAAATGCATTAGGCTAAGTGGAAGGAGGCAGACTCAAAAGCTTACATATTATATAATGACATTTTTTTAAGAGATAAGGTCTTACTTAATCTGTCATCCAGGCTAGAGTGCAGTGGCCTGATCATAGCTCACAGAAACCTCAAATTCCTGGGCTCAAGCATTCCTTCAGCCTCAGCCTCCTGAGCAACTGGGACTGCAGGTGCACACCACCACACTTGGCTAATTTTTTTTTTTTTTTTTAAGAGATAGGGTCTCACTATGTTACCCAGGCTGGTCTCAAACTCCCTGGCCTCAAGCAATCCTCCCTCCTTGGCCTCCCAAAGTGCTGGGACTTCAGACATGAGCCACTGTGCCCAGTCTGTATGATATTCTTTATATGACATAACTATAGAGACAGAAAACAGATAAGAGGTTGCAAGTGTTGGAGATAGGGGAAGGGGTTGGCTACAAAGAGGCACAAGGGAACTTTCTGGGGATGATAGAACTATTCTATATCTTGATTGTAGTGACAGTTACACGACCATATACATTTGTACAACTCACAGAACTATATACTTAAGAGGAAGAATTTACTGTATATAAATTATACCTCAAAAATTATAATAGGATCTGTTTAGATTTTTAGAAAATCACATATGAAATTGAATAAAATTCTATGATTGTAATACAAACAAAATTATAACCAATATGACCAACAGTTTATTTATGAATATAGACATTTGAAATGTTGACTAACAAAATTATAAACATAATTGGATCAACAGTTTATGAGTACAGAGATTTGAAACATTGGCTAATAAAATTATAAACACAGTTGCATCAACAGTTTATCTATGAGTACAGAGATTTGAAATGCAGGCTTTATTACTTGATATTATTGTAACAGAAGAGTTTTCCATTAGATAGATGACTTAAATAAGGTCAAACTGTATAAATTCTTATTTTTCACTTTAAATGTGACTGCCTTCAAATGGATACCTTTTCCCTATTACACAGAAATGGCTGAAGAATTCTACCCCTATGTTAAATCACTAAACGTAGACCTACACAACATACAATCATTCAGAAGCAGTTACACCTAAATGGGAGCTGATACTCATTTTAAAAAGAAAAAAAGAGAAAAAGATCTTAGACTTCCAACCTTCAGAACTATAAGAAAATAAGTTTCTGTTATTTAAAGATACCAGTCTATGAAATTCTGTTATGGCAAATCAAGGAGACTAAAATAGTTGTCATACCTACCTTTAGTTCTTTGAACATATTTAAAATGGCTGATTTGGAGTCTGTGTCTAATTAAGTCCAGTGTTTGGTGTTCCTCAGGGACAGTTTCTATTCTGCTGCTTTCTTTCCTGGATGGATTGTACTTAACTGGTGTAGTTTTTTTGCATGCCTTTTAATATTCAGTTGAAAATTAGACATTTTAAATATGTAATATGACAACTCTGGAAATCAGAGTATCCAGTATTTGTTGTTGTTACTATCTACTGTTGTTCTTTGTTTCTTTTAGTGACTTTTCAGAACTAATTATGTAAAGTCTGGATTCTCAGTCATGTGGCCACTGAAGTCTCTGCTCTGTTAATGCTCAGCTAATGACTAGACAGAGATTTCCTCAGAGGCCTGGAACAAGTAAGTCCCAGTCTGTACTACATGCTTTGTATATGTGTTACTTTCACACCCAGCCAGGAAGCTTACAACTCTGCCTTAGCTTTCACTTCCTGCTTGCACAGAGCCTCAAGATCAACCAGAACCGAGAGCTTAGGGTCGTCTTAGTTCTTTCCTAAGCATACACACAGCCCTACACATGTACATAGCCTTCTAGGTTCTCAGAAATATATCAGAATTTTACAAATTCCTTTATAACATCTCATATCCAGCTTTACCTTTTATGTTTTTTGATTAGCCCCAACTATTATTCACTGTCACAGGTACAAGATGTTCAACAATTGCCTCTGTTTCCAATGAACACTCCGGGGGAATAATGCAATTTATACTGGGTGAGCTCCAAGTCAAGTCAAATACAGATGGTTTTATGAATAAGGTCTTTCAAGGAACCAATGGCTAGGTAAAATAATGACAACTCTCTGGGAATGGGGCTTTGAAGATACTCCAAACTCATTTTGTCCCTTTCAGTGGCTGATTTTCATCATGATTGGAGGCTGTTAATTTTCAAGGCTACTGTGGAGCTAGACAGGGGGGTATGGGAAAAGAACAAGTTAAAATGCCACAAAGTTTGCTGTCTTTGCCAAGATTCAGCCATTTTTTTTTTAATAAATGCTCCCAGATTGCTGCAAGCCTACAGTTAATTTCCTGAATTCTGAAAAAAGTTGCCTCTGACAATTTTTGCTAATGTTATCAATGCTTCTATGGAGGAGAAAATTTTTAGGCATTCTTACTCTGCCATTTTTGCTGACATCCTCTGCATTGAATTTTGAGAAACTCCTTCAGCTTAATCTTTATACTTATTAATTTGTTATTCTGCTATTCAGTCCATTTAAAAATTTTTTCAATTCCAATATTTCCATTTCTCATTTGCCTTTTTATTTCCTCTAAAATTAGTAGTAATGCTTATCTTTAATATCTCCTTCAGTTTATACTAATTACTATTTCCTTTAGTGTTGACTACATTTGGTACCCCTCTTTCATGTATTAATTTTCCTCAAATGACTGATAAATCTAGGTTATCAGTTCGTATTTGTAGTTGGGAGTTTCAACCAAATAGCTTTTCCTCAAAGTGGATGAAAATCTTTCTTTATCTGTTGGTGTATGCAGGTTTTAATTATTAATATATGCACCCATCTCCAGTGATTGTGGAAGAGGAGTGAAAAATGCAGTTAGGCAGTATCTGCAGATAATTTGCTTTCTGGATATAAATCTCTGTCTCTTCTGAGCATCACATAAATTACTTGGGATACAGCTGGTCTCCTATGCCAGGACTCACTTAGAGGGAGCTACTTCACATGGGGTGATAATTTCTCTAAGCTGGTAATTTTTCAGCAGAGATATGAATAACAAAAAGAGAGCTATAAGAAGACGTGAAGGAGGGCTTTCCAGGAGGGAGCAAGTGTAAAGAAACTGAAAAGGTAACATCTTATCATGTTTGAGAAATAGCAAAAAGGCCAGTGTAACAAATGAATGAGTGGTAGGAAATGAGGCCTGAAAAGCAGAGAAGGGCAAGATTGCACACAGCTTATAACAGGAGTTTTGGAAAGCAATGAGTGCTTTATGCAAGAGTATGACATGATTTGAGAAGAGACTGTAAGGAAATACATGCCCTCCCACGCAAATTGTCCAATGTGTTTGAAAATGTTTCTCTAAGTAGGCTTTATCCAGGGGACAAACACCAGATGCTCAAAATCAAGAGCAAGGGCCAGCAAATTGATGAATGTTCCAGGCCCTTCGTATTTGTTTACTTGGAGTTTGGTACATTTCTGAAACTTCTACATATACTTTAGGCTGTGATTTCTTCTCCTAGTTTTTCCATCAATCCAATCTCACTGTTTCCTTTCTTTCAGAAATCCATTAAAGTCTCATCAGCTAAAGGCTACCCCTCTTGATTTACTACGTTTTAAAAAACATCTAACATACCTATCAACATATCCACTCAGAATCTTTTGTACTCAGAGCCCAGCTGAAGTAGACACAAATAGTCAGGAGACCTACGCTCAGGTGACCTCTCTTAAGGCCCAGTTTAGCATGATCCTAAGACAGCCTTTCAGCTCTCAAAACCAAGGCAACAGCACAAATCACATTTCTGTGAAAAAATTGCAACCACCTACACCTTCCCTGATGGACTTTCTGTAGACAGATAAAAGTCATCGCCTGCTAGGCGAGGTGGCTCATGCCTGTAATCCTACCACTCTGGGAGGCTGAGATGGGAGGATCATTAGAGGTCAGGAAGGAGTTCGACACCAGCGAGAGAAAGAAGGAGACCCCATCTCTACTAAAAAAAAAAATAATAATAGAAAAAAATTTAGCCAGGCAACTAAAAATAGAAAAAATTAACCGGGTGTGGTAGTGCACACCTACAGTCCCAGCTACTCAAGAAGCTGAGACAGGAGGATCGCTTGAGCCCAGGAGTTTGAGGTTGCTGTGAGCTAGGCTGACACCACAGCACTCCAGCCTGGGCAACAGAGTGAGACTCGGTCTCAAAAAATAAAAATAAAAATAAGCCATCACCATGCTGGTCAACTCCTTTCATAAATAAACAGCCTAGCCAACTGACTGTGGTAAAGTTGGTGAGTTCTTTCAGCTACTTTATTTGGGAGGCATGACTGACTAACATATCATGGTATTGTCAGCTGTAGGAATATTTATAGTAACTTTACACTTAACAGAATGCTATGAGAACTTACTGAGAAAGTTTTTTAAAAAATATATTTAGGCTCTTCCAAATTCTTAATAAACAATATTTTCTCAGGAATAGATTCTCTAAGAACTGTTTTTTTACAATTTCTAATATTACTTCTTGGAAAATCATCCTTTAAAGTTGTCTATAAAACAATCTTTAATAAAAATTAGCACAAACTTTTCCCCACAAGTTTCCAATAAGTTGGAAGATGTGTTCCACAGGAAAAGTTCCAAAACCACAGTAAAAACCATTAAGAAGGAACAGGTTGATGTGAATTAGCTCTGTCATGGTAAGCTTAATAATAGTCTAACAAATCTTCTACTATACTTCCAACACTCCTTAGACCTCTCTTCAGTTTTTAGTACCTTGTCAGTCACAGAGCGTAAGAATTTGTTTGGAGATCCAGACTGCACAGAACTCAGACTCCAAAACTTTATCTTCATCCTTCTTTAATTTGTGAAGTTAACACTTCTAAGCGAATCACTTTTTTTTCCTCTATGTGGCCTGACACATGGTATTATATTCCAATAGGAATATTCTATAAATATGTTGCTTCCAGTTACACAGGAAAAGTTGTACCCTATTTCATCCATTTTCTAATATTCTATATCATTCTATATATCTCATCTACATATCCATCCTCTATATCAAACAGCACTCCAGTATTTGGATATTTACTGTGTACTATACTAACAGAACTAAATCTTTTGAAATGTATGTCTTTAGCTGTCAGAAGAAATGTAAAATCTAGGTTCGGTTCTTTTATTAATGTTTTATTTCCCCAAACTTATCTACTTCTTCAAAAATCCATCAGGAAAGGATGAAGACAGGTTAATGGCTACAAAAATACAGTTATTAGGAATAAATAAGATCCAGTATTCAATAGTACAGTGCAGTGTCCACAGTTAACAATAATTTATTGTATAGTTCTAAATAGCCAGAAGAGAAGAACTGGAATGTTCCCAACATAGAAAACATAAATGTTTGGAGGTGATGGATATCCCAATTACCCTACTTTGATCATTACACATTGTATGCACGTATCACATGCACCCCCAAAATATTCACAACTGCTATGTATCACTAAAAAAAATCCATCAGACAAATAACGCCATCACCCATAATTTCAGGGCTGTCATCTTAGCCCAGAAAGAGTGAAGAATAGTGAAGTAAGATAGAACACCTTTATTTTACCCTTTTCTACATAACACCTCTGTAAGAAGCAGGTTTGGCAAGCGTAATATATTTCTGGAGCCAGACTACTTAGGTCCAAATACCAGCTTTGACACTAATGAGTGGTGTGATCTTAGATAAATTAATTAGCCTTCCTAGGCCTCAGTTACTTCATCTGTAAAATGTGAATAATAGTGCCTTTCTCATAAAATTATCATAAGGATTGAATGAGTTACTGTCAAGCTCTTAAAATAGTGCCCAGCATATAGTAAATGTAATACAAGTGTTTGTCAAAAAATAATAATAATAATAATAATCTTAGACATAGATATACAGGAAAGAAATCTGGTATTGAGTGAAAGTCAATTCACTAAGTAGCTCCTCTTAGATTTCCCAAACAGCAAAATATTAAAACTATTAAGAATAAGGTCCAAATAATAAGAGATGCTTAGGAGACATTAAACAAGTTGGGCCTGTAGCTCTGATAATCTTTGTCACTTGGCTTTCAAGACAACACTCTACACAAGAACTTTCCCTACAAGTCCTCAAGAAAAGATGTTTTCAATCTCCTGAGCAATATAACATTGAACGTCAACCATGTCCTGTTACTCAGCAAATATACAGAACTCATCACAGCCACAAATACTCTCAGGAGATCCAACTGTGAGTTGATACTATTAATAGCTAACACTTATGGAATGCTCTTTATGCATCAGGCACTGGTCTAAGTACTTTTGATATATTAACTGTTTCAATCCTTTCAATAAGTCTATAAGATAGGTACTATTTGTTATTATCACCACTTTACAGATGAGAAAACTAAGGCACAGAAAGTAACTTGCCCAAGGTTATACACCTAGTAAGTCACCAACCTGGGATTCAAGCCGAGGCAGGCAATCTTCAAAGCCTGAGCTCTCAATCTACAGCTACATGCCCCATAATGGAACATCACAGATAGGACTGGTGATTTTTAAAAGCTAACCAGGCTTAAAATGTATGATTTACATTTTACATACTACAGTCACCAACAGCCAGAATTCATAAGCCAAGTAACGAGAAGATATTAAGAAGAAGGTAAGTTTTCTTCTTTATCCTTTCTCATTCTTCTCCCAGGCCTCCCAATAAGTATGAGTTAATACAAGTGAAGCGCTTTAAATAGTGCCTGGCACTTAGTAAGCACTCATTAAGTGTTAAGAGGTGGTAGTGGTAAAAATAGTAGAGTATGCCTGCTGACCCTGTTTCACTCTAATGGCTACGATAGGCTAGGAACTGTTGATATCTCTACCATCTTTCTCCTCTCTGTAATTACAGGAAATGAATTGGGACAATAAATAAATGCAGTCCACTGTCACGAACCCTAATGACTCTTCAATCAGCTTACTTTCACCTAACCATATACACCATGAAGCAGCAAACTGCTTCATTCCTCAATCCTCTTTTTTTGGTTCACAAAGACTGGATTGGGGCCAGAAGAAAGTAGAATAAAGCAGCTTTGTAACTTTTTGACTAGTTGCCAAAAACAGAAGCAAAGTTTGTGAAAAGCAGCTGAATGGACCTAAACTATTGACTGTTAGAATGGAAACTAGCAAAGGATTCTGATGACAGAAGCACTACATAATTATTTAGGTTAAAAGCTTCACAGAATCAAGGTACATTTCAGAGAAAAAAAACTAGCAGGCCCAAACACTTTCAAATCCAAAAAGACAATATTGGAAAAAACCCAGCAGTCATTAGAATTTTTTAAACTGCAGGCACACTGCATTAGTAGGTTATCCTATCGACTTAGTGACTGGAAACCAGTTTGTTTTAAATGACATACAACAAAACAAGATAGAAAATATTACAACGAGCTGGGCACGGTGGCTCACGCCTGTAATCCTAGCACTTTGGGAGGCCGAGGCAGGAGGACTGCTTAAGCTCAGGAGTTCAAGACCACCCTGAGCAAGAGCGAGACCCCGTCTCTACTATAAATAGAAAGAAATTAGCCAAACAACTAAAAACAGAAAAAATTAGCTGGACAGGGTGGCATGTGCCTGTAGTCCCAGCTACTTGGGAGGCTGAGGCAGGAGGATCGCTTGAGCCCAGGAGTTTGAGGTTGTTATGAGCTAGGCTGATGCCACGGGACTCTACCCCAGGCACGAGAGGGAGACCCTGTCTCAAAAAAAATATATATATATATTTTACAACGCATAAACCGGAAGTAAAGAGAAATACTGTGTTTCATGAAACTTCTGTTTCAATTTAAAATATCAACATGTACATATATAAGTACTAGGTATCAAAGGAAAATGCATTTTATAGTGGGCCATGATCAAAAAAGTTTGAAAGCCACTTTACCAGAAATAAAAAAGCTGGCCAGTCAAAAAAGGAGGAAAATAGCCACTTCAAACTATATATGAAACAACATTCAGAATTTGGTGGTTCTCTAAGTTATAGTTTTATAAAAGCAAACCTCTGAAAGAGAACAAAAAGGAAAAGGAAACCATCTTGGTAAGAATCAACAGCCACTTAAAAAAAAAACCAAAGTTTCACAAAATGTAAGTTACCAACACTACATAAGTATATACTAAGAGAAAATACATAGAAATGAGGTAAAGCAAAGGTTTTTAGTTCATCTAGCTAATCTAGCTATTAAATGCCCCACCAAATATGAGATGGCCTATTCTCTTTGCAAAAGCCCTAGCTTCACTCTCAAGAACACTATTCATCAGTGTTATCTAATCACTGCTTCTTAACCTATTGCAAATGAAGACCTGGTGAAAAACGAACAGCAGATTTGGAATATTCTACTTTATTTTAAATTATCATCACAGATGTTTCTTAAACATCTTTAAAATTTAAAAGAGAAAAATTCAGTGAAGTAATAACACACTGATTCCTAGGGTATTTTTTATAAGATATTTATATACTATTTTTATCCTAAAATGTCCTCTAAAGTCTGAAGTGTTCCAAGAAAAAACTTCATACACATATATTTTGGATTATGCTGTTGGTAAAGAGAGTGAGATTATCATATTAAAATCACCAATATAGTAGGAAGATATTAACATCATTGCGCTAAATTAAATGTTCCTTTTTTTTTTTTTTTTTTTTTTTTTTAGTTTAATGAGAGTTTATTCAAATGTAAAGGTTGAGGATGGCCCTTCAGGAACATAGATTCAAGTTTTCCAGAATATGCACTCTTAAATGTTCCTCTCATTGTGAAAGGGGGAAGGGGCACAACGCGTGAAGCTGACCTCAATCTTTTGCAAGTACTATGGAAACCAAAGAATAAAGTTCAATTCCACCTGAAAGCTAATCGCTCTAATTTATCCCCATAGTAACAGTGCTGATAGCAACTAACTACTAATTTTCCTAAGTTCATAATTACTACATTATTAAATTTCAGGTAAAAGAAAAGTATTGAAATTTTAAAAGACAAACTGATTATCAAACCTACATTTAAAAGAGAATTGCTTTGAACCAAAAATTAAATGTTTAAGTAAAAATAAAAAACATTCTAAATATCAACAAATAAATCACCACAGTAAATAAACCTTACTCTTTTCAGCTCCATAACTATACTTTTCCCACCAGGAAAAAAAAAACATCAAGACAAAAGCCACTATGAAACATAGCATACTTAATTAATATGTCTGAATTAATAAGAGGAGTTAACATATAAGAATTAAAATAAGTAGTACTCCTAATCAAGTGTTCCTTCTTACCAGAAATATATTATTCTATGATTTTCATGTTTTCAAAATATTCAGAAAAATAACTTGAGTACAAGATTTTTGCAATGAGGTGCACTTCAACTAATAGAAAATCATCTCCTTGCCCCAGGTATACAAAATTTTTATTTAGGAATAGTAAGGCACAAAAGGATAATATTAATATGATTAATATTCCAAATGACTCTGATTTGCATTTTTTAATTTAAAAAGTTTAATTGGTTTGAGAGTTCTCCTCTTCTCTTCTGAAGTAAAAGCAAAAACATTACATATTTTACTCTAAACATGCTAGCCCTACTGAATGTACTTAATTTTGCACAAATTTCCAAATTTGGAAATGAGACTAGAGGCAAATCAGAAATTTAATTTTTATCTTCTGTTTTATATTTCGAAGCTGTTAAATTCATATGGGGGATGTTAAGATTTCAGCATTTTAAGACTATCACATCAGCTTATTTTATACTCTGCAGATCAAGGAAAAAAATTAACTTTGAGAGGGCATTTTATTAAAAACACTGCCTTTTCTCCAAATAACTCTGAAGTAATTAACTTCCATAAGATAATTTTTCTCAAAGAGGGAGGAATTTAATCCTATTTTGCTTTCTTAACACACGGTTTTTGCCACCCGAGAAACAGGTAGTAAAGGGTTTGCAATTTGCTATAAGCCAGTATTAATAAAAAGGCTAGGTAAAACCTCCTCTAAAGGTTCACAACCAAAAGCAGTATTCTTTTGTACTTTACATGTAAACCATGTGGAATTATTCCTAGCACACAGTAAGTGCTATGTAAAGTTCACTTTATTTTTACTGTTTTACCACTACAGATTTTTACAGTTCAGTTGTAAAAAAGTTTCCCAAGTGAAAATTATTTAATTGTATCTATAATGAAAAGAATGTGATTTTATATTAAGCTTATTTAATTCTAATTATATTAAGTCTTATGTTTAACTTGGAAATGTACAAATCAAATCCAATATTTAAGGGTAAATGTCAAAATAACAAAACAAAACAAAAAAGGTAAATGTCACCTCTGTACAATGTCACCTAAACATATGAACAGCCTAAATATATATTATTATATTAGGTCATTAAATATGAAATGTCTGATTTTCAATCAAAAGTTTAGTTTACTATGTCTCAAATAAGAAGCAGTACAGTTAATCAAAGTATGTTTCTAAACTATCAAAAAAAATTTGTCATCTTAATGGTAGCTTGTTTATGTCAGCAGTGAAGAAGACTGGAAAGCAAGTGGCAATGAAATCGAGAAAGTCATTTTTCACAGCTTGTTGAAAACTGAATATTTTTTCTTGCCAGACGTAGTCCAAAATCTGGAAGAAGTGGTAGTTAGTTGGTGCAAGGTCTGGTGAACTTGGTGGATGACAGAGAGTTTCTAAGTCCAGTCTCTGTGGTTTAAGCAGTGTTTTTGTGCAGTATGTGGTTGAGAGAATTGGCCTGTCTCTATTGACCAATCTTGGCTATTTAATCGCAAGTATCCTCATCATTTTGTCCAGTTGGTGGTAGTAGATATCCACTGTAATCAGCTGACTAGGTTTTATGAAGCTGCAGTGAATAAAAGCAGCTCTGGACCACCAAACCAAGACACCATTCACTTCTTTTGATGAATATTTGGTTTCGGACAGTGTTTCAGCACTTTATCCAGTCATTGTGCTGAATGCTTGTGATTGTCAAAAAGAATTTTATTTTTTATCACACATAATAATGGTGGAAATGGTTCACCTTTATGTCAGCAAAAGACAAGCTTTGAGACAATTTTTCTTTTCACGTTTGTTTAATTTATGTAGTAGCCATCTATCCAGTTTCTTTACCTTGTGGACTTGTTTTAAATGGTCTAATATTGTCGGAATAGTAATGTCAAACCTTGTTAATTTATGTATAGGTGGAGATGGATTCACTTCCACTACAGTTTTATCATTATCCACCTTGGTCTCAGGTCATCCCGTGGCTCATTTTTAAGATTAAAATTACCAGAATGGAACTTTTTAAACCATCAATGAACTGTGTTCATTAGCTACATCCTTTCCAAACACACTGTTGATATTTTGAGCTATCTGTGTTGTATTGGTTTTATGACAGAACTCATATTTGAAAATAATACGAATTTTTGACTTATCTATGGTTGCACAAAAATTGTTCTAAAAAAATTTGAAAGATAATCACAATTCAAAATGTGCATTTGAAAGAATGAGGATGTACCTTTATAATAAAAATAAAACAAGAATGTCAAAGTGAAATGTCACAGATACTGTCAAACTTAGTACTTAAGGAAATCTAACATTTCATACTTAATAACCTAATAATTGTACATAGCAGGTACCCATATTATTTGCTGAAGAAATGTTATTACAAAGATTACTGCTAACTATTTTCTAGGGAGAATAAAACCAAATCTAACTGGTACAAACATTAACCAAGCTAATAAGTTAAAGTGAATCCAACAGAATCTGTGGTAAGATCTTTAAGATATTAAGCACTGACTGCTACTCTGTTAACTTATTTACAATAAGTGTACTATTTAAACTACACATTTCCTTTCTGACTCAAAATACTATTGCATATTTATAAGGGGAAAATAGTAAAGACAAATTTTATGAAGCCCATCTTTTATTTATTTATTTATTTGTTTGTTTACTTACTTATTTTTTGAAGCCTATCTTTTATTTTTTTCTTTTTTTTTTGAAGCCTATCTTTTAAATGTCTGTTTTTAAATTTACTATAAATAATGGAGAAAATATCTTAATTATTTCTACATTTAATAATTAGCTACCCTAGGACTTAGGTTGATGGGACAAAATAAAAGTACCAAGATGATGATGTGTTCCATTATCTGCTATGTTCTGACAATAAAGCATACTACTACTAATAAGGGTAGCTTATAGCTTAAGCCATATATTCTGTAAAAGAACACGCACTTGTATTTTTAAGTTAATCAGAAGATAGAAAGTCCACCTATTTTCCACTTTACTATAAAGATAACAATTCAATCCTTTGGTATATAAACCAATTAGATGAATATATGGGAAGAATTAACTATTTGTAATATTTTTAAATATACATTTCTCCTTTGAACTATTATTCTTCCATTTAAATCATACATGAACTAAAATATCCTGTTATATGCAGAACACAAAAATCTTTTAGACAAACAACGACCAAAAAAGAAGTTCTATGAGCCTTTTATTTGTAATCAAAACAAAGAGAATGAAGTCATGAAGCAGCTTTGGCAAATCACAGAAACCATGATGCTGCAAGGTACAAACAGCAAGGACGCGTTGGAGGTACATTTTGCTTCTTAAATTTTTAAAACTGCATCCTCCTTAAAACACAACATGGGGTTCAAGAACAAAAATTAAAACATGTAAGACAAAGTACAGTAGCAAGAAAAATAAAAAATAATCAAACCAAAACAAAACAGAAAACCAATATGCAGAAATGTATTTTAAATTGAGCCTTCAGGGTTACTAAGATTACCAAGCTAAAGTAGAAATTTCTATAGAAAACTGACAGTGATTCCTCTCCTGAGCCTTAAAAATAAAATATGCACTAAGTAAGCTATCTCTAGTGGTTTTGGGGTTTTTTGTTTTTTTGGTTTGGCAGCTAGATAGACGGGCAGGCTTTTCGGTAATCAGAAAGTCTATCAGTGTTCTGTATGAAGACTAGCAGCATAAACACAACTGTTCCAATGAGAACATAGGATGTTCATTTCATTTATGGGCTTTCGTGTAGAATTTATATTAATAATAGGCCAAAGTTATTTTAGAAGAAAAAAGAAAGACTCCTAAAATTTTTCAGCTTCTACTTCTGCACAAAAATTTCTTTCTCTAGTCCCTTTCTGAAGAGAAAATGACTTCAGCCTTGGATTTAAAAATCTGTGTCACAGATTTCTTATCCTAATAGTCTCATTCCCATGGCATAAATGTATCAAAATGACCCACTAAATACTATATGGTGCTCTCCAGCCTTCAGCTTTGATGAAACTAAAACCCACTACTCTTGAGTACATGTGCAAGACTTCTTTATTTAAAAAAAAGAAAAATGACCTTGGAAAAATCATCATTCATTCTTTTTTTTTTTTTTTGAGACAGTGTCTCACTCTGTTGCCCAGGCTAGAGTGCTGTGGCCTCAGCCTAGCTCACAGCAACCTCAAACTCCTGGGCTCAAGCAATCCTTCTGCCTCAGCCTCCCGAGTAGCTGGGACTACAGGCATGTGCCACCATGTCCAGCTAATTTTTTCTATATATTTTTAGTATAAATTAACTTTGGCCAATTAATTTCTTTCTATTTTTAGTAGAGACGGGGTCTCGATCTTACTCAGGCTGGTTTCAAACTCCTGACCTTGAGCGATCCTCCCGCCTTGGCCTCCCAGAGTGCTAGGATTACAGGCATGAGCCACCACCGGCCATCATTCATTCTGTAAGCCCTGATTTCCTTACATGTAAAATAAAGTGTCACTTGTTACCAGTGACAGTGGTATGTCATTTCTAAAACTAGATTTTATGATTTCCTACTGCTTTGAAAACAGTGATTTCTCATTTAGGGGTTTGAGGTTCTTGCTGGAGTTCCCATGGCTTAAAAAAAAGTCCACAAACCTGATGAGAAGGAAGTAGCTGGAGTAAACTATACTCACTGGGGTTAGTTTTTAAGGATGGGACATGGTAAGGCCAGGATGGACAGAAGCTACAGTTTTTAGTGTAGGTGTAGGGAAAGAGGTAGAGATAAGAAATTTTCACTAAGGACCCAAACTCTTAATAACTACTGAGTACTCCAAAACACTTTTGTTTATATGGGTTATATTATTGATCTTTACTTTATTAGAAATTGAGAAATTTTTGAACTACTTTTTAATTCATTTAAAAGTAAAAATAACAAACCTGTTACAAGTCAATATAATTTATTTTTATTCAAATAATTATATTTTCCAAAACAAAAAAAATTTAATGAGTAGCATTGTTTTATATTTTTTACAAATCTCTTTAATGTCCAGCCTAATAAAACAAAATCTGAGCTTAAAAAAAAAAAAAGAAGAAGAAACATTCAAAAGGGCTTCCCTCAGCAATCAGATAAGTCCTGAAAGCCCACCAGAAGGGAAGGGTCCTTCTCTGTGGCTTCTAGGACTAACAGTCAAGCTCCAAAGTCTTTTGCTAAAAATAGCTGAAGAGAGCAGACCAATTTTGGAATAAGCCAAAGTTATACACTCTTATATGTATATGTATCATATAATGAGGGATACTTTTCTATAACTCATTAGCTAAAAGAGAAGTAGATGATAAAACCTGTATTTGTTCTGTTTACATTGAAGTACTAAATTTTAGAGCACAATTTATATCATTACAGAAACTAATCACACAAAAAACCTTTGCAATCAAATGCTAGATGTACACCATAAACTTGGAAAAACAAAAATAAAGATTACCCAACCCTGTACCTCTAAATGTTCCTCAGACCACAAAATGTGGGAAATTGGGCACTAACCATTATTAAATCCAATTCCTCCATATTATACACGACTTAATACCTTCGGAGAAATTTAAGAAAGACACCCCAAGTTTCAAAATGAGAAAAAGATGGTTTTAAGACTAAAGTGGAAACGGTAAAGAAAAAAACCAAAAGTTAGCAGAATATTCAAAGAGGTACTGTAATGTCTGGCTTATGAAGAAACAGAAAGAGAAATAGAAACCTCAATACAGTAAAAATGAGAAAACAATGTAGAAGAGGCAAGGATAGGGATACATTTGCATACTGAGTTCAACTAGAGAAAATTACTTTGAAATCATTATAGTGAACTCCTTGACAGAAAACGTTTCAGTAACACCACACTAAAATTTTTTACAATAAATTTATAAGTCTGGGGCTAATAATCTCCAAAAAAAAAAAAAAAAAAAAAAAAAAAAAAAAAGCCTGTCCTCTCTCATAGCAACTGTCCTGTAAGTAAAGCCCATCTTGTAAGTAAAGCCCATGTAGAAAACAGAGCTGACCGTCCCAGAACATTCGCATTTTTGCCTCAGCTGTGCACATCCATTCTCATGGGAACACAAAACTGACAGAACGTCCTCATGATCTGTCAATTAACAAGATCACACAAGCCCAACCGCCAGCAGTACCGTGAGCCTGCCACCTGTTAGCTGCTCTTGAGAGAGCCCCAAAACTGAGCTCCAGCGAAGAACTGGGAACGCCTTTGTTGTTCCCTAACTACGGAAGCTACCAGAGTTCAGTCTAACCCAGCGCCCTAGGGCAAAACTTCCGCTAGGGTGGGGAAGTCTTCCCCAACTGGGGCTTTGGCAGGGCCCTCCTCTAGCTAAAAACAGGCAGGAGAACTCCAGGCGCAGCACTGTCACCTACTAGTCCCTGGAGAAAGGGTCAAAGGTGAGGAAAGTTGGGGGACCTAAGACCCTAGAGAGAGGCTCAGTTTCGCAGTGGAGAAGAGTAAGCATAATAAGGAGGCGGGCCATCTCGCTAGGTAAAAGAACGGTGAGAATCAGGGGATAGGGAAAAGAGGTGCTAAAACAAGAGAATAGAAGGAAAACGGAGAGGCAGTGGCTGAGGGAAGCGCTGAGGAGGAAGGCAAGAAACCGGGGTTAGAAAGGCACTGAGGATGAGGCTGAGGCAAAATAGCGAGGCGAGAGGTGCGCGGACCGAGAAGGGCTAAGCTGAGTGGAAAGAGGCGAGGCCAGCGGCAAGGAAAACGCTGGAGTGAGGGAAGCACTGCATGGACAAGGGACAGGCGAAGAGACCCCCACCCACAAGGACCGAGGCAGAACTCTTGACCCGTCCGCCTCCAGGCTGTACTCGATCGGCTGCGCTCACACCCTGTCGAAGGCGGAGACTCACCCAAAGGCTGCAGAAGCCCCACAACAGGACATGGGGACCGGTCCAAACCCACAGTAGAACCAAGCGAGTGGAGGAAACCGCGGCGCTAGCATAACCCGGACGCGCATCCCTAGGAACCGGAAGTGCATCCCTAGGAACCGGAAGTAAGTGGCCAGGGTCACCTCAATCCACACCTCGTTCTGCGAGAAGCCTCTGGGCGCATGTGTCGGGCCTCAGGAGGCGGGGAAGCGCCTAGGCCCCGCCCACTTCTCCGGCTTAGCGAGCCCCGCCCCCGGTCTCGCCGGGCTCAGCGCCTCTGAATCAAGCAGTGTAGGGATGGTGTCTGCTGCGCTACAGAGCTGCAAGCATCCCTGGCAAAAAGTACCACAGCCTTCGTTTCCCCAGGCCTTTTTATTTTATTTGTTTTTTGAGGCAGAGTCTCGCCTTGTTGCCTGGGCTAGAGTGCCATGGAGTCAGCCTAGCTCACAGCAACCTTAAACTCCTGGGCTCAAGCGATCCTCCTGCCTCAGCCTCCCAAGTAGCTGGGGCTACAGCCTGCGCCACCACGCCCGGCTAATTTTTTCTATTTTTAGTTATCTGGCTAATTTCTTTCAATTTTTAGTAGAGACGGGGGTCTCTCTCTTGCTGAGGCTGGTCTCGAACTGATGACCTTAAGGGATCTTCCCGCCTCAGCCTCTCAGAGTGCTAGGATTACAAGCATGAACCACCACGCCCGGCCTCTCCAGGTCTTTTTAAACACATGTAATCCCTACCTCCCTAAAGGAAATGAGAGGAGAAATGCTGGATGCATTTGGTAGATAGATCTAGAAAACTGTGGGAGGAAGAATGGGTGGGAAGTTTTTGAAGACACTTGGGAGGCTAGCACAAGGTGATATTTTTGTCCCCGAATTCAGTTTATTTCTAATAGTGTATTGAGCTTACAATTAACTTCATTTCGTGCACATTGTTTTCAGAAACAAAAGTTTTAAATGCTTCGTTAATTGTAAATTACAACCCAAGTATGGGCAAGGAGCAAGGTTGAATTCAGGCTTTGTGGAGACCTGAAGTTTATTCAATTTGGGGGTCCTCTTTAAGAAAAAGAATCCAAAATTACAAATACAATATTAGATACAAAAGTGAATCTTTTATAATGAGAAAAGAACAGTCTGGGCATGTTGGCTCACGCCTTTAATCCTAGCACTTTGGGAGGCCAAAGCGGGAGGATCACTTGAGGTCAGGAGTTCGAGAAAAGAAATCGCAAATTGCAAATTTTTAAAAATTAGCTCACAAATACCACAGAACACTATTTTTATTAATCAGCTGCAGATACACCTCTAAAATATTTTGTTTCCTACATTTTGGGCTGCATAATCTTTGATCATGTCTTCCTATGACAATAATGTACTAGGTAACTTCATTTACTGATATCCTAACTTCTTTCTCTCACACGCCACATCTAATTCACCAAGTTCTACAGACTCTTCCTTTAAAATCTGTCCATTTACTGCCTCTGTTGGTATAAGCCACAGTCAATCGGTGACTGTGAGTGCCCTATTTATACCCTTGCCTTCCCACGTCCATTAATATAGTAGCAGTGAGTTCCTGTTAAAACCTCAGTCAGATCCTATCCATTCTCCAATGGATTCCTATCTCAGAGTGAAAGCCAAAATCCTTACATTGGCCTATAGGACACCCCCCAGTAGAACCTCATTTCCTTTCTTCTGTCACCCTTCCACTTAAGGCACACTGGCCTCTTCATCTTCCTCGGACCTGCAAGTGGGTTCTGGGCCTCTGTGCTTGCTGATCCCTCTGGTCGGAATCCTCTTCCCCCAGATACCTGCATCATTCACCCTTTCACGGCCTTTACATCTTTATTCAAATGTCACTTTCTCTATGAGACTTCTCTGACACTGTATTTTAAATTGGAACACTGCCATCATCCTTGTACTTTCTACCCCAATTCCTGCCTTAATTTTTCTCTTTTTATCACAAGTTGCTTATAAATTTGTTTATTGTCTCCATCCCCCTGACCAAATGTAAACTCTGTTAGGGCATGGATGTTTGATTTGTTTACAGATGTATTGCAGTACCAGAACCTGGGACATTGTAGGTGCCCAATAAATGTTTGTTGAATGAAAGGATAAAATGCTTATTTACTTTGAGAAAAATTGGTCATTTTACTTTGCCTTTGCTGATCTGAAACTGTGCAAGTGAGTCCACCAGGGGGACCCCGTGAGTAACCAGTGTGGTATCAGAAAAGTTACTCCTAAAGCCGGTACATACACATACAGTCACACAGCGCTTAACAACAGGGATGTGTTTTGAGTAATGCCTCATTAGGCAATTTCCCTGATTTCTGAACATCATAAAGTGTACTTATACACACCTAGGCTATGTGGTATAGCCTATTGCTCCTAGGCTACAAACTTGTACAGCATGTTATTGTACTGAACATGCAAGCAGTTGTAACTCAGTGGTATTTGTGTATCTAAACAATCTAAACATAAAAAAGGTATAGTTAAAAGTATTATAATCTTTTTTTAAAAGTATTATAATCTTATGTGGCCAACTCCATACATCATTGACTGAAATGTCGTCATGCAGCACATGACTGTAATTCTAAAGCAGAGCTACAGGAAAACACAAATTCCTCCCCGGGGCAGAGAGTGCTATACCTCACCAGTCATAAAAAAATCTCTACTGTCTTTACAGACGATTAAGAATAAAATCCAAGCTCCTTACTATGGTCTACAAGGCCCTTTGTGGTCTGCCCTTCCCAAATCTCAGATGTCATGCCCAGCCTCCTTCCTTTCACATCCTGAGCTCTAGCCATGCTCTCCTTTCTGTTCCTTGCACAAACCAAGTTTTAGGCCTCAGGGCCTAAGCACATACTGTTCCCTCTGTCTGTTCCCCAAACCTTCCCCCATGAATGGTTCCTTCTGCTGGCTGCAGTTACACTTACCTCGTGAAGTCCTCCCATACCCTCCTGTCTCCTCCCTTCCCATACCTTATGGTTTCTTCATGCTCCTATCACTATTTGACATTATCTTATTTACTTGTTTGTCACTAGAAAGTGAATTCCACCAGAGTCTTTATTTCTCTTGTTCGCTGCTGAATTCTCAGCACTAGAGGACTGATTAACATGGTGAGTGCTCAGTAAACACAAGTAATTACTAATATTTATTGAAGCTTTACTATATGTCATTGACCATGCATAGTAAATACATCAGTGTTCACATTTCTCTTTTAATCCTCCCAACAAACTTGGGAAGAATTATGATTATCTCTATTTTATGAATGAGGAAACTGAGGCAGGGAGAAGTTAAGAAACTTGCTTGATGCTGCACATCTGGCAAGAAGAAAACTCAGGACTTGAATACAGTTCTATATGACTTCAGAGCCCATGATGGTAACTACTAGGCCATGTTCCTCTCACACTACAGGAAGAGCAACACGGTAGTCAAGTATGAATTCTTTTACTTACAAATTTCTCTTCTCTGATTTCATGCATTTTGCTTGCTACCATGGTCAGCAAGCAGTGGAAATATTTGTTGAGGGTTTATTCTTACCCTACCACACTACTTCTTGGGAAAAAAATTTTTTAAATGGCAAAAATATCTGGGAGGCTAAGGCAGGCAGATCGTTCAAGGTCAGGAGTTCGAAACCAGCCTGAGCAAAAGCGAGACCCCATCTCTACTAAAAATAGAAAGAATTAATTGGCCAACTAAAAATATATAGAAAAAATTAGCCGGGCATGGTGGCACATGCCTGTAGTCCCAGCTACTCGAAGGCCGAGGCAGAAGGATTGCTTGAGCCCAGGAATTTGAGGTTGCTGTGAGCGAGGCTGACGCCACGGGACTCTAGCCGGAGCAACAGAGTGAGACTCTTTCTAAACAAACAAACAAACAAACAAACAAAAAAACTGTGCTGGCATTTTCCAGATACTACATGATGATGTCATTGCTGATGGCTAATGGAATGTGTGCCAGTGTGTTCCTCAGTTTTAATTTCTAAAAGAGAAAATATAAACAGCTATGACCCATATAAACAAAAGCTCTTTGGGGTCATCAATAATTTTTAAGAGTATTAAGGGATCCTGAGATCAACACATTTGTGAACTGCTGACCCAGGTCACTGCATATAGTCATTCTTGTGCTATCTGCAGTGGCCCCACTTTGATAATTTCTGGATGCCTGATGCCCACACATGGTCACACCCATGCCATGTCCAACACTCTTCTACGAGGATGCCTTTCTATTTTAATGAACACACTTGACACCGTATCTTCTTGCACAGATGACCAGTAACAGCTGTTTTGGCAAAGCCTTCTGGCTCCACATAACTGAGAACTGTCCTCATGGACAACACTAGACCCACAGGCCAGCTGTGGTGCTGGATCATCCTTTCTGACTGAACTCATCTGGGATACCTGATTTCTGCCCCTGCCTTCTCGATACTGAGAGCTGATCTTGTAACAGAGTAGTCACTCCTCCTCCCATAGATATGGAAGGGAAATATTGACAGAGGGGAATATGTAACAGAGGGAATAGCCTGAAAAAAAATATGGCAAAAATATTTTCTGCCCTTTAAAACATCCTCCACTCTTTTTTTTTATTATTATTATTTTTAAATTTTTAGTTGGCCAATTAATTTCTTTCTATTTTTAGTAGAGACAGGGTCTCACTCTTGCTTAGGCTGGTTTCGAACTCCTGACCTTGAGCAATCCTCCCACCTTGGCCTCCCAGAGTGTTAGAATTATAGGCATGAGCCACCGAGACCGGCCCCTCCACTCCTTTTTGAGAACTAGAACCTGCATCCCTGCCTCAGGCCAGTGGTTGGGAGGGCCAGGGGAATGTCGTTTGTTCTTTGTGCTATAAGAGATGGCTCAGCCCTGACCTGATGGAGGGTGGTCCTGGGTGGAGGTCACAGGATTATCTTCAGAAGAGATGGGAAGATCAGGATCAACTGTAGTTGAACAACAATTGCCTGAAGCTGAGAACCCACCCTTTAAAAGCTCTGTATTTCTGCTTATTATGAGGAGATGGAATTTTTTAGACAGGAGTCTCCATCCTTCTCCTTTGCCACAAAAGTATTATAGTAAACTTCTCTTTCCTTCTCAAACCTCTTGTCGTCATTTTTCTAATGTGGCTGCGGGGGCAAGCACAGAGCTTTGGGTAACAGTCTGACCCACTTGGGCCTCCTATTACTACTCTTGGTTCCCTTCCTGTTCAGGTGGCCCCTGCTGTGAAGCTCAACTGTCAGCTGCCCAAAGCTAAGCGAGCCATCCTCACCCTGTCCCTGTCCAATTCCAGAGAGTGAGCTGGGTCACATGGAGGTTGCTTAGAGCTTTCCTGCCAACCAGATAATGGGTTAATGTTGGCTTTTAAGTATGGCTATACCTTCCTCAAGAGTGTCATTATATGTGTATTTGTATTCTATACAAGATGTAAAATTAAAATATAAACTGTTATGGATGGATGTTTCTTGTGGATAGAGTTAAGGGGACTATTAATTTCTATGCTATATGTATCTATCAAGTTTGCTTTTGTTGTTGTTGTTCTTTTAATTTCCCCCTAAAATAAGAATGTGTAGAGATTAAGAATAAGAGCTTTGCAGAAAGTTGTGTCTGTATGAATCCCAGTGGAACAGTTGTGTGCCATTGGACAGGTCAAGTAGTGCCTCAGTTTTCCCACATATAAAATGGAGATTTTAAAAAGACTTATCCCATCTCTTCTAACTGCTCAGTATTCAGTGAGTAAAAAGAAGAAGAAGAAGAAAAAAAAAGACTTATCTCAAAAAAAAAAAGAAAGAAAGAAAGAAAGAAAAAGAAAAAACTCTTATCTCATAGGGTTAAGTGAGAATTATATATATGTAAAGTGCTTAGAATTATGCCAGATACATACATATAGGTATGTATGTGTGTGATAAAAATTGGAAAAGAATGGAGGTATAAAACCTATGCTATGAAGCTTTCATGACTATAGAGATATAGAAAAAAATTATAATAAACCTTAAAGTCCTGATCTTTATCAGGAAACTTGAGATGAGATGCCATTAACCTAAGTGCTTTAGAGAATGTTAAGCACTGGATTATCCACCCCCCTTTGTTTAGAAAGATAAGGAAAAAGGTTAGTGACTGTTACATAAGAGTTACCATAAAATTCAAGATAAATCTAAATGGATTCTGAATTATGTCACCATAAAAATATACTAAGTCTTTTAATTAAAAGGACAAAGAGCTTTTCTATAATATTAAAGTGCTTATTTTAATAATTGCAGGGAGTATTTATTTGTAACACTCAGGCTATTAATTTTTATTATAAGAAACTACATTTTTAAAAGAATGTTGTGGAAAATAATGTTATTCATTTAAAGCTGTAAACTATGTTTGTTTGAAGGTTAATTTTACTCCAACTTGGTGATAAATTAACCCACTCACCATGACCTCATTGATCTAAATCTAATAAATTTAGCCAGTATAAAAGTCTAGGCAGATTCTCTTAAACTTGGGAATAAATCTAAATACATTTCTTCATGTGAAAAAAAGTTATAAGAAAATAAACATAAGATTCTAACAAATTACCTTTTAAAAGCAATGCAGAAAATGAAATTCTAATACATGCTAAAATGCTGAAGACATTATGCTAAGTGAAATAAGCCAAATATAAAAGGACACATATCATGATTCCACTTATATGAGGTACCTAAAATAGGCAACTTCATAGAGACAGAAAGTGTAGCAGAAGGAAGGGCCTGGGAAAAAAATGGCAAAAATATTTTGTGTCTATTTAAAACATCCCCTACTCCTTCTGGAGAACTAGGACCCGCATCTCCGCCTCTGGCCAGTGGTCGGAGGAGCAGGGGAATATCTTTTGTTCTTTGTGCTACAGGAGATGGTTCAGCCCTGACCTGATGGAGAGAGGTCCTGGGTGGAGGTCACAGGATTGTCTTCAGAGGAGATGGGACAGAGATGGGAAGATCAGGATCCTCAACTGTAGTTGAACTACAATTGCCTGAAGCTGAGAACCCACCCTTTAAAAGCTCTGTATTTCTGCTTATTATGAGGACAATGCCATTTTTTAGACAGCAGTCTCTATCCTCCTCATTTGCTGGAAAATTAATAAATCTCTCTTTCCTTCTCCTCAAGCCACTTGTCCTCTTTCTTCTCATGTGGTCTCGGGAACAAGTGCCAAGCTTTCTGTAATAAAAGTAGAATAGAAGTCACCAGGAGCTGGGGGTAGGAAATAATGGAGTGATTGTTTACTGATATAGAGTTTCAGTTTGGGATGATGAAAAAGTTTTGGAAATGGATAGTCGTGATGGTTGTACAACATTGTGAATATGCTTACTACCACTAATTTTGCACACTAAAATGGCTAAAATGGTAAGTTTTGTTACATACATTTTTCCAAAATAAAAAATACTATACCAGAAAAAAAAGGAATGCAAAGGAAACAATGTAAAATTGTCTGCAAGACAACTAGCCTGGACTCTTCAAAATGTCAATGTCGTAAAAAATCCACAAACGTAGAGGAATTGCTCTAGATTAAAAGACGATAAAGAGACCCAACAACCAAATGCAATGAGTGAACATTTATTTACTCCTGATTTGAGAAAAAAAAATTATAAAATACATTTTTGTATCAATGGAGGAAATTTGAACATGTGCTAGCTATTAGAAGACATTGTGGAATACAATGGATTTAAGTGTGGTAATGGCATTGCAGGAGAGTGTCACTGTTCTCAGGAGATATATGCTGAAATATTTAAGGGGTTAAAGGCCATGATGTCTACAGCTTTCAAATAGTTCAACAAATAAAAATATGCAGAGAAAGATAATGCAAATCTAGCAAAATGTTAGCAATTGTTGAATTTAGATGAACGGTATGTAAGTGTTCGTTGTTACTCTGCATGTATGAAGATATTTGAAAAATTCAGAATCTTGGTATTTCATCACAGACAGAACAGTGTAGAAGACACCTGTTCTTTGTGCCCATCCAGCATACATGCCCCTCTTCTGGTAACACAACCTGTATTTTTCTTCAAGAGTTTACTCTCTTCCAGTTATACATACTTGAATATCAACCAAGCTGCCTTCTCCTCCCTTAGACAAGAGGGTAGGTGCATAACCCAAGTAAGGTCTACCAAATGCCTCGTTGTAAGAATTTAACTTTGGGTAGATTAACGCAAGTCCCTTCTGATGGTGCCTGGAGAGATTGTTCATCACTTCCTGCTACCTAGATTCCTAGTAATACCCTGTGCCCATCCTCTCTCCCTCTCTCCCTTCTTTCCTTTCATTATGGGTATTTAATAGTTGTATATCTTTATAGGGCACATGTTATGTTTTGATACAGGAATACAATGTGAATTAATCAAATCAGGGTAATTGGGGTATCTATCACCTCAGGCATTTATTATTTCTTTGTGTTAGGAACATTCCAATTCCACTTTTTTAGTCATTTTAAAGTATACCTTAACTTATGGTTGATTACAGCCACTTTGTTGTCCTATCACATGTTGTTCGTTCTATCTATTTAACTATATGTTTGTACCCATTAACCATCCCAAATTTATCCCCCCTTACTGACACCATACCCATCATTCTACTCTCTGTCTCCATGAAATCAATTGTTTTTAATATTGAGCTCCCACATATGAGTAACAACATGAGAGATTTGTCTTTCTGTACTTGGCTTATTTCACTTAACATAAGGTTCTCCAGCTCCATCCATGTTGTTGCAAATGGCAGGATTTCATTCTTATTTGTGGTTATATGACATTCCATTGTGTATATGTACCATAAGTTCTTTATCCATTATCCATTGGTGGACACTTAGGTTGATTTCATATCTTGGCTATTGTCAATAGTGCTGCAATAAACATGGGAGTGCAGGTATCTTTTTGATACCCGAATACTGAATTCTCCTTATTTGGATATATACTCAGCAGTGAGATTGCTGAGTCATATGATAGTTCTAGTTTTAGTTTTTCAAGGAACCTCCATACTGTTCTTTATAGTGGTTGCACTAATTTACATCCTCACCAGCATTCTTTATTGCCTGTCTTTTTGATAAACGTCATTTTAACTGGGGTGAGATGATATCTCATTGTAATTTTGATTTGCATTTCTCTGATGACTAATGATTTGGACATCTTTTTAATATACCTTTTGGCCATTTGTTTGTCTTCTTTTGAGAAATGTCTATTCAGATCCTTTGCCCATTTTTAAATCAGATCATTTGATATTTTCCTATTGAGTTATTGGAGGTTATTCTAGTTATTAATCACTTGTCAGATGGGATGTGTGTAAATATTTTCTCCCATTCTGTTGTCTCTTCACTTCATTGATTGTTTCCTTTGCTGTGCAGAAGTTTTTTTTACCTTGATGTGATCCCATTTGTCCAATGTTGCTTTGGTTGCCTGTGCTTTGGGGGCTTCTTGCTTCTTACTAAAGAAGTCCTTGCCCAGGCCAGTGTCCTGGAGCATTTCCCCAATGTTTTCTTTTAGTAGTTTCATAGTTTCAGGTCTTAGATGTAAGTCTTTAATCCATTTTGTTTTGATTTTTGTGTATGTTGAGAGATAAGGGTCTAGTTTCATTCTTTTGCATATGGATATCCAGTTTTCCCAGCACCATGTATTGAAGAGACTGTCCTTTCCCCAATGAATGTTCTTGGCACCTTTGTCAAAGGTAAGTTCACTATAGGTGTATGGATTTATTTCTGGGTTCTATATTCTGTTCCAATGGTCTATGTGTCTGTTTTTATGCCAGTACCATGCTGTTTTGGTTACTACATCTCTGTAGTATAATTTGAAGGTCAGGTAATATGATTCCTCCAGTTTTGTTCTTTTTGCTCAGGATGGTTTTGGCTATTCTTTTGGCTAGGTCTTTTGAATTTATAGATTGCTTTGGGTAGTATGAACATTCTAACAATATCAGCTTTTCCAATCCAAAAGCATGGAATATCTTTTTATTTTTCTGTGTCCTCTTCAATTTCTTTCATCAATGTTTTATAGTTTTTATTATAGAGATTTTTCATGTCTTTGGTTAAGTTTATTCCTAGGTATTTTATTTTATTTGTAGCTATTAAAAATAGGATTACTTTCTTAGTTTCTTGTTCAGATTGTTGACTGGTTGCCTATAGAAATGCTACTGGTTTTTGTATGTTGATTTTGAATCCTGCAACTTTACTGAATTTGCTTATCAGTTATTTTTCTTGAGACAGAGTCTTCACTCTGTTTCCTGAGCTAGAGTGCCATGGCATCAGCCTAGCTCATAGCAACCTCAAACTCCTGGGCTCAAGGAATCCTCCTGCCTCAGCCTCCTGGTACTCCTGGTACTCTAGGCATATGCCACCATTCCAGGCTAATTTTTTGTTTCTATTTTTAGTTGCCTGGCTAATTTCTTTCTATTTTTAGTAGAGACGGGATCTTGCTCTTGCTGAGTCTGGTCTTGAACTTCTAACATCAAGCAATTGGCCTCCCAGAATGCTAGGATTACAGGAATGAGCTACCACAACCGGACTTGAACCCATCATTCTTGAGAAGGCTTTCCAGATATTCAAGGAGAATTGACCTTTGTTATCTAAGTGTTTGGTCACTGTAGCCATAACAGCACTGGGGGTGCCCCCAGCCCTATAACTCTTGTAGATTCCTGGTGGTACCACCTTGGTGGACTTGGGTAAGATACAGGAGAATTCCCTGTGTTGGGTTTGTCAATCTTGTTCTGTGTTCTCAGTTCTTGGTGTGCTCTTGGCTCAACAGTGACCAGACACACCAAAGGAAGGCAAGTATGAGGTGAAATTTATTGAGGGGGAGCAAAATAGGATTATAAAGCAAGAGCAAGATACAGGTTTACAGAGCAAGATACATACACCACAGATAATGACCAGACCCACTGTCATAGAAATGGAGACATTGGTTATGGTCTGGGTCTTGTTTTATAGTGTCCAGATAAGGACCTCCCCATGGTTCAGACATCATCATGGATCCACTTTAATGGACGGTTGGGAGTTACATGATCTGAGTCTTACTGCACATAAAGATCTCTTTTGAGTCTCTCTGAAAGCCCTCTGTGGGGTGAACTGCAATGTAGATTTAAGCTAATGACATGGTAATTAGCTTTAGGTTGTCCTAAGTCACATTCCAGGCTCTATTTTATCTATGCTGCTTGGCCTGGCAGCTAGAGAGTCTGCTGCATTCTTTTGCAGTTGGCACACTAAGTTCTGATTAGCAGATTCATAGGGTATTCCCTCCTCCCCCAGGTATGGCAGTGGCTAGGGATGGGATTAAGGTGGAGTGGCACCAAGCTGAGGGCCTGGGGTCAGCCCTTGTCATTCTTCCCAGGTGGGGCAATTGCTCAAGGCAGCACCAAGGTAAGGCACTCACTTTTGTCCCTAGGAGGTCTGGAATCCCTTGCTTTCTACCTAATACCTGGATTATCAAGTAAAGTCTCACTCTCTGTGTTGGGCTGCTGGAGTTTGGGGAGGAGTGATGTGGGCACTCCCTCGTGGCCACTAGTGCCAGGTCACACCTGAAGCCAGCCCTGTCTCACCCAAAGCCATGGTGATTATTGCCTGGCTAGCTCTGATGTTTATTCAAAGCCCAATGGCTCTTTAGTCAGCAGGTGGTGAATCCTGCCAGGACTGGGTCCTTCCCTTCAGGGTAGCACGTTTCCTTCTGGCCCAGGGTGGGTCCAGAAATGCCTTCCAGGAACAAAGACCTGGACTCAGGGGCTTCAGGAGTCTTCTTGGTACTTTATGTTACTGTGGCTGAGCTGATATCCAAGATGCTGAACAAAGTCCTCCAAACTCTTCCTTTTCCTTTCCCCAAGTGAAAAAACATTCTCCCTGAGCTGTACTGCCTGGAGTTGGGGGAGGGGTTACACAGGCACTAGCTTGGCTGCCTTTTCTGGTGTCTCATTGGGTCACGTGCACCCCAAGTCCACTGGCTTGGAGCCAGCACAGCCCCAGGAATTGCCCGAGGACTGCAGCCTTTGTGGCTCAACTGTCTTACAAATTTAGTCCAGGCCCCAGGCTGCTTTTTGTCAACCAGTGGTCGGGCTAGCCAGAACTTGAGTTTTAGGGCAGAAGATTTCCCTCTGGCCAGGCTGGTCTTAATGCTCCCTCCCTGAGCACCGGCAGAATTCTGCCCTATGCTCTTGTCCCCTGTACCAGGGCAGTCCTGAGTTCCAATGCCCAGTCCCACAATCACTTCACTCTCCCTCCCCTGGGGCATACAGATTCTCTCTCCACTCAGAGCGCTGGCCACACTGCTGGGGGATGGGGAAGGCGTGGCGTAGGCAATGCAAGATTATCTTTTCTGCCCTCTGCAGTGCCTCTGTCCTTGATAATAAAGTTAAAACCAGGTAGTATGATTGCTCACCTGATTTTTGGTTCTTCTGAAGGTGTTTGCTCGAGTGGATAGTTGTTGAGTTTGGTGTTGCCATGGAGGGATGATCACTGGAGGTTTCTATTCAGCCATCTTGCTCTGCCTCTCCCACACCCCAATGTGTGTTTTTTCTAAGGCTTGACGTTCAGCTTTCCTTCAGTGAGCCATCCCATATATTTCCAATAAAATCTTTTTGTTGTTATTAAGACCAGAATTGGCCACTGATGTTTCCAATGTTTATATTTCCAATAAAATCTTTTTGTTGTTGTGATTAAGACCAGAATTGGCCACTGATGTTTTTAATCAATGAACCATGGCTGATCTATTTTGTCTATAAAAGCCACAGAAAAATGGCATAGTGAAAATTCCTAGTATGAAAAATCTATTGCTTTTGTGTGCCAGTTTAATATCTTCCAGGCAAGAGACAAATTACAACTGTGAAATGAGCTGTGAACCATAAAACCAATAAAAATCATTCAGAGTTTGAACAAATGAAAGATGAGAAAGACATTAAATTTACTCCATCCCTGGAATACAGTCCCACTTTCCTACCAAGGAAGGTGGTGATGGGAGGGAAGGTGAGCAGAAAGTAGAAAAACCTTCTCTGGCTCCTCTGAGTAGGAATCTCGCAATAATAATATCATTACCCAGCACTCACCGTGGGAGGCACCACGTTAATTCTTCATGTGCATCACCTCGCTGAATTCAACAGCACAATTATTATCTATTATTTGGCTATACATACTCTGATTATCTCCACTTTACAAAAACTGGGGCTCAAGGTTGTTAAATCATTAGGTCGAAGACCCATTAGTAGGAGGGGCAGGATGCAAACACAGCTGTGTGATTCCAGTGCTGGGGCAGGAGCAGCATGACGGCAAAGGAGCCACCAAGCTCTGGCTTCCAGGTCCAACCTCACATCAGCATCCAGGGCCTAAGCCCCTCCCCTCAGGTCCTTGAGCCAATCCAGAGACAGACCAATGGATATTGACAGACTCTGCATCCCCTACTCTGGGCCCACAAGCTTGGTCTGTAGATGCTTTTCAAACCACTCAACTGCTAGCTCCTGGGGGTCCCATGAGTCACCTCCGCTGCCTGCAAGAACTGGGACTGGGTAAGCGCTAGCCACCTCTATGCCCCACTCTCCCAAGTTCCGGTACTTGCTAAGCCCTGCTTCTCCGTGTTAGGGTCATCCACCAGAACTGGATTTCTCCCACTCCCCCGACTTAGTAAAACCTGGTGGTTAAATTAAGCAAGGGCATTGAAGCCAGACAGACCTAGGTCCAAGTCTCTGCTTCACCACTGCCTGTGTGTGTAAGATTCTTCTCTTCCAACTCCGCAACCTAAAAATAGGAATGATAACCCTACCTTTTTAGTAGGGCTGTAGTGAGGATACAATGCACTAACGTATAGAACATATATGTGTGTGTAATATATACATATATACAAAGTCTGTCCGGAAAGTATCCAGCCATTGTTCATAAAACAAGAACGGTTAGCGGGACATCAATGTAACCTGGCAGCAAAGGCGGTGGACTGGGATGCGCATACGTGAACAATGATGCCCTCGCTGTACTAGACGCTGGTGAGTGAGCATGTACACTGTGTGGCTGTTGCATTCAAAATGACTGAGTGAGTAGAGCAATGAATCTGCATCAAATTTTGCATTAAGCTTGAACAATATGTAGCTGTTCCATGGGATGAAAAAACAGACAAAAAAAAATACAGTTAGAAAAATAAAATTTTAAAAATTAAAAAAATAAAAAAAGCTTGAACAATCCTCTGCGGAAACTATTCGGATGATTCAGAAGGCTTTCAGAGACGATGCAATGAGTGCAGTACAAATAAAAGTGTGGCACAAACACTTCAAAGACGGCCAAGAGTCTGTTGAAAGTGATCCATGTTCTGGAAGGCCTGCAACCAACAGAACATCTGAGAATGCTGAATGTGTATGGGTTAGGTTAAGAGACTCGGGGAGAACTGTGTGAGGTCCCAAGGTACCTACTTTGAGGGGACTGAAGTGTCATTGTCCTATGCACAATGTTTCTTGTATCTTGTGTCTTCTTCAATAAAGGTCTCTATTTTTCATATTACATGGCTGGATGTTTTCCAGACAGACCTCGTATGTACACACACATACACACACACACATATATATATACACACTCACCACACACACATAATATAGTATAGTACCTGGAACCCGTAAGCACTCAATAAGCAATAGTTACTCTCATTACTCCCATTGTTATCACCACACTATAGCCTGTCCAGCCTAACTCTCACTCCCAGTCTTCTGGATTGGGACCTGGATCTCTCTTGCCTTCTGCTGTCAATATTTTTTTCTCTCTGGAAGTGAATCACTGATGGGTCTTTTTCGATTACACAGATCTCCCAGAACCAAGAATTTGGGCTCCATGACTTTTTCATTTATTAAACTTATTTCCAGGTGAATTTTTGCTGCAATGCCCAATTTTCATCTAGAATTTGAATGTAGGTAGCAGGCCCCTGGGAGAACCAATAAAGGATGGGGGATGTGGGGTGAGGCTGGAGACTCGGCTATCAAGTTAGCTGGACCTGACCTGGCGCTCGCTGACGGTGAAACATGGTCACAGCACTTCACACCTCCAGACCTCAGTTTCCTCAGCTGTGACATGGAGGATCTCACCCTTAACTTGCAGGGATGCAGTGAGGATATATGATATAGTGGCTGGAGAGCCCATGTGTCTGGCACAGAGTAAGCATGCATGATGTCAGTTTCCTTCCCTCTTACAGCCCATCAACAACTTGAAATACTGCCAACAGCGTCCTGAAAGTGAGGTGGGTCCCCCCTCTAAGGAAATAATCGCAAGGCTCCCCCTCTCCTGTTGCCACTTCCGCTTCCTCCCAGGCACCCCCTCCTTTATTTCTCTGAACCTTTGCTGTTCTGAAGTTGGAGGTGGGAGATGGGGAGACATTAGGCAGAAAGGCTGTTCCCAGGGACTCAGCCCGCCCCAAAGTGGCCCTGCTCTGATGCCATTTGGTCAGGAGCCAGACTCGCTGTTTAGAAAAACACATCCGTTCTGGGCACCACCACCTAAGGAAAAACTGCAAGTCTTCAAACACAGCAGTGAGGATGATTTAAGAGCTAGAGAATAGGGCCTGGGAGGAAAACTACAGAACTTAGACTAGATTGTTCAGGTTAAGGAAGTGAAGGCTGGAGAGGGACAAGGGCTGCCGAGAAACATCGTCCAAAGAGGCGGCAGCGCCAAGCAGGACTGTTTAGCGTGTGCTGTGGACCGGGAGGGGTGAGGGGCAGGGCATTAGAAGGCTCTTGGCAAGTCCATTGAGGCAGGGGCCTAAATTAGGTGGCTCTCCTTAAGAAAAAGAATGCAGAATTATAAACACAAAACTGCTAGGGCCATTCCTGGGCTTTGAAAGGAGTTTTTGCAGGTGAGAGGCCCTGAAGCGTGAGCTCTGTTGACTTCACAAGTAAGTTTGCCTCTAATCAAGGGTGTGGCAAGCTTCTTCTCCGAGAAAACACCAAATGGCGGATGAGGCCGGTGCAGCGGGAGGGCCCAGAGGCCCGGGGGGCCCTGGAATGGGAGGCCTGGGCGGCTTCCGTGGAGGCTTCAGCAGCGGCATTCGTGGCCGGGGTTGCGGCCGTGGCCGCGGAGCTCGCAGAGGCAAGGCCGAGGACAAGGAGTGGATGCCTGTCACCAAGCTGGGCCGCCTGGTTAAGGACATGAAGATCAAATCCCTGGAGGAGATCTATCTCTTCTCCTTGCCCATCAAGGAGTCAGAGATCATTGATTTTTTCCTGGGGGCATCCCTCAAGGATGAGGTTTTGAAGATTATGCCAGTGCAAAAGCAGACCCATGCTGGCCAGCGGACCAGGTTCAAGGCATTTGTTGCCATTGGGGACTGCAATGGCCACGTCAGTCTAGGTGTTAAGTGCTCCAAGGAGGTAGCCACTGCCATCCGAGGGGCCATCA
>VBSM01000529.1:17462234-17473143 GCA_008086735.1 Cheirogaleus medius
AAAAAAAAAAAAGGTGTGGCAAGTGAGCTGGTAACAGGTTCAGGAAATGGTCTTAGGGCTTGATTGTTCTATAAACTTGCCTGGAAACTCCTCTCCCATATTCCCCTAACGAATGCCTTCTGAGCCTGCAGACTGCAATGCAAGCCTTCCCTCCTCTCAGAACCTTACCAGATGCGGCCCTTCCCCACCACAGTGGTTTCACGCCCCGTCTCCGTGTGTGCACCTATCACACACTGTGCTATGTGTACCACTCTACTGGTGTACTAGTTATCTATTGCTGCGTAACAAATTTCCCCCAATGTAGTGGCTTAAAACTACACTCATTCATTATCTCACAGTTTTTGTGCTTCAGGCATCCTGGCATGGCTTAGCTGAGTCCTTGGTCAGCTAGGGCTCAACTGGAAAGATGTGCTTCCTAGTTCACATGACCATTGGCAGGATTCAGTTCCTCACAGAGCACTGGACTAAGGCCTCAGTTCCTCAAGAGCTGCTGGCTGGGGGCCTCCCCGGGTTGCTTGCCATGTAGGCCTTGCCATCAAGCAGACATGGCAGCTGCCTTCATCAGAGCCAGCAAATGAGAGGGCAAGAGAGAGGGCCAGCAGGACAAAAGTCACAGTCCTTGGTAACCTAATTACAGGAGTGACATCCTATCATTTTTTGTCATATTCCATGTATTAGAAACAACTAACTAGGTCCAGCCCATACTCATGGACAGGGAACTACACAAGGGCATGAAGGCCAGGAGGAGGGGATCACTGGGAAACTTGTCAGAAGCTGCCGACCACAATTGTCACTCCTTGTCATTCCCTGTTGCTCTGCCTGTCTCTGCTATTCCATTATGAGCCCTGTGAAGACAGGGACCACATTTTGCTCCGTGCCTAACACAGGCCTCTTGTGCTTCTTAAGTGAATGGATGATGGATAAATGAATGACTTAGTTACTCAGGGTAGCAGAAATGTAACCAGCCATTCTGGTTATCTTTTGACCCAGCCATTTCATTTCTAGAAAATTAAGGAACTAGGCCAGGTGTAGTGGGGTTCATACCTGTAATTCTAATAGTCTGGGAGGCTGAGGTAGGAGGATTACTTGAGGTCAGGAGTTCAAGACCAGCTTGAGCAAGAGTGAGACCCTGTCTCTACTAAAAATAGAAAAAAATTAGACAGGCAACTAAAAATAGAAAACATTAGCTGGGCATGGTGGCATGTGCCTGTAGTCCCAGCTACTGGGGAGGCTGAGGAAGGAGAATCACTTGAGCCCAGGCGTTTGAGGTTGCTGGGAGCTAGGCTGACACCATAGCACTCTAGCCTGAGTGACAGAACAAGACTCTGTCTCAAAAAAAAAAAATTAAGGAAATAATCAGGAATGTAATTACACAGGTATATTCAGAAGTTTAGTTAAAAGGATGTTTATTGTTTATAATAGCAAACTTCCCCCTCAAAAACAGAAATAAGATCAACTAACCTGTAAACTACCTGAATGAACAATGATAAGGGATTGATTAGCTGCATTTTGCTACACACATACAGTCATATTCTACACAATAGAAAATTCTGAATAATATTAAATGACAGTGGAAGATGCTTATAATATTGTACATTATTTTTAAAAAGAAGGTTACAAAGCAGTGCATGTATTTCATATTTTGACAAAGTAAATATACACATAGAAAAAATCTGAAAGGATTAAATCCATCTTGAATGGCAGGAAGTTCAGATAAGCCAATTTTAAGTTGCTTAAACAAACAGGGGATTTTTGTTTATCGTCTTTTTCACTTAACAAGATGTCTAGAGGTAGGCAGTTTCTGGCCCTAGTTCTTTCTGGCTCGGTATCACCACAGTTTTTTGGCTTCCCCCTCATGCTTGCCACCCCATGGCCATGGATGGCTGCCCCAGCTCCAGGCATCTCATTCAAAGCAGAAGAACAGGTATGGCAAAGCTCATAGTGGCTGACTCTTTACAAGAAAGCAAAAGCTTTCCTGGAAGTGCCCCACCAGACCTCCCTAACTTTCTCATTGGCTGAGTTATTAATACATGGACACTTCCATCTACAAGGGAGGCTGTAGACACTAGAAACAGAATTTCATGATTGGTTTGGGAAATCATGATTTATGCCCAGAGGCTGGTCACAATACCACACAAACAAGCTAAGAGTTTTGTTAGCAAAGAAGGGGGAAGGCACATTGTAGGCAACTAGCTGTTCCATCCCCTAGACAGGACAAAGTGCTTCCCACTTTGTCACAGTCACCTCTCAAGCCCAGATTGCTTTACTTGGTTAATCACCTGTCTAGCACCTAAAGGCATTTGACCTTTCAACACTTGGATATAAGGCTCAAGATTAACACTTAGAAAGTGTGAAAAGATTGCCAACTGTCTTCCATTATCCACTACTTCCACTAATAAAATAATCCTCACCTCAAGATGTAGCAGGGTATATGGCTGCCCAGCTTCAGATCATATTTTCCTGCCTCCCTTGCAGCTAGCTGGGTATGACCATGTAACTAAGTACTCACCTTTGGAAAGTGAATAGAATTGATATGAGTATCACTTCTATATCATTTCTTAAAATGAAATTATTAGCCATCTACTTCCTATTTTTCCCCCTTTCCTACAGGCTGGGAGGTAGATGTTGTGGTGGAGAGCTTGCTTCAACAATGTCCTAGGAAATGACAGAGCAACAGACTAGAAGGAACTTGTATCTCTAAATGGCTGCCCAGAGCAGAGCCACTTACCTCTGGACTCACCCTGAACCACCTGTATGTTTAAAGAGGTACAAAAACAACAACAACAAAAACCTAAATAAGAAAAACAAACAAAAGCATAAAAACAAGAAAAAAAAAAAAAGACCTTGTTAAACAAGAGATTAAAAATAAATTTTATCCTGTATTTTTGGGTCTTTATTTAAGCAGCTATTCTGTTCCTTAACTAACATAGGGGGGGAAATTGCATTATGCCATCAGCTGTTGTTAATAGTTAAAAAAGGAAGCTTGGGAGCTAAGATGGGAAAAGAGAGGAGTCAAGTAAGTGGAGGAATAGAAAAAGATGCTTTTATAAAGGCTTGCATTACTAGGGGAGGCAACTGAACTACTCATAGGCAGGACACTGATAGAGCATTGTCAGAAGTTCTGCTGGGCTCTGCTTTGGTCTGGAATGGAGTTAATATGGTTGGCACTGAAGCAAAATACAAAGACCAGGATGAAGCTGAACCATTGTAGCCTATACATATGGCATGAAGGCCCATGGTTCAAGAAAGGTCTATGTAGATTTGCATTAGGCAGTAGGACCATTATTCCCAGGGTCTTTAGGTTGCAAGCAACAGAAAGCAATTCTGACTTGCTCAAACAAAACAAAACAAAAATAATTTACTAGAAGGACACTGAGGAGATAAAGAATTTAAGTAAGATCTCAACAGCTAGGGCCAAGGAAAGAACAAGATCCAGGTAAGTTCTGGGAATCTCATTTGCAGAAACTTCCAGTTTCTCTAGGGCAGTTTTTAGCATACAACAGAATCACCTGGAAGGGTAGTTAAAACAGATTGCTGAGGCCTACCCCCAGAGTTTCTGATTCAGTAGATATGGGGTGGGGCCTAGGAATTTGTATTTCTAACAAGTTCCCAGGTGCTGCTGTCACTGGTCCAGGGACCACATCGTGAGAAGCACTGCTCTGGGGAAACACATCAAATGACCCAGCTCCCAGTCTTCCATCACTGGGTTCTCCACTCACCATTCCAAGGTCCTGAGAAAGTCTAGGTGACCCAGGTTTGATTCACTCTTGTGGTAAGAGAAGTGGAGTCCTGTGATTGGCAGCCCTGTGACTATCACATGGGGTGGGGTTTGGGGGAAGTTCCTCAAAAGGAGAGAATGCTGGACACAGGCTTGGAGATGCCCTCAAAGTGGCAGCTGGACAAGCTGGATGCACAACTCTCTCAGTGGAGAGCAACTTCCCCTCTCAGGGCAGAAAGTTCCAGAAGAGAGAACTGGGGGGTGGAAGGAAGGAGAAGGTGGACTCCTATTGGCCATGATCCCTATCCATACTTCATTCTACTTTCCTGTCCAAGAGAGGAGACTCCTGCCCCCTAGAGGCCAGAGATCAATTCCACAGCAGCTTTGGTGACTGAAATCAGTAGGCTTTGTACTGGGGCCACTTTGACCAGTTAGGCCACTGTGCATGTGTCATCATGCATGTTGTAGCTTTTCTCAGCCTCAGAGAGATTAACACTAACAGATAGTTCCTAAGAGGCCTAAGCATCTCATATTTGCATCATATTTTATAAGCTCCAGTAGGAGAGAAAAAATTCCCTTCTACTTCTACCCTCTTAGATTCTATGGCTGGCCTAAGTTTTTTGGTTTTTTTTTCTTTTTTTGAGACAGAGTCTCACTCTGTTGCCCGGACTAGAGTGCCATGGTGTCAGCCTAGCTCACAGCAACCTCAAACTCCTGGGCTCAAGCAATCCTCCTGCCTCAGCCTCCTAAGTAGCTGGGACTACAGGCATGCGCCACCACGCCTGGCTAATTTTTTCTATTTTTAATAGAGACAGGGGTCTCACTCTTGCTCAGGCTGGTCTCAAACTCCTGAGCTCAAGTGATCCTCCTGCCTCAGCCTTCCAGAGTGCTAGGATTACAGGCATGAGCCACTGTGCCCAACCTGGCCTAAGAATTAAGCTGACATAAGATAGAACAACAGGAGAAAAGCATACAAATTTATTTAATATTTTATGTGTACACAGGAATCGTCAGAAGGAAAATGAAAACCCAAAGGAGCCATTAGGCCCCAAAGGTTTTTACATAAAGAATGATAAACTGTGGGGATGTGACAAGACAAAGGAACTTGGGCAGTTAATTGTGGGACAATGACAATGGAAATATATGGGGAAAACTAAGAGAGAATGAGGGTTATTTTAGTAGGTTTGTTTGTACATTCCAGAGGAAAGTTCTTCTCTTCCTGATACAGAAAGAGCACTTTTTCGAGGGAAATTTATGACCTGCTTTTAGGCAGAAAGGGAGAAGTCAGAGAGCTGTCAAGTGCCTTCATCTCAAAATAATCTAAATGCCAAAGTGGCATATTTTGGGGTGGTATATCCTAAACCCCTTCACGATAAATTTTCTCCTTCAGAAAAACTTTGCAGAGAGAAAAAAATTGTTAACCTAAACAAGCCTATATGTAAGTCTAGATTGCCCTCTAGCAAATGTTCTTAAAATGAGGCCCACCTGAGCTTACAAACCGATATGATGATTTAACACATCAACATGGAGTTTGTTAAAGCCATCAAGTTAGTATTTACACAGCAATCAATGTAACAAACCATATTAATAAAATAAAGGACAAAAACCACATGACTATCCCAATAGATGTCTAAAAAACATGTGGCAAAATCCAACATTATAAAAACACTTATAAAACTAGGCATAGAAGGTCATTTTTCTCAACCTAATAGAGATCATCAAGAAAAACCCCCAGCTAACATCAGACTTACTTGTGCAACACCGCTTTCCCCGAAAATCAGTTGTGCAGGGGCTGGGGGAGGGGAAAATAGGAAGTGACTGCCAGTGGGTATGGGGTTTCTTTTGGGGGTGATGAAAATGTTCTGAAATTAGATACTGGTGATCGTTGCACAACCTCATGAATGAATATACTAAAAACCACTGAGTTGTACACTTTAAAAGAGATGTGAATTATACCTCAAATAAACTATTTTTTCTATTTTTTTCTTTTGTCTTTTTTTCTATATATATATATTTTTAGACAGGGACAAACATATGTGTGTGTATATACATATATATATATTTTTTTTACAGTGCTACATAGTGATTCTGGAAGCTTGCTTGGGACAGAAAATAATTATTTGTTATTCTATTCTCTTTAGCTTACAAAAAGTAGTGGGAAAAGAAGATCAGCCTAAGAATTTAATTTCATTAAAGAAAAAAAAAAACCTGTACTTTCAATTTTCTGCCCCTTCTTTGTGGTGCTAAAGGACAAAGATTCGGGGTACTTGGCTCTCTGTTCAGAAGGGCACTTTAATAAATGTGCTCTGGGTCAGCTTCAGTGTGAAGTTCACCTTGGGGGCTGGTGCAGAGAAGAAAATATTTTGCATTAGAGAGTGGAGACGTTTTGGAGCAGACTGCTGGAAAATGGAAGGGAGCTAGAGAGAGGCTGGGAGAGAGGGTAGCAAGCTGATTCCCAAGGAGGACTATCAACAGAAAGAAATTTGGCAAGGGATAGCCAAATCTGGCATCATGTCCCATAAAGTTTCAGGACAGTGACATCTTATATGTAGCTTTAAGTGGTGCCTATACTGTGCTGAATGCCCCTCTCTCTATTCCCAAAAGCTCAGTAGAAAATGCTAAGTTTTCGGGGTACTTGGAGGAGTGAAGGAATCGGGGATGTACCCAGAAGGGGCTGAGAGGGCCTGCAAGAAAAAATAGCAGCAGAGGAGCAAGTTTAACTGCAAGAAAACAAGCTGTTCCTTGGGCTGGAGGGTGGGATATTACTCCCCGACCCTCGTCCCTTGCCAAAATGACAGGAATAAGGGAGAGAGGACTGGAGAGCAAGTTAAGGATGGTTTTGGCTACTTCTCATAAAAAGGCCAATTCAAAACTACTTAACCAGTAAGGAAATGTTACTATTTCACATAATTAGACTTAAATTAGATGGGCTCCAGAGTTGGTTAATTCAGCAGCTTGATGGTGTCATCAAAGGCCCAAGTTCTTTGCCTCTTCCTACTCTGCTATCCTTAGCTTGTTGGCTTACCTACAGGCCACCTTAGATCCACCCATCCTGTTTGCATATTAAAGTGAACCCATGTATTAGTCAGGATTCTTTCGGTTGTAAATGTCAGAAATCCAACCTAAGCCAGGCATGGTGGCTCATGCCTTTAATCCCAGAAATTTGGGTGATCAAGGCAGGAGGACTGCTTGAGGCCAGGAGTTTGAGGCCAGCCTGGGCAACATAGTGAGACCCTATGTCTACAAATTAAAAAAAAATTAGCTGGGCGTGGTAGCACATGCCAGTAGTCCTAGCTGCTTAGGAGACTGAGACAGGAAGATCACTTGAGCCCAGGAGCTTGAGGCTGCAGTGAGCTATGATCTCACCATTGTATCAGAATTCTCTTTCTTTCCATATTTCAGGGTTATTTGATTGTGTTTGGCTTCACTCTCAGACAGGCAGCAAGACAGCTGCCGGCAGTGCCAAGCCTTCACTGTCGTGTGTCTCCTGATGAGAGACACACAGCCTCTTTCTTCTAATGTCTGTGTAACGAACATCAGGAAGGGACTCTGATTAACTAACAGGCCCATTCTTGAACCAATCACTGGGGCCAGAGGAATGCAGACCTTGGATTGGCCAGTCTTGGGTCTTCCACCTACCCCTGGAACTTGGGGTTCAAGACCACCAAACCACAGGAACTGAGCTAAATTTGGGGAAGGAGAAATGATTTCCCGTAGGATGATAAGCCAAGTAATGAGAATGCGTCTGCCACACCCAAAAAGGCTGTAGAATGTGAGGACACCAGGGTTCCAGTGCAAACAGAGGCTTAAGGGCACCTTCCAAGAAACCAGAAGGAAAGAGTGAAAGGAACTGGACATTGGGAGGGCCTACTAAGTGTCACCCCAAGGCCCCACAGATACTAGGAAGTGGCAGAAGCTGGACTTAAATCCATGTCTTTTTAGTTCCACATCCATGCAGTTAGCTGTGGGAGGACCAGTCAAAGGCAGCGGGGCCAAGACAGGGAGGAGCTGTATTTTGGGGATAATGAGAAATGGCCGGCAAGGGAGGCCATGGAAGGGCAATTAGCGCTGCCTGGGAGTACAAATCAGGGAAGCTTTTCTGGAGGAGACACTGGAACTGAGGCTTAAAAGGACCACAGGGATTTGTCAAAGAGGTAAAGGAGAGAAGCAAAAAAAGAGGTTGGCTGGGTAAACACAGGAGGTCGTGAAGGCCAGAGTTTCAGCTTTGGACTGTCACTGTCTCCACGGGGTGGGGCTTCCTTGTCCTGCCCAGCTCCTGCTTCCTCCCGTCTCTGCCCATGCCATCGCACCATGACAAGCCATCGTTTTTCCAGAAGCATTCTCACAGTGGTTGGGATGGTGGCCTGGGTTCTACCAGCCTATTCTCTGTGTAACTATTAGCCAATCACTTCCCCTCTTTTGGGGTGGAATTATCTCATCTGTAAAATCATAGTGCCCAAGTTGACCGTGGTGATGGTTGTACATAACAGAGACAGAACTAGCAACTGTGGCTATACTACTTTATATTCCCACCAATAATGTAAAAGAGTTCCTTTTTCTTCCCATCCTCGTCAGCATCTGTTATTTTTTGTCCTTCTAATAAGAGTTATTCTAGCTGGAATAAGATGATATCTCACTGTGGATTTAATTGGCATTTCCCCGATGGTTAATGATGTTGCACATTTTTTCATATACCTGTTGACAATTTGTATGTCTTATTTTGAGAAATGTCTATTCATGTCCTTCACCCACTTTTTAATGAGATTATTTGTTTTTTGCTGTTGAGTTGCTTGAGTCCTTGTATATTCTGGATATGAGTGCCTCATTGGATGAATACTTTGCAAAAAAAAAAAAATCTTCCAAAATTCAACAAATTGCCTCTTCACTCTGCTCATTATTTCCTTTGCTGTGCAGAAGCTTTTCAGTTTATTTTTTTCTTTTGTTTTATTTTCTTTATTTTTTTCTTTTATTTTTTTTTTGGCTTTTTAGTTTAATATCATCCCATTTGTCCATTTTTGTTTTTGTTGCCTGTGCTTTTGAGGTCTTAGCCATAAAATCTTTGCCTAGGCCAATGTATTGAAGTATTTATCCTGTTTTATTTTTTTTAATTTAAAAAAATTATTTTATTTTATTTTATTTATTTATCTATTTATTTTAGAGACAGGGTCTTGCTCTTGCTCAGGCTGGTCTCAAACTCCTGACTTCAAGTGATCCTCCCTACTTGGCCTCCCAGAGTGCTAGCATTACAAGTGTGAGCCACCGTGCCTGGCCTCTCCTATGTTTTCTTCTAGTAGTTTTACAGTTTCAGGTCCTACATTTAAGTTTTTAATCCATCTCGAGTTTATTTTTGTACATAGTAAGAGATAGGGGTCCAGTTTCATTCTTCTGCATATAGATATTCAGTTCTTCCAGCACGATTTATTGAAGCACCTGTCTCTTTCCCCAAGGAATTATAATTCTTATTGTGCAAAGTTGTGTATGTGGTTAAGGGACAGGTGCAGTCTGAGATTGGAATGCTTGTTAGCATCCTGGCTCTATCACTGACAATCTATCTGTGCCTCTACTTCCTCACCTGTTAAATGGGGATAATAGTATCTACTTCCTAGGGTTGTTGATACCTATGAGATTGAGTTGATACCTATAAACTTTTTAGAACTATCCTTGGCACATTGCTCCATAGTTCAATAAATAGTAACTAATTTACTGTATCTATTTCATATCATGGATTCTATTTGGGATCTCCTTGACAAGATGTAACTGCCCACCCAAACCTAGTACTGAACTTTTCCTAGGATTGAGGATTACCCACACTTGAGGCCTGCCCTCAAGGTGGGACATAATTTTGGGGTGTTCTAGCAGCCCATGCTCTTCTTCTCTGAAAATGCATTTCCCACAAGAGTGGGCTCCAGCAGCCCCCACACATAGCTGATGGACAGGGATGAACCCCTCACCCACGCTGGGCCAGTCAACTTCTCTCCCCTTAGTACCTGGAATTAGGACTCTAGGATGTGTTAGCAGGTGGTGCTGGAGCAGAGAGATGACATAGCTCCAGGCTGGGGTGACCATTTCGTGTCACATGAATGCAGGTGTCAAGAAGCCAGAAAGAAAATCATGAAACAGACTCACAGGGAATGACAAGAAACCACTAGCCTCAGAGGGAGAAGGATAGAGGAGCTGTGCTTTGGATCCTGAAGCATTTTCCATTTGTTCAGCAAATTTACTGAGCATCTTCTACATGCCACACCCAGGGGTACAGCAGTGAACACAAGGGGCATGTATCTACTCTCATGAGGCCTTAAGCTAGTGGGGAAGACAAGTAATAAACAAGTAAGTAGCGGGGGAAGGAATGGGTATATACATACATAATGAGTGTGATGTGCACCAACTGGGGGATGGGCAAGCTTGAAGCTTTGACATGAGGGGGGAGGGGGGCAAGGGAAATATACGTAACCTCAACATTTGTACCCCCATAATATGCTGGAAAAAATAAATAAATAAAAACAAAAACAAACAAAAAATAAAAATAAATAAACAAGTAATTAAAAGGCATAATTCCAGGGACTGATGACTACTGTAAAGAAAAAAAAAAACCAAGTGTGAGGACAGAAAGGGAAGGGGCTGAGCGAGAGGGCAGGCATTTTAGCCTGGATGATCTGGGGTGGACTTTCTAGGAGGAGCTAGGAACTGGGGAATGAGAACCCGAGGGACAGAGAAGAGCAAGGGTCAAGTCCCTAAGGTGGGAAGGAGATTGTACACATGGCCCTCTGCATCCACGGGTTCAGTGTCTGCAGATTCAAGCAACTACACATTGAAAATATTCGAGAAATAAAACATTTTTTAAAAAAATACAAAAATTACAAAATATAAAAAATGCAGTATAACAACTATTTATATAACATTTACATTGTATAAGGTATTATAAGTAATCTAGAGAGAATTAAACATATAAGTTTAATTGTGGAGATATTGTGGGCTCAGTTCCAGACCACCACAATAAAGCACATTATTTCAATAAAGTGAGTTACACAATTTTTTTTTGTCTCCCAGTACATATAAAAGTTATGTTTACACTATATTGTAATCTATTAAGTGTGCAATAGCATTTTTTATTTTATTTATTTTATTTTTTTTGAGACTGAGTCTCACTCTGTTGCCGGGCTAGAGTGCCATGGCATCAGCCTAGCTCACAGC
>VBSM01000529.1:17489621-17520192 GCA_008086735.1 Cheirogaleus medius
AAAAAATATATATATATAACAACAAACACAAGAAGAGAAGATGTCTGAGGACACAACCAGGCCGAGGTTACAGGAGGAGGAACGGTGGCTGTATTGTGGGTGGCGAAGAGAGCAGGGCTGGAGCATGGGCTACAGCCTAATCTCCTCCTCCCACCCGCCTGGCCCTGGGAAGCGGTGAGAGCCCAGCCTGTGTGCTGGGGCAACATCCTGGGAGAAGCAAAGAGGTAATCATGAGTTGTCGTCTCAGACTGCCAGAGCTACTCTCTACTGAGCACTTACTGAATGCGGACCCTGCGCACTTTACGCACGTCACAGCGGGGCTTCCTGAAGCAAGCTGTGTAGGTCACTGGGGCATATGGAGTGACTCTAGACAGAACACAGAGAAATATTTTTAGTAGTTACGTTTTTATGTTTATCTTTACCTTCTATTTGTGGCAGGGGGCATTCGTTTTCATTTACAATTATGAGTTCTCTTTTAAATAAATGTAAAATATTTATTAAGTAAACATACAGGTGGTACAGCGATATCACAAAGGTTGCGAGGAGGGTACAGAAATGACAGAAATTCAGAAGACACTGTCCAACAGCATACAGCGTTTACCCCATTCAGAGCTGTTTTGGTTGTAAGCGATAGACACCCACTCGAATCAGCGTAAGCAGAATAAGAGACTGTATCCCGACAAGGGAATCTCACAGGGTCCTATGAGGTAGGTTTTACCTCATGGGTAACACTCCTAAGAGGTAGGAAATTCAGCTCCATCAGCAAGAAATGATAAAGCCAAGGCTTGAACCTGGGTCTGTGCGACACCAAAGCTCAAGCATGCTGCACTAGCCACCTGGTCACCATCAGCCAAGTCCAGCCCACAGCTGCCATCCCAGTCCCAAGCAGGTTACTGGCCCAGTGGGAGGCATTCGTCAAAGTCAGCAATCCAGCGCTTGCCCAGGAGACAGGAAGCAAGTATCCTAACTTCATGGGGGCTCTGTCTGGAAAGAGGAAAGATTCCTCAGAAGGAGCACAGAGCTCTGGAAACCAGAAGCCTCCTCGGAGTCCCTGAGTCTGGAGGCTGAGAGGTTCACATTGCAAGCTCACATTCCTGTCTCGGGGCAGGAAAGGAGGCCCACTTGGAGACATTTGCCAAAACTCATGATCCTCAAGAGAAGCTGACACCGGCTGGCCCTTGGGACTATGACTCCTGGAAGCCAGGTTAGGAGGAGGAGGGAGGAGAACTGACAGGCTCCTTCCTCCCAGTGGCCTCAGGCACTTCCCAGCCCAAGCGTCTGTTCCCATGGAAGCTTAGGTGCCCTGGCCTGGGGGCCCCAATTTTGCTTTGCGGGGTCGTTGAGCCACAGTAGGTGGCTGCCCCACAGGAGGTACTTAGTCAGGGTCTGTCTTCGAAACAGAAAGATAGATGAGTTGGCCATGGCTCTCCCACTCCTCCAGAGCTGACCCAGGCGTGAGGCAAGGCCTGCGCAGAGAAACACATCTGCCTCTAGAAGCAAACTCCTGTCCTAGCTTTTGGTCTGTTCATGTTTTGTCTTCTCTGGTCACCATTCAGGACAGGTGGCTGGCTGAGTCAAGAGACGGCTCCACTGAGCCACTTCCCTGGGAAATGTCACAAAGGCTTTATGTCTGAGGGTAGAGAGAGGATGGTACTGTCCTAGCTCAAAAGTCTGCCCCAAAGATAGTGCCACACAGCTGGTAGGCATGGGGACTGTCCCTTTCCCAAAATTCTTCTCTGCCAGTATTGCTTGGGAGTGGTTGCTCAAAGCTCTAGGCTGCTGCCCCAGTGGGGTGAACTAGATGGCTCACAGTCTGCCCCTAAGGTCTGCATCTGGCCCTGACATTCCTCCCAGCTCTGGAAGACTCAGGATAAGGTCGCCAACCAAGGGTATGATACGTGCCCAAAGATGGACGAAGGGGCTCATTCAAGTTCTGAATTTTCCAGCAGTCACTCTGCCATGATCCCTGCCAGGGGGAGGTAGCCCCTATACCTACAGGGCCACCAGTGCCCGGGGAAGAGGTGCCCAGACCACAGCAGATAGCCCTTCTTCCCCCAGCTCAGTCCGTGATGTCCATGGAAGAAAAGACTCCGGGCCTGGACCCAATAAGCAGGGACTAATTCTTGAGGGAATTGGCAGGGACCTGGCTGAGTGGCACAACCACCTCGGTGCCTGTCTCTGTGGTGGCCCGGGAGCATTTCCGGCTGCTGCGCATGCTGTAGAACTTCTCTGTGAGGTGCTTGCGGAACTTCTTGGTGAGGAAACAGTAGATGACAGGGTCCAGGACACAGTTGGTGCTGAGGAGGCAGAGGGTGACCTGATGCGCGTCGTTAATGGCCTGGTGGAAGTCGCTGTTCTGGTAGCCCAGCTCGGCCAGGGTCCAGGGCAGCTGCACCATGTGATGGGGCACAAAGCAGATGCTGAACACCGCCAGGACCGCACAGACCATCCACAGCGCCCGGCGCTTCACCTCCGCGTTGCGCGGCTGCTGCACCGGCTGCGTGAGCAGCGTGCGGATGATGACCAGGTTGCAGAAGAGGATGATGAGGAAGACTAGGAAGAAGCTGAACACGATGAAGATATGGATGACGAGGACCGGCACGCTGCCCTTCTCGTAATGCTCAAAACAGCGGGTGATGTTGGTTGAGCCAGCCTTGATGGCCACTATGTTAGTGGAGTCCAAGATGAGGAAGTAGGATGCGGCGGCCACAATGGCCACCCAGATGACCAGGGACAAACAGATGCCACGCTTTCGAGTGGTGGCCTGAGCAGTCTTGATGGGCCGAGTTACTGCCTGGAAGCGGTTGTAAGTGATGACGCCCAGGAAGGCCACAGAGCAGTAGGTGTTGATGAAGAAGAAGCAGCCAGCCAGGTTGCACAGGAATTTGGGGAGAATCCAGTTGCCTTGGTTGTAGTAGTAGATGATCCACAGCGGCAGGGAGACCAAGAAGAGCAGGTCGGCCATGGTGAGGTTCACCATGAAGATCTTTATCTCATTGAGTTTCTTGGAAGGATACAGGCGGGCAAAGACCCACAGCACGTAGCCATTGGAGATGACCCCAACAACAAAGATGATGCTGTAAACAATTGGGAAGAGAGTGTATCGGAATTCGGAATCCACACGGGAGGAATCACTGGGCTCCATCATTCTGGGCTGGAAGGGTCAGCAGGTCATAGGGTTCTTGCTCTGCCTGGAAGACCACACAAGAATTCTGGTTAATAAGGGCCAAGAAGGGACTGTCGTCCTCTTTCATCAATTCTAAGATTCCCTGCTGTGGTTGGAATGATGGTGTCCCCTCCAAATTTCATGTTGAAACGTAATCCCCAGTGCAACAGCATTAAGAGATGTGGCCCTTGGGAGGTGACTAAAGCAGAGGGAACAATGGGATTAGCACACTTATAAAAGGGCTCGAGGTTGAAGGGAGAACTCTTCTCTCTTGCCCTTTTCGCCTTCCCGTCCCTTCCGTCATGTGAGGTTATAGCTTTCAAGGCACCATCTTGGAAGCATTTATCTGGGCCTCACGGACACTGAACCTGCTAGGACCTTGATCTTCAACATCCTCCAGAAATGAATTTCAGTTCTTTGTAAATCACCCAGTCTCAACACTAATGAACTGAACACTCCCATTTTGTACATTTTTAAAAAACTCTAAAGTTGATGGTATCTTCCAATTAATTGGCAGTGAGTTTTTTTCCCATATAAAATAATGGTGTGGGGTCAGGCGAGGTGGCTCACGCCTATAATCCTAGCACTCTGGGAGGCCGAGGCGGGAGGATCACTCAAGGTCAGGAGTTCGAAATCAGCCTGAGCAAGAGTGAGACCCTGTCTCTACTAAAAATAGAAAGAAATTAATTGGTCAACTAAAAATACATAGAAAAAATTAGCTGGGCATGGTGGTGAGCACCTGTAGTCCCAGCTACTCGGGAGGCTGAGGCAGAAGGATTGCATGAGCCCAGGAGTTTGAGGTTGCTGTGAGCTAGGTTGAGGCCACAGCACTCTAGCCAGGGCAACAGAGTGAGACTCTGTCTCAAAAAAGAAAGAAAATAATAATGGTGTGTTTTTACAATGAATAGCAACTAAGATTCAATGAAATCAGTAGTAATTCAGTTTCTTTTCTTTTATTCAATTTTAAAATATCACTTTTTCTTCATTGGTTTATTTTAACTTAAAGTTTTAGATAATCTTTTTCTAGTGATAAGATATATAAAAATTTTAATTTTTCTATCGATGGAATTTGAAATAAAAATGTTGTGGCAAATGCTCTATATTTTAAAATAATTTACATTCTCATAAAAAGTCTGGAAAACACAGAGAAGTATAATATTTGGGTCACCCAGGACATAAAATGCTAGGCAATCATTAAATGGAATGAGTTAGATCTGATTATACTGATATAGGAAGCTATTCCTGGATAACATTGTTAAGCAAAAACAAAACAAAGCAAAAGTTTGAGAAAATGTTTGGTCTGACACCGTTATATACATGTGTATAAATAGAAGATCTAGAAAGATACACTTCAAAAAGTTCAGAGTGGAAAGTAGCCTCTGGGAAGGTGAGGTAGGCTTGTGGAGAAGTTTATTTACTTCATATTTTTGTTTGTTTGAACTTTTAAGGAGCATTTTTTTTTTAATAGAGATGGGGTCTCACTATATTGCCCAGGCTAAATTCAAACTCCTAGGCTCAAGAGATCCTCCTGCCTCAGCCTCTCCTGTAGCTGGGACTACGTGCCACCATGCCTGGTTAATTTTTTCTATTTTTAGTTGCCTGGCTGGCTAATTTTTTTTTTTTTTTAATAGAGATGGAGTCTCACTCTTGCTCAGGCTGGTCTGGAACTCTTGAGCTCAAGCAATCCTCCCATCTCAGCCTCCCAGAGTGCTAGGATTACAGGCATGAGCTACCACGCCCAGCCCTTATCATCTTAATAATTAAAAATTGTTTAAATACAATTTAAAAAGAAGAGTATAAAGCGGAGAAACCCAGTAGACAATATTTTAACCAAGTAATCAAGAGGAACATCACCATTAATAAGAAATTAACATCATGTACCCCTGATACGACGTACTGGAAAAAAACCTAATTATCACTTCTGTGGCAGCCTTGCCAAAAATGCATAATCTCAATTTACTCATAAGAAAACATCAGATAACCCCAAATTGTGAGACATTCTACAAAATGATTGGCCAGTATTAATCGAAAGTGTCAAAGTTGTGAAAGACAAGGGAAGACTGAGGAACTGTCACAGATTAAAGGAAACATATGACAACTAAAAGCAATGTAAGGTCCTGGATTGTATCCCAGAACAGAAAAAGGTCATTATGGGGAAAACTGGTGAAGTTCAAATAAGGCCTATAATTTAGCTAACAGCATTGTAGCAACATTCATTTCCTGGTTTTGATCACTGTATTGTGGTTCTAGAAGTTGTTAACATTGGGGAAAGTTGGGTGGAGGGCAAACATGAACTCTGTACTACTTTGCAGCTATTTTTGAAGGCCTAAAGCTATTTAAAAACAAAAAAAATGTATGTATATTAAATAAGATTTAAACTAGCCATAATTCCACTATACAAAGTCTGGCCCATTTTCAACAATTCCTCCCCACCACCCACTCTCCATCCAAACCAGTTGCTCAGCTGGGTGTGGTGGTGCATGCCTGTAGTCCCAGCTACTAGGGAGGCTGAGGCAGGAGGATGGCTTGAGCCCAGGAGTCTGAGGTTGCAGTGAGCTATGATGATGTCACTGCTTTCTAGTCCAGGCAAGAGAATAAAATGCTGTCTCAAAAAACAACAAAAGGCTGAGGGAGAAAACAACCACGACCACCACCACCACCACCACCACCACCACCACCACCACCAGTTGCTTCCCTTTTTGTCCCTCCCCTCCCCTCTTATTCCTCCCACCACTGCTGCCACTGCCAGCCCCCAGGAAGAATTTAGCCTGGGCTCAGCAAGGCCCAGCTTCACCATATATCATAGTGTAGTAAAGAGCACGAAATGGGGATGGAGAAGCAAGAAAGACAATTAACACCCAGGAGCACCCAGCTCTTTCTGAGCCAGGCACCTGCCAGGTGCTTCCACGTGCACTACTTCATGTGCGTCTCACAAAAACCCTTCGTAATAGGAAGTACAGACTGCATGTTACAGAATAGGAAACTGAGTACAGGGTGGTTATGTGACTTGTGCAAGATCACACAGCTATTAAGGGATGGTGCCGGGGTCCCAGATCCAGCTCCGTTCTTTCACACATCCGTCCAACAAATGTTTCTGAGTGCTAACTGCAGGTCAGGCGCCCCGCTGAGCACAGGAGAGGCAGGGCGGACGCAGACTGACTGAAGGGGCCCTGCCCTCAGGGAACATACACGGGGGAGACACACAAGAGCAACTGCTGTACAAAGAAAATGGGCTGCTGATATGGAGAGCAAAAAGAGATCTACTTAGAAAAGAGGGGACATTTCAACTGAGGCTTGAAGGAAGAACAAGAGAACCTCCCAGGCAAAAGGATCTGCATGGGTCCAGGACTGCGGCAGAGAGGAGCTGGGCAGTTTCCAGGAACTGAAATACCGGTAAGTCCACCAGAAGGCCCTCGCCCTGACCTCCAGCTGCCACTCCACCCTCATCTCGTGCCATCTTACCACCAGGCTCTAGCCAAAATGGACTTCCCAGGCGGGTCTTCAAACTCGTCCAGACATTTCCTGCCTAGGAGCCTCCGTGACACCCATCCGCTGCCTTGAAGGCTCTTCCCTACCCACGCCCCGCTTTCACCTCGCCGGTGCTCGCTGGCCTTAGGCCCAAGACTGTCCCCCACCCCCACAAAACTTCCTGTACTTCATAACCCCGAGCACAGTTGTAACCACACTGACATTTGTGTGACTGTTTAACGCTTCCCCCACTTGTCTGTGAGCAACAGGACAGCAGGACCTTGTCTGTCTATCCAGCACTGTATCCCTAGCAGCAAAAGCCAACAAGTGAAGGAAGGGGTGATAAGCCGTGTTAATTACACCCGTCCCTTGGGGAGGCCACAGCAGTGGAAACACTTGCGGAAGCCTGAAGATACTTACAGGTATGTTTAAAGAAGCAACTGGCCCTCATTGGAATTTTGTTGATTCAGAACGTTTTTGTGCTTTGCTCCATTTCGTGTGGAAGGGGTTTATCTACCTTAAATTAAATAAATGTAGGTTTCATTGTTCCCAATAAATCATTGTGATTCCTTTAAAAGCAAACTCATCCTCCAGTCCCACTGAATTATGTAGTTGATTTGAGGGCACATTTTATGCTGTTTCCTCAGCAGCAAAATTACCAGCTTCCACACTGCCGGGACCTTTTCCATCCCAAGGCAGTCTTGCCATCTGATTCCAAGCTCTAGGACAATAAGTTCTCAAAGGGTGGTCCTTGAATTGGGGATGGGAGGGTCTACGAGATCAAATTATTTTCATCATAATACCCAGACATTATTTTCCTTTTTCAGTCTACTAACATTTGCACTAATAGGGCAAAAGCAATTAGCACAAATCAGTGCAGTGACACCAAATTGTACTAGAGTCATTGTAGTCTTCAGAGCCATGGACTCACAGTGTAGGGGGAAAGAAGGCCAATGTCACTTTAAAGTGTCCTTGATAAAGCAAGGAAATTATTAATTTTATTAAATTCTGAATAACATCTTTTTAATATTCCATGTGTAAAATGGGAAATGCACATGAAGTACTTGTGCTGCAAACCCAACTACAATGGTTGTCTTCAAAGAAAACAAATGATAGGACTTGATACCAGTGATAAAACTTGAGAGAAGGAATTTTTGGAGAACTTGTATCTGCCAGCATGAGCTTGGCAGCTTTCAAATACTTAAAGAATTTTCTAATGAGATTGATGGCAATATTAATGAATGCAATTTTTTGATATTGTATAATGAAAGGTCAACCATTAGAAGAACTGCATAACTCAGAGAACCAATATTTTTCAAATGAGTGAGGAATTTATATGATTTCAAAATTATACATAGATAAAAGATCCATTCGATGGCAAGATAGACCAATCCAGTGTAGTGTAAGAGATCACAAAAAGTTAATTGATATGATTTAGATTCTATTAATAGATTACAACTAACCTTTAAGAAACTACCATTTGTGGGCCAGGCGAGTGGCTCACATCTGTAATCCTAGTACTCTTGGGAGGCTGAGGTGAGAGAATAGCTTGAGATCTGGAGTTCAAGACCAGCCTGAGCAAGAGCGAGACCCTATCTCTACTCAAAATAGAAAGAAATTATCCAGGCATTGTGGCACATGCCTATAGTCCCAGCTACTCGGGAGGCTAAGGCAGGAGGATTGCTTAAGCCCAGTAGTTTGAGGTTGCTGTGAGCTGGGCTGACTCCACGGCACTCTAGCCCGGGCAACAGAGTGAGACTCTGTCTCAAAAAAGAAAAAAGAAATTGCCATTTGTGGAGCTTTGACTTAGTTTGACATAGTATCAAAGAAGAGTATCACCAATTATCTGAAAAAGCCATTGAAACTTCCCCCCTTTATGAGTATATATCTGTGCAAGGGCAGATTTTCTTCATCTACTTCAACCAAAACAACCTATCACGACAAAGTGAACGCAGAAGCGGATCTGAGAATCCAGCTGTCTTCTATTAAGCCCGACATCAAAGAGGTTTGTAAACAAATATAAATCAACGCCACTCTTCTCCCTAAATTGTTTGTGTCTTGGAAAATCTAGTTATTTTTTCACAAAAATGTATTATTTATGTTAACATGAAAGAAGTTTATTATTGGACTTTTTAATTTAAAAATGAAAAGTTTTAGAATGTCTTAGTGTTAATATAATAAATATTGATAGATATAATCCATGTAAACAAAAGCTCTTTGGAGTCTTCAATAATATTTTTTTTCTTTTTTTTGAGACACTCTCAGTCCGTCACCCTGCACCCCGGGTAGAGTACAGTGGTGTCATCATAACTCACTGCAACCTCAAACTCCTGGGCTCAAGCGATCCTCCTGCCTCAGCCTCCCTTTAAGGACATAAAGAGATTCTGAGACCAGAAGATTTGCACACTGCTGCTTCACAATCTCAGCACCCCACTTTCCTTTGAGCCCAAGATGCCCGTTCGTCTGGGACTGGCCTTCTTTCTCTCTTTTGCTCTACCCTCATGCCTTGGGGGACCCTGTTCCTGGGGCAATGAGGCACCTTTGTCCTAGCCCTGTCCGAGAGAGACAGGGACTGAGGCGCGGCCCACAGCTGGGCAGAGCATGGTGCTTACTCTGGGTCTTTGCCGAAGTCATGTCCCTACCCACCCCTGACGCAGGAAGTACCTTCCTCTTCTCCAATTTGGGCTCCAGCTCAGTGGGGTGAGGGCAACTATCCTCCGGAAACTCTCCAGCCAGAGGACCCAGCCCAAGAATGTCCTGAGCCCTGCCCCCTGCCTGCCTCAGCCTGTTGAGAAAGTCTTTCTACCAGGCTAGGACCAGGGTGAGGCAAGTGAGGCACTCACTGGGTGCAAAATTTAAGGGGGCACCAAAACCTCTGTAATCAAGATAAATAATATTCTAATGCAATATTTTTAAAAATCAAAAGGAGTATTACCGATTCTTCCTTTTGCCTCAGGCTCTAACATGGATCTGCCTGGGACGATTATGATCCTGTCTTCATTTAAAATTTTGGAGCCAGGTGTAGTGGCTCATGCCTGTAATCCTAGCACTCTGGGAGGCCAAGGTTGGGTGAATTGTTTGAGCTCAGGAGTTCGAGAGCAGCCTCAGCAATAGTGAGATCCCGTCTCTACTAAAACTAGAAAGAAATTAGCTGGACAACTAAAAATATATAGAAAAAAAAGTTAGCCAGGCATGGTGCCTGTAGTCCCAGCTACTCAGTAGGCTGAGGCAGGAGGATCACTTGAGCCCAGGAGTTTGAGGTTGCTTCGAGCTAGGCTGCTAGGTTGCTGTGACCACGGCACTCTAGCCCAGGCAACAGAGTGAGACTCTATCTCAAAAAAATAAAATAAAATAAAATTTTGGTCTTTTGTTCATCATGAAATTTTTTGCATTAATTTTGATTAAAAAAAAAAATCTCACCAGGTGAACGAAGCACACACCCACACACAGGTTAGCCGCTTCACCCATTCAGGCACTCACTCGTACATTCATTCGCAGGGCAGGCATGCTCAGCTCCAGGACCCGAACAGAGTACTAAGCCCTCGGTACAGACCCAGTCTCTGCCTTTGAGTGGCTCACAGACCATTTGCAAGACAGAGACTCAGAAACAGACAAGTGAGAGTCCTCTGATGCTGGACATATCTGGTGTAATGGAATTCACAGAAGTTGCCCCTAGCCCAGCCTCGAGGGCAAGGAATGACCTGCCTATGCAGGGAGAGAAGGGGTTAGCCTGGTGAAACGAGGGGAGGGACATCCCAAGCAGAGGGGACAGCAGGTGCTGAGCCCAGAAGAATAGGAGAAGATGTACCTTGTTCTGAGGGAACTTGAAACTTTCGGTTTGGCTAGAACTTAAAGTCTGAGGTGGGTGAGAAGAGACAGGGCTACAAAAGTAAGAATCAGGCTGGTGTGGTGGTTCATACCTGTAAGTAATCCTAGCACTCTGGGAGGCTGAGGCAGGAGGATCACTTGAGGCCAGGAGTTCGAGACCAGCCTGAGCAAGAGGGAGACCCCGACTCTACTCAAAATAGAAAAATTAATTGGCGTGGTGGTTTGTGCCTGTGGTTCCAGCTACTTGGGAGACTGAGGAAGGAGGATCAATTGAGCCCAGGAGTTTGAGGTTGCAGTGAGCTATGATGGCACCACTGCACTCTACCCAGGGTGACAGCGCGAAACCCTATCTCAAAAAAAAAGCAAGAATTAGTCAACTCAAGAAAGGCTAAGGAGTCTCTGTACTTTATTCTGCAGAAAATGGGGAGTCATTGGAGGACGCTGAGCATGGAAGGGACAAGGCTGGGCCTGGGTTTGGGGAAGATGGCTTAGATTGCCGTGTATAGAATGGACTGGAGGAGAATCAGACCCGAGGCAGGGAGACAGCAAAGAGACAAGCGCTAGTGTCTGGGGGGCTTCAGGGAGCTTGGACCATGGCAGAGCAGAAAGAGGGAAATGGGTGGTTGTGAGAATTACTGGGGAGATCGGATGGGCAGAACTTGGTGATGGATGGGATACTGGGTGAGAGAAAGGGAGGGATCGAGGACAGCTGCCAGGTTTCTAGGCCAGATGATTGTGGCTATGGTAGCATCTGTCTTCATGGAGATGATGCTGAGGGGGAAGAGCGTGGGGATGGAGAGGATGAGTTCATTTGGGGACATACCACACTTGGGGTGCCTGGGAAACACCCAGGAGGATCAGAGGCTAACCCTGAAGAGCCCAACATCAAAGAACAATGCAGAGGAGGTGGAGAAACCTACAGAGGCAGAGACAGGACAGGGAGGAGATCCCGCAGAGCACCATGCTGGGGCCCTAAGGGAGACAGTCTCAAGAGCATGGGAGCAAGTGGCCAACCGTGGGAAAAGCCACCGGGATATCAATGACAAAGCACACAGAAAAATAAACACTGGATGTGGCAGCGAGGAACTCAATCTCACCTAATCAGAGGGAGAACAGCTTCCCAGGCGTAAATTGAGGAGTCAGAGGCAGGGAAGGGGAATGGCAAATTCTCATTCAAGAAGTTTGATTGAGCAGCTGAATGCTATGTGTGGACCTTGTTTGGATCCTGATTCAAATAAACCAACTGTAAAAAATATTTTTTAGACAATGGGAAAACTCGGTCACAAAGTATTCGATGGTATTAAAAAATTCCTGTTAATTTTGTTAGGTAGGATAATGATATTGTGGTTATATTTTTTAATTCCTTATCTATTAGATGCACATAATTAAATATTTATAGATGAAATTATACAAGTTCTGGAATTTGCTTTAAAATATTCCAGGAAAAAAATGTGCCTGTATGCTAATCCCCATCTTGAAGTTGGCTTTCCAGGAACCGAAGCGAGGAGAATGTGTACTCGAGCCTGTCTGGCGCTAGAGGCTCCCGGTCCACACGGCCCGAAGGAGGCCCAGCAGAGGTAGGACTCTTCCTTCCAGATAAAGGCCCAGAATCAGTGTGGGGAGCATGGGTGGAAGTGCTTTGCCCAAAGCCTTTGCCCTTGGTGCCTCCAGTACCCGCCTCCCTGGCTCTTCCCACTTCTGCTGCCTTCTGTCCAATCCCAGGGTCCTGGTTCCCATGTGACTCCCACTCCCTTGGCCCTCATCCCCAACTTAGTGCCTAGCTGGACCTTTGCAGCAGCAGGACCCTTGAAATCATCCAAAATATTAATATAACCAGCCGAGTCTCCTCTGGGCTTGGGGGCTCATCCCTCCATGCCTTTATTCATGCAGTTTCCTCTGCCAAGAAACCTTCCCCTCCTTCTCTTTTCCTGTATGTTTAGTAGAACATCATTTAAGATTTCTCAGGCCTCATTTCCTCCAGGTAGTTTTTCCCAAGCCTGGGAAGCCTCCTGCACACTCCACCCTCACCCCCAGACCTGGTTAAGCGCCCATCCTTTGGTCTTCCACAGCTCACAGGGCTTTGCAATTTTTTTAAATTATTATTTTTATTTATTTATTTTAGAGACAGGGTCTGGCTCTGTCACCCAGGCTGGAGCACACTGGTGTGATCATAGCTCATTGCAGCCTCCAACTCCCAGACCCAAATGATCCTCCTGCCCCAGCCTCCCAAGTAGCTGGGACTACAGGTGCACACCACCACACCCAGCTAGTTTTTTCTTATTTTTCATAGAGGTGGGGTATCACTATGTTGCCCAGTCTGGCCTGGAACTCCTGGCCTCAAGCCATCCTTCTGCCCTGGCCTCCTGAAATGCTGGGATTACAGGGACAAGCCACCACGCCCAGTCACTCATAGCTTTTTATCCCACTGAAATCAATTGTATGTGTCCTCTCTGCCTTTCAGGAGCAGAGACAATGTGCATTCATTCACTTCACAGTTACTGGCACCCTGCTGTGGGTAGTCGGGTGCTGTGCACTATGTTGAGGAAACTGCAGGAATAAAACAGGCAAGGTTCCTGCTCTTGAAGAGCTTACGCTGTAGTTGGCAGAAACAGTAAAAAATAAGGAGAGAGATAAAAGAAAAAGATAATTTCAAATTGTGATGAACTCAATAAAAGAAATAAAAAATAGTGACACGATGAAGATTGGGTAGGGGGCTGCTTTAAATAGAGTGGCCAGGGAAGGCTTCTCAGAGGAGGTGACATATAAACAAAACCAGAGACACATTTACCATGAAATCAATGAAGCTTAAGCTTCAAGGCCCCTTCTTAAGCCCTGTGTCTAACTGTGTGTTTGTAATTTGGTATCTTTTCTTCAAAGAGGGGCCTCCAAATTATATAAGCTTTAGGGACCTGAAAAACCTGTATCTTGCCCTGGCTGAAATCTAGAAAGTGAGAAGGAACAAGTCAGGAGAAGATCTGGAAGAAGGGTGTTCCTGGCAAAGGGGATCATGTGCAAAGGGCCTGAGGTAGGAACAAGAAACTGAAAGGTCAATGTGGCCCTTAGGGAGTGAGAAATGGGAAGAGTGGGATGTAATCAGAGGGCAACAAGCCCCAGATTGCTCCTAGACCACGGTAAGGAGTTTGGATTTTATTCAACGAGTATCAGAGCCGCAGAAACGTGATCCGACTTGCTCTGGCTTAGCTGCTAGATGGCAGAGAACAGATGGTAGGGGCAGGAGTGGAAACAGAGAGACCGTTTTGGAGGTGAGAGATGGTGGTGATGTGGACCAGAGAGAGGCATTTCCAGTTTTTCTTTCCATCCCAGCACTCAGCACAAGCCAGAGCAGGGGTTTGGTAGACACCTGTCAAGTGAACAAATATGTCGCCACCAACAGGATTGCCTGCTGCCCAGAGCAGCCGCCACTCAAGGCAGAGCCCTCTGCAACCTGGCTACTCGCACTGTGGTCCGTGGACCAGCAGTAGCAGCATCAGCTTGTTTGAAACACAGATCTGGGCCCCACGTCAGATCTACTGGATCAGAATCTGCATCCTAACGAGATGCCCAGGTGATTCACACACACACTGGAGTCCGAGAAGCGCTGTGCCTCAGCACACTGCCAGCCGCACACATGCCTGATCTAACACCGTCCTTGACTCCCCTCGCCCGGGATGGAGCCCTCGCTCTCTTCCCACCATTCCCTGCTAGATGCTCTACCCTGGCCTCCTGAATTTCTTGCTGCTTCTTTAAAAATGCTATTTCTCCTCGAACCTCCATGCCTTTGCTCATGCTGTGGCCCCTGCCAAGAGTAGCTTTTTCCTATTGCTTTACCTAGGAAAATCTTACTCACCTTTCGGACCTAATCTAAAGACTGCTTCCTCTGGGCACCTTCTCTGATTGCCACAGGCAAAATGAGTTGCCACCTTCTCTGGGTCACCACACACTGGCCATATTCCTCAGTATAGCACCTGACACAACATGGGTTAAGTATTGATTTCTGTGGCTGTTTCCTTATCAGACTAGGAGCTTCTTGGGGGCAGAGACTAGATCTTTCTCATCGCTTTACCCCCAGTATAGGGCACCAAAGAATGAATGAATGACCAAACTACTGACGGCGATTCTAAAGAGCCTGGCACAAAGGACATGTGCATGGTCTCTCCAGGGGAGGTGCACTGGGGGTGGAATGGGTCCGGGGCAATAAGGCCTCTGGAGTCAGAAACACCCAGGTTTATACCTGGCTCACCATTTACTTGCTGTGTGAACTTGGGCAAGTGACTTCACCTCTCTGAGTCCCAATTTCTTAATGTGCAAAATCTCACAATTCTAACAATGGTTCCAAAGATAAGCATGCAAAGTGGCTAAAACAGGGTCTGAGCCACAAATGGCCAGGCCTCCCTCTCCCCATCAACCCAGCTGCATGGAGCCAGGAGAGGGGACTATGAGACACCATTGACCCAGGGGCTTTGACCCACATACTGGCTCTCCTGCCAGCTCCAGACAGAGCTCCCAGCTAATGCCAGGAAAGCTTTCAACAGCTCAGGAAGAGGATGAGCGTTTGGAAGGAGAAGGAGGAGGAGGCTCAGACCACTCAGTTTAACACATGGGCTCTGCTTCTCTGATGGATTAAGGCTGGGCAGCTTGCCCAGGTGGAGCCCTCAGCTGGGGGGTAGGGTGGGGAGGCCATAAATATTCATGGAGACAGAAGAATCCTGCTATCTGAATCTCCTACCCTTTGCCCTGCGCAGTATTCAGCCCCCACCAGCACTGGTAATGTTCCCAGCCCCTAGGGGACCAGAATAAGGGGTTCTTCCACGGCTGGGCAGTTGGAGGAGAAGCACCATTGGGCACTGGGCAGAAGGAAGTATTTGCTGCTCAATTCCCCAGAGGAGACTGTGGGTCGGGAAATTGGGTTCACCAGTCTGGCTACCCCAAACATTTGGGGCCAGTTGAAGTCAAGAGTACAAAAGTCTAAATATTTAAAAGCTAAAAATAAGATACATCCAAATTCATCCACAGCCCCTGCACCAGCAGCTCCTTGCAGCCCGCAGGCCTGAGGGTACGTTCACAAACAGAACATGGGCTGCAAGTGGTGGGTGGGAGAAACCTAGGTTCCAAGTGGGCACATTCTCTGACATCCAAGCACTCCTTGGTCTGTGGGGGAGCATGTGGCTGGAGGGGAGCCAGAGCCAGGCCACCTAAGCGCAGGGCATTGACAAACACTTCTTACCCATCATCATATTTTCTCTTCAGATCAGCTTCGTGAGGTACGTTTTACAAGATGCCCATTTTTCCAGGGAAGAAAGTGAGATTAGAGAAGAAAACAGACTCATCCACAGTCACAAAGCTGGAGAGTAACTGGCCATCTTGACATTTTGAACCCCAAGGCTTGTCCTGACTCTTCTAGACCAAACCGTCACCCCTGCTGGAATCAAACTGCTCCCTGGCCAACTCGTCCACTCCCAGGCCTGTCCGATGGCCTGAGAACAGGAGCTCTAGATGCTGCAAGGCCCCAGGAGGAGATGCCTGTGACCTGGGGCCCTGCTTTTACCTTTGCTCCCCAAAGCTGGGAAGGGACCGGGGCAAAGAGAGGGTGCGGTCTGCTCTGTACCCATCTGACTCCTGCCTGGCAGCACTGGAGCTGGGACCAAATCCTGCTTCAGCCACTAATCTCACCCTGTGACTCTGAGTCTCTGTATCCTTATTTGTAAAATGAAGATTTTTAAATGAGCCTAAGAGAAAAGGAAATTAAGAAAGCAATCCCATTTATAACAGAATCAAAAAGAATAAAATACTTAGGAATAAACTTAACCAAGGAAGCAAAACACTTGTACACTGAAAACTACAAAACATTGCTTAAAGAAATGAAAGATGACACAAATAAATGGAAAGACATCCCAAGCTCATGCATTGGAAGACTTAATATTGTTAAAATGTCCATACTACCCAAAGTGTTCTACAGATTCAATAAAATGTCTATCAAAATCCCAATGTTGTTTTTACAGAAATCAAAAAGACCATTCTAAAATTCATATGAAATCTAAAAGGACCCCAAATAACCAAAACGATATTGAGAAAGAAGAACAAAGCTGGAGGTCTCACAATTCCTGGTTTCAAAACATATTACAAAGCTATGGTAATGAAAACAGAATGGTACTGGCATAACAACAGACACATAGATCAATGGAACAGAATAGAGAGCCCAAAAAGAAACCCTCACATTTATAATCAAATAATTTTTGACAAGTGGGCCTAGACTGCACAATGGAGAAAGGACAGTCTCTTCAACAAATGGTGCTAGGAAAACTGGATATCCACATGCAAAAGAATGAAGATGAATTCTTGTCTTACACCATATACAAAATTTAACTTAAAAATTAAAGACCTAAACCTAAGCCCTGAAACTATAAAACTCTTAACAGAAAACATAGGATAAAAGCTTCACAACATTGGGATGGGTAATGATTTCTTGGATTTGATACCAAAAGCGCAGTCAATAAAAGCAAAAATAGACAAATGGGACTATTTGGTTTTGGGTTTTTTTTTTTTTTTTTTTGGTCAAACTTAAAAAATTCCATGCAGCAAAGGAAAACAATCAACAGAGTGAAGAGGCAACCTTCAGAATGGGACCATATATCAGATAAGGGGTTAATATCAAGAACTCCTGTAACTCAATAACAAATAACTCAATTGAAAAAGGCAAAAGACTTGAATAGACATTTTTCCAAAGAAGATATACAAATGACAAGCATATGAAAAGATGCTCAACATCATTAATCATCAGAGAACTGCAAATCAAAACCATAATGCAGAATCATCTCACATCCATTAGGATGGCCATTATGAAAACACAGAAAATAACAAGTGTTGGTGAGAGTGTAAGAAATTGGAACATATAATCTAATTATAGGTTCACATCTATGATCCCAGCACTTGGGAGGCTGAGGCAGGAGGATCACTCGAGGCCAGGAATTCAAAACCAGCCTGGGCAACAGAGCAAGACCCTGTCTCTACAAAAAGATTTAAAAATTAGCCAGGCGTGGTGGCGTATGCCAGTTGTCCTAGCCATTCTCTGAGGTGGGAGGATCGCTTGAGCCCAGGAGTTGGATGTTACAGTGAGCTATGATCGCACCACTGCACTCCAGCCTGGGTAACAGAGCAAGACCCTGCCTCTAAAACAGAAGGAAAAATTGGAACCCTTGCCCACTGTTGGTGGGATTATAAAATGGTACAGCTGCTATGGAAAACAGTATGGAGGTTCCTCAAAAAATTAAAAATAGAACAATCATATGACCCAGCAATTCCACTTCTGGGTATACTGAATATCCAAAAGAACTGAAAACAGGATCTTGAAAAGATATTTGCACACCCATGTTCATAGCAGCATTATTCATAATAGCCGAGCGGTGGACGCAACCTAAATGTCCATCACAGATGAATGGATAAACAAAATGTGGTATAGACAGACAATGAAATATTATTCAGCCTTAAAAAAGAAGGATTCTGACACATGCTACAACATGGATGAATCTTGAAGACATCATGCTAAGTGCAATAAACCAGTCACTGAAAGACAAATACTGTATGATTCTGTTTATATTAGGCATCTAAAGTAATCAAACGCACAGAACCAAAAGCAGAATGACAGTTGCCAGGAGCTGGGGGGTGGAGGAAACGGGGAGTTGTTCAACGGATACAGAGTTTCAGTTGTGCGAGATAAGAGTTCTAGAGATCAGTTATACAACAATGTGACTATAGTTAACACGCCTGAACTGTACATCTAAAAACTATTAAGAGGGCCTCTGATGAAACCTATGTTGGTAGTGACATCTGACAGTATTAATGAGAATGCCAACTCTGATGGACAAAAAATTGTTAAGAGAGTAAATCTGTGTTATTTTTTTTACCATAGTAAAAAAAAATTTTTTTAATGGGCCTAAGAGACGACAGATTTGAAAGCACATTGTATATATTTTAACTTGGAATGGTATGACTTAATAGTTGTGCAACCTTTGGTAAAACTGCTTCTCCTCTCTGAGCTTTGTGAACTAAAATAAAATCTTAAGCTCCCAGCTGACTGAATGGACCCCCTCTTGGCCAAGGGGACCCCCAGAAATACCTTAAAGCTGCGTTGCTGGCCATGAGAAGGGAGGTCTTCATGTCCGCCTCCCTTCTTGGAGATATCCTTTGTAACTTATGAACAGCTCTAAAGCTACACAAGACAAAGCTTAAACCACACCCGCAGGTCATCAATTTACTTAACAGATCACTTGAGTCTGGGTGTATGTCGGGTGACTTGTCTCTGACTAACAGCCTTTCTTAACTTAAAACTCTATAAGCCTTTAGACAAAGCTTCATTTCCTTAACCAATTACAAATCAAAGAATCTTTAAACCCACCTATAACCTGTAATGCCCCACTGAGAGATGTCCTTTTCAGGCCAAACCAATGTACCCCTTCCATGTATTGATTTATGACTTTATGTGTAATTCCTGTCTCCCTGAAATGTATCATATCAAACTGTAACCCAACCATGGCGAGACCACTTGCTCAAGGCTTGTTTGGCGTGGCCCTCTGGGCCATGATCACACATATTCAGCTCAGAATAAATCTCTTTAAATTATTTTACATAGCTTGGGTTCTTTGTTGTTGACAGCTTCATCTGTAAAATGTGGATAGTAGGGCTGGGCAAGGTGGCTAACACCTGTAATCTTAGCACTCTGGGAGGCTGAAGCAGGAGGATCACTTGAGCTCAGGAGTTCAAGACCAGACTTAGCAAGAGCGAGACCCCGTTTCTATAAAAAATAGAAAAAATTCACCAGGTGTGGTGGGTGCATGCTTGTAGTTCCAGCTACTTGGGAGGCCAAGGCAGAAAAATTGCTTCAGCCCAGGAGTTGGAGGTTGCAGTGAGCTATGATGCCACCAACTGACTGCATTCTACCCAGGGTGACAGATCAAGACCCTATCTCAAAAAAAAAATTTTAATAAATAAAATGTGGACAGCCCTTTACAGGGCTTTTCTAAGCATCAGGTGAAATAAAGAATGAATAGTATTTAAAGAACAATGGTTAAAAACACAGGCTCTGTAGTCAGACAAACCTGGGTTCCAATTCTGCCTCTGTGTCACTTCCTAGACACAGGACCATTGCCAAGGATGGCCTCTCTAAGTCTCAAGTCCTTGCCCTGTAGGTGGAGCAGATAACCGCCCAGGCACATACCTCTCCAGAGTGGTGTGAAGATTCAGTGAAATGAGTGTAAAGTGCTTAGCACAATTCAAGTTATTTACAATTAACAGCTCTAAAAAGCTGTGTCCACAGGAAATCAAGACAATCTGCTCATTAGATGAGATCGAATGTTTCTCCAAATGTTTCACTGCTCACATCAAGTTCACCCCAGCTTGAAGCCCCCTATGTCGAGGTACCAGATATACCATTACATTACCCATGCAAGCTCCTGGGAACCAGTTAGGATCTTTTTTATGGCAGCTGGGGTCAGTTGGCACAATGACATCAGCCAATTCTTACCCAAGACAAGTGATTTAACTTCCATGAGTTTCTGTTTACTCATCTGTAGAATGGAGATAATAATAATGCCTACCTTATAGGGTTGTTGTAAGGACTGAACAGGACATGCATGGTTTATAGTGAGAGCTCACTGAGTGTTGGCTATTGTTAGTCTAACTTCTCTACCCATGACAGGGTTCCCACAACGATAGGTATCAAGTTGCATTATAACAGCTGCTGAATTCTCCCTCCTGGGCTGGGAACTCCCTGGGGCCCAGGCTTCTGGCACATCACCAGTACCCATGGCAGGGCATCCTACACAGCAAGTTCTCAAGAAACCCCACACACAGTCACAGTGTCCCTCACCCTTCACTTCCAGACCCTCACAGAGCAGCCTCAGCCACTCCCAGCCCCCAGATTCCCAGGGGACAGTCCCAGTTTCCTCATGGGAATAATGTCAACATGACAGATAAACCTCTAAAGTGCTTGGCATATAGTAAGTGCTCGATAAATGAGTTACCTCCTGTTCTGACCTCCTCTGTTGCTTGACATTTGTGTCCTGGCCTGGCCGTGCTGGCCATACCTCAGAGAGTTGTTTCATTCTCATTTTTGCAGGATTCAGAAGGATTTGAGGGGCACATTAGGGGAGCAAGTATCCTGAGCTCTGGGGAATTCTGTGTCACTTGCCGCACCTCCCAGGACAAAGGAGTCCAGCACCATGCTGGGCACTTTTATTGGTTGATGAATGAAGCTCCTTGTGCAGGGGAAGGACAGTGACAGGCTTAGGGCCCCAGAGATGGTGTGGTCTGGGTCCCAGTCAGAGTTACCCAGTGTTCCTTCTCACTGGGGACCCTACCCTGACCCCAGGTAGGTGTATGACATTGATGAGATTCAGCCCCTGCCCCACTGGCCTAGGAAATGCCTGTAAAGTTGCAGGACCCCAAGTCTGGCCTGGGTCTCTGCTCCTGGCTGCCAAGTGGTATCTGTGAGTCACCCTTCCCCTCACCTTGCTTCCTGGAAGTCGGCCAGGGCAGGGCAGGGCAGAGAGAGTGAGGAGGCACCTCCTCTTCTGGGCTTCCCCAGCACTGGGCACACCCCTCTGTTCTACCAGGAATTGTCCTGACTTCCCAGCCTGGCAGCTCCGGAGTCCAGCTGGTGTCCTCGAGGCCAGTCCAGGGCCTGGCCCAGGGAAGAGAGTAGGTCTAGGCACAGGCCCTGGAGCCATGCAGACTTGAGTCTGCACCTGGCTCTGCTCTTTCCTTGCCGTGTGGTCTTTGGCTGTCCCAACCTCCCTTTCATCCTCTGCAAAATGGTAAAACCGTCCTTACAGGGCAGTCATAAGAGCAAAATGAAGCAATTTACTCAGTAACTGTGAACTCCCTTCCCCGCTGTCCTCAGAACATATTTGTTGAATAATTGAATAAGGAAGCAAACAAATTGGCCATGCACCAAGCCAGCCACATCTCCTCTTTTGGAAGAAGCAACCAGGGGTGGCGGGAGAGAAAGCGCAGGAATTGGAACCGGGATCCAGGCTCTGGCCTCGGCGAGCCGCCCACCGCCTTGAGTGAGTCTCTCCCCAGCTCTGAGCCTTGGGATTTTTATCTGCAAAATGCAGTGTCCGGCTTACCTCGAAGCATTGTTGTAAAAAGGAAGTGAGATTATTGGGGGTGACAAAGAGTTTGGTAAACAGTAAAGCACTTGGTAAACTGAAATGGGCTCTACAAACTGTGAAGGGCTATGCATAATGTATAAATTCATGACATGCTTCTCCCGTCAGCCAGCAGGGCTCGACTCCGAACCCAGGCCCTGAGGGTCCCTCTCCTGCAGAACTAAGGGGACAGGGAGGGGCAGCTGAGTAGTGACTCTCCCCACTCATATTCTCTCTCCCCGCAACATACACACGCTCAAACACATACACACGTGGTCTGGCACTGGCTCCCCTTGGCTGAAGACACACAGAGGCGTATCAACCTCTCAGCTGGTTTTGTTGGTGATCCTGCTTCCAGGAGCTGCTGGGCTGGCCTGGGCCCGCCTGCAGGCACATGTAGACACAGCCAGAGCCAACTCCCGTCCACCCCACACAACCACAGACACACGTGCACCCACAAAGATACACCAGAGGCTTCTCCCTGCTCTCACCATTCTGCCAAGGAATCCGAGCGTGGCTGGTTTGAGAGGTGGCTGCAACAGGGCCCAGAACTTGCCATTTGGGAACCAGCATTCCCAACCAAGACACCTCAGGGGTGCTACTGAAAAAGAGAGTGCCCTTTTCTTCAACAAGGCCTTGCTCACAGGCCTGGGGTGAGAAGTGGACTCTCTGCTCCCCACAAAACGACAAACACGATCCCAGCCTCTCGTCATGCCCACCTCCCACTCCAGAACCAATCGCAGGAAACTCAGTCTTGGAGGCACATCTTGTCATTAATGCTATAGACTGTGAATCCCTTACCTAAACCTTCAATGGACAGTTGGGGAAACTGAGACCCAGAGAAGAGAAAGGATTTTCCCAAGGTGACAACAGTGTCCCGGACAGAGCTGGGACTCACTGTCCATTCCCTTCCAAAGACAACCTACTGCGCTATCATTCGTCTATTCAGTGCACATTCTAGGCAGATACCATGTGGCAAACTCTGTGCTAAGGGCAAGGATAAAACAATGAATAAAGTAAGTTTATCATCCTTAAGGCATTTACAGTAAAATAAAGAATGACAGCATCAGCCTTAGTAGTAACGCATCGGCTCACATTTGTGTAGCATTTTCCAATTGACAAAGCACTTTCCTACCCCGCCTTTTACTTTGTCCTCCCGACAAATCCACAAGTCAGTATTTTCACCCCAATTTGCAGAGGAAGAAAGCAGGGCTGCCCGGTGGCCTGGTGCCCGGAGCCCAGTCCTGGCTTATAAGCAAGACCGGAATCAAAACCCTGGGTACCCACCCACCCCCAGGGCCATTCCTTCACCTTCAAGCCACCTTCTTTCCCTGGCTGGCTTGTCAGGACCTAAAGATAGGGACATCTGTTTCTTTTGCTTCCCTCGCCATCCCCTAAGCTCCCCTCCCATGCACGCACACACACACACATCCCCCAAACTTCTGGAACACAGCTGGGTATTGGATCAGAGCTAAATGAGAGTGGCCTGAATGTCTGGGGAGAGCCTGCTGGTTCTCTCCTTCTTCACAGGTGGGCGAGTGCACAACCCCACATCTGGTCCTCCTACCAGTGAAGGACAGGGCGTACCTGCCTGGGCCCTGTCCCCGGCACCTGGGACCAAATAGGGGAAAGTGTGAGCCTGGCCCTTTGTACCAACAACCTGGTTATTTTCAGCATCCCCCAGGAAACCCAGCGTTTAGTGAGTTCCTTAGTACACAGCCCTGTACCAGATCCTTACCCCTCCCAGCAAGCATGCTGGGAAACCGCATTATCCTCATTTGACAATTTAGAAAACTACACAGAGAGAGCGTGTAACTTGGCCAAGGTCACACTGCTGATAAAATAGATGGCATTCGGCCCCCAGAGATCTAATTAGCCCCCTCTCATCACCACTATCACCTCCCAGGGAGGTCTCTGGGGTCACCTCAGTGCTGCCTTGGCCTCAGAGAACCAAAGAGGGGTTTTGGGTTCCCTGGGAAAGTTTGTTCATCAGAAGTTCTTTCTAAAAACGAGACTGACCCTGAGAAATATACCAATCCTTAAAAACAGAACCACCCATCTGCTTAGGTGCAGCCTAGAGGCATGGCCTTGGGCACCTGAGGACATTTTCATATGCCCCCCCTTGCCCTGCCGCCCCCTTGCCCAGCCGGGGCTGTGACCCCTCTTACCTGCAGCAGGGGCAGTATCTGCAGACCCTCAGGGGCTGAGTGTCTCCGTCTGGGTCCCGGCCCCAGCCCCAGCCCCAGCCTCTGCGCTGTCTGGCAATTGCAGAAGTGAGGAAACAGAGCATATCACTGCCAAGTCACCCCTGGGAGGAAATGCTGTGACTCTAGGGCCCCTCCAACGGATGCCACTGGCACCTCCAAGCTGGGCCACCCAGCCCTGAGCACTGCGTACAGGCTTCTGAGGGACAGGGTGGGGCGTGGTCAGCACCTCGTGCCAGGGACCTGCAGCGAGAGGGGAAAAGCAAGAGAGAGAACTCGAGAAAGTGGGAGCGTGTGCACTCGGGAGTGAGGAAGAGGAGGGAGGAGAAATGAGTGACCAAGAACACACGAGAGAGGGAGGGGGCGGAGGGCGTCGGGAAAACAGTGAGAGAGCAGAGGCAGAGATGGAGGGGGCAAAGATGTAAACAGGGGAGAGAGCGTGAGGGAAGGGGGGACACAGAGACCAAAGGCGTTCAAAGGAAAAAGATGAGACACAGACAGTGTGTCCCAGCTCTGGAGGGGGCGAGAGAGAAAATGAAAGAAAGGGGGTGGAGGACAGGGAGAAGCCACCAGCATGTGAAAAGGACGAGAGGAGAGGCCATCAGGGAGCTGCCCTGGTCAGCGGCATGGCTGGGCAGGGCATCCGTGGTGACCAAGAAGCACTGAGCCCAGGACTCCCAAGGGGACAGAGTGCTGCGGGGCGGGGCAGGGAGGAAGCTCCTAAGCCCCTGAGCCGCTGCTCTTCGCTCTTCTTCGCAGCTTGTGAGTTCCCGGAGCTAAGGGCAATTGAGGGTGAACAGGTGAATCTGTGGTGAGTGTGGGCGTGGCCTGCCGTGACCTGGGTGGGGACTTCAGTACGCAGTGAGGGATGAGCCAGGGTCCCTGCCTCAGTTTCCAGTCTATTTACTCACTCGTTCATTCCACCAACCAACAAACGTTGACTGGGCACCCCCAGGCCCCAGGCGCTGTGGTGGAGTCTAAGAAAGCAAGTCCCTCAGAGGCATCAGCCACACCCTCAACACGGGAGGGGGTGGGGGAGAAACTGACGTCCAGACGGGGTCGGGTCCCACAGCGAGGGAGGCAGGTGCAAAGCAGAGCCCGGAGTGCAGGCTCCTGACTCCCCACTCAGTTCCAGCCTCAGCCCTGGGCTGGCCGCCTCCTGCTGTTCAGACCTCACTGTTGTCCCTTAGCAAAGCCCAAAATGGCTCTCAAAGGACAAACCACCTTTAACATGTATTTCATCCCTGAAGAACTAGAGCCAAGAATCTGCACCCTCCGCCGGCTGCGCCCCCATCACACACAGTCGAACACACTCAAACCACTTGTGCATGTAACGTGTGCACACTCACACTCGGCACACACGCTCCTCGAGTCCCAAGATGCAGCCTCCTGCCAGGGACTTCGAAACACACACAGTTTGGTCATCCCTCGTTGCTTCCTTTAGAGGCCCTTTGAGCCTCCAGTGCCCTGAGACACAAGAGGACGCGGACTGTATGTTGCATTTGACCTTCACACAAACTGTCCACCTGGAAGACACCCCCAGCTTTGCTCCCCAACTCAGATCCTCGTTTCCCCAAATGGCTTCACCTCCTCAGCCTTCCTCAGGCCACCAGCCCCCAGGAGGAATGTCAAGCCTGGGAGGGCCCTCCAGGATCAACCAGTCCCCACTGGCCGGAGTCTCCAGGACACCGGGCTCAAATCCAGGACTGCTCAGCTCAGCCTGTTTCCCACTTGCCAATACACAGTCCCCTCCACGTGCACATGTAGCAGTCGCATGTCAGGATCTCTTTTGAGATTATCGATAAGCAGGGTGGGTAGGTAGACATCATTATCAATATTTTACAAACGAGGAAACTGAGGTTGACTCTCTCACATCCCACATCCATTCTGTTAGCAAATTCTATCATCTCTACTTTAAAATACATCCAAATTCGAATCTAATCAAGCCTTTAGATCTAACCTTCAATTTGCAGGCAATAGAGGGGACAGAAGAATAAATTAAAGACCCTACAAAGAAGCAATCATCCAAATCCAGAATGCGGGACATTCTAGAGCACAACTGATCCAATTCTTTCAACAAATCAACCACTTGAAAACAAAAACAGAAAAGGAGGGAGGAGACTGTTCCAGATGAAAAGAGATTTAAGAGACACAAAGATCTAACACAACATGTGGATCTTTTTTGGAATCCAGATCATCAAATCAACTGTAAAAAGACACATGTTTCAGTCAGGGTCCTGGAAAGAGAAGGCACCCTGAAACTGGGCGATCGTGAAGACACATAGGGCCAGGCAAAGTGGCTAACGCCTGTAATCCCAGTACTTTGGGAGGCCAAAGTGGGAGGATCATTTGAGGCCAGGAGTTTGAGACCAGCCTGGGCAACATATGGAGACCCTGTCCGTACAAAAGAAAAATTTTTAGTTTGTTTTAGAGACACACAGGCAAGGCTAAAGAATAGTGTAGTATTCAGAGGCTGCCAAGAGTGAGAAGCCCTTATCACCGGCAAGGCTGAGAGGAGGGAGCAGCTACTAAAACCCAAAGAGGCTGTTTGGGAAGGACAGCCAGACAGGAAATGTGACCTTGGAGAGAAAATTGCAGCTGATCCTGCAACTGGCAGAGAGGGAACCAGGAAGTAAACACCCAAACCTCTCTCTTCTCCCATGCTCTGACGTCTTATCAGTGCCTCTGGGTCGGCTGAGCCCAAGAAGCAAGGGACATTTTATATAATAAAATGGCCATATATGTAGAAATATTTAGTGGATGAAATTACAGGCATTTGCTTAAACTATTACAGCAAAATAAGAAGAAAGGATGGAGACAGAAAGAGAGAGAAAAGAAGCAAACGAAGGAAGAAAGAGAAAGAAAAGAAAAGAAAGTGAGGGAGGAAGGAGTGAAGGGAAGAGAGGAGAGAAGGATGGACTGATAGAGAGAAAGGAAGGAAGGAAGAGGAAGGAAGGATGAGAGAGAGGGGAGAAATAGAGAATGTGGCAAAATATTTATAATTATTGAATCTGGGGAATGGGTGTTGTAGTAGACTGAATAAAAGCCCTCAAAGATATCAGGTTCTAATTCGTGGAACCTGTGCATGTTACCTTATATGGCAAAGATTTTGCAGATGTGATTAATAATCTTGTGTTGAGGAGATTTGACTGGATAATCCAAGTGGGCCTTGATACAATCATAAGTATCCATATAAAAGAAAGACTGAGGGGGACTTGACTTCAGACAGGAGAGGAGAAGGCAATGTGGCCACAGAGCCGAGCGATGAGGCCACAAATCAGGAAGGCCTGTAGCCACAAGGAACAAATCCTGCCTTAGGGCCTCTGGAGGGAGCAAGGCTCTGAAGGCACCTTGATTTTGGCCCAGTGACACTGATTTTTGGAGTTCTGGCCCCCAGAGCCATAAGAGAATAAATGTGTGTTGTTTTAAGCCACCTGGGTTGGGCTACCTTATCATAGCAGCCACGGGAAACAAATACAGGAAATACAGGGATTTATTGAACTCTTCCCTCTCTCTGTGTGTGTGTTTGAAAACTTTCCTAATAGAGTTGTGTTTGAGCAGGCACAATTCATAACACTGCTTATGAAATAGCCTTTCCAAGGAAATATAAACAGAATCAGCAAGTTCAGCCAGCAATTTACAGGCGATACAGAGAGGAACAGATCATAGAGATGCACCCAACAAACCCAAGCAAACAACCTGGTTTCTTCAACAAATAAGTTGGAAGGAAGAAAAAGATGAAAGGAGAAACTATAGATTAAAAAGAGAATTAAGCGGCCGGGTGCAGTGGCTCACGCCTGTAATCCTAGCACTCTGGGAGGCCGAGGCGGGCGGATAGCTTGAGCTTAGGAGTTCGAGACCAGCCTGAGCAAGAGTGAGACCCCATCTCTACTAAAAATAGAAAGAAATTAATTGGCCAACTAAAAATATATAGAAAAAATTAGCCGGGCATGGTGGCGCATGCCTGTAGTCCCAGCTACTCAGAAGGCTGAGGCAGAAGGATTGCTTGAGCCCAAAAGTTTGAGGTTGCTGTGAGCGAGGCTGACGCCACGGCACTCTAGCCCGGGCAACAGAGTGAGACTGTGTCTCAAAAACAAAAAGAGAGAGAGAGAGAGAATTAAGAGACATGGCAACTAATTGCTACGTAAGAATTTTTTTTGGATCTTGATACAACAAACGGAAGAAAAACAAAAGAAAGAAATTGATGAGAAAATTAGAAATTTGAACACTTAATGGATAGTCAATTATATTAAGGAATTAATGTTATGTATTGGGTATGTTAATGGTTTCATAGTTAATGTTAAAAAAGAATTCTTATTTTTTAGAGATACACATAAAATATTTATGGATGAAATTATACACTTGGGATTTGCTTCAAAATAATACAGAACCCATCTCAGTGGGAAAAAATGGGTTAATAATTGTTGAAGCTAAAGGCATATGGGGATCCATTATGCCATTAAGTGCACTCTTGCATGTGTTTCCAATTTTTTATAATAAAAAAAGGTTTTCTTGTTGTTTGTTTATTAAAGCAATTCACATTAATTTCAGTTTTGGAGATCAGAACAGCAATGAAAAAGAAAACTGCCCCAGTGTAATATAACGGATAATTGTGCCTTGGGATGCAACCTTCCTGAGATTGCACCTTACTGAGTTGTTAAGTGCTGTATCTCATTCAACAGAGATGGAAGTGAAAATGGTGCAAGCTAGAAAGCTCTGTTAAATGGCAGAAAAGGGGCCACAATAACAACGAAGATGCTTACACCAGAGATACACATAAACAGTTTGAATAAATTTGTTTCATGAAATTTGAGAGTATAAAAAAGAAATATTTATAAAATAACAAGCTATTGCTCCAAATATTTAAGCATGTAAATAACTAAAGGAATAAGTTAAATATTATAAGTAGACATTTGACTATACCAGTGGTTCTCAACCAGGGGATATTTTGCCCTCCAGGGGACATTTTTCAATGTCTGGAGACATTTTTGGTGGTCACAACTGGCAGGTGGGGTGGGGCTGGGTGTGCCGCTGGCATCTAGTGACAGAGGTTAGAGATGTGGCTAAACAACCCACAATGCACAGAACAGCCCCTACCACAAAAAAATTACTTGGCCCAAAATGTTAATAGTTCTGGGATTAAGAAACATGGACTGTATTATCTATATTCCTAAGAGTTAATATATTCCAGTTGACCTAAAAAAATCTCTTTTGGTCAGTTCTGTGCCAGTAATTAAAAAAAAATTTGGCCGGGCGCAAGGGCTCACACCTGTAATCCTAGCACTCTGGGAGGCTGAGGCGGGAGGATCGCACGAGGTCAGGAGTTTGAGACCAGCCTGAGCAAGAACAAGACCCTGCCTCAACCAAAAATTGAAAAATTAGGCCGGGCGCGGTGGCTCACGCCTATAATCCTAGAACTCTGGGAGGCCAAGGTGGGTGGACTGTTTGAGCTCAGGAGTTTGAGATCAGCTTGAGCAAGAGTGAGACCCCGTCTCTACTGAAAATAGAAAACAATTAGCCAAACAACTAAAAATAGAAAAAATTAGCCAGGCATGGTGGCATGTGCCTGTAGTCCCAGTTATCCGGGAGGCTGAGGCAGGGGATCACTTGAGCCCAGGAGTGTGAGGTTGCTGTGAGCTAGGCTGACGCCACGGCACTCTAGCCCGGGCAACAGAGTGAGACTCTGTCTCAAAAAAAAAAAAAGAAAAATTGAAAAATTAGCCGGGCGTAGCCACGGTTCAGACTAAGTGCAGGCCTGTAGTCCCAGCTACTCTAGAGGCTGAGGCAGGAGGAGGATCACCTGAATCTAGGAGTTTGAGGTTTTGCAGTGAACTATGATCACATTACTGCACTTTAGCTGGGGCAACAGAGTAGCCTGGCCTTCCTGCCCTTCCTCAACACACCAGGCACACTCCGGCCTCAACCTTTTGTACTTGCCTGGTTCCTCTATGCCTGGAACACTCTTCCCTAGACACCCAAAGTTTAGGTCTTCCCTCAGATGCCACTTTCTCAGTGAGGCCTTTTCTGCCCACCCTAGTAAACTGCAGCCATCCCCCAACAGTCCCTAGGCCCCTACCTTGCTTTATGTTTCTCCATAATACTTATTGTGACTATGCCGTATATTCTACTTATTTACTTTGCTTATTATCTTTCTCCCCAGCTACATTGTAATCTCTTTGAGTTTGTTTCTTGCTCTATCCCAAGATCTGGAACATTGCCAGGCACATTGCAGGTGCTAGATCATGTTTCTTGAATGAATGAATGAGATTAAAGAGAGGAAGTGACTTATCCAAGGTAACATAGCTGGCGGGTAGCGGAGCTGGAATTGAGACCCAGATACACTAAACCCCAGCTGGGTCCTGCACAACTGTTATAAAGGCTTTGTTAAGTTCTTTCTGTTCTTGCAACTTGTGCTTGCCCTGGAGTGGTGTGGATGCTTCACTTCTGAGGGCAGCCCTTTTCTCATCTGTGATGGAGGATAATGTGGGAGGAAGAATAGCATAGGGTCGGACTGCAAACCATTGCCATTAAAGATCAATAAGAGTAATTATTGGTACAAGTTATTAGCTATCCATTAGGAAAAACATAATAATAAAATTAGATCCCTACCTGACACCCCATATCCAGAATTAAATTCCAAATAGAATAATGACCTAACTGTGAAAAGCAAAATATGAAAAATTTTGGAAGAAAATAGAGAGGAGAATATCTTTGTAATATAAAGGTAGGGGAAATTTTCTTTTCTTTTTTTTTTTTTTTTT
>VBSM01000529.1:17520292-17531214 GCA_008086735.1 Cheirogaleus medius
AAAAAAAAAATAGCAAAACAAAGAACTGGATAAATTTGACCACATAAATTTGAAAACTGTGTACATCAAAATATACTATAAAACCGGTAAAGAGACAAGATCAGGAGAAGATATTTGCAACACATATAACAAAGAATTTCCAGGAATTATATAATATAAATTCCTATAAATCAATAACTTTAAAGAAAAACCCAATAGTAAAATGGGTCAAAGAAGGAATAGGCAATTCACAGAAGAATAACCCTGAATGACCAAGAAACATAAAAATATTATTGACATTTTGGGAAATCAGGAGCGTAACTTAAAATAATCTCCCACCAGATTGGAAAAAATTCAGGCCTGCCAATTCCAAGTAATGAGGAAGATGTAGAACAATGAAAGCTCTCATTACACAGCTAAAAAAGGGATACAATTGGCACTAGTCTTTTGGAAATTAATAACAATTCCCAAAATTCATAATAAAGTTAGAAATATGTACATCCTTTCTAGGTATTCACCAAAAATATTAAACACATTAATAAGGAAACATATATTTGTACGTTTCTACAGTGTAATCCTATACATAAGTTAAAATGCACAGAGCTACCTGTAATAACATGAATAATAAACATAATGCCAAACTAACAAAGCATGTTATAGAAGGGTAAATATATTAATGCATGGTACTGTTTCTTAAAATTGTAAAACATTATTATGTTGGCGAACATAACACATATGCATCAATATATACAGACAAATTCAGAATATGATCAGCGCTGGGGAGAGGAGAGGGGGTAGAATTAGTGTGGGTACACAGAAAGCTTCTATTATATCTGTGGTATTCTTTTTAACTCAGCAGTGGGTACACAGGTATTTGTAATATTATTCTATATATTGTCTATATATTATACTTATTTTATATTCTATATATGTGTCTATATGTAAAGTATACGAGCCTGAGATTAGCCAGAATAATTTGGAGAATGAGAAGATGAGCAGTTGGGAACATACCGCGTCACCTATCGACACTTACTATAAAGTCACAGTAATTAAGACGGGGTGGTGTAGGCACAGGGACAGACAAATAGTGCAAAGGCACAGAATGGAGGGAGTGGCTGGAGGAAGGGGACTGCTACGAAACCAGAGACCCCTGAGAGCCCAAAATTAACTTGGGCAGCAGGTTCCCTCTGAGACCCCTCCCTGCGATGGGCAGCCCTGGATCTTTTCCTCCTCCCCACAACCTCAGTTTCTCTCTCTGGCCCTGTGTGCTGCATACTCTCTCTCTCATTTACTCATCCTCCCTGAAACTCCGGGAGTTTGAATCCCAACTCTGCCACTTCACTACTGCGTCACCTTGCGCAAGTCACTCAAGCTCCCCAAGCCTCAGATTTTTCATCTGCAAAGCACCATGACATGACGCTCGCTCACCATGGGAGTGCCTAGCAGCTCGTCCTCACTCTCCGTTCCCCTCTTCCTCTTCTCCTCCTTCATCCCTTCCCTCCTCTCCCTCTCCAGCCCCAGTGCATCTTTTTACAGCAAAGTGAGAACTGCTCCCACCCCATGTTGTAAGAGGGGTCACCTCATCATAGGCTGTATCTTAAAAGGAAGCCTCAGAGGTGTGGCCAGGGCCCACAGGGGTGGCCTCAGGGAGGGTAAACCTGGCCCAGGGGACCTAAGGACAGGGAAGTCTCTGGGGATTTAGGACAACAGAGGGCTCTGGTTGGAAGGAGCCCTAGCGGAGGCCACTGACTTTGGGCTGGGCAGGGGAAGGCTGGCGAAAGCGCAGCGCCTGGGCGCTCTCCTTGGAACACTAGGACTAGAAGGCCACATTTAAGCAGCACGTAAACTAAATGTCACAAGTCTAACTCAGTGGTTAAGAGAGAGGTCTCCAAGAGGTAAGTCAGGTTTCCTCAAGGGGGAAACTGAGTGGTTGGAGAACAAGAACAGCACTGCAGAGTCTTTTCATATGTACTCTTTTAAATCTACTGAACTTTTAACTTGCTAATGTGTTACCACTTTAAAAAATTTTTTTAAGTTAAAAAAAGAGGTGAACTCTGGGACCAGACTCACCTAAGTTCAAATCCCATTGCTGTCCTTAGCTTTGGCACACTGGGCAAGTTTCTTAACCTCTGTGGGCCTATTTCCACAGCTATAAAATGAAGATAATGGTACCCACTTCCTAAAGGTATTACGGAAGATGATGCTTGTAAAAGCATTTAGCATGATGTCTGGCTCCCAAGAGGCATGTGACAAATGCTAGCTGTTTTCATCAGCAGCGTATGCGGAGTCCTAGGGCTATAGGAAGCAGCACACAGACAGCCAGGAGAGGCAGCCTCTCTGTCCTGCTCTTTGATGCGGCTGGGACCTCCCCCCTTGCTCAGCTGTGCCACCCTGGCCACCCCCAATGCACAAGCAGGCCCCGGGGGTGAGAAGTGGGGATGGTGTTACTGACTGGGCCCAGCTCCTGCCCCTGCCCTGACAGAGCAGTAGCCCCCAAGGATCTTGCGGACCCATTTGGGACAGAAGGGGGTCCTGTGATATGTACAGGTGGTTGCAGTGCTGTGTGTGTGTGGGGGGGGGAGATGTTTGTGTGACCATGTGGAGTATGTTTGTCTTCCACGTAGGGGTGTGTGTCTGTCAGCGCAGTAGCACGTTGTGCGTCTGTAAGGATGCGTGTTTCATCCTGTGGGTTACAAGCTGCATCACGTGAGGGAATACTGTCTCAGTTGCTGACAGTTTGTGCATTGTATATGGTGACGGGCCGTGAGTTGCATCTGTGGGCGATGAGCGTCTGTCGTGTGTTGTGAAGTGTTTCTGTGGTTGCCGCGGCTGTTTTGTGTGACGGGTGCAAGGGAATGCTGTGTCTGTGGGTGAGTGTGTGCTAAATGTCTATGGGGGGTGAGAGGATGTACGCGGTGTCTGTGAGTGACAAACGGGGGTTGTATGTCCACGAGGGGGTGCTGAAGGGAGGGAAGTCAGACATCACCTAGCTCTGCGCACCATTCCAGAATTGGACCAGCCTCAAGGATTCTGCGGGGTTGCTAGACAAAGTGGCCTAACCCGACCCTCTCCCCCAGGCCATCAACCTCTTACCTGAGAAACAGCAGGGACGCTGGTCTAGGAGGTGACAAAGAGGCTGAGGGGGAGAGGGCCTCGGAGAGCATATTTCCTGGGTGGCTTCTCAGGGAACTCAAGACGCAGGGATGATCGGGGAGGAGGCAGAGGCAGAGGGTGACTCACTCTACCCTCCAATGGGCAGAGTGAAGGATTAGGAGAGGCCTGCCGGCTCTGCTGGGTGGGTGGGGCATCTGAGGCCGGGAGCCAGCTCCTTGGGTGGGTCCCCAACCCCAAGGTCATCAGGAATACCCACATCCAGCCAGGCAGCCTGCACACCAGCTCAGCCAACAATACAGAGCTAGGCCCATCCACGCAGAGTCCCCCTAGGAGGAAGGGCTGGGCCTGGGCAAGCAGAGGAGGAACTGGGTCCCTTGTCTCAGGGGGAAGATGGGCCCTTACCTAGAGAAGGTCCCATCCCTGTCCTCAGGAGCCCCCAGTCTGGGGGGGGGGCGGGGGATAGAGCCCTGTCCTCAGGAGCCTGAGCGTCAGTGGGTGCAGCCCCAAATCCAGTGAGCCCCAAGCTGATGGAAAAGACCCAACACTATTTCCAGAATACACCCCTGTCTGAGAGGACACACAGCCAGTCTGGCCCACAGGAAACCACAGTCCAAGGGATGTGACATACCCTGCTCCCAAGTGCCCCTAGCCAAGGAGGAGCCCTGCCTTCAGGAATGCCCAGTCTGCTGGGAAAGAGAAATTTCTGCCTCCTGAAGCCATTTCCAGCTGAGAGGGAGACAAAGCCATCCCTGTCCTCATGGGCCTCCAGTCTAACGGAGAAGACAAACCTTCGCTCTGAGCAGTCCCTAGCCTGACCAAGGCAAAGGACCATAGTTCTGGCAAAAGCCTAGGACTGCACCCAGAGCTCTGCACTCAAAGTTACTCCTTGTCTCTACCTCGGCCACTGCCCCCCTCACCAAAATATCTGATTGGGCTTAGCAGGGAACAGGGGTGTTAGGCCACAGAGGAAAGTAAACTGGGCCATGGCATAGGTGGACATTCTCAAATGCCAACTCTAAGAGTCTACTAGATTGGGGTTTGACTGTTACCTCTGGTCCTCAGCTCGAGCCCTCCACCGAACACCTCTGAGCCTCAGTTTCCTGAGTTTGTAACAGCGGCACATACTCCCTACGTCATCCCTAGCATGATGCCTGGGACATAACAGGGATTCAGTACATGAAAATAACTTTATTTGCCACAGCTCCTGCCTAGTGTCCCAGAGGTGCGGGTCAACTCCTTTCCCTACATCAGACTCAGTTTGAGAACTTGTTAAAAATGGACATTTAAAAAAAAAAAAAAAGCAGTTTTTCAGATTCCACTTCCAGAGATTCTGACCCAGTAGTGCTGGTAGTGGGGCCAGGAACTGAAATTTTAGCGCCTGTGTGATTCCAAGTTTGCAGTCCACGGAGCAGAGCAGGCTTGGAAGGATGCCGGAGGAAGCAGGGGCTGGGAGAGGAGAGGTCAGTCACCTGGGGCTCTTTCTACCTGTGCTTGCCTATCTGTCCCCTTAAGAATGGCTGCCCCTCCCCACCTGATGGCTCCAGCCCTGGCCAAGTTAACCTGGGAATTTGTGAAAGATCCACCTTTCTCACACACACACACACTCAATCAGAATCTTCAGGGAGATCAGAAAAATGTCTTAAGTTTCCCAGGTGTCCTCAATCCTGAGCTCTCTGTAATTCTTGAAGCAGGAAATGCCATGCTACGGAGTAGGGCAGGGAGGAGCAGCCACTGTGTACCCCGCTGGGCTGGGCACCTGGTTTCCCTGATCTCCTCAACCTTCAGGACAATCCACAGAAGTGATGAGGAAGCTGAGGCTCAGAGAAGTTTCAAGACTTGCACAAGGGCCGGGCATGGTGGCTCACGCCTGTAATCCTACCACTCTGGGAGGCCGAGGCGGGTGGATCGTTTGAACTCAGGAGTTCGAGAACAGCCTGAGCAAGAGCGAGACCCCATCTTTACCAAAAATAGCAAAAATTAGCTGGGTGTGGTGGTGCACCTAGTCCCAGCTACTCAGGAGGCTGAGGCAAGAGGATCACTTGATCCCAGGAATTTAAGGCTGCAGTGAGCTACGATGACACCACTGTACTCTACCTAGGGTGACAGAGTGAGACTGTCTCAAAAGAAAAAAGGGAAATTTTTTTCCTCACTCCCCCCCTTTTAATTAATAAAAATTTAAAAAAAAAGAAGACTTGTACAAGGTCTGTTTGTAGTGGAGCCAGGATTCGAACTCCAGACTGATGCGAAATGCAGGCTTGTTGTCTCCATTTGCAAGGTTTGTTCTTTTGACAATAAACAGGATCTCACCAGAGTTCAGACAGGAATGGAGGTGTTTTACGCTCATTTTACCAAAGAGGAGACAGCTAAAGTCCAGAGAGGGAAAATGATTTGCCAAGTTCACAAAGCTAGAGAGTGGCAGGGCAGATACTCAAGGAGGGGACCCCAAGTCCCTTCCGTGCTCATTCCACAACACCACGTAGAGCTCTGAGCCCCGATCCCAATGGTGAGAAGCGCTGATAACCTCCAGCAACCAGGCGGAAGATCCAGATATGGTAAGATGGGATCGGGGGAGAGGGGAAGGAAAAGGAGAGGGGCAAATCTGGTTTCTCAGAGGATTCACCCTTAGCGCAGGCCCAGACCCATCCGTAGCCTCCCACACACTTCCTCCTCTCTCCGCTGTGGCATCAGGGTGGTGAGAGTGGCCAGAAGGTTGGGCCTGGCTGTGGCTGCCCCAGGAAGCAGCTGAGAAGCCACAGCCAGGGGCGAGGGTTCAGGTGACCAGACTGCCAAAGGCAATGACTGATGCTCTCAACGGTCACACTTTGTTTTAAAGGTACAACTCCCACTTTACACACAAGGAAGCTGAGGCTCGGAGATGAAGTCAGCCCAAATGCCAGGGTGTTAACTAACCCTACCGAACTGGCCCCTTCCATTTCACCTCTGCCCACAGTGGTCCTCTTAGCCCAGTGGGCTGCGCAGTGGGATGTGTGTGTGTAGAGGGGGGTGGCTCTCTGCTCCATTACTCGCAGCAAACCACAGGAAGGAGTGAAGTGGCTCTTCCAGCCCTTCATTCCCTCTAGGCCCTGGCACTCCTCCAGCGAGCCTTTCCTGCCCAAAGAGCTCCCCTTAACCTATTCCTGGATGAAGGGGCCGGAGATACTGCCACTGTCCTGGCCACAGCCCCGCCCCATAGGCCAGCCTTGATTATGCTGCCTCAGTTCAGTGCCCAGCACACACCTTTCTCCCAAGCCAGGTCCATCAGAGAAGATTGCTCCAAGCAGGCTTATGAGAATGGGCTGGAACCTCTACTGATCTTCCCAGTGGGTCTGTGGCTAAAAGGTGCCAGAAAGGAAATGAGAAGACTTTGGTCCTTCTGGGAAAATAGGATATCCTGTCTGAAACCCAAATTCTTTGATATAACTTCGTGATCGCTCCAGGAATAACAAAGGACATTCAATTCCATGAACGGGCTATGCTCTTACCTCTAGGCCTTTGCACATGCTGTTCCCTCTGACTGCAACATCTTTGCCTCAGGTCCTACCCCCTTGTGCCAGACACTGGTAGGTGTTCCCAGCAGACACTCCCTCTTTCATCCTTGCCGAGGAAACTTTATTTCATTGCTAACAGTAGGTGTCCAGCCGCAAGGGACGAGGCTTGGTGTACTGCCCGTCCATTCTCCTTTGCCACTCTCCCAGCCACACTTATCATTAACAGGTGTCCATGGGACTCATTTTCTGGCCAATGTCATATTCTGGGAAAATTTTTGCTTCCTAGATGACTTCTTTCTGCTTAGCAGTTGTTGTAAGGTGTGGTGCTGCCACAACCTTCTTGTGACTATGAGATACTCAGCCCCTGGAGAGGCTGGAGAAGCAGCACAGCAAAAGCCTGTTTCCGGAGGGAGGGGGAAGGGCAAAAACCAGCCCAATGGGCACTATGAACACTATCTGGGTTATGGGCACACCTATAGCTGGGACTCCAGCATTACAAAAATGATCCAACCTAAAACATTTGTATCCCCTTAATATTTTGAAATTAAAAAAATAAAAAATGAAATTATGTAAGCTTACAATTAAATTATATTTTAAAACAAACAAAACAACAACAAAGAACCTGTTTCCTTGGTGGTATTGTTGAGCCCCTGAGTAATACCTGAAACCACCTGCCTCCAGACTTGATGTGAGCAAAATATTCCCCTATTTATTTTTCCATTTTTCTTTGAAGCTGAAAACATTCCTAACTGGTGCATCAGCCACTGGGTTCCAGTTTTATAAACAGGTCACTTTCTCCAGGAAACATACCTTGGGTGTTAAAAACAAGATCAAGGGCTCCCTCCTCAGAGCAGTGGATGCATTGTCACTTGCCTGTGTACTTTGCTGTGAGGCAGGCAGCAGGAATCCTGTGGTGTTCACCATTTTATTTCTAAACCAGCATATGTACTGAACGAATAAGCACACCCATAGGTAATTGTTGGCACAGCCCTCTCAAGGGCAAAAATGAGCTTGCAGATGGCTGACCACCACTTAACCTCTAAGGAAGGGGTGGGTATGTACACCCACACACTGGAGTAAGACAGGTGTCACTTTGCCTGGCTAGAAAAGCAAGCCACTGCTCCCTGCACAGGACAGCCTGCATTATCTCACAAGTATCGCCTTTGCAGGGTGACTGAACACCTCCCTCCCTCTGCCTTGGTCCAGTTTTAGCCAGAGCCATACCTACCCACCCACCCCCCACCCCCATGCTCTAGTTTCATGTGTGGTTTGGACGTGCTCTGCTGTACTTGGAAAGACAGTAAGACACCCAAGCTTCTGTCCCCTCCCACAGAGAAGCAAATCAAAGTTATGGTATCTGTGGATACTATAAAACATTGTGCCTCTCATATCATTGTACCTATTTACTCATCAACAAGAACTGCAAAAAGCAAAAGTCTAGTTTCAAGCCATCCAGTTTTTCTTATCTTTACATTTCATGTGTCACCTTTCTATTTCTTACTTTATGCCCCTCCCAAGGGCTGATCCTATCTCTCTCAGCAAACAGGACATTTGAGCATATATTATGAGCTGGATGCTTTCATATATTATTTCATTTAATCCTCAGAATAATCAGTATCTTCATTTTACACAGAAATAATAGCATATTTATTGGCAATACCCGCTGAGCACAATGGTAGCTACCTTATATATGCCATGAGTAATCCTCCCTAAAAGCTGCCGCAGTAATTTATATTCCCATTTTGCAGATGAAGAAACTAAGGTTCGGCAAAAAAATGGTAGGGAACGAGTTTCTGTCCAACCTCAAAATAATCTGGGGTTGGGCCAAGCCAGACAAGGGATCCACCCTTGGAATAATACCTGAGGGAGAGAACATCAATGGTTTGGGTATAAAAATTTATTATACATAAAGAACATTACCACTAATGAATGCAGACAGACTAGGATACCATGGTATTGAATGAAGGATGGCTAATTCTTTGGAAAGTGGACAGGTTTAGGTGGCTTGGGGCCTCAAGCCACGATGACTGGTCAGCCAGATGGGAGGGCACATGCCAAACACCACAGGGCACCAGGGCATCAAGCCATTGCTCTGGGTGCCCACACTACCTTCCCTGCCTGATCTGGGGCTTTCAAAAATGGCACACCCAGAAGCAAGCAACTGAATTGAAGGAGCTCCCTAAGGTGGCTCAGGCTTGTCTTTGAAGTCACGGCAACACCATTTTAAGCAATATGTTTAATTGGATGATTTCCACAAACTATACACGAAGTTTCTAACCATCACAATTCAGTGAAGTACAAAACATTAAGTTACTGGCTGTGGGAAGAGAAGGCAGCACCAATGGGTGGCACCTTCCAATCTGGTTGTTCTAGGGCTGGGGGTAGGGGAAGGTCTTTTGTTAACCAAGCCCCTCATTTCAATGTACAAAAGAATTACTCTGATCAATATTAAATTGTATTGAAAACAAAATGGGCTAAAAAGCAAATACTACTCTATGTTGGGGTGGAAGTGGGAGGAAAGAATGAGTCCTTCAAAGCAGGAAGGGAGACAGCTGGAGGAAGGTTCTGTGGCTGTGACCCTAGATGGTCACTCACGCTGCTCCATTTTTACTTTCGGTGGTCTCAGGAAGGTCCGATTTTTCTTCTCTTTCTTCCCCTTTGTATTTGCTTGGAAGTTTCGCCAGCTGTCCACACGACCATCTCGACTTTCCTAAGCACAAAGAAGTACGAGGTGAGGAGACCAGTTAACAAGAGGAAGGACCAGAACCTGCCCTACCATCCACCAACCCTCCTGTAGTCGAGCCCAGGTCAGTCCTCTGGAATAATCAAGAGTAGAAGAGAGCAGGGCTTTTCTTCCACTCCCAAAGGCCTAGGCAAGTGTCACAGCACCCCTAGAAAGCAGGATGTGCTGCAGGTTGAAAGAGGAGAACAAAATAAATAATACTCATCACATCAACAAGGCCCCATTTGTCACTGACCTCTGGGCTAGACATTTAGTATGTCATTTCTAATTTTCACAAAGAGCTGACTATGGTGTATAAAGCCACCAGCATTTCACAAATGATGACACCGAGGCTCAGAGAAGTTACATCATTTTCTCAAAGCCATACAGCTAGCCAGCAGTACAGGCACTTTTTCCACTATACCTTTTTGCAACCACCCAAACCTGGATGGCTGATCCAAAGCCAGTATAATGCCTAGCCAGTTGTGCTTCAGAGGACCACTAAGATCTCCACCTTGTTAAAGGGGCCTCCTCATATTCTCTCTTTTCATACATGCAGTGGGACAGAAACAAAGTCATAATCTCTGGTTAGCCAACCCCTACCCTGAGTCCTAAATCCTACATAAGACCAAATGTTGCTACAATCCAGAAATTGGCCAAGCATTTGATGGATATAACCAGGATTTCAAAGAAAAGTCAAGTTCAAAAGCTATAAGTCTCTCTGCAGGCAGGACACGGGGGTCAAAAGAACCCTCGTTGCTACTAACAGACCTTTAAGTAGGGTGCTACTCCTACGTTTGCCCCCTAAATTAAATGTGCAATCCATTTTTCTTTTTCTTTTCTTTTTTTTTAGAGAAGGGGTCTCACTCTGTCACCCAGGCTAGAGTGCAGTGGCACAATCATAGCTCACTACAGCCTTGAACTCCTTAGCTCAAGCGATTTTCCAGCCTCAGCCTCCCAAGTAGCTGGGAACAGGTGTGTGCCAGCATGCCTGGCTAATTGCAATCCATTTTTCTTGAGCCCACTTGGCAGCTATGGCTACCACAATCTCTCAAAATCCTTCCAGGGATCCTCACTGCACTTACCATGGCTGCAGATGCTTCTAGGAGGCTGAGCCAGGAACAGATTCATTCTCCACAGCTCCCACTCTCCCCCACATAGCCCATTTCCCTCTGACTGTCTGCCCCACTCAGCCCTCTGAATGCCACAGGAACCAAGTTTCTTTATTCTGGAAAAAGAATCCCTGGCTGTCTTGGAAATTTACCTCAAAGTTTTTCTGCCACTCTCTTTCTCGTTTGGCTTTTTCTTGAGCTTCAATCTCTTCTTCCCTTTGTCGTTTCCTAGGAGGAAAACCAGACCATAGTATTTATAGAATACTCATAGACTGTGTTAACCATACAAGTTAAGGCATCTCATTAACAGAAGCACACATACATAGTAAATCAATTCCCTAAAAATCTATAAATATGGCTGTCTGGAAAGGGCTCAAATCCCTATGTAAATGTCTCTTTTTAAAACGTGCAAATGAGGGCCGGGCGCGGTGGCTCATGGCTGTAATCCTAGCTCTCTGGGAGGCTGAGGCAGGAGGATTGCTTGAGCCCAGGAGTTTGAGGTTGCTG
>VBSM01000529.1:17555938-17584257 GCA_008086735.1 Cheirogaleus medius
ACTAAAATAGAAAGAAATTAATTGGCCAACTAAGAATATATATAGAAAAAAAAATTAGCAGGGCATGGTGGTGCATGCCTGTAGTCCCATCTACTCTGGAGGCTGAGGCAGAAGGATTGAGCCCAGGAGTTGGAGGTTGCTGTGAGCTAGGCTGACGCCGAGGCACTCTAGTCCGGGCAACAGAGTGAGACTTTGTCTCAAAAAAAACAAAAAAGAAAGTGTAATCCGGGCGTGGTGGCTCATGCCTGTAATCCTAGCACTCTGGGAGGCCGAGGCAGGTGGATCGCTCAAGGTCAGGAGTTTGAAACCAGCCTGAGCAAGAGCAAGACCCGGTCTCTACTAAAAATAGAAAGAAATTAATTGGCCAACTAAAAATATATAGAAAAAATTAGCCAGGCATGGTGGCGTATTCCTGTAGTCCCAGCTGCTTGGGAGGCTGAGGCAGAAGGATTGCCTGATCCCAGGAGTTTGAGGTTGCTGTGAGCTAGGCTGACACCACAGCACTGTAGCCCTGGCAACAGAATGAGACTGTGTCTCAAAAAAAAACAAAAAAAAACAAAGTGTAGTATTTATCAGTACTTCATTCCTGTTTTATGGCTGAATAATATTCCACTGTATGCTTATACCACAATTAATTTACCCATTCATCAGTTGATGGACATTTGGGTTGTTTCCACCTTTTGGCTATTTTGAAATACTGCTGCTATGAACATGCATGTACATGTATTTGTTTGAGTACCTGTTTTCAACTTTGTGGGGGTTTGTACCTTGAAGTGAAATTGCTGAGTCATGTGGCAATTCTATATTTAATTTTCTGAGCAAATGCCAAGTTGTTTTCCACCATGACTGATCCATTTTACATTCCCACAAGCAATGTACAAGGGTTACAATTTCTCCACATTGTCACTGTTATTTCCTTTTTTATTATTAATAATTATATCGTCGTAGTGTGTAGATGGATCTTTTCCACAAACTCAGCAAGATCTTCCACTGGATGTTCAGCCTAGGAGATGATCAAGAAACAGCAGTATCTGAGAACTAGAAACAGTTTCTGAAACTGGACTGGCACTTAAAGATCATCTAGAAACACACCAAACTATTATTACTAGGTTGGAGGCCTATAAGATCATTATTTCCATCATTCTACTTTTCTGTTTTTCCAAATTTTCTGCAATGAAAATTTGCTCTGCAGACATGTCTTCCCATTTAAGTAATACAAACCAGGAATGGTATTTTCCCAGCCAAAGGAAGATCAATAAAACCAGTTCTGCTGGACGCAGTGGCTCAGGCCTTTGGGAGGAGGCAGCCAAGGAACTGCTTGACGCCAGGAATTGGAGACCAGCCTGAGCAAGTGTGAGACCTCCCCCCGCCCATCTCTACAAAAAATAGAAAAATTAGCCAGGCGTGGTGGCACCGGCCTGTAGTCCCAGCTACACGGGGGGAGGGAGAAGAGTGGGAGGAGGCTGAGGCAGGAGAATTGCTTGAGCCCAGGAGTATGAGGTTCCTTTGAGTTATGATGACGCCACCGCACTCTAGCCCCAGAAACAGAGCGAGACTCTGCCTCAAAAACATAAAAAAATAGCCAGGCGCAGTGGCTCACGCCTGTAATCCTACCACTCTGGGAGGCTGAGGCGGGTGGATAGCTCAAGGTCAGGAGTTCATAACCAGCCTGACCAAGAGCAAGACCTGTCTCTACTAAAAATAGAAAGAAATTAATTGGCCAACTAAAATATATGGAAAAAAATTAGCCGGGCATGGTGGCACATGCCTGTAGTCCAGCTACTTGGAAGGCTGAGGCAGGAGGATCACTTGAGCCCAGGAGATTGAGGTTGCTGTGAGTTAGGATGACGCCACGGCACTCTAACCGGGGCAACAGAGTAAGACTCTGTCTCAAAAAAAATAAAAAAATTAAAAATAAATAAATAAAAATTAAAAAATAACGACTTTAGGATTAGAATCGTGGGCTGGAGGTGGACGCCACGCTTCATTCTGATGGGTCCAAGAGCCGAAATTTCGGCTCTGACACTCTCCTCATCCCCCTCTGCAACCTCCTCTGTGCTATTATTCTCGCCAATGCTTTTGGCCACTTATTAGCGGTTGGCTAAAATAGGTCCACCTCTTGCTCAGGATTCGCTGTGAGCTCCCGGAACCCCGCCTCCTCTCTCCCATGATTCGCTACTTCTGTGTTCATCCCGCCCCTCCATCGAACAGATTGGGTGCTTGGCCATCCTCGTCAATAGCGCGTTCATAGAGGCTGTTGCCGCAGTGACCCGAGAGGAGAAGCCCTGGCAACTATGGCAGTCTCGGTGTTGGCGGTGCGGTCACGGCTTGGTATGTGGGGCGTGAAGGCTATCCAAGCCCGAGGCTTCGGCTCGGATCAGGTACGCAGCAGCAGTGTCCGCTGCCCCAACCCTGAACGCGGATTCCATCTTCCCTTCCGCACCTTTAGCTATGTCCTCATCTCTCCTCAGGCCGAGCATACCGACAGGGGCGCGGGCTCGATTCGGGAAGCTGGTGGGGCCTTCAGTAAGAGAGAGCAGGCGGAAGAGGATCGATATTTCCGGTGAGGTCCACCAGATCCCAAGTACATCCCTACATCTCCCAGGGCCTTCCAGTCCAAGGCACCCTGCCTGGTTCCTTGGAGCGGTCCAACCCCCAGCAGAATTCCCAAACCCATCACAACCTAACACTTGAGGACCCCGACCGTTGCCACCTATAGGGCGCTCCCAATCCCCTGCTAAACAGTCCCAGGGCCCCCAAACTCAAACCATTTCCACCGGCGGGTCTCCAGAACTTTCAACCCATGGCTCAACTCCTTTATCAATTACCATCTCCCCCTGCATGGAGTTCCCCCCATCTGCGAAACGCTCCCATTTTCTTCACGCAGTGTCTAGATCTGACCGTCCAATACTCGCAGGCCCTCTGAGCCCGACTTCCTCGGCTTTCACCCTCCTATCACCCACTCTACGCTTTTTCTCCGCCACACGCCTTAGCTTGGCAAGCCCACGTTCATTCCCTAAAGCTTCAGACCTTCTCCGCCGTTTCTAGATCCTCATGCGTGTCCAACTCCGCCAGAGTGGGTGGGTCCTAGGAGCTGGTAGAACCTGCTTATGGTTGGACTCCAGCCCCTCCTGGAGACTTTGGCCCTACTCAGCCCAGCCCAGATCCTGGGCTGTAGATTTCTCTCTCTCTTAGAAGTAGGAAGTGGGCTGGACCTATCTACTCCCTTTCCCGGCCCTGAGTTATCTTTAATTGACTTTTGTCTACACTGGCGAGCAGCGAGGAACTAATCTTCCTTCTGCTTGTTATTGAGAATTGTCACATGTGGCGCCTGCCTTACCAGAGAGCCAAGGTACAGCCCTTAAAGACCGTGTAGTTGGGCCTCTACATTTTATAGTTAAGGAAAACTGAGAGCTAAATGTGGCTGAGCCAACATTTTATTTTAATCTAGTCGCTTCTTGACACCTAGATTGAACTGCCAAGTACTGCCTATGCAAGAGACTCCTCCTTTTTTGGCCCTTACAGTGGGCCACACATTTCTCTAGGCAAAGAAAGCCCTAGATAAATTGGGATAGGAGATGGATATTTGTCCTTTAACCAAATCCCTTTCTCTCTCTCCCTCCTTTTTGCTCCTTTTTTCCCCTAGAAAGGCACTCAGGTTCTCTGGGTTGTTCCTCCAATAAGGTGCTGGGGACTTAGGTTACATCTCTCTGGAGTTTTCAATTTTAAAGAGGAATCTGAAAGGAATCGCTCCTTAATGATGGAGTTTCAGGCATTAGCACAAGGAAAATGGAATCATTTTGGTCATTTCCTTAAGATGCTACACTGCAATTTAAGATGGGGATTATGGGTTAAAAGAGGATGACCAGCCAGACTCCATGGTATTAGGACTCCTGTACTTTGCCATAGGTATTGCAGGTTATGCTTAGAGATCTCTTTAGAGTAAAGGATTGAGATTAAACTCTGAGTCACTGTGTCCTCATAGGTCACAGACTAGAGAACAACTGGCAGCCTTGAAAAAACACCATGAAGATGAGATTGGTCATCATAAGAAGGAGATTGAGCGCCTGCAGAAAGAAATTGAGCGACATAAAAAGAAGATCAACTCGCTAAAAAACGATGATGATTAAGTGCACACAGTTCCCCATAGAATGGCACATATCATTGCCCACTTCTATGTAGACATAGTTCTGGTTTAATTACTATTGTGTGCCACTAACAGATTCTAATAAATTGTCATCAGTGAAATGTGTCTGATGCCTTCTGTGTGGAAGGGGGTAGAGGGACAGACACTACTGGACCGCCAAAATGAAATAGGTCCCTCCAACAGGGAGTTAACAATCAAAGCACAATGTGATAAGTGCTGTGAAACAACATGGAGGCAAGGAGGAGTAAGTGTGACATCTGACACAGACAAGGGATTCCTCCTCAGTCTAGTTAGAAGCATTCAGAGAAAGCTTAAAGGATAAATCCCAATCCAAAGCACAAAGGCCAGGAGCAAACTGGAGAACAGAGAGGGATCATTGCTTCAAAAGATGCAATTCAAGGTACCATCATTAATAATACCATTCAGCATTTATAATAATGGTTTAGAGTACTCCTCGTATGAACTAGTCATCTTTGTTCTAATTTTGCAGATTGAGAGAACTGGAATTAGAAATCATGTATTGCCTGCGGTCACTCAATACATTGAAGTTGAGACTTACATCCAGGTTTTGTGACTACTAATCAAGTCTATTAATAGCAGAAAATCAGAATTATTTTGTAGGTTATATTTTGCTTTGCCAAGTGTGTTCTTGTTTCAAATTAGACTTTAAGGCCTACTTTAACTAAATTTTTTTTTTTTTTTTTTTGGAGACAGTCTTGCCCTGTCCCCCAGCTAGAGTGCAGTGACATTATCATAACTCACTATAAGCTCAAACTCCTGAGCTCAAGGGTTCCTCTCACCTCAGCCTCCCAGAGTGCTAGGATTATTGGCAGGCTAGAGCCACTGTGCTAGCCTTAACTAAATTATTATTCAAACTCATTGTGTTAACTCCTCTAGACAAAAAAACTTGAGGTGATATATAGGCCATTTAGAAAAACATTTTCATTTCACGAGTTCAGTATATTATTTGCCCAGAATTGTGATGAGTCATTTGTTACAAGACCCTATCTCACAAAGGCCCTTAGGGCCATGGAATGATAAAAATTGAAGAAGTCATTGGCCTTGCCCATATAGATAATACACTAGATGGCTGTTTCCAAAACTTGCTTGCCTGTTAAACTGTACATTTTGAATTATAATGCTGCTGTTGGGAGGTTTATAGATGTTCCTGAGGTGTGAGTGCTGAGATTCAAGTGTCCAACAACAAAATTACCTCAAAGATTAAGTTCAAGAAATTATCATCTTGAGGTTAGGATTGATAATAAAAAAAATAAGGGAAGAAAAAAAAGAAATGATCATACTAAGTGAAATGCCTTTTTTTAAAACTTTACAACAGGCCGGGCGTGGTGGCTCATGCCTGTAATCCTAGCACTCTGGGAGGCCGAGGCGGGTGGATTGCTCAAGGTTAGGAGTTCAAGACTGGCCTGAGCAAGAGCGAGACCCCCGTCTCTACTATAAATAGAAACAAATTAATTGGCTAACTAAAATATATATATATAAAAAAATTAGCCGGGCATGGTGGCGCATGCCTGTAGTCCCAGCTACTTGGGAGCCTGAGGCAGGAGGATCGTTTGAGCCCAGGAGTTTGAGGTTGCTGTGAGCAAAGCTGATGCCACGGCACTCTAGCCCCGGCAACAGAAGTGAGACTCTGTCTCAAAAAAAAAACAACAACTTTACAACAGTACAAAATTTGAAAAGCTTAAAGATTAGGAAGAAGTTGTAACAAACATCTCCCATTTGGCATATTTATAACCAAAAAACAAGACATACAAAATCCCCTAAATTTGTAGATGATAGTATTTTTGTGACTTCTTATAATTAACAGTTGGCCTTATTAGGAATGATGTTCCTAGTGACAAAAAAAAACCAAAAACGAATGATGTTCCTGAGCTGATTTCTCAATAGAGATGTGCCATTGCACTATATTTCATTTTAAATAAAAATCAGTCTAATGATAATTGAACAAAACAAGCAAAAAGTTGGAAGAAAGTACAGATGAAAGAATCATAGCTTGAATTCTTAAAAAGATTAAATAAATAATTTTTGGAGCAGGCTAATTTGAAAATGGTAACTCATGGTCTTTTTGTTATGATTTACCTGTAGTTAATTTTTCTATCATGCTGCAATAAAAGCAAGATGTAAGTATTGAGTAATATCACAAATATATGTTAAAACTCTAAGTTAATTTATGTGATGTGAACCAGTAACCGTAGAAAAATAGCCTAGGTCATAAATTTCACCTGCGACCCTGAAGCACCCCAGGTGGTTCTTAAAATCAGGCAAGTTTGGAAAACACTACAATAGGTATAGCAGTGGTTTCACAAGTAATGTCAGCATCACCTGGGGACCTGTTAGAATGCAAATTCTCTGGCACCACCACAAAACTACTGAAATGGGGTGTTCAACCCAGCAATCTTACCCTTCCAGTTGATTCTGTTATGCACTGAGATTTAAGGACTATTGTAGTACAGGTAGTTTCTCATGGAAACTGCTGACAATTCTTGAATAAATAACGCTTTTATAAAGGCAGGTTATTAAGTATAAAAAATTATACACATTTAATATAGTACTTAATACAAATGCTACTTTAGGATTTAGAAATAAAAATATGTTAAGAATTTTGTTGTATGAAACATTAACATTTTAGAACATAGCATTCCGCAGAATACAATTTGGGAAATACTTCACTAGTTTATTGCATTAGTTAAAATCCTTTTTGTTTACATGTAACAGAAACCAGCACTGGCTATTAATTTATTGGAAGAATAGAGGCTAGTGTCTCACAAAAACTCAAGAAGACTTGAACAAACAAGACTTGGGAAAGGAAGGAACCAGAGTAGCTCCGTGAACTGCAGGAGCAGGTCTGTCTAAGCAGCTTCCAAACCATCTGTATCAGAATCATTGGGGTGCTTGTTTTTTTGTAAGAGGTCTGTGAAGTTTTATGCAATGGAATTATTTAACAATTGCATAACAATATATGAGCACGTTACAATTATTTGCTCATTAAATCTCAGGATGTTTTTGGCAAATAGGTCCTTTACATTAGTTTAATTTTTTTTTCTTTTTTTGTATTTAAAAAATAAATTTTTTCCCCCTCTGTCTACCTGGCCTTAGCACAGACCCCATAGGTTAAGGGTTCAGGCCCACAGACTGCCCCCATTTCAGACTTCAATCCCAAGTGCAGGCCTCCAGAACTTCTCACCACCACCACCCCACCCCCACTAAAATTGGAGGTCCCAAACCCCTTCTTAATGTTCCATTATTTGTTAGAGCAGCTCACAGAACTCAGGGAAACATTTTCCTTATGTTTACTGTTTTATTATAAAGGATACAACTTGGGAACAGCCAGATGAAGAGATACATAAGGCAAGAGATTGTGGAGGGTGGCAACCCTGGAGCTTCCATGCCCCCCCAGAACCCACCCTCCAAGTACCCTCACAGTGTTCAGCAACCTGGAAACCTAGTTTAATTTCATAACCAAAGGAACTGAAGCAGGGAAGTTACTATGAAGTAACTTTCACGAGGTCACACTATCGGGTTTCTGCTGATCAAGGTCTTTACTTCAGAACTCTTGCTCCCACAACCTTGAGTTGGAGTTCCAATGTAATGGTATAGCTATTATCTCCCTCCTCCATGTGGAACAAATCAGAGGATATGCATGGACAGCTGGGGATGGGTGGTAAAAGCAAAGGCTCTTGGCAATAAATGTGGAAGTGCTGGTGTTGGTGCTGGCATTGGCTTTTTGGCTGTGACATAAACCCCATCACATGTCTATGCATGCCTACATGATGCCAACACACATTTGCAATAGAGCCTAGTTTGAGATTTTCACACTGTTAAGTCTAATTTGTAGCTCTCAGCACAGGCTGCACATTGAAATACCTGAAAAGCTTTATAAATAAAACCTCAGGGCTGGGCAGGGTGACTCATGCCTATAATCCTAGCACTTTAGGAGGCCCAGGGAGGAGGATCACTGGAGCCCAGGAGTTCGAGGTTACAGTGAGCTGTGATCACGCCACTGTACTCCAGCCTGGGCAACATAGCGAGACTCTTGTCAATAAATAAATAAATAAATAAACCTCAGGAGTAATGAAATCCAAATCTCTAAGATTGGAGCCTGGGCATCAGTACAGGCATACCTCCTTTTATTGTGCTCACTTTATTGAGCTTCAAGGATAACTGCATTTTTTACAAATTGAAGGTTTGTGGCAACCCTGCATCAAGCAAGTCTGTTAATGCCACTTTTCCAACAGCCTGTGCTCACTTCATCTCTCAGTGTCACATTTTGGTAATTCTCATAATATTTCAACCTTATTTTTACTATTATTCTATCTGTTATGGTGATCTGTGATCAGTGATCTTTGGCATTACTATTGTAATTGTTTGGGGGCGCTGCGAACTGCACCTATATAAGATAGCGAACTTAATTGATAAATGTATGTTCTGACTGTTCCACTCACTGGCCATTCTGCCATCTTTCTCCCTCTCCTAGTCCCTGAGACACAACAATATTAAAATTGAGCCAATTAAGAACCCTACAATGGCCTCTAAGTGTTCAGGAGAAAGGAAGAGTCACATGTCTCTCACTTTAAATCAAAAGCTAACAATGATTAAGCTTAGCTAGGAAGTCATATCAAAAGTTGGAACAGGTCAAAAGCTAGGCCTCTTATGCCAAATAGCCAAGTTGTGAATGCAAAGGAAACATTCTTGAAGAAAATTAAAAGTGCTACTCTAAAGAATACGTGAATGACAAGAGAGCAAAACAGCCCTGTTCCTGATACGGAGAAAGTTTTAGTGGTCTACATGGAAGATCAAACCAGCCATAACATTGCCATAAATAAGCCAAAACCTAATCCTGAGCAAAGTGGTAACTCTATTCAATTCTAGAAAGGCTGAGAGAAGTAAGGAAACTACAGAAGAAAAGTTGGAATCTAGCAAACTTCAGTTAGTTCATGAGGTTAAAGAAAAGAAGCTGTCTCCATAACATTATGAAAGTGTAAGGTGAAGCAGCAAGTGCTGATGGAGAAGCTGCAGCAAGTTATCCAGATGGTCTACCTAAGGTCTTTGATGAAGGTGGCCACACTAAACAACAGATTTTCAATGTAGATGAAACAGCTTTATAGTGAAAGATGCCATCTAGAAATTTTATAGCTAGAGAGGAGAAATCAATGCCTGGCTTCAAAACTTCAAAGAACAGTCTGACTCTCTTGTTAGGGGCTAATGCAGCTGGTGACTTTAGTTGAAACCAATGCTCATTTACCATTCGGAAAATCCTAGGGCTCTTAAGAATTATGGTAAATCTACTCTGCCTGTGCTCCATGAATGGAACAACAAAACCTGGATGATAGCACATTGGTTTATAGCATGGTTGGACTGAATATTTTAAGCCCACTGCTGAGACCTAGTGTTTAGGAAAAAAAAAAGATTCCTTTCAAAATATTACTGCTCATTGATAATGCATCTGCCCACCCAAGAGCTCTGATGGAGATATACAAAGAGATTAATGTTGTTTTCATGCCTGCTAACCAACATCCTTTCTGTAGCCCATGGATCAAGGAGTAATTTCAATTTTCAAGTCTCATTACTTAAGAAGTACATTCCTACATAGTGATTCCTTTGATGGATGTGGGCAACGTAAACTGAAAACCTTCTGGAAAGGATTTGCCATTAAGAACATTTGTGATTCATGGGAGGAGGTCAAAATATCAACATTGAGCTGGGAGTAGTGGCACACACCTGTAGTCCAAGCTACCAGCTACTCAGGAGGCTGAGGCAGAAGGATCAATTGAGCCCAGGTTCAAGGCTGTAGTACACTGTAATCATACCTGTGAACAGCCACTGCACTCCAGCCTGAGCATCATAGCGAGACTCTGTCTCTTAAAAAAAATGAATAAATAAATAAACATTAACTCAAGTTGGGAAGATGTTGATTTCCAACCCTCAGGGGTGATTTTGGGGCACTTTAGGGTGATTCAAGACTTCAGTGGAGGAAGTAATTGTAAATGTGGTGGAAATAGAGAACTAGACTGAACTGCTGCAATCTCATGATGAAACTTGGGCAGATCAAGAATTCCTTCTTATGGATGAGCAAATAATTTCTTTTAGACAGAATCTGCTCCTGGTGAAGATGCTATGAACATTGTTGAAATCACAACAAAGGATTTAGAATATTATGTTAACTTAGTTGATAAAGTAGCAGCAAGTTTTGAGAGGGTTAACTCCAATTTTTTTTTGTTTTTTTTTGAGACAGGGTCTCACTCTGTTGCCCTGCCTAGAGTGCAGCGTCATTATCATAGCTCACTACAACCTCTAACTCCTGGGCTCAAGCCATCCTCCTGCCTCAACCTCCTGAGTAGCTGGGACTACAGGTGTGCACCAACATGCCCAGCTATTTTTTCTATTTTTTGCAGAGATAGGGTCTCGCTCTTGCTCAGGCTAGTCTCAAAGTCCTGGCCTTAAGCAGTCCTCCTTCCTCGGCCTCCCAAAGTGCTAGGATTACAGGCATGAGCCATAGCACCCGGCCATGACTCCAGTTTTGAAAGTTGTTCTACTGTGAGTAAAATGCTATCAAATAGCATTGCATACTACAGAGAAATCTTTCCTGAAAGGAAGAGTCAATTGTTGCAGCGAACTTCATTGTTGTCTTATTTTAAGAAATAGCCTAGCAGGGAATGGTGGTATGCAACTGTACTCCTAACTACTCAGGAGGCTAAGGTAGGAGGTTGCTAGAGACCAGGAGTTGGAGGCTGCAGTGAGGTATGACGGCAATCCACATGGAGGCAAGACCCTCCACCAGCAGAAAGACTATGACTCACTGAAGGCTCAGATGATTGTTAGCATTTTTTTTAGGAATAAAGTATTTTTAAATTAAGGTATGTACATTGTGTTTTTAAACATAATGCTATTGCATACTTAAAAGACTCTAGTATAGCACAAACATAACTTTTCTTTTTTTCCTTTCCTTTTTTTTTTTTTCTTGGAGGGAGTCTCACTCTGTTGCCCGGGCTAGAGTGCCGTGGCGTCAGCCTAGCTCACAGCAACCTCAAACTCCTGGGCTCAAGCAATCCTTCTGCCTCAGCCTCCCGAGTAGCTGGGACTACAGGCGTGCGCCACCATGCCCAGCTAATTTTTTTTTCTATATATTTTTAGTTGTCCAGCTAATTTCTTTCTATTTTTTTTAGTAGAGACAGGGTCTCGCTCTTGCTCAGGCTGGTCTCGAACTCTTGAGCTCAAACAATCCACTCACCTCAGCCTCCCAGAGTGCTAGGATTACAGGTGTGAGCCACCGTGCCCGGCCCAAACATAACTTTTATATGCATTTTATATGCACTTCTCAGTGTGCACTTCTCTTTGTGTGACTCACTTTATTTGCTGTGGTATGGAACTGAACCCACAATATTTCAGAGGTATGCCTGTAATTTCAAAAAGCTCCCCTGGTTTTTCCAATATGTGATTAGAATTGAGCACCACTGGTATGCGGCATATGGTTGGGCAGGTTGTTCACTGCACAAGGACACCAGACTGAGGGGAGTAGGGATCACTGAAATTCAGTCTGCACTCTGCTCACCAAGCAGTGTACCATCTTTTGAAAGTGGCATCTGTTCTGAAAAATAGTCACCTTTTGCCTAATTCCCACAAAGAGGACCTGGGGTCTTTCCCCTATTCTTGGATATGCATCGTTGCATATCCTAATATTCCATTTTCATCTTTTTACAAAATGCACTCAGTGAAATTATATTTAACATCTACTATATGCGGGGTGCCTGGTATTCACTGGGGATACAACAAAATAATCATAGCTTCTGTCCTTATGGAACACATAGCCTTTTGGGAAAGACAAGTGATTAAAACAGGGAATTAAACAATGTGAGAAGTGCTCTAATGGGGGTGAGTACAAAGCACTGTGGAAGGAAACTGGACAGGCACTCCACCCAGACCTGCTGCTCAAAAGGACCTCATGGTGGAAGAGATGTACCAGTGGCCAGGTAAAAGGGAGGGGGTGGCATTCAAGGCTGAGTAACAGCGTTTGAAGAAGGCTAGCATTGAAAGAGACCATGGGTTATTGAAGAATTGACAATAATTCAGACCATATGATGCATGGAGGAGGATCAGGGAGGAGGCAGTAGGGAGGTTGATTCTATCAATTTTCCAAGGGCTGGGTTGGCCACATGCAAGCTTAATTGCTGGGTCCCCTTCCTCGGTGCTTTTCCTTCCCTCCTCTTCCAGTCCTCCCTCTCTCCCTCCCTTCCCTCTCCTTGTTAGGTACAATCCTTTGTTAGAGCACAAAATGCACAAAATACCTAAACCACTTATACCATACCTCCAGGAATCTATATTTTGAGCACTGGAAAGAGCAAAAGTCTTGGGAACAGGCAAAGGAACAAAGAAGCATGGAGCATGCCGCCACTTCATTTAGTGCCACCTGGCACATCCTCACAATTAGCACGTATTTCACAGATTCCTCATTGCTCACCACTATCTCTGTTTAATTGAGATTAAATTCACATAACACAAAATTAATCATTAACCATTTAAAGTGTAAAATTAAGTGGAATTCAGTATACTCACAATGTTGTGCAAACATTATTTCTATCTATTTTGAAGACATTTTCGCCACCCAAAAGGAAACTCCCTACCCATTAAGCAGTCACTCTCCATTCCCCACTCCGCTCAGCCCCTGGCAACCTCTACTTGGCTTTCTGTCTCTATGGACTCGCCTATTCTGAATGTATTTTATAAATGGAGTCATACAATATGTGATGATTTATGTCTGGCTCCTTTCACTAAGCATGATGTTTGCAAGGTTTATCCAAAGTGTAGCATGTATCAGTGCTTCATTCCTTTTTTTTTTTTTTGTAGTAGAAGGAGCCAGGCAATGGCTAGTCTTTATTGGAAAGAAGAAACTTTACAGCACATTTCATTTTGAGTAAATTAAATTTACTCAAATTTACTGTAGGGGCTCAGTGTGCCAACTGGTGGGGCACCAGTTTGTAATGGGTTCCACAATTAGGGAATTGCTGGGTCTCGCCTTTGTGCAGCCAGACCCAAATGATGGCACTATTGTCATCTTCACAGGTACAGCCCACTATTTGCTTGTCAGTGATGGAAGGGACTAAATTAGGGTCTTTCCTGGTGCCTGAAGCTGCATTTGGGGGTATCATATTGTATGGGTCCAGTCCCTTCCATGCAGCCATCAAGACCTCCCTCTCCGGCCCAGTTGCCTTCTCAGTTGCCTGCTCATCATCAGTAGGAACACCACCTCCAGAGACCATGGAGCACACCGCAGCAGGCGCATTGGGCCTGCAGGCTCTCAAGGGCCTGCGTGGCCAGCCCTCCAGCTCCATGAAGTAGCCTTAAAGCCATCACCTTCATTCCTTTTTCATGGCCAAATAGTATTCCATTGCACGGGTTTATCAGTTTTGGTTATCCGTTCATCAGCTGATGGACATTTGGCTCGTTTCCACCTTTTGGCTATTGTGAATAGTGCTGCTATTAGCATTCCTGTTTGAACACTTGTTTTCTTTAGGATACATACTGAGGAGTGGAATTACTGGGTCATTTGGTAATGCTATGTTTAAATCATTGAAGAACCACCAAATTGTTTTCCAAAACAACTGCAGCATTTTTTATTCCCACCAGCAATGTACAAGGGTTCTGGTTTTGCTACATACTGGCCAACACTTATTATATCTGACTTTCTGATTCTAGCCATCCTAGTGGATACAAAGTGGTATCTTATTATGGTTTTGATTTGCATTTCTCTAATAACTAATAATGTTGAGCATCTTTACATGTGCTTATTGGCCATTTGTTTATCTTTTTTGGAGAAATAGCTATTTAAGTCTTTTGTCTATTTTAATTGAGTTATTTGTATATTTGTTGTTGAGTTATAATAATTCTTTATATGTTCTGAATACTAGATCCTTATCATATATTTAATTTGCCAAAATTTCCTCCCATATTGGGTTGCCTTTTGACTTTCTTAATAATACGCTTTGGGGTTTTTTAAATTATTATTATTGTTGTTGATGTTGTTAGAGACAGGCTCTCACTTTGTCACGAAGGCTGGAGTGCAGTGGTGTGATCATTCATTTTTGAAGCTTACAGAATGTGAGGGAAGCAAAATATAAAGAAGTAAGTATACATATTAGGTGGAAGAAAATTAAAGCAGGGTAAAAGGACATAAAGTGGCTGGAAGGTAAACTATTTTATATAGTATGATCTGATAAGGTTGTGACATTATATACAGAGTTAGCTGATAAGGAGATGCCTTAGAATATAATATAATAACATGAGTTAGGAAGATACAGAGCATTCCAAGATGAGGTCTAATAGCAAAGCCCCTGACACAAGAGTGGTTTGACATGGACAAAGAACAGCAAAGTGACCAGCATAGCTGGAGCAGAATGAGCAAGGAGGAGAGAAATAGGAAATAATGGGGTGAGAGGTATATGTGGGGTTGCACATCCTGTAGCAAAATTTCCATTTCTGGACACTCCATTCCATTCCATTTGGATTTATGCAAATTGACTGACTTTGGCCTGGTCTTACCAAGAAAAATAAATACTTCAAGTTAATGAGTAAAGAACCAAATGAGGTAGTTAAAAGAGCTTGGATGAGATGAGAAATCCTGGCTCTAATCCTCATTCTGCCACTGCCTTACATTCTGACCTTGAGCAAGGGTGTATGTGAGCAGGGATGAGCAAGAGGATAAGGAAGTAAAGGATGAAAAGAAGACACCAGACTATCATGGGGCTTTAAAGGCCATGTTAAGAAATCTTGACCTTGTCCAGGAGCTTCACACTCAGGTTCCTACAGAGGCCAGGCAGGTAACGTAAATGAGACAAGTGTCCCATTTGTTACTGTTATGGGAACTGAGACCTGCAAAAGACAAGCCCAGTTACTAAGTCTGGCTGATGGCCCCTAGAATGCAGATTTGATGTTGCCAGATCTGCCTGTTTTCTAAGAGAATTCATGAATTGGAGAATTTATGTGAAATCTCTCATCAATTTTTAAATCTTAGTAAGTCATTTAAACCCAGAGGATTGAATAATATATATTAGCAAACCAAATTAAGATCCATTGCATGTCCAACTACAACCAGGACAATGTGAGCCAGAAAGGTTTTTTTTCTTATTTTTTAAAAAATTTTTGTGGCCGGGCACAGTGGCTCACGTCTGTAATCCTAGCACTCTGGGAGGCCCAGGCAGGAGGATCGCTCGAGTTCAAGACCAGCCTGAGCAAGAGCGACAACCCATCTCTACTAAAAATAGAAAGAAATTAGCTGGACAACTAAAAATATATAGAAAAAATTAGCCAGGCATGGTGGTGCATCCCTGTAGTCCCAGCTACTTGGGAGGCTGAGGCAGCAGGATTGCTTGAGCCCAGGAGTTTGAGGTTGCTGTGAGCTAGGCTGACACCATGGCACTCTAGCCCAGGCAACAGAGTGAGATTCTGTCTCAAAAAAAAAAAAAAAAGGCAAAAAAAAAAAAAAATTGGGGGGACTGCAAACTAGTAAAACCTCTGTAGAAAGTAATATGGAGATATCTCAAAGAGCTATAAGTAGAACTACCATTTGATCCAGCAATCCCATTACTGGGAATCTACCCAGAGGAAAAAAAGACATTCTATAAAAAAGACATCTGCACTAGAATGTTTATAGCAGCACAATTCGCAATTGCAAAGATGTGGAAACAACCCAAGTGCCCATCATTACATGAGTGGATTAATAAAATGTGGTGTATATACACTATGGAGTTTTTTACTCAGCCACAAAAAACAATGGTGATCTAGCATCTCGTATTATCCTGGATAGAGCTGGAGCTCATTCTACTAAGTGAAATATCCCAAGAATGGAAAAACATGCACCACATGTACTCACCATCAAATTGGTATTAACTGATCAACACTTAAGTGCACATATAGTAATAACATTCATCGGGTGTCGGGCAGGTGGGAGGGGGGAGGAGGGGATGGGTATATACACACCTAACGGGTGTGGTGCACACTGTCAGGGGGATGGACATGCTTGAAGCTCTGACTTGGGTGGGGCAAAGGCAATATATGTAGCCTAAACATTTGTATCCCTGTAATGTGCTGAAATAACAAAAAAAAAAAAAAAAAAAAAACCAGATAAACTTCATTAAGAACTCTGTGTTTAAAGAGTTAGTAAGGCTCTAAAAACCCTTAGTGCAATCTTTATGAGAGCTATTGTGGCTTTTGCAGAAGTACAGTGTTACTGTGTATCTTCAAACATGTAGAAAATTTGAATATCAATGTGTCTTCTATCTAAATAAAATAATTGTTAACATAAAAAATAAATAAAATTTTGCATAGAGGGCTTTCCTATGAAAACCAGAAAACCTGCCAGACAAATTCTAAAAGACCTGTATCACTCAAGAGTTTTGTGCCCAGTAGTCACTTGCTCAGAGTATTTTCGGATGTGTTTATTTATCTGAGCTATTTATATGTCCTTCTGTCTCATGACCTGTTTGATCCTGGCAGCCGGATTTTGGGCATTGTACTCTGTACTCTCCAGATCCCCGCCCCACCCACACCCTCACCCAAGCACAGTGCCAGGCCCAACTTCGGCATCAATAATGTTCAAAGAAACAAACTGTTTAAGGATTTACAATTAGCATCAAGAGTCTTAAATAGGCCAGGTGCGGTGGCTCATCCCTATAAGTCCATCATTTTGGGAGGCTAGCTGGGAGGATCACTTCAGGCCAGGAGTTCGAGAACAGCCTGAGCAACATAGTTAGATGCCCATCTCTACAAAATAATAATAAATATATAAATGAAAAAGAAAATTAGCCGGATGTGGTGGCACCTGGCTGTGGTTTCAGCTACTCCGGAGGCTGAGGCCTGGGGAGGGTTGCTTGAGCCCTCAAGGAGTTAGTTGCAGGTTGCAGTGAGTTATGATCACCCCACTGCACTCTAGCCTGGGTGACTGAGCTATGCGCTGTCTCTAAAAAAAAATAAAAAATAAAATAAATAAAAGAAGAAAAACACATGAACACAGACAGTAGATTGGTGGTTACCAGAAGCTGGGAGGGGGAGGAGGAGGGAGGGTAGAGGGAGGAGGGAGATGGGAGAAAGAATATAAATGTATTTATTACCACTGAGCTGTACACTTAAAAATGATAAAGATGATAAGTTATATGTGTATATTTTATCGCAATACAATTAAATTTAAAAAACAAAAGAAGAAAAAGGAAAAGAAAAATAACAAGCGGGCGAGGCATTCCCAATCCCTTCCTGCGGAGGCGGGGCCGCCCGCCGCGGTTCACACCAATCAGAGCCCGGTTGATAGGCAGAGCCGGGAGAACTCGGAGACATTCCCCGCCCATCAAACAGCCACGGGGATTCGCTGCTGTAATCGGCCTGGAAACCCGCCTGGGCCTATCCGGCGAGCCGTTGAGGGCTACTATTGGCTGCCAAGAAACCCTGCTCCTCTCCCTGCTCATTGGCCGCCGCGGTTTACGAAAGAGGAGCCTGTTGCTGAGCAAGAAGTGCGTGCTGCAGTTTTCGCTGAAGAGACGTTTGGTCTGAAACCATACCGGGCGCTCACGGGTCAAAAAACAATCCTAGCCACCATTTATTAAGCTGCTACTAAATGGCCAGGCTCCGTGCTCCGAACATTTAAATAGTAATGGTTATAGCCACCTTTCTTGAACACCCACTATCTGCCAGTCACTGAGCTTTGAAATAAGAATAGTAACAATATAAATAATAACTACAGTTTATTGAGCACTTAATCTGCATCAAGCCTTATTAAGGGGCTTGTGTGCATTAGTTCTCCTCCCAACAGCCCCATGGAGGTAACTGGTGCCCATTTTACACAGCAGGAAACAGGTTCAGAGAGGTGAAGTGACTTGCCCATGTTCTCATAGGGAGGGTTGGAACTGGAACCTTCAACTCGGATATCTCGATTCCAAGTCCAGCCTTTTCTGGGAGAGGATGGGGGTACGGAAATCTTTGGGAGATAGGGAGGGGTATGACAGGGTAGTGGCAAGGGCCAGGGACGTTGCTTCAGGGTCGGGCCTCAGGGTGGCTCTCTGAGTCTGGGATGTTTAGAGCCTCTGGGCATGGAGCGGTGGGAGGAGACAAGAAAAAAAGGAGTCGTTGTTTTCTCTGGAAATGTGAGGCTCCTGAGGCAACCTATTAAGGTGTAAGTGGCCTTAGACTGGGGGCCAGCACTTCAAGATTCTAGTCTCCACTCTGGCCAACTTGCTGGGGGACATTGGGCAAACTCCTTCTCTCTGTGAGAGGGAGTAAGCAATGGGAAGTGCATTCGGCCTGTGAAGTCTTTGGGGAGTCTGGTCCTTGCTGGCAGCAGGGAGAATCTTCAACAACCGCAAGATCTTTACTCAACTGTTGCCTGGCCTCTTTTCAAGACCTTGAGGCTGTGACATGGTACCTGACAATCCTATAAACTCAAAACGGTGTGGGTCAGCCCTTTCCAGGTTCACTCTGACTGAGCTGTAGCAGGGTCTGGCCTACAGGTGGCGTTGAGGGCTCACTCAGCCGAAAAAACAAAACTAAACTGGAACTAAGAAATTTGCCCAAAAGCACCCAGTGGGTTAGTTTTAGTATTTTATTTATTAAGAGGGGTGAACTTTTCCAAATCTGAAGGTTTCTGTCCTCAGTATGCAATGGAGGAAAGCGAATTGCATGCATTGCCCAACACCGTTTCTCTCCATTAGTGGCTCTGGAAGATTAGAGCAAATTTCAATTTCTTTTTTTTTTTTTTTTTTAAAGACAAGGTCTCTCTCTGTCGCCCAGGCTGGAGTGCAGTGGATCCATCATAGCTCACTGCAGCCTCTAACTCCTGGGCTCAAGCAATGTACCTGCCTCAGCCTTCCAAGTAGCTGGGACTACAGGCAAGCACCACGACCACATCCGGCTATATATATATGTATATATACACACACACATATAAATTTTTTTTTTACAGAAGGGGTCTTGCTATGTTGCCCAGGCTAGTCTCTAACTCCTGGCTTCAAGCAATCCTCAGGCCTCTGGCCTCCCAAAGTGCTGGGATTACAGGCCCCTGTCTTTGTTTTACCACAAGGAAACAGATTCTAAGAGCTTTAAAAAATTCAATTTGGGTCACATGGCTAAAAACTAGCACCTGAGTTGCCAGACTCCTAGGAAGTGTTCTAAGGAGATAGCTGGCTCTGTTTCCAGGAGTCTGTGGTCATCCTGCCCCCTAATGCACAACTCCAGGGGACAATTTCAATTTTGATTATGTATAATAGCTTGACAGCTCAGGGCTTGTCAGCTCTGTGCAGGAAGGACTTCCCTCAGCACCTAGCACAATGCCTGCATAATGAGTAATTGAATGAATGTGTGAATAAGCCTTGGTGGGTGGGTCTCTGGCTTTATCAGACCAGTTGGAGTGGAACTTCTTTACTGAAACCTCCCCGGGCGGGGAATTGTGTTCTGAGATTGAGGGGCGGGAGAGGAAAATAAGAGCTCAGAAAATGATATCTGGGGTGATAAACGGCCCTGGTACAAAGTCATTACTAAAGCAATCCCAGGATTTGGGATTAGAAAATTCAGGAAGAACAAATACAGAACAGATAAGAACCCCATTAGGATCAAAATCTGAGAGGATCTGAGCTGAAGAAATCTCAAAAACATTTCAAACTCAATCTAGATGTATCTTTGAGACTGCAGTGTGATTGAAGAATAAAAATAGCTTTGGCCAATCAATGGCCTCAACGAAGCTGATGCAAGACTAGAGAGAGTATGGGAACAGGAGGAGGAGATCTTCACTGAACCAAAAATATAATACAAGGCATGAGGGAGGGGAGGAATGTGCCCAGCCAGTGGCACCCTGCCATATCCCGCTGGGTTGGTGGCTTCACTGTTGAATTTCCAGAGCCAAGCACAGTGCCTGGGACACACTAGATGGTAAATAAATAATTATTGAATGAAAGAGGCAGGGAAGGAGCCGGAGCCCTGACCAGCAGATTTGCCATGAGTAGAGCCAGTTCAATGATTCGACTTTTCACTTGTTCCTTTTGCTCAGATTCCAGTTGCCCCAGCCACCTTCAGATGGTAATTTGGCTTCCCATGGAGGCCGTCCTACAAAGAGGGATGCCTTGGCCCTCAATTATAGGCCACTTGACAGTTAGGTTTCTCACTCCCAATTAGTATATCTGCTTTAATCATCAGTTCCTTGTGCCAGCCTGCTTCTTACATATTCATGTCCTTTTCTCATCACTGGTGTGGTGGAGTTTCTGCATTGGAGTCATTCCTGAGTGGGTCTGAATCCTTACTCAGCATATTACTAAGCTATCTGACCTTGGTCAACACACCTCTTGAGCCTCAGTTTCCTCATTGCTCAAATGGAGACATAATAGCTTACTTCACTAGGTTGTTGTGAGAGTTACACGAGACATCAAATGTATCCTGGATTCTTGCTGGAGCTCAGTAACTGTTAGTGTCTGTGCCCCTTCTTACCATTTCTTTCTTGGAGACTGGGTCACAAAAGATCATCTAATTGATAATATCAGTATTTTTTGCCTTTCCTCCTCAAGCTCCTCCCCCTTACTAACTTTGTAAGTGAAGCTTTGGGAATGATTTAGTCACTTGAAGATTCTAAAGGGTTATTCTACAGAGTAACTCATAGTCATTCATTCAAAAATATTTACAGGTATACCTCGTTTTATTGCACTACACAGATATAGCATTTTTTACAAATCGAAGGTTTGTGGCAACTCTGCATCAAGCAAGTCTATCAGCGCCATGTTTCCAAAAGCATGAGCTCATTTCATGTCTCTGTGTCACATTTTGATAATTCTTGAAATATCTCAAACTTTTTCCTTATTACATCTGTTATCGTGATCTGTGATCAGTGATCTTTGATGTTACTATTGTAAATGTTTTGAGGTGCCACAAATTATATGCACATAAATCTGTGAATTTAACAATTTGACAAATAAATGTTTTGTGTTCTGACTGATCTACCAATCTGCCATTTCTCTCTCTCCCGCCCGCCCCAGGCCTATTTCCTGAGACACAATATTGAAATGAGGACAATTAATAGCCCTACAATGGCCTCTCAGTGATAAGGTAAAAGGAAGAACCACATGTCTCTAACTTTAAATCAAGAGCTAGAATGATTAAGTTTAGCCTGCCTGAAAGGCATGTTGAAAGCCAAGATGGGCCAAAAGCTAGGCCTCTTGTGCCAAATAGTTAGCCAAGTTGTGAATGCAAAGGAAACATTCTTGAAGAAAATGAAAAGTGCTACTCCAGTGAACACACAAATGATAAGAAAGCAAAACAACCCTGTTGCTGATATGGAGAAAGTTTTAGTGGTCTGGATAGAAGATCAAACCATCCACAACATTCCCATAAGCCAAAACCTAATCCTGAGCATAGTGGTAACTCTATTCAATTCTAGAAAGGCTGAGAGAGGTGAAGAAGCTGCAGAAGAAAGGTTGTAAGCTAGCAAACTTTAGTTGGTTCATGAGGTTAAAGGAAAGAAGCTGTCTCCCTAACATTATAAAAGTGCAAGGTGAAGCAGCAGTGTTGATTGAGAAGCTGCAACAAGTTATCCAGATGGTCTAGCTAAGATCTTTCATGAAGGTGGCCACACTAAACAACAGATTTTCAATGTAGATGAAACAGCTTTATAGTGAAAGATGCCATCTAGGAATTTCATAGCTAGAGAGGAGAAATCAATGCCTGGTTTCAAAGCTTCAAAGAATAGTCGGACTCTCTCGTTAGGAGCTAATGCAGCTGGTGACTTTAAGTTAAAGCCAATGCTCATTTACCATTCTGAAAATCTCAAGATCCTTAAGAATTATGGTAAATCTACTCTGCCTGTGCTCTATAAATGGAACAATGAAGCCTGGATGATAACACATCTGTTTATAGCATAGTTAACTGAGTATTTTAAGCGCACTCTTAAAAGCTACTGCTCAGAAAAAAAGATTCCTTTCAAAATATTACTGTTCATTGATAATGTACCTGACCACCTAAGACCTCTGATGGGCATATACAAGGAGATTAACATTGTTTTCATACCTACTAACACAATTTATCCATTTATAGCCCATGGATCAAGGAGTAATTTCAACTTTCACATCTTATTGTTTAACAAATACACTTTGTAAGGCTATATAGCTGCCATGGATAGTGATTCTTCTGATGGACGTGGGCAAAGTAAATTGAAAACCTTCTGGAAAGGATTCACCATTCTAGGTGCCATTAAGAACGTCTGTGATTCATGCAATTAATTAACATTAATAGGAGTTTGGAAGGAGTTGATTCCAACACTCATGGATGATTTTGAGGTGGTTCAAGACTTCAGTGGAGGAAGTAACTGCAGATATGGTGGAAAGAGCAAGAGAACTATTATAGAATTAGAAATGAAGCCTGAAGATGTGACTTGATTGAATTGTTTGATTTCATGAATTAAATTCATGTGTTTGAATTACTGCACTCTCATAAAACTTGAACGGATGAAGATTTGCTTCTTATGGATGAGCAAAGAAAATGGTTTCTTGAGATAGAATCTACTCCTGTTAAACACTGTTGAAATGACAACAAAGGATTTAAGATATTATATAAACTTTGTTGATAAAGCAGTGGCAAAATTTGAGAGGCTTGACTCTGATTTTGCAAGAAGTTCTCTTATGGGTAAAATGCTATCAAATGCACTGCATGCTACAGAGAAATCTTTCATGAAAGGAAGAGTCAATGTTGCAGCCAACTTCATTGTTGTCTTACTTTTAAGAAATTGCCATAGCTACCCCAACCTTTAGCACCCACCACCCTGATCAGTCGACAACCATCAATATGAAGGCAAGAACCTCCAGCAGCAAAAATTATAACCTCTCCCTGAAGGCTCAAATGATCATTAAAATTTTTATCAATAAACTATTTTTAATTAAGGTATATACATTGTGTTTTTTGGCACACTTAATAGTATTGCACACTTAATAGACTACAGTATAGTGCAAACATAACTTACATGCACTGGGAAACCAAATAATTTGTGTGACTTCCTTTATTGTGATATTATAAACTCACAATATTTCCGAGGTATGGCTGTATATGCTAGTGGGGTATAAAAAGACCAACACAGTTTCTGCCTTAAGTTTCCTCACTTTGTACAAGTGGTCAATAACATATTCCATTGTTAGTTGGAGGGAAGGGGTAAGACATCTAGATGTAATATTGAAGCTGCATCAAGTATGGAGACCAGGGGTATAAAAATGCTGGAAAAAAGTGTTGAAGGTGTTGAGGAGTGGGTGAGATTGCTTTCAGCTGAGCTGAAGAAGCAAGGCTTTTTGGAAGGAATGGCAATTGAAGTCTTCCTTCAAGCCACAAACAGTAATGAAGGCGTTGAATGCTGGATACAATTTCAGCGGGCAGAGATTTGTAAGGAGTACTGGAAGAAAGGTGTAAAGGCCAAACAAGGAACATGGGGGTGGCGGGTGATAAGAATGGAAAGGTTAAGTTGAGGCACACCTTGGCAAACCTTGGATGTCAGTGTAGGTGCTTGATCTTTATTCTGTAGCTGATGAAATATCAGTGAAGCTTTATGAGCTGGACAATGATGTTACAGTGTAAATTTTCTAAATAATAGCTGAATCAGACATAGGGTGGTTTAGAAGAGAATTTAATGCAAAGGAAGATTCAGTGACCAAGGGAATATTATTGGCAGGATATTGTGCTAGGTGGCATAGGGCAGGAGACAAAGATGTCAAGATGTGGACCCTGCTCTCAAGGAGTTTATAATCAAAAGGGTCAGATAAGACATGTACACAGAAAATCATAAAAAAGGTAGAATGTCTTATGTGTTAAAACAGAGACCCAGCCCAAGTGCCTTAGCTCAGGAGAGGGTGAGATTAATTTTCTTCTCCCAAGAAGCTGGAGGCAAGTGACCAAGTCAGAGTCTCATCTTTGGAATCATAAGCCTAGATTTAGAGAATGTCAGAGGGGACCTTGGGGGTCTAGTTCACCCTTGCCCCTGCCAGGATTCCTTGTCTTGAATAAACAATGACTTTAAAATTGAAACAAAACAAGGAGCTGTGAAGGAAAACTGTAAGGAAGCGTAGATAAATTCAGCTTTAAGGTGCAGGTAGAGGCGACTTCCTAGCAAGAGGGGAGTTGAAGGCTAGGAACTGGATGAGATCAGGGAGAGCACATCTGGAGAGAAGAGGAATAAAAACAGAAACTAGGGGAGCACCCACGTTTTAGGGAGTGGGTGGAGAAAGAGGAGTCAGAGAAGGAGTGGCTAGAGAGATGAGAATAGACCCAGCAGAACACCTCGTTACAAAGTTTCGAGGAGGGTGGCAAGGGTGGAAGCCGGGACTGGAGGCTCCAAGGGAGAAGTGAAAACTGCAGCAATAGAATAGGGATTGAGGTTAGACATAAGGTTACCAGTGGCATTTCAAGGAATGAAGGCCTTTCCAGAGACTCCACAAATAAGGCGAATTCTCTGTGTCTGGAACATTTGGAAGTGGTGTCCTCCCCAAAGCCAGGGGTAATAAGGTTGAGTCCTCTAACCTTCAAAGACCTGGTGTTCAGCACCACTGGATACACGGGGACCAAACCTCTCCTAAACCTTAACCAGTCCCTCCAGGAACGGAAAAGATGAAGAATTCACTTGAGAGATTTCACACCCTGCTCTCTGACCCAGCCCGGTAAAGTCCCTTTTTATCACGCAGCTCTAATGACTCTCTGGGGTGTCACTGTTGTCTGGTATTGCCAGCGATCTGACTAAATCCTCTTGCAAAAGTTTGCAGTATTTGTCCAAGGCCAACTACAGCTCCCAGAGTTCCCAGGCACTTCCCGGAGCCGATTGGTGGAGCGGTTGGCTCCAGAGGGAGGTGTCGTCCCCGCCTCCCTGGGAAACAGACATCTGATTGGCTGCGCCGCGGGGCTTTGTGTCCCCGCCCTCCCCCGGGGACCGCAGCGGGCTGAGCGGCGCTGCTAGTGTCAGAGCCCGGCGAGCGCTGGCAGTTCCGCGGCGGGGATGCTGAGGAGCGCTGGGTCCGCGAGCAGCCCTGGCCACTGCGGACTTCCGAGGCCGTGAAAACCCCTGCGCCGCGACCAATCCCGGGCCCTCGAGGCCATTTACCGTTCCAGCAGCCAGACTGGGGGAAGAGTCCAGCACAGCGGCGGCCGTTCTCCGATTTCGGAGGGTTCTGGAACCCCGAGAGCCACCCCGGGGTTCTAGAACCTCCCCAGCGGCTCCCAGTCCCGGCTTCCTGCGTGCGGCCGTCCAAACGCCCCTCCGGTGCACGGGTGGTCGGCGAGCCGCGGCTGGGTCGTGGCGCACACGATGATCGTCGCGGACTCTGAGTGCCGCGCGGAGCTCAGGGGCTACCTGCCGTTCGCCCCGGGCGGCGTCGGCGGCCCCGGGCCGGGAGAGGTAAGCAGCGGCCGAGCGACGCCACTCTTCCCTTGAACCCCGAGCCGCTTCTGCGCCTCAAGCTGCCCCGAGTTTAGTCTTTGCGCCCCCCGGGCTCCGGGAGGGGGAGTGGAGCGCGTAACCCAGGACTGGGGTTGCATCAACTGACAGCCGCGGCCCTCCCCTCCCCCTCCCCCCGGGGCAGTGGAGCTCTCCTGGGCTCCCTCGGACTCCTGGCCAATGAGGGGATAGCCTTCTCGAAGCTCTCCCGGGTTTAGACTCTTGTCGAGAGCGTCTTCAAGTCCAGGCAAATCCCGGCCGGAGCGGCCCGACCACTCCTCCTCCCCGCCCCCTTCCGCAGATTCCCTTCCTCCTAGCGGGGACTGGCGGGCAGAGGACTCTTTCTAGGATACGTCCCGGCTCCTACCCCCAGCGCGGGGAGTGGGGCACCTGGGACTTGCCAGCGAAGGTCGACCTTGCCCCCAACCCACTAGCACCCCTGATTTGGGGGCAGGAGGGTGGGTGCTCTGGGGGCTTGGCAGGCCGCCCGGGTCGCTGTGGCGGCTGCCAGCGCTGGGGGGAGAGGGGACAGCCCTGGCCGCGGCTCCCGAAGCCAACCACGGATTAGGCTGAGCGCTACGAAGTAAGCAAGTGGTCTGAGGTCCCAGAAGTTTGTTTCACGGGAACTCCCCTCCCCGCGGCGTAGCCGGGAAAGGCTTTGCACGAAGGCCTGGAATAAAGTGGACCTAATCTAACAATAATTCGCACTCCCTCACCCCCCACCCCCAACAGCTATAATGGGTAGTTTATCATTTATTAAGTACCTAGTGCATGCCAGCCTTTTTCCTGAGTCCTCAGGACTAAACCAGTAAAATATTACAAGCTACGGTATAGCCCCATTTTACAGGATGAACAAATTGAGTCCCAGAAGGTGCTTAGAGAAAGGCTTTCTGCACTAGCCCCACCGAATAGCTCATTCTTTGGCCTGAGTGTCTCTAGGATCATGGAGAGTGTTTCGCCCTACAGAGAGTTTTGCTTGTTTCTTTAGTTTGCAGGCCTGGAGCTTGGTGGAGGTGTAAGGCTGGGACTGAGAGTTGGTGGAGTGCTAGTACTAAGCAGGGCGACCTCTGGAAAATTTCTGCTCTTCTCTGAGCAACATGGTTTCTGGGGGTCCTACTTCCAGCTGTGTGTGGTTTGTGTCTGGATTTTCTCTTAGTTTGTTCACACTTCCCCACCATGGAGCCCTGTGTGGAGGAATGACCCTCACTCCTGTCACTTCTCTGCTATGTGACTTTGACCAAGACACTTGGAAGAGTGTTTCTTTTGAAAAATGGAAATGATGTTATTATTGAGAGCACCTGGGCGCTAGAGTGAGCGCTAGGTTCCTGTCCCACCCCTCCTGCTAACTTGCTGTGTGGTCATAGCCTAGGGATCACTTCTCTGATCCCCAGTTTCTTCCCATGGGGATTTTATAGTATCTCTGAGGGATGTTTGGGAGAATTAACTCAGAGTTCAAGCAAAGGCTGAAGCACAGTGCCTGGAACATGCTAACTGTATAAAACATGCGAGCTATTAACAGAATGCGGCCAGGGCACACGTTTCCCTTTCCCCGGAGTATGTCGCTAGACGGGGCCTGAGCTTCTTCCTGCCTGCCTGAGAGAGTCGGTACATCCTTCTCCAGGACAGCACCTGGAAGTGATCTAGGGAGAAAATAGTGCCTCAGGTGGTCCAGGCAGGCTTCACAAGAGTGGCCTTTAGACAGAAGCCATGTTCCATCAGTGGGGAAGGCTGGTGATGTCTGGCATATTTCCACGCATCGTTTCTTGAGAAAAAAGAACCTTGGGAAGATGTATGCTTTCAGTGGATCCTTAGAAGATAGCAGGGTTCTGATCTTACAGAGCCTGGTGCCCAAGACCCCTCAACTCCCTCTTATTTCACCACACACCCCCTCTTAGGGGATCAAGGCCCTCAAATATGTGTATCTCCAGAAAGTTCCAAGGACTTCACACTAGTTAGTGCTGGTAGTATGTTTTCAAAGCCATATTGGGTTCTAGAATAACTTCCTCAGACATTTCCTCAGGGAAACCTTTCTTCCCTCACCAGAGAAGTCCCCTTGCACACCCTCTTCCAGTCCCCCTCTCCACTGTAGAAGCTTTTGTCCCAGTTATGTGAAATAGTTGTGTAATTAGGTGTTTCTTTCTTGTCTCCCTTGTTGGACTCAAGACACCTTGCAGGTCTCATCCCCAGCACTGTTCTTTGCACCCAGTAAGTGTAACTATTCGCCCCTCATTGGCTTAGGTGATCTTTGTGAACTGTCCAAGCTTTGGAGTCAGATCTGAGTTGTGCCCATTTGGGAGAGGACCTTTCCAAACCTTAGTAACCTGTCTGTAAACAAGGGATAACAAGACCCATTTCCCTCTAGCTGGCTGTGAGGAATCAGATCAGATTTGTAAAGCACTTAGCCTGGTGCCCAGCTCATGATGGGTGGACAAGTGTGTGGCACCATTCACACTCTGCCCTCCCAGCCCCCTACAGGGCTGGAGGTCAGGGGCTGCTTGGGCCATATCTCTGTATCTTTTTCTCAGGTGTAAACCCAGGAAAATTTCTGAGTTCAGCTGCTGGGGTTAGGGGGTGATGGTGTCTGCTCCCTCCTAGCTGGCAGAGTGACTTAGCAGGTGTCTGTAGCTGAGTCCAGGGGCTCGCAGGCTCTAGATAGGATATCAAGAATACAGGCTGTCTGGAAGGCCAAGGCGGGTGGATCGTTTGAGCTCAGGAGTTGGAGACCAGCCTGAGCAA
>VBSM01000529.1:17584357-17607565 GCA_008086735.1 Cheirogaleus medius
AAAAAAAAAGAAAAGAAAGAAAGAAAGAATAAAGTCTGGCTGAGGCAGGAAGATCACTTGAGCCCAGAGTTTGAGGCTGCAAGGAGCTATGATCTCAGCACTGCATCCCGGCTTGGGCAACAAACTGAGACCCCATCAAGAAAGAGAGAAGGAGAGGGGGAGGGAGAGGGAGGACGGAAGGATGGCTAGGGCTTCTCGAAGAGGCCAGTGTGAGTAGTGGATAGAACCCCTGGAAGCCAGACTGAGCTGGGTTCAAATCTCCAGTCCTGGGGCCATTTCCAGAAGCTGTTATGATAGAGTGGAAAGGACCATAGAAGCCAAACAACCCTGGGTTTGAACCCTGGGTTCAAATCTCAGATTGGCCACTTGTCAGCTAGTGCTTAACCTTTGGACCCTCAATCTTTCCTTGTGTGCAGAATAGAGGCCCCCCTCACCCTCAAATGGATGAAAATTAAATGGAACCTGTGTGCAAGTACCTGTGCTAATAAAAGTTAACATGTAGTGAGCCCTTACGTTAGTAGCCAGACACTGAGCTCTAAGGCCATTACTCTCTTTTTACAACTTGCCTGAAGACATTCCTGTTGAGTGGCCATCCAGCGAGTTGTCTGACTTCAATGTTCCTGCTGCCCCTTGTGATCTCCTCAGTTGGAACTATAGGAATAGCCACCATTGATTCTCCCTCCAACCCACACTAGCTGTGTTAGTGACCTGCCCTCTCTGGGTTTCTCCTTATCTGTAAAGTGGGACTGGAATCATGCCTTTATCAGGTATGCTGAACCTGTGCTGTCCAATATGGTAGCCCTTAGCCACATATTACTATTTAAATTTAGATAAATTAGAATTAAGATGAAAAATTCAATTTTTTTGTTGCATTAGTCACATTTCAAATGCTCAGCTACAGTGACTAGGGACTCCCATATTTGCACTCCATCATAGCAAAAAATTCTGTTGGGCCGGGTGTGGTGGCTCACACCTGTAATCCTAGCACTCTGGGAGGCCAAGGTAGGAGGATTGCTTGAGCTCAGGAGTTGGAGACCAGCCTGAGCAAGAGCGAGACCCTGTCTCTACTAAAAATAGAAATAAATTAGCCAGACAACTAAAAATATATAGAAAAAATTAGCCGGGCATGGTGGCACATGCCTATAGTCCCAGCTACTCAGGAGGCTGAGGCAGGAGGATCACCTGAGCCCAGGAGTTTGAGGTTGCTGTGAGCTAGGCTGATGCCACAGCACTCCAGCCTGGGCAACAGAGTGAGACTGTGTCTCTAAATAAATAAATAAAATTAAAAAATAAATAAAAAATTCTGTTGGACTGTGCTGTATGAAACACTAGGGTAGCAACAAGGAACTAGATTTGGTGTGTGCCTTCAAGGTGAGAAACAGTGTGACAGGTGCAGTGATGGTGGGCAGAGAGAAAGAGCTTCTCGCTGCTGGTGAGCCTCAGGTGCAAATACCTGGAGATTATTGAGACCTTGAAAAGTTTAGAGAGTGGGGACTTGTTTCTGCACTTGCAGAAACCTGATTTGTGTCCCCCAGCTCTCCTATCTCCTTCCCAGCTGAGTGGCCAGAAGTGAGTTGACCTCTCGGAGCTTTAGTCCTCATCTGTAAAATGAGGGCCCTAGTAGTAGCTTCTACCTTAAAGTCTAGGTAGCATGTGTGAAGTCAATGCTCAGCCAGCGGTAACCAGTGTTGTTACAAACCACTGTTGCCATTGACTCCCTATGCCAGGGAATGGGAAGAGGGCTGATTTGGAGATGTCATCTCAAGGCAGTGCCCCTGCCTTGCCTCCTTCCCCCAAGAAGTCCCCTGGAGTCAAAGTCAGGGAGGCATTTGGGGCATTGGAGCCCTGGAGTCAAATCCACTTGGTCTTGCCTTCGGGGCTTTATCCTGGCTGCTCCCTCTGGCTGGAATGCTGGTTCCCCTGGACCTTTACCCGCCCTGTTGCCTTCTCATCATTTAGATATCAGCTCAAAGGCCACCTCCTCAGTGGCTTTTCCTGTCTACTTACACTGAAATACTGCACACTTTCCCACCCATCATACATTCATTTGCTTTATTTCACTCTATAGAATCTATGATTTGAAATCCTATTCATCATTTGTTTGTCTTTTGCCATTAGATACTGAATTATTAATATATGGAGGCTGAGGCTTTGTCTTTTTACTGCTGTGTTCTTGCTGCCTGCAATATAGTCATCAAAAATATTTGTGGATCATACTCAAGTGAAATTGACAGTAAAAAATTTTTTTTAAATTTGTTGAATGAACAAGTTAATTGTTTCCACCTGGAAAGCACTTAGCACAGTGCCTTACACTTGAGAAAGTGATCAATAAGTAGTGCAAACAATGGTCCTCACCCTAGCTGTATGTTATGCTGGGGCCCCACCCTAGACCAATTAAATTAAAATTGCTGGAGGTAGGACCTTGGTATTAGTATATATTTTTTTAATTGAGATGGGGTCTTGTTCTTGCTATGTTGCCCAGGCTAGTCTCGAACTCCTGACCTCACGCCATTCTCCTGTTTCTACCTCCCGACTAGCTGGGATTACAGGGATGTGCCTGACTTGGGTATTTTTAAAAAAGCTTGTGCCACTGCACTCCAGCCTGGGTGACAGAACAAGACTCACTTTCCTTAAAAAATAAATAAATAAATAAGCCTCAAAGAGATTCTAATGTACTGCTTGGGTTGAGAAGTCTTTGTTTGAAATAACAATGAGGTTAATGATAGCCGACTTTTATTAAATGCTTATTGTGATGGAGCTACTGAGGTAAGCTGTATGGTGTTAGCTCATTAAATCCTCCTGACTACCCAGTGAAAATAGGTATTTTCTCCATTCTTTGGTAAGGAAACTGAGGCTTATATAGCTAACAGATGATAGAGCTGTCATTTGAACCCAGAGAGTTTGTGTCAAGAGCCCCTATCTTTTAATTGGACATTATTATCAGCACCAGCAGTTATTGATGGAAAATGTTGATAGATCCAGACTAATCTCCGAAAGACCTACAGGTGTCAGCTCCTTCCTTCAACAGCTCCTGGGTTCCATTTTGGAGGGAGCTGGCATTCCCAAGGCTGTTACCGGGCTCTCCCCGCCCTCCCCTCCCAGCTCTGCCCTCCCAGCTCTGCCCTGCCCTACTCCTGTAATAGTTTTCTATCTGTCCTCAGGTCCCCTGAGGGGGAGGGCCAATTTGTGGAGTCAGCAATCCTTATCTCCCAGACTGAGCTGTTGGGCTTTTTCTCTTTGGTGAGGGAGGAGGAGGGAAGCTGAAAAGGGAGTGCTTGGAGACCGTGGTGGTTACTACGCTGAACTTGGACCAGCCTGGCTGGCAGCTCCCCGGAAGTGTGGGCTGAAAGGGGCCTGAGCATTCAGCTCAACTACCTTGTTTGTCCAGGATTAAGGCCCAGAGAGTCTAGGTAACTTTCCCAGAGTCACACAGCCACTTAGTGACAGAACTGGTACCCACCCCGAGACTTCCAGGTCCCATAGATCTTTCCTTTGTAGTCTCCCAGGACCCCAGAGGTCTGCCTCCTTCAGGAAGCTTTTGACTACCTAAGAAGGAAGGTTCAATTATAGTTTTTATTCCCTGGATACCTAGGGGCTGGTGCTAAGTCTGGATCTTAATGGGGAGGGGAGAGCTGGGGGACTCCTGTCCCTTTACAGTGAGGGCATGACTCTGATTTGGGTAAACTGTATCCAAGGCCAGTGCCGAGAGGCCAGCCTCCCCCTGCAAAAAAATTAACAAAATTAATGCATAAATAAAATAGCCGTCTTGAACTTCATCTCTAGGACTAGGAGAAGCATATTTAGTGAGTACATGATTCTGGTAGTTTCTAAAGAGGCTCAAATATATACATGTCAGAATAACTACCACCATCAGCCTTGTATACCCTGCTCTGATTCCCTCCACGACTTTCTGCATTCTCTGTTTGCATTTACACACTAGCATGAATGACCCAGCCCTGCTCTCCACAAAATGTGATCTGGGTAGTAGAAAGACTTAAAACCAACAATAAGGACTGGGTGTGGTGGCTCATGCCTGTAATCCTAACACTTTGGGAGACTGGGGCAGGAGGACTGCTTGAGCCTGGGAATTCAAGGCTACAGTGAGCTAGAATTGTGCTAGCCTGGGTCCCAGAGTGAGATTCTGTCTCTAAAAAAACAAACAATCCCCCAGCAATTAAAAGATGGTGTTTTGAGAGGCAAAAGCACTGGGAATTGTGGGGTCACAGATGAGGGTCAAAGAAAGGTTCCTAGACACTGAAGGACTATAAGAGTTAGTTTTGCAATAGGAATAACCACTGGGTGGGCTGTGGGGCTAATTTATCTGGAAGGCCATGGGAGGAGGTAGGGTTTTAAGCCAGTTGTTCAGGTTTACATTTCAGAAAGTTAATCTGGCTGCTGGGTAGAGGATGGACAGGAGAGGACAGGGCAGTGGAGACAGAGAGACAATTGGTGAGGCTATGGGTGGTGGTCCAGACAAGAGATGGTGGTAGATTGTTTTTTGTTTGTTTTTGAGACAGGGTCTCTCTCGCTCTGTCATCTGGGCTAGAGTGCAGTGACATCATCATAACTCATTGCAACCTCAAACTCCTAAACTCAATCCTCCTGCCTCAGCCTCAGGAGTAGCTGGGACTACAGGCAGGTGCCACCATGCCTGAAAAATTTTTGTAGAGACCAGGTCTCACTCTTGCTCAGGCTGGTCTCCAACTCCTGACCTCAAGTGATCCTCCAGCCTTGGCCTCCCAGAGTGCTGGGATTATAGGCGTGAGCCACCGCACCCAGCCATATAGTGGTAGACTATGAAGTAGTGGTGGCAGGAGGATAAGAAATGATAATTCAAGAGAAATTGAAGCTGCTTCCTAGGCTTCTGGGGTACTTGGTTATTTGGCTTCAGGATACAAACCATGGGGTGGGTGGGGTTCTTGTATGAGTTCCCTGGGGCTGCTAAAAAGGTGGCCTCCTAGAGATGTGCAACATGGTGGCCACATATAACACCCCCACCCCAGCAGTGCTGGGGCTCCTGGATCCCTGCTCAGTTTCTAAAGAACTCAGCCTGGGGTGAGTCCTCTTCCTTGTACAACCTGCCCCCTTCCCAACAGGTGTGCACCTCCCACTTGGCTTCTCTGTGCAGGGTGCACCAGAAGGGTGGTCTTAAAAGCTGGCTGTAGCCCCTGTAGGGTAGAAAGACATGGCTAAAGAGATAATTTTTTTTTTTTTTTTTGAGACAGTCTCGCTCTGTCTCCCTGGGCAGAGTGCAGTGGCATCATCATAGCTCACTGCAACCTAAAACTCCTGGGCTCAAGCGATCCTCCTGCCTCAGCCTCCTGAGTAGCTGGGATTACAGGCATGCGCCACCACGCCCGGCTAATTTTTAAGTTTTTTGTAGAGACAGGGTCTCGCTCTTGCTCAGGCTGGTCTCGAACTCCTGACCTCAAGCGATCCTCCCACTTCAGCCTCCCAGAGTGCTAGGATTACAGGCATGAGCCACCATGCCTAATAACTATCCTTTTTATTCTTCCCACCACCACCCACTAACCTTGATGTTCCTCCCAGGAGCAGAGGGAGAGCCGAGCCCGGCGAGGCCCTCGAGGGCCCAGTGCCTTTATCCCAGTGGAGGAGGTAAGCTTGGAAGGGGTAAGGAATCTTTGGTGCCTGGGAAGAAAGGACATGGGGCATTGGTGGGTGAGGGTCTTTTACTGTTCCTTAAATTGCAACTTTGAAACTATCCCTTCAGGTTCCTGATTCATTTAATTCACAGAACAGCTCTGTGAAGCAGGCATTATGAACCCCATTTTACTGGGAAGAAACAGACTCAAAGAGATAAAGTGCTAATAATACAGCCAAGTAATGGCCAAACTTTTGATTCCCAGATCAGTGCCTATTTTTCCTTAAGATAGAACTATCTATTTTATTTCACCCCTGACTGTGCATATATTACAAATTTTTTTTGCTTCAACAGTAATATATGTTTATTATCAAACAATTTTTTCCATACTCACCTGGCAGGGGCGATACCATGATCATGAAGGTATTTTTCCCAGGGTGAGGCTCATCCATTGCACGCCAGGTGTGCTGACCCCTGCGATTTCCCCAAATGCGGGAAACTCCACTGCATGATTTGTAGTGGGAGACTGGTTCTGCTTTCCCCTGTTCAAAAAAAATTTTTTTTTCCCAGTGTTTCAGAAAGCTCTGATCTCCTATAATCCTCCCCCCACCCCGAAAAGACCAAGACCGTCGCTGTTAACCATTTGCTACTGTTTTGCAGGGTTTTTGTTCAGTACAGGGTACTTATTTTCAGTACAGAACCAAGGTCATAGTTTACACCTTGTTTTTTTGTTTATTTTGTTTTCTCACTTAGTGCAACAGACACAGCTTTCATCTACTGAATCCATTCAGACGTTTATTTAACAGATACCGACTGAATGATTAATCTATGTCAGGTGCCATTCTGGGTGCTGGGGCTACAGCAGTGAACGAGACGGACACAGATCTTTGCCATCATGGAACTTACATTCTAGCGTGTGGGCCTTCTGGGAAACCCAGAAAAGATTTAAAATAGTTTCCTGATTTTTCTTTGGCCTTCAATGAACAAGGATGAATTTTTTGTTTCCTGTCCTCCTTGCTCTCCTGAGTGTGTAGGCCAAGTGGTTAATGAGCTGTTGTTAGCAAGTGTCTAAATTCCCAGTTCCTCCCCTCCTTTGTAAGTGTAAGGTGAATAACCACTCGCTGATTACTTGTCTGTAGCCCAGAATTTTAAACTGAAGTATTGCTCTTCTATTTTATTTTTTCATTTATAAATAACTACTCTTTTATAATAAAGGAAAGAAATAGGCTTTGGAGTTAATCTGGATTTGAATTCTGGCGCTGTCATTTGCCAGATCTGTGACCTTGAGCAAATAACAAAACCTCTGGTTTCCTCTGTCAAGGGGGGGAAATAACAGTATTCAGCTCATAGGATTATTGCAAAGATGCGATGAGATAATGCAGGGAAAGCTCCAAGCACAGACATGGTACAGACATGGCCTGGGCAAAGCACTCAGCATTTGCGAACTACTTTGCACCCACCCCCATGCCTGTCTGCATTTGCAGTGATGGAATTAAAGTTCCATGAAGGGAGGAGAACTTGTACTTTTAATCTCTGTGCCTGAGTTTTCCTTTCTACAAATGGAGAAAATAGAATTCCAATTTTATAGTTGTTGTGAGAATTAAATGAGTTAATATATATAAAGTGCTTGAACAGTTCTTGGTATATGGCATTATACATAGTATTGGCTGTTATTATTATATAGGGTGCCTAACAGGTATTTGTTTAATCGCTTATATATTTTCCTCCACATTCCCCCTTTTTGGGCATGGTGATGGTTTTCATTTTATTGGTATTAGAAAGCCGCCACAAAGAATACATCGGTCTCTTGGGTAGGGAGGGCAGGAGGGAAACCCACGGTCTCCCCTTTGCTTTGCAGGTCATTCGGGAGGGGGCTGAGGGCCTGGAGCAGCACCTGGGTCTGGAGGCGCTGATGTCCTCAGGGCGGGTGGACAACCTGGCGGTGGTGATGGGCCTGCACCCTGACTACTTTAACAGCTTCTGGCGCCTGCACTACCTGCTGCTGCACACGGATGGCCCCTTGGCCAGCTCCTGGCGCCACTACATTGCCATCATGGTGAGCCTGTCTGGGCCTGACACTTGTAGAGCGGCCACAGGGAGGGTTCTGTCATTGGATCTCTTTTCTGGGAGTTTTCTGAGCTTATTCCTTAGGCCAGGAGGGAAGGCAGCATAGAGCAAAGGGAAGCCCTGGCTTTCTCTGACCATTCTTAGAATTTTAAGTTTTGAAGAGAGGCATCTTTAGTGCCTCCTTTGCAGACTGGGCAACTGAGTTGCAAAGGGGTCAGATGACCTGCAAGCTGGTGGCAGGGCTGGGGTTAGAGCCTAGGTTTCCTACCTCTTAGGCAACAGTGAGCCCCATGATATCTTCTTCCATGGGGCACCCACCCTGAGCAGGGCACAGAAGAAAGAGGGTGACCCAGGCTCTGTCTACCACCTCCGCAGGCTGCTGCCCGCCACCAGTGTTCTTACCTGGTGGGTTCCCACATGGCCGAGTTTCTGCAGACTGGTGGTGACCCCGAGTGGCTACTGGGCCTCCACCGGGCCCCTGAGAAGCTGCGCAAACTCAGCGAGATCAACAAGTTGCTGGCACATCGGCCGTGGCTCATCACCAAGGAGCATATCCAGGTGCGGTGGGCAAAGAGGCGGGTCCCTAAGGGAACATAGGGGCCTGGCTGGGGCGTGGAGTGGAGGGCAGCTCAGGGGCAGGCACTGAGCAGGTCTGGTCTTCCCTCCCCTCCAGGCCTTGCTGAAGACTGGCGAGCACAGCTGGTCCCTGGCCGAACTCATTCAGGCTCTGGTCCTGCTCACTCACTGCCACTCGCTGGCCTCCTTTGTGTTTGGCTGTGGCATCCTCCCTGAGGGGGACCCAGAGGGAAGCCCTGCCCCCCAGGCACCTTCGCCCCCCAGTGAGCAAAGCACCCCCCCAAGCGGGGACCCATTGAACAACTCTGGGGTGAGTCACGGGCCTGGGTCTTGGTTGGGGAGGAAGGTGGCATGGCCTCTGGTCCTTGGGTGGAAGCCACTGCTTCCCAGTCTCCTCACGCTGAGGCCATAAAAAGTTATTTGACTTTGAGGCTCAGTTTCCTCACCTGTGAAATGGGGATTAAAAACCCCTACTCACAGTGGGTCTTGAAGATTAAATGAAATACCATGTGACTGACCTCTCAGTATGTAGCCCCATGGGCTCAGTCTGCCAGTTTTTAGTGCTTTAAAAATACAAAGTTTGGCCTGTAATCATAGCTAGCACTTTGAGAGGTTGAGGTAGGAGGATCACTTGAGGCCAGGAGCTTGAGACCAGCCTGAGCAAGGGCGAGAACCTGTCTCTACCTAAAAATAGAAAAATTAGTCAGGCGTGGTGGTGAACGCCTGTATTCCCAGCTACTTGGGAGACTGAGGCAGGAGGATCACTTGAGCCTAGGAGTTGGAGGTTGCAGTGAGTTATGATGATGCCACTGCACTCTACTTGGGGAGACAGAGTGAAACCCTGTATCATTCATTCATTCATTCATTATGCCTCTTATTCCATAATGTGGCCTTTTTAAAAAAAATTCAAAAATACAGATACTTTAAAAAGTTCCTTACCTGTGAGAGAAGCTGATGCTCAGGGAAGACTCGTGTCTTTCCTGTAGCTTTGTAAATTTCAATTTTGGGAAGCACAGACCTTGAGAGCTGGCCACACAGTGGCTGGCACAGAGGCTGCACTAGGCCTTTGTGATCATTCAGGAAAGCCTGGCATGTGGGAAGGATGAGTGGAGTTTGCCGGAGGCCGAGGGAGGAGGAATAGACGGTCACCACTGGGCCCCTCCTCCAGGGCTTTGAGGCGGCCCGCGACGTGGAGGCTCTGATGGAACGCATGAGGCAGCTGCAGGAGAGCCTGCTGCGGGACGAGGGAGCATCCCAGGAGGAGATGGAGAGCCGCTTTGAGCTGGAGAAGTCAGAGAGCCTGCTGGTGACCCCCTCAGGTATGGGACCACAGGCAGCCAGGCTCCAGGGGCTGCCCGACGCTTACCCCATCTCTGGTGGGGAGTAGCCCCCCGCTCCGTGCACCGTATCTCCTGTATTCTAGAGGCAGCCACCTCTCAACCTCCCTTCTAAGACGTTCCAAACGTGGGCTTTGGGCTCAGACCTGGCTTTGAACCCTGGCCTGTTACCCTTTCTGGCTGCATGACCACTGACAAGTCACTTCCTGTCTCAGGGCTTCAGGATTGGTGTGCAGGATAAATGAGACAACAGAAGCCAAGCTCTTAGCACAGAGCCTGTCCCAGAGCACGTAGCTCCATAAATCACTGTTGCTAGGGGCCTTGCCTCCTGGGTCCAGGGGTCTGATTCGCCGCCTCCCCCAGGCTTGGCATTAGCTGAAGTCCTGCTGACCGTAGCAAGGGGCTTTCTTGGCCCTCGACCCTGCCTTGCCCTACCCCCTTTGGATGATTAATCAGGAGTGGACCCTGTGTGCTCTGTGCCTCAGCCTCACCGTGACTTCTTTCTGGTTCTCAGCTGACATCCTGGAGCCCGCTCCACACCCAGACATGCTGTGCTTTGTGGAAGACCCCACTTTTGGATATGAGGACTTCACCCGGCGAGGGACTCAGGCACCCCCAACCTTCCGTGCTCAGGTAGGGCACTCGTTGGCCATTGCTCCAGATTTGTGAATGACCAGGGGGTGGGTGGTTTGAGTGGTTATAGAGTTGGGTACTTTCTCTCCCTCAGGATTCCACCGAGAGCAGTGGGGCTCCTGTGAATCCTAAAGGGGCCCCTCTGCACCCTAAGCTCAGGGGGTGCTGATCTCACGGAGAAGGTCATCACCAAGGTGCATCCTCCTTGGCATCTCAGGCCCAGAGCAAGCGGCATGTTAGATGTGTGGTGTGGGGAGGGAGCATTATGGAGAGCCAAGGTGGACTCCAGAGGACAGGGTCTCTCTGACCGGCCTTGGGCTCCAGAGATTTGCTCACCAGACCCTTCCCACCTTGCTAAGGATTATACCTGGGAAGACCATGGCTACTCGCTGATCCAGCGGCTCTACCCTGAGGGTGGGCAGCTGCTGGACGAGAAGTTCCAGGCAGCCTATAGCCTCACCTACAACACGATCGCCATGCACAGCGGCGTGGACACCTCCATGCTCCGCAGGGCCATCTGGAACTACATCCACTGCGTCTTTGGCATCAGGTGAGCGCATGTCTCCTCTCCCTGGGCAGGTGTGCACTACAGCTCTTTACTCTGGGCTCACAGTTGTTTCATTTTTCTTTCTCTTTCTTGCCTATACTATTTTTTGTTTGTTTAGACCAAATGGAATTAAGCTGCTATTGCCTATACTGTTTTTCAAAGCAAATTTATTTTTTTGCTGATTTCAAGAGATAATAGAAGTGCTTATTATTTGAACTTTGTAAATGAAACTCTTTAATCCCACCTCCAGAGATAACTATGGTTTCATATATATGTATATGCATATTTACACGCATATATACATGTATATACATACATATATACTATATGTTTGTGTTTGCATTCTGAGTAGCAATTCTTCTGTTATAGTAAATAAGGGCAACATAAATGCCCACCAATAGAGGACTTAAAATAATGATATATCCATTCAGTGAAATATGCAGCTATTATTTTCTTTATTTTTTTAATTTTTAAAAATTTGTATTCTTTAAAAAAATTTTATTTATTTATTTTTGTAGTGACAGGGTAGAGACCAGATATGTTACCCAGGCTGGTCTCGAACTCCTGGCCTCAAGTGATCCTCCCACCTAAAGCCTCCCAGAGTTCTGGGATTATAGGCATGAGCCACCATGCCTGGCCTTTTTTTTTTTTCTTTAATTTTTTTTATTCTTTCCCAGATCTAAGTCATAAGAGATGCAGCTATTAAATATTACAATAGAGGCCTATTTCTATTGCCATGGAAAAATATTCAAACTGTATTGAGAGAAAAGAAAACTGGTTACCAATGAGAATCTTCTCTTTGTTCTTTTTTTCTAAACACTTAATCAAGCATGGAAAATGTGTGGAAGACTCACACTAAAATGTTATTTACTAGTGGTGCTTTCTGCATAGTATAATGTAAATTATGTATTCATCTTGTTGGTTGTTAAATCTTTTCTGATTTTTCAATATTTTTTTAATTGATAGGCTCATATTTGACATTCTGCAGTTTTCTTTTTTCACCTAATAATTTAGTATGAACCACCTTTCTTATCAGTATGAATAGATCTTTCATGCTTTTTAACCACTGCATGATATTTTGTTATGTATGTACTGTAATTATTCAATCATTTCCCTATTGTTGGACATTAAGGTTGTTCACAGTTTTTTACTATGACAAACACCATGTTCACTGACTAGTCTTATACGTAAGTCTTATACGTAAGTATAATTACGTATAAGACTATAAGTAGATAAATCCTAGATGTGAAATTGCTTGTCAAGGGTATGCATAGAACAATTTTTTTTTTTGAGACAGGCAACTCTGTTGCCTGGGCTAGTGTGCAGTGGTGTCATCATAGCTCACAGCAACCTCATACTCTTGGGCTCAAGCGATCCTCCTGCCTCAGCCTCCCAAGTAACTGGGCCTACAGGCACATGCCATCATGCCTGGCTAATTTTTCTTACTTTTTTGTAGAGATGGGGTCTAGCTATGTTGCTCAGGCTGGTCTTGAACTCCTAGGTTCAAGCGATCCTCCTACCTCAGCCTTCCTAAGTGCTGGGATTACAGGTGTGAGCCCGTTAATTAACGTTTTATTTTAAAAAGATTTCACTTTGATAACATTATGGAAAGTTCAAAGTATTAAGAAAAAAATTTTCCCAGAATTCTACTCCAGTCAGTACGACCGCCACATCCATATCCTACAATGTTTTTCTCCCTTGCTTTTTTTTCTTTCTTTATGTTGTCACTTCCGTACAGTTGAAATTATAATGATTATTTCATTTTAAAAATATATTTGATGTTTTTAAAGAGAAACAGCCTGATTTTAGAAAATACAAATAACAAAAAGAAAATAAAAATTATCCATGATACTACCTGCTGTTATCAGATATTTTCTTCCTATCTTTTTTCTATGCACAAATAGCCAAAGCATATATAATTTTACAAAAACAAGATCTGTTGTCATTTTCTTCCCTATTCATTTCACTTATTTTACTCATTTACTCGAGCATATTTTAGTAAACACATGATTTCTCTTGCTCTTTTTGTTTTAACAATTTATACCAACCATCAAAAAATTATCTCCCAATTTTTAAAAAGGTACATGTTCTTTATAGAAAATTTGTTTCTGTGTATTACTAGCTTTAAATCATATTTCACAGAGTGGGTTGAGTTTTGATTAATTGCCCATCCTCTTGCTGGTCACTGGCAGGTTCCAACTCAAGGGTGGCCAAGGATGGGCATCTTAGAACGTGGCCCAGGCTAGTTCCTGCCCTCAAGTCTAGGCCTCTCCACTCTCCAACATAGTCCGTGCTCCTATATCTTTGTCTACCTTATCTGTCCTTCAGTTTCAACCAGTCTTTCCCATCCAAATTGATCTGTGATGACGTTGGCTGCCCTAACTCACTGGACTACAGAATGGCAAAGTTGCTTCCAGACTTAATCACCAACTTGCTTTCTAAGAAGTTCATTGCCTTCTCCAGGCTTTAGCGTGCCCCTCTGTAGAATGTGTACTGGCTCCTTTTTACCCTTAACCCTCTACCTTCTCCAGAGTCACTATGCACTGACCTCCTCCCCCACCTTCCATGGCCTTTACTGTATGGTAGTGAACGTGGCCTTGGAACCAGGCAGAGCTGGGTTTGAAACCCATTCCCTGCTGTATCATCTAGGGCAAGTGACTTCATTTCTCTGAATCTCAGTTTCCTCATCTATAAAATGGGGTTGACGAATATAATATATTGTAGACAATAGTTGTATATATAGTAGTGTATAGTAGTTTTGAGGATTTCATGAGTACATGTCCACATGGCACGTAGTTGGTGCCCAATACAGCATGCTCATTCTCTGTGTGTTCCCTGGAGTGATCCCCTGTGACTTGTGGCTTGTGATATATGATATCAGCTGTTTTTCTAAGAGGAACCAGGCTTCTTCTTGCTTCCTACATTCTGACTTTTCTTGCTACTCTCTGTTCTTCTTTCTATAGGGTGGGGGTAGGGGAGAGGAGCTACCTCTGTGAGCAGGGGGTGAATAATGCTGTTGGGGCCTTTCCATCTAGATACGACGACTATGATTATGGGGAGGTGAACCAGCTCCTGGAGCGGAATCTCAAGGTCTATATCAAGACAGTGGCCTGCTACCCAGAGAAGACCACCCGAAGAATGTACAATCTTTTCTGGAAGCACTTCCGCCACTCGGAGAAGGTACAGCCCATGCAGGAAGAGTGGGGTGGAAGCAGACAAGCCTAGCTAGTGGAGATGACAAGGGCTCAAGACCCACTGAGGGACCCCATACTAAGTCTGTCCTGCAGGAGGGACACCTGGGCCTGTTGTCCTGGATTCAAGTCTTACTTCACTGTGTGATTTCAGACTCAATTTACTCACCTGTAAAATGGGAACATGGGTGCCCGCCTCACACGGTATCCTTAGTGGTAGCTTGGTAGACCTGGGTTCAAATCATAACGCTGTCACTCGGTAGCATCGTGACTCTGGGCAAGCCACTTTACCTCTCTGAGCTTTTTATCTTTATAACGGGAATAAATACTGCTGTATTTCAAGATTTTTGGAGGATGAAATGAGAAAATGTATGTAAACCTCTGATTGGAAATAGGTGCTCAGTGGTAGCTCTTGTTTTTAGCTTTCGGGGATAAAGACATTAGTCATGACAGGGATGACTGTGCTTGAAATTCTTCAGCAGTCCTTGCACCCAGCTGCTCAGAGCTTTAGCAAAGTGTAGGGCATCTCTGTAGGAAAGGGAAGGGTGAGGGAAGTGATCAGGGATCGGGGCAGTCTGGGAGGGGTGTGAGTGGCGAGAAGTGACATCAGTTGCTAACGTGCCCTCCTCTGCGCCCCAGGTCCATGTGAACCTGCTGCTCCTGGAGGCCCGCATGCAAGCCGCCCTGCTCTACGCCCTCCGTGCCATTACCCGCTACATGACCTGATCCCTCCCGCGCAGGACCTGGGCCCGGAGCAGCTGACCCTGGGGGCATCCTCTTCCCTGCAAGGACTTCTCCACCTGGAGACAGACTCAGACCCCTTTGTGTCCCACGACCACTCAGCCCACTCTGGGGTGGGCTTGTATGTGAAATGCAGCCCCCAAGCCGCACTCTCCTTTTTCTCACTGGGACGGACGGGATCATTGCACTGAATGGGATCTCAGCTCTGCCCTTGGGAGCTGGAAAAGGACTAGAAGATCCTGAGGGTCCATGCCCTTCCTCCTTCCCCTGCCGCCAGAGGCAGAGATTATAGGAAGGAAAATGGACTGAGCTCAGACTTATGTGCCACAAGTGCTGTGGCCTTCCTGGACTGGAAAGTCCCTGGCTGGCCCCCAAGGGAGAAGGGCGAACAGCTCCAGGGACTGACACTCCAGGCAGCTTTGCCTACCCTCCCTTCTCATTCCCAGATTTCATTACCTCCCACTTGCCATTCACCCATCAATGTGAAAGTCAAGGTCACAGCTGGTCTGTGTGTCCAGTTCCCCAAAAGTCTGTTCTGCTGGGCGGCTTGTAGGCCTCTTGTTCCCTGGTTGCCCAGATCCTAGTTCAGTTCTTTTGACTTCCTTCACCCTCATCCTTTTCTCTATGCCTGGTGGTATGAGGCCACAGGAGAAAGGCCAAGCACATCAAGAAAGCAGATTATCTCTAGAAAGTTTGAGCCTCTGTTGGTCACTTTGCCTTCTGAAGAAGAGGGAGTATTAGATTATAATTTCTTTTTTTGGTCATTAAATGGCCAAGGTTCAAACCTCTGCAGGGCCTCTCCCCTGAAGCGACAGTCAGTGTATGAGAGGGGGAGGAGAGGGAGAATCCTGTTCTCCCCGGACTGCACCTGCCTTGCAGAGGCCGCCACCCCGCTCTCCGGTCTCCGGTGGGTGGCTCTGCCGCAGATGTTTGCCAAAAAGTTAAGCCTTTTTCTAGGCGGCACCATGGCCCTGCAGGGCTCTTGTTTGGGGCCCTGCCTCTGGCCAGGTGACCATGGCTACGTTGCCAAACCTCTTTGACTGCCACAGTTGCAGACTGTAGGGTGTGTCTGAGTTTCCACAATGTCTCATGCTGCCCCCTGGATTCTCAGGCCGACCTGCCAACAGCAAACCAATTTTCTTGCAGGATCTTAAAGGCCTCTGGGACCTCCCCCCTTCTCTGACTTCTGCAGTCAGTCTCTCCTGGGTGCCTTCCAAGGACCCCCAGCCCCATCCCAGTGTCCCTTCTGTTCCCTCTCCTGGATTTTAAGTGGATTGCTTGGAGGCAGAAGCAGCCAAGGACCGATCCAGGCACTTTCTGTAGCAAATAACTGTGAATTATGACTTCTCTTGCCCGTATTCTAGCAGTCAGTGCCTCCTCTCTGACCAGTCTGGAGGTGACTGAGGAAAGGCAAGGGCCACGATGCTGCTGCTCCTGTCCCCCCTCTCTGGGCAGGCAGGAGAGGAGCCTGGCCAGCGTGCCACATTTCACACCCGTGCAGGCACGGAGAAGCGACTGGCACCCCCTTCAGGCCTGAAAGCCCTCCCTGCAAAGACGTGCCAGAGAGAAGGGGCCCCAGCATGGGGGTTGGGTTCTGGAGGGGACTTGAGGCCTCTGTCAATGTCCCCTGGGCAGGTGGGGAGGGGTATTCAGTGTTCAAGTGCAGAACTCTTTGGCTTTACTACCAGTTCCGTATGATGAGAAATAAACGTCCGCCGAGGTTTTGTTTTGTACCCCTTGTTCATGGGCTGTTTTTCCATTTCCTGAAGGTCATGGTTCACCTCATAACACAGTTTCCTGAAGGTCATGGTTCACCTCGTAGCACAGGCAGGGAGCTGTGATTGCATCATGGGCCTGACCTGATGGCCCCCGCCCTGCCGAGTTCTTGTGCCCAGTGATTGCCAGGTTGGGAATGTTGGCACTGAAAGTTCCCGGGGTGTCCAGCCCTGCCACCCATCTGTGGCTGGCCTGGCATTGTGGAATAATAATGACCATCTTATTTTTCTGACTAAGCCTGGCCCTGGGCTGGGTACTCATAGACCATTTCTCTGAATCTGCAGCAATCCTGCAAAAGAATCATGACTCAGAGTGAAGTGGCGTTGCTGAGGCCACACCGCTAGTCAGTGGGGGAGCCAGGATTCCAACCAGGATCTACTTGACCATGGAGCCTTGGCATTTTACCTTGCTGGCTTTTCCACTCCTGACTTCTCCTGTGACAGAGGGAAGCTGTTTGAGAAACTGGGGTGCCTCCTTGTGTCCCCCAACCCACCGTGTTATTACCTGCTTCTCATCCTTCCCTCTCCAGCACCAAGGAGACATAAGCAGGCATAAGGAGTTAGATGCAACCCCCAAGCTGAGCCAGTGCCATTGATAGCTGTGTGACCTTGGTCAAGCTTCTTAGCTTCTCTGGGCACCAGGAACTGGTAAGCTTATCAGGAAAACCACATCATGACTAAGAGCTACGACCTCTCCTGCTGGTTTCCCACTTCCTCTAAACACTGCCTAGGTGTTTAGAAAACTGGGTCTCCTACAGGAAGCCTCCCCTGATTAACCCTGTTACTTTTTCCCTTGAGGTACCACTTCATTTTTGCAGAATTCCTATGCACTTGCCCTTCCTTCTGCAGTTATTTAAGAGGATGCGAATCACACTTGGAGTACAAAACTTGGGTTCTGGTCCTGATTTACTTACTATCTCTGGGGGTACTGATTAATTTCACTATGCCTCAAGTTTCTGCAGCCATAAAAATGGGGTTAAAATATTTCCATTTCTTTTCCAGGTAGCATTTATTGAGTGTGACTATTGCCAATGTTTTCAAATTGAATCTCCCATCAACTCTGTGAGAAAGGGGTGGTGTTCCCATTTTATGGAGGTGGAAATGGAGCCTCAAATGAGAATCTAGGGAACACCAACTTGGCAGTTAGACCCAGGTTCTAATTCCAGCTTTGACATTTAACATCTGCCTGACCATGAGCAAGTTACCTCAATCCTCCCTCCTCAATTTCCTTATCTATGGAATGGAATTAATACCTAAGGTCACAGGAAGGTGATGAAGATTAAATAATGCGTGAAAACCACCTAGCACAGTTCAGGTACCTGGCACTGGGTACTAGTGAGCCGTTTGGTATTCAGAAATTTACCCAAGATCATGCAACTGAGGAAGAATTAGAGGAGTTTGCGGAAGGTTGCTGATGGACTCGTTTCTTTTGTCTTTTGAAGCCATGCTTAGTTTGAGGAATGTTGAGTGTGAGTAGAAAAAGGAGTCAGGTGAGTCTCCTCCGGCAGGTTTCATTCACTGGAGCCCTGGGGCAGGTGGATTGGAGAAGTGGCTCACAAACTTCATGCCTTAGCAGGGGTCCTCAAACTTTTTAAACAGGGGGCCAGTTCACTGTCCCTCAGACCGTTGGAGGGCCAGACTATAGTTTAAAAAAAAAAACTATGAACAAATTCCTATGCACACTGCACATATCTTATTTTGAAGTAAAAAAACAAAACGGGCAAAAACACCCAGCAGGCCGAATAAAAGTCCTCGGCGGGCCACATGTGGCCTGCGGGCCGTAGTGGTGCCCATCCTTTTTGGCACCAGAGACTGGTTTCATGGAAGAAAATTTTTTCATGGATGGGGGGAGGGGACGGGAAATGGTTTTGGGGATGATTCAAGCACATTACATTTATTGTGCAGTGAAACCTCTCTACTAATGATAATGTGTATTTGCCACTGCTCCACAGCACTAGCATCACCGTCTCAGCTCCACTTCAGATCATCAGGCATTAGATTCTCACAAGGAGAGCACAGCCTAGATCCCTCGTAAGCAGTTTACAGTGGGGTTCATGCTCCTTTGAGAATCCAATGCTGCCCTGATCTGACAGGAGGCAGAGCTTATGCCGGTGATGCGAGTGATGGGGAGCGGCTGTAAATACAGAGGAAGCTTCGCTGGCTGGCTGCCACTCACCTCCTGCTGAGTGGCCTGGTTCCTAACAGGACGTGGACAAGTATCGGTCCTCGGTGTTGGTCCTTGGCCTGGGGGCAGGAGGGGGTGCTTGTTGGGGACCTGTTGTTGGAGGCAGAGCTCTAAGATTTGCATCTTTAACAACTTCCTTGGTATTCATTTATTCAACAGATGATGTGCACCTAGTATGTAACATGCCCCAGAGATTGAGCAGTGAATGACACAGACATGATTCCTGCTCTCTTGGGATTTATGGTCAAGTAGATGAGACAGACATTAAATCATTACACAACTAATTATTTAAATGACAGTTGTGATCAACACCTCAAAGGAGAAATATGAAGTGCTATGAGGGCATTCACAACCTAGCAGCAGAGCCTTTTCTTTTAAAGAAATATGCTGGACTTTCGCAGAAGCTCTAACACATCCAAGGAGAGTGGTTTCCCACTGAAGCATCTTTTTGGAACCGGGAGCTCTGTGGAAGAGTTAGAAGACTGTTCATCAACATTCCTCTTTAGTGGACACTGTGGTGTGCTAGCCAGTCTGTGGCACTCATTCCTTCCCCTGCCCCTGCCCTGATCCATCAGGAGTATTGATTGCTGAAGAATTTCAGCTGAGTCCCTCTCTGGGCACTGCCCTGGACTGAAGGGAGCAACTTAGCTCTTGGTCACGCCCCCTCCAGGCAGTCTGCCTGCAACGACTGGTTGGTGGGAGAGGAGGGCACAAAGGCCTGGCCCTCATGCCTCCATTTGAAACAACTCTGAGGGATCATCCCAGCTGCAGGACCCCCCCAGGATCAGCTGAGTCCTGTGTTGCATATGCCTTGCACCCCAACTTCCACCCAGTCCCGCTTCTCACTGTCCTAGATTATGGATCCCCAATAAATCTTCCATATGCAAATGGTATCGACATAAGACACTCTTATTACAGATGGCGATAAAAATAAAGACCAGAGAGGGGAAATCACTCAAGGTCAAGGTCTCACAGGCCTGAACCTTCAGTTCCTCTCTTGCTCGGGTGGTCTCGAACTCCTGAGCTCAAACAATCCTCTGGCCTCGGCCTCCCAGAGTGCTGGAATTACAGGCGGGAGCCACCACACCCGGCCCTGCCTTAACTTCCTCTTCCTGAATATGGAGGCAACTGCTGCAATGGCCGGAATAGGTTCTCACTCTCGTGGCTGGAGATCTTGGGCAAGTCACTTCTCTCTGGGCAGAAGGATAAGTGCTGCCTCAGTGCTCCATCTTCTCCGAAGTCTGCCTCTGTGCGATGCCCCTGCTCCTGAGAAAAGCCACGTCTCAGCCAGTTCCAGCAGCAGAAATTCCTTCCTCCCATGTCCAAATCACCTCTAACCTCACAGTTGGTTCCTTTTCGCAGGGAGTGGGCAGGAGCCTCGAGCTGCTGTCCCATTTCTGAGTGTCCAAACTCACATTTCAAGAAGGAACCCCCTTTTTTTGTTGTTCATGCCAACATTATCAAGTACCTCCTGGGTCCCAGACACTGCTGTGCGCAGGTACAGGAGTACAGCCACGAGACCGACACACTCCTGGTCATCAGAGGCCTTGAGGTTCGGTGGAAAAGATGCACATCACACTAATTCTTGTGGTGAGCCCTGGGCCAGGGGCGAGCACAGGCAGCTGTGATAGAGCACAGGCTACCCTGGGCCTGAAGGATAAGAAAGGACTGGCCAAGGATGGGAGGGAGAGAGAAGTGTGGAGCAAAGATCGCTGGCAGAGGAAAGATCATGAGAGAAAATCTGGAGCAGGAAGGAGAAAGCAGCCCTGTAGGGACAGGAGGAGCCGGGAGAACATGATGAAGGCTGAGGCTGGAGAAAAAAAGCCCAGGGCAGATCTGCAAGGACCTTGCAGAGCATGTCGGGAATTTTGGACTTTATCCTATGAGCAATGGAAAACCTTCAAAGGAGACTTTGTTGTTTATTACAAAATAGATAATATTTATTGGAAGAGAGAGTGGAGAAGGTAGTGAGACTAATCTCGGACCTGCTGTGTGCCAGGTAAGCCACTAAGTACTTCACAGGCATGGCCTTAGTGAGCCCTATAAAATAGAGCCTATTATTATACCCATTTTACAGATGATTCCCAATCACCACCAAAAGAATACATCTTCCTTTTTTGACCCTTACAAAATACTTCTGTTTTTCCAAGGCATTTTTTCCTAAGATTATAATCATTTGTGTGGCTCCCTCATCTACCCATTAGACTGGGGACTCCACAAAGGCAGGGATTTTTGTCTGGTGTGTTCACTGCTTTATTGCTCTTCAGGGCCTAGAACAAGGCCTGCCATGTAGTAGGGGCTGAATAATAGGTGTGGAATACACGTTTGTATGCACCAAGACACCTGGTCTCATGCTGGGCCCAGGTGGCAGTGCTCAAGAAATAACAGCCTCCCAACACTGGACTTGGCCTCCGCTCTCGTGTCTCTCCCTGCCTGGGTGTCTGTTCCGTGGCCAACTCTCAGACACTTAGCGTCAGTCTAGCATAGGGGAAAGAGCTTGGACTTTGGAACCAGAAAGATGAGGCTCAAATCTGAGTGCAAGTCCATCTGGAATGAGGCAGAATATAAATAAACAGAACCAAGTACTGGTGTGACCTTTGGTAACTTTGTTTAATTTCCTCATCTATAAAATGGGAATGTTACCATCTGCATCCAAAATATTGTTGCTGTCAGGATCAAATGAGAAAATGTTTATAAAGTGCCTGTTACTTAATATAGCTTCTCCCTTCAGCAAGACAGGAATTTGTTCAATGCCATCTCCTTAGACTCAAAACCTCAGTTTCCTCATCTGTAAAATGGGAGTTGTAAGATGCAAGATAATATAGAATTTCCACAACCTGGAATGTTCTCTAGACCTGTGGGGCTAGCTCCTTCTAAACTTTCAGTTCTCAGTTCTCATGTTTAATATCTCATCAGAGAGTTCTGATCTGATTCCTTTTTCTCAACCTAAACTTACACCCCCCCCCATTTCTTTTCTCTTTAACAATTTTCATCTTTTTCTTTTTTTTTTTTTTAAGAGATAGAGTCTCACTCTGTCACGAAGGCTGGAGTGCAGTGGCACAATCATAGCTCACTGCAACCTCAAACTCCTGGGCTCAAGCAATCCTCCCAACTCAGCCTCCCAGGTAGCTGGGACTATAGGTCTACACCACCACACCTGGCTGATTTTTCTATTTTTTGTGCAGACAGGGTCTCACTATGTTGCTCAGGCTGGTCTCAAACTTCTGGCCTCCCACGTAGCTAGGACTACAGGCATGCCGCTGTGTTTGGCCCCAAGAATGATTCTTAAATTTCAAAGAAACGTCACCTTCAGAAGAAATGGGGGAAAATGATAAAGTTCTATTTTAGGGTCTCTTGTTGAATTGTAAGGTAGTCATTAGATCAAAGAAATTATAAATAAGCAGGAGTGGTGTTTACTCTAAATTTAAGAAAGTGAATGCTAAAATTTAATATCTGGATCATGGCTATTGAGCTAAATTATAGCAACTCTTTTTTAAAAACAATTTTTTAATTTTGAAATAGACTCAATTTTAATAATCAATAAATTATGTAGAAAAAAATCCCAAATTGTCTTCCCATTGTTCTAATTATATCAAACAGGCCAGGTGTGGTGGTGCACGCCTGAAGTCCCAGCTACTCGGGAGGCTGAAGCAGGAGGATCACTTGAGCCCAAGAGTTTGAGGTTGCAGTGAGCTATGATGACACCACTGTACTTCACCCTGGGTGACAGAGTGAGACCCTGTCTCAAAAAAAAAAAAAAAATTTTAAAAAGAAAGTCTTATCAGGATATGATTGGCATATAATAAAATTTTCCCATGTTAAGTGTACAGGTCATTTGTTTTGACCAGTAAGTACATAGTCACGTAACTGTCACCACAATCATGATATAGAACATTTCAGTCTCTCTTAAAATTCCCTTGTGCTCTTTTACTGTCAATCCCTTACCCCAGAGTTCCCTAGAAACCACTGATCTGCTTTGTCACTATAGTTTTGACTTTCCCAGCATTTCCCGTAAGTAAAGGCATTTATTGTGTAATCTTTGTGTCTGGCTCTTTCAGTTAGAGTAAAGCTTTTGGGAGTTATCCATGTTGTTGGATGCATCAGTACTTTATTCCTTTTTATTTTTGGGTAGAATACTACTGTATGGGTATAACATAATTTGTGTATCCATACACCAACTGATAGACATTTGAGTTATTTCCAATTTGGGCTATTATGAACAAAGCTACTATTTGTGTGGACATAAGTTTTCATTTCTCTTGCACAAAAACATAGGAGTAAAGTTATTGGGACGTATGATAAGAGTGGATTTAATTTTATAAGAAACTTCAAAATCATTTTCCAAAGTGGCTGTACCATTTTGCAGTATATAACAGTTCCAGTTGCTCTACATCTTTACCAACACTTGTTTTTGTCAGTCTTTGACAAGTCTTTTTGACATTGGTCTGGTGGTTAAAAGCCCATGCACTAGAGTCAGAGTTCAAATTCCAGCTCTACTATTTGTTGTATGATCCTAGGTGAGTCACTTCAACTCTTTTTTTTTTTTTTTTTTTT
>VBSM01000529.1:17607665-17629151 GCA_008086735.1 Cheirogaleus medius
TCGGCCTCCCAGAGAGCTAGGATTACAGGCGTGAGCCACCACGCCCGGCCCCAAACTTCAATTCTTAAGTCTCAGTTTCCTCTTTTGTATGAAGGGATAATAATAGCACCTAGCTCATAGAGTTGTTGTGTCCATAGAATTAAATCAGTTTTCACTCATGGATGATTTTGCCACCACAGGACATTTGGCAAAGTCTAAAGACATTTTTGGTGGTTACGAATGGGAGGGAGCCTCTGGCATTTAGTGGTTAGAGGCCAGGGATGCTGCTAAGCATCCTACCATGCAAAGGGCAGTGACTTAGAACAAAGAATTATCCAGTCCAAAAGAGTCAATGGGTCCTGAGGTTGAGAAATCCTGAATTAAATAATGCACATAACATGTTCAATATAATACCTGGCACATGTCAACTGCTTGGTAAATGGAAAACAAACAGACTTTGGGGACAAATATGTTTTCAGGAGTAGCAATATAAGTTTGGTGTGTCCTTTTCCCAAATATCTAGCCATAAGGCTGTTATGAAGTGAGGAGACTTACTACAGAGGAGAAGTGGTTTTAGTACCGCAAATTCCTCAGAAACCAAAGGGTGAGCCGAAGGTTCAAGAGAGGAACCAAGCAGCCTTGGACCTTGGACTCATCCGTGTGGGGGAGGACTGGAAAGCCCACACATTCCATTCCTCCTTCCCACCAGGCAGCATCTCTCCTGGCTGGAGCTCCAGCTGTTGTCTGGGTCAGTGCAAACAGAGACCTTTGGGCTGTTTCGGATCCAGGATGTACAGCCCATGGGCTCCTCCCAGTTTACAGGAGTCCTCAGAAGACACATTCCAGGTCAGGAGGAATTAAGTAGGGCCCCCAAGGGTACTGTGTCACGTGGTCTGATGACAAAGCCAGGATGAACTGGAGAGGGGCAAACCACAGTCCAGGGGGAAGTGCAGCTGAAATTGATTCAATTCAACAGAGTCAAGCATTTAGCAACATTCATTGCACTCCTACTGTGTGCCAGCCACTATCCCTGTCCCAGGTGGGAAGCCGGTTGGAATAGGGTGGAACGCAGTCTCTATTTAGAGAAGGACATTTGAATCCCAGCTCTGCCAGCACTCGGTGTTTGTCCTTCGCAAAACACATCACCTCAGTGAAACACATGGTATACGTGCAATAAATTATGTGTGTATGTTTGTCTCAGTCCTCACCAAGAACTACGGGGAAAGGGCTCTTATCATCCCTATTTTACAAAAGAATAAACCAAGGCTCAAAGAAGTGAAGGACTTTGCCTGATGTCACAGGACTAATTAAGTGGCAGAGAATCTTTATAACAGACTTTTGGGAAAATAGAAAGGTGAATAAGATGAAGTCCCTACATCAACAAGCTTAGAGTCTCACAGGGGAGATAAAGATAGGTAGAAGTCTGATTCCAAGCAGAGAGACAATGAGAGAGATGTTACTAAAGAGCATGTAGGTGGGGGTAAGGCAGGTCTGAGGTCAGTTCCAGGTGGGGCAATTAGGAAGGCTTCATGGAGGAAACAGTGGTTGAGCTGGTCTTTGAAGATAGGTCTGATCAAAAGTACAGCCAGACTGCTCCATCACAGACGGAGTCTGGAGAAATGTGATCACCAGGGTGAGCCATAGGATGTATGCACTTGGGGGCAAGAACAGAAGATGTGGCTGGGAAAGTTGATAAATCGGGGCAAGACTATTTGGTGAAAATGGGCAGGGGTGATCTTCAAAATATTTAACAACTGGAAGAGCAGAGGCAAAAATTGATCAGAATGGACACTGAGCTGTAAACAACTCCATGGCCATGCTGGTGGGGACAAACTGAATCCCATGCTGAATATCCTGGAAAGGGTGTCCACATTTACCCACCCAATCGCCTTCCCACCTTTTTTGGAAACAGCACGCTCCTATTATGTTTTAGTGACCCACTCACCCTACTCTCTGTCTATATAGTTCTGGTAGGCCGGACTGCATCTTTATACATCCAGATGTGGGCACACACTGGAGCCTACTCTGGCCAATTAGAACACAACAATGACAATGAGGGACACATACCCCAAGGTGGGCCAGTGGAAATCCTCTCCAGCACATTTGTTAGACTCTTGGAGAAAAAGAAGCTCTATTTCACCAGGGATGCTAAAAGAAAGTCAGGTTTAGAGAGAAAAAAGAGAGAAGGAGAGAGAAAGAGAAAGCGAGGGAGGATCAATTCTTTATGATAATGTTTGAGTCTTGGGATCCAGCTATGCCTGAAGTCTTCACCTATACTCTTGAATTCCATGAGCAAAAATATTCTTTTTTATGAGTAAGACGGCTTGGGTTGGCTTTTTTGTCACTTGCAGCTGGAAGAATGCCGATTAATATAATTATGAAAAGTCTCAAATTTCATCCTAAGAATTCTACATAGGCTCTAGAAAGACATGAAAGGGAGAGTAAAAACAACCAGTGAGAAGGAAAAAGATGTGACAGTTACTGAAGAAAGCTCCCTAGGGGGTGGAAAGATTTGGAAGCCAAAGTAGAAGAAGATCGAGGGAGTACCTCAGGGAAAAAGGAATCTAATTTTTTTTAAAAAGACGTCTCATTTTTTGCCTTGAGTCAGAGATAAAGGATCCAAGAAAGTAGGCTTTGACATCACCCATCTCTTTCTCCCTGACCCAGCACATGAATGCATCTATGAACCTGATTTGCAGTGTGCCAAGAGAAGTTGAGAAGGATTTCTGTACGTTACAGAACTTAAAACACTCACAAGGAACATTCGGCCATTAAAATCATGTTATAAATGAACATGTAGGATCATGGAAAGATATATCCAACATATTTTCAAGTTATAAGTCAAGTTACAAAACAGTATATACAGGCGGGGGCGGTGGCTCACGCCTGTAATCCTAGCACTCTGGGAGGCTGAGGCAGGCGGATCGCTCAAAGTCAGGAGTTCGAAACCAGCCTGAGCAAGAGCGAGACCCCATCTCTACTAAAAATAGAAAGAAAAAAATTAATTGGCCAACTAAAAATATATAGAAAAAATTAGCTGGGAATGGTGGTGCATGCCTGTAGTCCCAGCTACTTGGGAGGCTGAGGCAGAAGGATCTCTTGAGCCCAGGGGTTTGAGGTTGCTGTGAGCTAGGCTGATGCCACGGCACTCTAGCCGGGACAACAGAGTGAGACTCTGTCTCAACAAAAAACCCAAAAAAACCCCAGTATATGCAATATGATTTCTTTTGTTTGTTTGTTTGTTTGTTTAAAATACACTTATATGTAGAGCTGGGTGTGGTGTCAGGCCCCTGTAGTCCCAGCTGCTTTAGGGGCTGAGGTGGGAAGATCCTTGAGCCAAGGAGTTCAAGGTGAAGCTGGGCAAAATAGTGAGACCCTGGCTCTAGATATATATATATATATGTGCATATATACATATATTATATATATACACACAGATATTTATATGTCTATAAGGAAAAGACCCAAAAGACATTCAAACTGAATAAAATCTCTTTCTCGTTTCTTCTTTATTCATTAAATCTTATGTGTGTGCAGGTATTCACCTTTCAGGGAAGGTGTCCATATCCAGAGCTTAGCTGAAGAGTTAATTCTTTTTGTTGTTGTTGTTAATCTTTTTTTGTTTTGTTTTGTTTTGTTTTGCTAATGCTGACTATATTTCAAGTTGTCATGACGGGGTATTGGGAAAAGTTTTCAATTAGCAATAATTGCGCCTCAGATAAACCTCATTGACTGTGATACTGCCACTGGGCAAAGCAGAAGACTTAATTCTAAGTTATCATGGTAATGCCAGGGACTGGGCTAGGGGTAGTCATGCGATCTAGGTCTGGCCCATAGGACAGGAAGGGGAGTCTGCTGAGAAGCTTCTGGGAAAGGATTCTTCTTGGTTTAAAAAAAAAAATAAAGACAGAGATGGATGTGAAGAAATCGGAAACCTCATATATTGCTGGTGGGAATGTAAAATGATGCAGCCACTTTGAAAAACAGTCTGGCAGTTCCTTAAATGGTAAAACTTAGAGTTACCATATGACCCAGCAATTCTACTCTTAGTTATACACCCAAGAGAAATGAAAACATCTATCTACACAAAAAATTATACACAAATGTTCACATAAACATTATGCATAATAGCTAATCAGTGGAAATAACCCAAATGTCCATCAACTATGAATGGAAAAAGAAAATGTAGCACATCTATATAATGGAAGATTGTTCAGCAATATAAAGGAACGAACTACTGACACTTTTTTTTTAAAGAGACAGGGGTCTGGCTGTGTTGTCCAGGCTGGAGTGCAGTGGTGTGATCATAACTCAAACTCCTGAATTCAAGCGACACTCCCACCTCAGTCTCCCAAGTAGCTGGGACTACAGGCACATGCCACCGCAACTGGCTGAACATTTTACAAAATAAATGAACTCTGAAAACATTATGCTAAGAAGTCGATCACAAAAGATCACATGTTATATAATTCCATTTATATGAAATGACCAGAATAGGCAAATCTGTAGGAACAGAAAGTAGATTAGTTTTTGCCTAGAGTAGCAGGGAGGAGAGTTGGGGGAACACTGAGTGACAGTTAATGGGTGCCAGATTTCTTTTTGGGGTGATAAAAGTGTTTTAAGATTGATTGTGGTGATTGTTGCACAACTCTGTGAATATACTACAAACGATTTACTTGTATATTTTTAATGAGTGCATTATTAATATATGGTATGTGAATTATATCTCAACAAAGCTATTATTTACAAAGAGAGAGAGAGATTTTCAGGAATAGGCAGCCCTTCTTTGTTTCGTTACAATCTAATGGTGCTAGATGTTATGTCCACAGGCAGTGCTTGGAACTATGACAATCATCTTTTAACCATAAAAGCAAGGAAAATGCCAACATGATAAGAATGGAAAAACAAAGAGAGAGAATTTGAGTCCTTGATAAAATCTTAGAGCTACTGGAATTACCAATTCTAGAACTTCTCTATCTCAGGACTTCTTAATATGAGGGAGAAATTTTTCTTAAACAATTCTGATATATTTTGTTTTTAATAATTTATTGAGGTAACATTCACATAATATAAATTAACCATTTTATTTTATTTCTACTTAATTTTCTTTTGAGACACGGTCTTGCTCTGTTACCTAGGCTGGAGTACAGTGGCGTGATCATAGCTCACTGCAGCCTCCAACTCCTGGGCTCATGATCCTTCTGCCTCAGCCTCCTGAGTAGCTAGGACTACAGGCATGTGCCACCACTCCTGGCTAATTTTTTAAAAAGTTTTTGTAGATACCCCCAGTCCTCCCCTCGTGCCCTCTGCTCTGCACTCCCCCGAAAAAAAGTTTTTGTAGAGACGGGGTCTCGAACTCCAGGCCTCAAGCAATCCTGCCACCACAGCTTCTCAAAGCGGTGGGATTACAGGTGTGAGCCAGCTTGTCTGGCTTAAAATTAACCATTTCATTTATTTATTTGTTTATTTTATTTATTTAAAAAATATATTTTTTGGAGACAGAGTCTCGGTCTGTCACCCTGGCTAGAGTGCAGTGTCATCATCATAGCTCACTGTAACTTCAAACTCCTGGGCTCAAGTGATCCTCCTGAGTAGCTGAGACTACGGGCATGTGCCACCACACCTGGCTAATTTTTCTATTTTTTTAAATAGAGACAGGGTCTCACTCTTGCTCAGGATGGTCTTGAACTCCGGACTTCAAGCAGTCCTCCCACCTTGGCCTCCCAAAATGCTAGGATTATAGGCATGAGCCATCTAGCCTGGCCAAAATTAACCATTTTATTTTATTTTATTTATTTATTTTTTTTTTTTTTGAGACAGAGTCTCACTCTGTTGCCCAGGCTAGAGTGAGTGCCGTGGCGTCAGCCTAGCTCACAGCAACCTCAAACTCCTGGGCTCAAGCAATCCTTCTGCCTCAGCCTCCCAAGTAGCTGGGACTCCAGGCATGCACCACCATGCCCGGCTAATTTTTTCTATATATTTTTAGTTGGCCAGTTAATTTATTTCTATTTTTAGTAGAGACGGGGGTCTCACTCTTGATCAGGCTAGTTTTGAACTCCTGACCTTGAGCGATCCGTCTGCCTAGGCCTCCCAGAGTGCTAGGATTACAGGCGTGAGCCACCACGCCCGGCCCAAAATTAACCATTTTAAAGCGAGCAATTCAGTGGTGGCCTCTAGCACATTCACAATGTTGTGCAACTGCCACATCTATCTAGTTCCAAAACATTTCCATCACTCCAAAGTAAAACCTCTTACCCATTAAATAGTTTCTCCTATACTCCCCTCTCCTCAGCCCATTGGAACCACCAATTTGTATTTCGTCTCTGTGGATTTATCTATTCTGAATGCTTCATATAAATAGAATTATATAATATATGACCTTTTGTGTCTGGCTTCTTTCACTTAGGATAATTTTTTTGAGGTTCATCCAGATCATAGCATATATCGGTACTTCATTCTCTTTTATGGCTAAATAATATTCCTTTGTACATATATACTACGATTTGTTTATCCAGTTATGGACATCTTGGCTATTGTGAATAATGTTGCTGTGAACATGTGGGTACAAGTACTGGTTTGAGTACCTGTTTTCAATTATTTTGGACATATACCTAGAAATGGAATTTTAGGGTTATATGGTAATTCTATGTTTAACTTTTTGAGTAACCACCAAACTGTTTTGCACAGAAGCTGAACCATTTGATATTCCCACCAGCAATGTACAAGGGTTCCAATTTCTCCACATTCTCACCAGCACTTGTTACTTTCTGGGTTCTTATTTATTTATTTTTATTATTTTTTAAATTTTTTCTTTTCGTCTTCTTGAAGAGCCATTTTGTCCTAATTTTCTGGGTTTTTAAAAAAATTATTATAGCCATCCTATTGCATTTGAAGTAGTACCTCACTGTGGTTGTTTTTGTGTGTACTTGCAGCTAAAAGCATAGAAATTGATACAGGTGTTAAGAGTGGTAGAATTATGGTTATTTTGTTTAAAATATTTTCTTGATTTTGATTATCCGCCTTTTCAAATTTGTCTCTAATCATATTAATTTGTATTAAGTCTTTACAATGTACCAGACACTATACTTAGCATTTTATATGCATAATATCATTTACTTCTCACAGCAAATCTATAAGATGAGTAAAAACTGAGGGACAGAGAAGAAGAGTAACTTACTCCAGGACACACAGAGTGATTTAAACTCAGGGCTCAAGATTTTTTCAATTAAACTGTTTATTTTGAGATAATTATAGATGCATATACAGTTGTAAGAAATAATACAAAGAGATTCTATGTACTCTTTACCTAGTTTCCTCCATGGTAATGTCTTAGAAAAGTTTAGTGCAATATCACAAGCAAGATATTCATACTGATACAGTCAAGATACAGGATTTTTCCATCACTGCAAGGATTCCTCATACTGACCTTTCTGTAGCCGCCCCCACTCCCCTTCTGCCTCCACCCCCTCCTTAACCCCTGGCAACTAGTAATCTGTTCTCCATTTTTATAATTTTGTCATTTCAAGAATTTTATATAAATGAATCATACATTGTGTAATCTTTTGAGGTTATCTTTTTTCACTCAGTGTCATTCTCTGGAAATTCATCCAGGTTGTTGCAATAATCCATATTTCATTCATTTTTAATGCTAAGTAGTATTCCATGCTGAGTGGTATTCTGTAGGTGTACCAGGTTTGTTTATTTTTAATTTTTTTTTTATTTTATTTTTAAGAGGCAGGCTCTCACTCTGTCGCCAAGAGCTGGAGTGCAGTGGCGCGATCATAGCTCACTGCAGCCTCGAACTCCTGGCCTCAAGCGATCCTCTTGCTACAGCCTCCCGAGTACCTGGGACTATAGGCATGCACCACCGTGTACAGCTAGAATACATTTTTTAAAAACCTGCAATACAAGTTGTTTTTAATTCAAAAAATATTCACAAGGGTCTTACACACTGGAATACATACAACACACGGCTGCTGAGCTGTTGGCCTTGGGAGACGCGGAATCACTTCGTCTTTTCTCTGGCATGTGGTCTTTGAGGATCTTCAGGTGCCAGGATCAGTGCAAACATGCACTGTGCTCACTGAGCCCACAGGACGCCCCTGTGCTACCCTGGTGTAGGTGGAATTTGCCCTTTTCTGAATCAGGGTCCTTTTGGGTGTAAGTAACAGAGACCTGCTCAGCTTTCAGGTACAAAGGGGAAATCTCTTTATGGAGATACAGGAAATGCAGCTGAGCCATGTGAAGGACTGTAGATAAGAAATGGAAAGTTGTGCAGATCCAATCAGGTAGTCTGGGGGGCCAGTCCCATGGAGCGAGTGTAGTCACAGGCAAACAAAATGATTAAGAGCTTGGGCTCAGGAGTCCAGTCGCTTGAGTTGAAATCCTGGTTCTACCACTTACAGGCTGTGTGACCTTGGGCAAGTTACTTAACCTCTCAGTCCTCCAGTTTCCTTATCTTAAAATGGGGTAATAATGGTATCAACATTATCAGGTTCCCATGGGGCTTAAAGAGTTTATAGATGTTAAATGCTTTACAATAGCGTCTGGCATGTAGCAAGTGCTGTATAACATTGGTTATACAGTATTATTATTCTACAATTAAATGAAAAGGCATGTAAATTGCAGCACAGTACTGGTACTACTGCTCAAACTTGCCTGAGGTTTTTTTTTTTTTTTTTTTTTTTTTTTTTTTTTTTTTTTTAGGAGATAGGGTCTCGCTCTGTCACCCAGGCTGGAGAGCAGTGGCATGATCATAGCTCACTGTAACCTTGATTTCCCGGGCTCAAGTGATCCTCCTGCTTCAATCTCCCAAGTAGCTAGGACTACAGGTGCGTACCACCACACACAAGTAATCTTAAGAAATTTCTTTTTGAGCCAGGTGCCGTGTCTCATGCCTGTAATCCTAGCACTCTGGGAGGCCAAGGTGGGAGGATAGCTTGAGGTCAGGAGTTCAAGACCAGCCTGAGCAAGAGCAAGACTCCATCTCTACTACAAATAGAAAAAATTAGCTGGACATAGTGTCACATACTTGTAGACCCAGCTACTCTGGAAGCTGAGACAGGAAGATCACTTGAGCCCAGGAGTTTGAGGTTGCTGTGAGCTAGGCTGATGCCACAGCACTCTAGCCCAGGCAACAGAGCGAGACTCTGTCTCAAAAAAAAAATTCTTTTTGTAGAGATGTTGCCCAGGCTGCTTTCAACATTTTTAACAGCTTTACTAGATATAATTCACATACCATATAAGTGTACATTTCATTGGTTCTTAGAATATTGAGTTGTGCAATCACTATCACAATTTTTTTTTTTTTTTTTTTTGAGACAGAGTTGCTCTGTCAACTAGAGTGGGCTAGAGTGCCATGGGCTAGAGTGCCCTGGTGTCAGCCTAGCTCACAGCAACCTCAAACTCCTGGGCTCAAGTGATCCTCCTGCCTCAGCCTCCCAGAGTGCTAGGATTACAGGCTTGACATCATCACAATTTTAGAACATTTTCATTAACCCCAAAAGAAACCCCATATTTCTTATTGATTACCTCCTAAGCCTTCCATCCCTCCAGCCCTAGTCAACCACTGATATACTTTCTGTTCTTATAGATTTGCCTATTTTGGACATTTCAAATAAATGGAATCATATGATCTATGGTCCTTTACAACTGCCTTCTTTCCCTCAACATGTTTACAAAGTTCAATGGTAGCATGCATCAGTACTTCATTCCTTGTTATTGTTGAATAATACTCCATGTGTGGATATACCACAAGTACTAATTTTTATAAGCAATAATCCAACCACACTCCTTGAATTAGTTACCTATTGCTGTTGTGACAAATTACCACAAATTTAGTGACTTAAAACAACAGAAATGTATTCTCTTACTTTCTGGAGGCCAGCAGTCTGAAATGAGTCTTAGGGGGCTGAAGTTAAGGTGGCAGCAGGGCTGGTCCCATCTGAAGGCTCCAGGGAAGAGTTCATTTTTTGCTTCTTCCAGCTGCTGGTGGCTGCTGTCATTCCTTGACTTCAGGTCCCATTGCACCAATCTCTGCTTTCATCGTTACATTGCCTTCTCTTCTTCTGTAGTCAAACCTTCCTCTACCTCCCTCTTATTTGTGATCACATTTAGGGCCTACCCAGGTAGTCCAGGGTAATCGCCTATCTTGTTATCCTTAACCTAATCCCATTTGCAAAGTGATTACATTATATATAAGGTAACACTGATGGGTTCCAGAGATTAGGATTCAGATATCTTTGGAATTCATTATCCAGCCAACCACGTACCTTGATTAAAAATGTCTATTTCTCTTCTTATAATAGGAAATGAATCCAGCAATCAGTGGGATAACAGTGGTACAACTGGCCTGGCACTGTGTCTGTGACAGCTGTCTGGTTGCTTGTTCACTACTTTGGGGTGAACGGGAAAGTGCACTACAATAGCAGGAGGGGCAATTTCCATTTGGAATAGGGGAAGGGGCAGACTTTGGCTCAGGATTCTAATAGTGATTTATGAAGAGTTTTCTATGTGTTAGGAAATCTACATCTTTTATCTCATAAAGACAATTCTGCAAGGTGGGTATTTTATAGCATAAGGAAGTTCACATTTAGAGGGGTAAGCCACTTGCCCAGAGTCACACAGACAGTAAGCGGCAGAGGCAGGATCTGAACTCAGGTCTGTATGATGTGGATGCCACAAGCCCAGGCCCTGGCCACCATGCCAAGCTGCCTCTCAAGAAATAGCAGCTCCCCGGCCTCTAACACATTCCTCTCTTCCTGACATTGGCCCTGGAGGGTTGTTAGACCAGAATAACAACGAAGAGATGTTGTATGCAACTTAGGCACCCCAGTTTAGTCACCCGTGACGCCTCAAGGAGCAGAGTTCACAATTTGTGCTTGGCACCCCCGTCAGGGCTTTGACAAGCAACATGTTTGTCAGACACGATGTCCTTTCAAGGCTCAACCAAACAGCCCAGCCTACCTGCACAGACCAGCGGAGCAGGCGCGGGCTGAGTCACCGCCCAGGTTGTTTCACAACCTGTTTGTGCGTTGAGGCAGCAGAGGCAGGAAAGGTCACTGGGTGGCTGGTGTCCTCTTGAGCTCCTGGACAGAAGGGTGGCTCCCAGTGACAGGTGCAAAGAGAGCTTGACTCAACTGTGCCTATCCAGTTCTCACCTAGAGGTTCTTCGACTTCTAGGCTCTCTCATTGACCTGAGCTACAGTCCTTATTTCAACAAGCCTCAGTTCCTCATCTGTAAAATGGAAAATATACACATATTTAAATTAGTGCGTACTCTACATCACTATATAATTTAATCTTTACAGCAAACCAATGAGGTAGATGCTATTATTTCATTTCACTGAGGATCAGGGATGGTTAGTACAGGTTGGGAATCAACTCCAAGTCTGTACAACTAAGGAGCTTGGGTTCAGAAGGAAATGGCCAAAGAAAAGTCTGGCCATCATTTGCCATCCCATGCTGAGTCATTTAGGCAAGTCCCTTCCACTCCGTGGGCCTTGGTTTCCCCATTTGTTCTGTGGGGTGTGAGATAGGAAGTTGGACTAATGAGTCTCAAGGCCTCTTTCACTTTAAAGTCTATGGTCCTATGATTTTACATCAGAAGGTCTTTCTCTAAGTTACACCTTGAACATGGGCTCTGTTTCCTGCACAGCCCATCCCGGGCTTCCTCTGAGATAAGAACAGACAACAGTGATGACAAGTTCTTCCATCTTGGGAATCTCCCAGGAAGTTGCAGCTGTTGCTTACAATTTTTTCACAACTTCTATTAAGCCATGTCCACATCTGTAAAATTGGGATGACCATAATACCAGCAAGCCAGTCACAGCACACAGCGCTGTGCTAGGCGCATCATTACATTTCCTTTTTATCTTCCTAATGCCCATAGGAGAGGATGTCACTGCTTTGAGGTCACCTGGTTTACAGGAGGCAGAGTGGGCATCTCAGCCTAGGTGAGTCTGCCTCTTTGCCACACTACTTCTCCTCTCCTAGCCCTGATGGTACGGGAATGTACTGAAATGATGCATGGAAAGAGCCTGGTGAGCTGTAGCATGCTGTGCACATGTGAGCTGTAGCGTGCTGTGCACATGTGAGCTGTTACAGATTACAAGCTCTCTTCTTCCCACCATGGTGGGAGCTGGGACCTGAGTCTTCAACCGTTTTGCATCTGCAAATAATGCCAACTTGAGCCTTTCTATGGGTTCTTGGTAATAATTGTTGCATATAATTCTATTCACTAAAGACAAGCAGGTGAGATCATTCAACAATGCTATGGCCAAGGAGGAAGGACAACAATGTTGAGAATTAGTGTGTTGGTGGCTTGGTCATTGCCAAGGACCCTGTGCCTACTTCCTCCTTCATTTATTCTTAGCTTTTCTCTTCCATTATGATTTTTGTCATTTATACATTCTCACTCTTTCACCCAAGGAAATAGGAGGAGAGAACTCCAAGAGCATCAGAAAAGCCAATAAAACACAATTCCTTATCAGCTCACCTATCGAACATCCATTCTTCCCTCCCACCTGTCAGGGTCTCACAGAAGTCACACACCATCCCTAACAGCCTTATCCTCTAGCAGGACTTCCAGATTTCTGTAGAAACCTGAGATTTTTGACAGGGCGCACTGGTTATTGCCACTTTGGGGGGCTGAAGTGGGAGGATCACTTGAGGCTGGGCTGGGAGTTGGAGACCAGCCTGGGCAACATGGTGAGACCCTGTCTCTACAAAAAATAAATAAAATAAATAAAACAAATAAAACCTGGGATTTCTGGGTACACCACTCTATGCACTTGCCTCTGCTTCCTAATAGGATTAATTCTCTCTCTCACTCTGTTTTTTGATTTACTAATAGTTATTGTGTACCAAACCCTGTGCTTAGAATTGCTGTGACTTTCCAATTACTCAAAATGGATAAAGTAATTTTTTCATAAATATTAGACTTTTCTTCTAAAATATTAGAATTTCTTACAATAAGCATGTAATGCTCTTGTAACCAGAAAAAACTATATATGTTTTTCATTATTTTAATCAATTTTACTGAGATACATTTACATATAATTAAAATGCATCCATTTAAAGGTGTAGCTTGATGCGTTTTGACAAACACATACACCTGAGTTCTGACCACCACAATCATGATACAGAACATTTTCATTGCGAAGACGAGCCTTTCATGAAAAAAGAAAAAAACAACAACAACAAAAACAGAACATTTTCATTTTCCCAAAAAGTTGCTTGTGTTCCTTTGCAGTCAATATACCCCATTCCCCACCCTAGGGAAGCAGAGATTTGATTTCCCTCACTGTAGATTAGTTTTGTCTGTTCAAGAACATCACATAAATGGAATCATGAATTATATATATATATTGTGTCTGCTTTCTTTGACTTAGAATGTTTTTAGACTCATCTATCCTGTTATGTACATCAGTCATTTGTTCTTTTTTATTGCTGAGTAGTATTCCATTGTAGGAATATATCACAAATTGTTTATTCATTCACCTGTTGATGGATATTTTGTTTGTTTGTATAAGTTTTTTTTTCTTTTCAAGTAACACACACTCATCAACAATTTGGAACACAAAGACAAGAGGAGGAAAAATAATCTCTGGTCCCATTAACCAAAGACAATTATTGTTATTATAGTATTAGAGTGCTTTGGGTGTTTTGTTTTTCTCCTCTGTGTACAGATGTTTTGCAGACTCTCCATAGTTGAAATCATATTGTACATTTGTCACATCTTTTTTAAAATTTATTTTATTTTATTTTATTTTTTGAGACAAGAGTCTTGCTCTGTCACCCTGGATAGAATGCAGTGGCATCATCATAGCTCACTGCACTCTCAAGCTCTTGGGCTCAAGCAGTCCTCCCACCTTGGCCTCCCAGAGTGGTAGGATTACAGGCGTGAGCTGTCACTATCTTTTTTAGTTAATATTATATCATAAATATTTTCTACATTATTTCTCTTCTAATCTTTTTTAATGGTATATAATATTTTACCACTAGAATGTGATCTCTGGACAGGGATTTAGATCATCTAGCTTATTCTTTTTTTTAATATTATTTTTAGAGACAGGGACTCACTCTGTCACCCTGGGCAACATAGTGAGATCCTGTCTCTAAAAAAAAAAAAAAGAATATAAATAAATAAACAAGTACATTTAAAAAATAGCTTATTCTTGCATTCCAAAAGCCCAGACTGATGCCTAGCCTACAGCAAGCATACAATAAGTGTTAACTGAGTTGTATGCCACAATTAGCTTTGCTATGTCCATGTAGAGAATATACCATTCTCTTTATAATTTTATTTTCATTAGTTCTCTTTTTAATGCTTATATCATGTCTCCTCAACCACATCGCTTGAAAATGGTGTTTGAGAACACCTACTCCATGAATACCATGTACACTCTTTGCAGCAATTCTGTCAAGTAGATAATCACTCTGTTTTATAGATTAAGAAACAAACTAAGAGAAATTAAGTGACTGGCCCAAGGCCCTGTAGCCAGAATGTGGCTAAATCCAGATGTTAACCCATTTTTTTTAAAATCCATGTTTAACAGAGTCCAAATCCCACAAAAATATGGGGAATAGTTAAAATTGCTACCTGCCCTGCCATGTGCCAGGTGTATCACTCAATCTTCATGACAACCTCAGAGGGAAGTACTGATATTCACCCCATTGGAAGGATGAGGACATGAAGTTCAGAGAGGCAAAGTAATTTGCCCAGCATTACATAGCTTGATAATGAGAGTATTTTAACCCACGCAGCCTGACTCCAGGGCCCATCTCAAACCCTAAGAACTAGTGTGCTAACCTATGCCCTTCTACAAAGTCTTCTTAAGCTTCCTTATCTCCTCCGAGTCGTACAAAGAGTCTCCCACAGAAAACATTTGAGTTGATGGTATAGATGATGGCATATAAACCTAGGAACCAATGAACGGATTAATGGCAATGAGATCTTAGGGGACTGGAAACAAATCCTTTTACTTCCAAATACACCACAATGCAGTCTTGCAATTCTGGCAGCGATGAGATGGGGAGAACACCACCTGCTTTCAAAGGCCAGTATGGGGAGCGAATGAGTGATGCAGATTCACAGAAAGTTCTTACCCCAGAGCCTTGTACCCAGTAAGTACTCACTAAAGAGAAGCTGTCAAAGGGCCACCATCCAGAAAATTTGAGACCCAATGGGTTAATTATCCTTAGACAAAAAACAACATTGACTTCCCCAGACAGCCTGGGAGAAGAGAAACCCAAACAGACAGTTACAGTTCAGCTAAAACAGAGCTAATCTTTAATCTTTTATGGATGTGTGTAATACATTAACTATTACAGCCTAGCCCCTTGAGGCACCTCAACACCTGGTCAACTAGAGGCCAGAGCTGGGTTGGCTAGGATAAGGGGAAGGGAGCAAGTAAATAGGCCAATTACCCTTCTGCAAGACTTTCTTAGGCCCCCCGCCTTGAGATTAATAGGATTAAATGGCTGATGCTGCCTGTCATGCAGGGGGTGGGGTGGGGAAGTGAACTCTTGAGTCAGCACCCAACAAAGGACACTAGGCACAAAATTACCTGAGATGTTTTACCTGTCTCTCAGCAAACTAAACTCCTTAAGAACAAGAGCTATGTCATTTATTTGTCATTGGGTGTTTGTGGTTGGTGGTTACTATTAATAATGATGATGTCATAATTGGGAAAAAATCCAAAGGTGTAGACTTATTAAGGCTAGGTGTCTCTATGAATTATATCATAAAGTTTAACTACTGTATTTTCTCAACTCTAGATGCATTGCATGTTCATGTTTATCAGGCTTTGACTTATAATACATATATACATGTGTACAGAGGCGTTTCTCGATTGCCTGAAACTCTTATTAAATAAATATTGTGACTTAGAGTGTCTAAGAATCCAGGGAATATAATAGTTCAAACTCCCACTCTGGACAAAAATTCTTAGAAAAAATTAGCTGGGCGCAGTGGCATGTGCCTATAGTCCCAGCTGCTTAGGAGGATGAGTCAGGAAGATCACTTGAACCCAGGAGTTGGAGGTTGCAGTGAGCTATGATGACACCACTTGGGGTGACAGAGTGAGACTCTGTCTCAAAAAAAAAAAAAATTACTAGATACCAATACTGTGATCAGTTCTTTCTCTCTCTTTTTTGACACAAAGTCTCACTCTGTCACCCAGGCAAGAGTGCATAGCTCACTGCAACTTCAAACTCCTGGGCTCAAGCGATCCTCCTGCCTTGGCCTCCCAAAATGCTGGGATTACAGGCGTGAGCCACCTTGCCCAGCCCCAGTTGTTCCTTACATGAAGGTGAAATCTATCTCTCTATAATTTCCACCGAACAATTCTAGTCCTGTCCTCTGGAACTACACGAAATCAGTCAAATTTTTCTTAGAAGGCTGTTATCAGTCAAATTTTTCTTAGAAGGATTGAATGTTTGTGTCTCCCCAAAATTCAAATGTTGAACCCTAACCTCCAATGTGATGGTTAGCCTTTGGGCTGTAATTAGATCATGATGGTGGAGTCCTTATGAATGGGATTAGTGGCCTTATATGAAAAAACACAAGAGAAACGATTTTTCTCTCGGCCATATGAGGACATGAGAAGACAGCCATCTGCAGTCCAGGAAGCAGGCCAGATGCCAGATCTACATGCACCTTGATCTTGAACTTCCCAGCCTCCAGAACTGCAAGAAACTGTTTGATGTTTACGACACCCAGTTTATGGTAATTTGTTATACCCTGAACTGACGAAGGCAGCACAAAGTCTTAGCACAATAAGTCTCTAGAAGCAGACAGATTTGAGTTTTAATCCTGACTCTGACACTTACTAGCAAGGTACTTAACTTCTCAGAGCCTGATTCCTCATTTGTAAAGTGGTCTAAAGTACCCATGGTCATGAGATTTAAATGAGATAAATATGTATAAAATATCTGGCACCTGATGCTCAACGAATGTAAGATACTTCCCTCCTTTTTCTCTTTCCTCAACCCTTCTGGCTTTGTCATGTATTTATGTACTGGAAGACAGGTGTTATGTTCTACTCTTCCAAAGTCTTTTCCAAGTTAAACATTCCATAGCTCCTAAACCACTCTCCTAATAATAACTCTGATTCATTGCATACCTACAGTATACAGTATGTGCCAAGCACTGGGCCTAACAAGTTAAATAACCTGCCTAGGGCCACACAAGCAGTAGCCAGAATTCTAGATCTGTCTGGCTATAAAGCCACACCTTCAAATCTGGATCCTACAGCAGTACTGTCCACTAGAAATAGGTGGGTCACACGTGTACTTTTTTGTTTGTTTTGAGACAGGGTCTCTCAGGTTGCCTGGGCTAGAGTGCATCGACATCATCATAGCTCATTGCAACCTCCAACTCCCGGGTTCAATCAATCCTCCTGCCTCAGCCTCCCGAGTAGCTGGGATTACAGGCATGCACCACCACACTCGGCTAATTTTTTAATTTTTTTGTAGAGATGGGAGTCTCGCTATTACTCAGGCTGGGCTCAAACTCCTGACTGAAGCCTCCTGCCTCAGCTTCCCAAAGTGCTAGGATTGATTGAGCCCTCTCGCCCAGCTTGTATTTTTCTTCATAGCACATTTGACCAGGTGACACACTACCTATTTACCAATTTATTTGTTCATCTTTATCCTACCCTTTAAAATTATAAGCTCCATGAAGGCAGGGGCTTTATTTTATTCACTGCAATATCCCTGTCTTAAAAAAAAAGAAAAGAAAAGAAAAATACATCAGGGCATCAGGGCATGGGGGGGGGCAGGGCAGATAGTGGATTGCAATTGTAAATAGGTGGTCAGAGAAGACCTCTCTAATCAAAGGAGATTTGAGCAGAGTCCAGAAGAAAACAAGAGAGTGAATCCTGCAATTCAGTGGGGAAGGAGAGTTCCAGGCAGACTGTACAACAATTGCAAAAGACTTAAGATGGGAGCATCCTTGACACATTCAAGTTAGAGCCATGAGAACAGTGTAGCTGGAGCAAAGTGGATGGGACAGGGGGCAGGGGGCAGGCACAGACAGGGATAGTTGACAATACAGGATCAGAGAGGTAACAGGGTATGGGGGCAGATCATATAAGCATCATAAGGACTTTGGCTTTTACTCTGAGTGGAGGAATGACATGAACTGATGAGGATGCTAGAGATAATTAGATTGAAAAGCAAGTCATACCTTTCCACAGGGCTATGCATATAGGAAGCAGCCAATAAATGTCAGCTCATTCCTGGGGAAATATCAGTTTGTAACACTAAGGTTGAAAGCCTAACATTGAGTATAATGGCGGGGGTAGATCTATCTTAATTCTTATTAGGCCATTCTAGAAAGCTGATGAAGGAAGTGTGTATGGATATGTGTGCATTGCAATGTTGACAGTCTGCTGTGCTGATGAAGACTGGTCAAAAACTGGTTTTACTCCATTGAGCCCTGTCTAGTAATTGGCTGGGGAACATTAGATGTATGAACTTTTCTCCTCCTTTGCTGCCATTATTTGTAATAATTGGAGAAATTCACTATGGGGAAAGAGCACATGAATTCAGAAGGAAGCCTGGTAAAGAGATAGGCTTGGTGTCAGAGAGAACTGAATTTGAATCTGAGTTCTGCCGGTTACAGGCTGTGTGGCCTTGGGCAAGTCACTTTACCTTTCTAAACCTCTTTTCCTTCCCTGAAAAGTGGAGATGGTAAGATGTACCTTTTGGTAGTGTTTGGCATATTTACACACATATAGTGTAAAATGGTTGGTGTGTAGCAGCTGTTCCATAACTAGTAGTTATTGTGATGTGTTCTACATAATTTCTGAACATCTACTACATATAAAGCACATTTATAAATAAGATGGTGCTTCTTCCCGTTGAGATGTTTACAATCTACCCAGGGAGACGAGCCATGCACAAAATACATTCAATAAGATAAAATGTTTTAGCAGCACTTGTGGGCTAAAAGCAAAAGCAAAAAAAGAAAAGATAAACTATTACTGCTCAAATGAGAGATATAAAATATAATAATAATAGCTATCATTTACTGAGTGCTTACAGTAAACCAATCACTATGCCAAGTGCTTTATAACTATCTTATTTTATTTTTGGAAACTCCTTAGAAAGTACTACTATTACCTCTATTTTACAAAAAGGGAAGCTGAGGCTCAGAGAGGGGAAGTGAATTGCCCAAGAGTGCAGTTAGTGCTAAGGAGTGGCAGAGCACAAGCGTGAGCCCCATTCTAAGCTCTAGGCCTCACATCCTTTTCAGAGAAACCCATCCCTATAACTCCTAGGCCTCACCCAGGTGTTACCATATTGTAACCCATTTTCTGTCCATATTTTTTCAAAACGCCAGCTAAAATTTGGATATATACTCTAATGCCTCAAAGGACCTATAATTCATTAGATTTTCTATGGTGAAATTAGTGCCTCTGTAGGAAAAGAGAAGCCAACCAATTTTATAACCTCCTGCAATCATTACAGCACTGAGGGCTTGTTACTCTGCCCAATCTTATGAATCACCAGGTCAATCAGGAGGCACATCTTAAGCCCTGGGGTATATGCAGCTCTAGTAACTATCGGAGTTTTATGCAAGGCCCAGTCTTTGTCTATCTTCTCTTCCTACTCAGCACGCTCTTTCAGGACAATCTTATTCATTCAGCTACCATCTATAAGGCCATGACTTTGAAGTCTCTATCTCCAGCCCATTTCTCTCCCCTGAACTTTGCCATTTGGGTGACGCATAGATAACTGACGCTCAATGTGTCTACATATGAACTCATCTTTCCTGCCTCACCCACAGTGTTCTGTGTTTTCTAGCTCAGCAAAAAAGTACTACTGTGGCCACCAAAGATAGAAATCTAGACATCTGTGATTCCTTTCTCTCTCTCTCTCTTTGCCTTTGGTTAGTCATTAAATCATTCTCTTTTATATTTTTAAAATCTTCCTCTGACAGTCATCCCTCGGAGTTGTGCCAAAGTTCCTAACTGGTCTTTTTTCTCTAGGCTCTCTTTTGCCAAGCTTTTTCCACATTGCAGTCAGGGTTAGTTTTCTTTCAAAAACTCACATCTACTCTTTATTCTGGCATTCAAAGTCCTCCAGAATCTGGGCCTTACTTCTTTTTTTTTTTTTTTTTTTTGAGACAGAGTCTTACTTTGTTGCCCAGGCTAGGGTGAGTGCCGTGGCGTCAGCCTAGCTCACAGCAACCTCAAGCTCCTGGGCTCAAGCAATCCTTCTGCCTCAGCCTCCCGAGTAGCTGGGACTACAGGCATGCGCCACCATGCCCGGCTAATTTTTTCTATATATTATTAGTTGGCCAATTAATGTATTTCTATTTTTAGTAGAGACGGGGTCTCGCTCTTGGTCAGGCTGGTTTCGAACTCCTGACCTTGAGCTATCCACCCGCCTCTGCCTCCCAGAGTGCTAGGATTACAGGCGTGAGCCACCGCGCCCGGCCTGCCTTACTTCTTTTCTAGATTTATTTCTTACTCTTCCTAAACTCAGATTCTATATCCTAATTCTATTTAACTCAATGTCCTTTTGTACATGCTGTTCCCATTACCTGTAATTCCCTTTCCTCTCTTCTCTATCTACCTAACATGTATTGATCCTTCAAGTGACTTTGGGCATTAATTACCTCTTCCAGGAAGTCTTCCTTGGTGCCCCAGGATTGATCAAGTGTTCCACTTGTTCCCAAAACAGCTGAATTGTTTATATCTTATTGCCTTATTGCATCAAATCACATGCTACTGTCTCCTTAGTTTAACTCTGGTTCCCGCAACTTGTTTACAAACTCTTTTGAAGGCAGAAATGGAGCCAACAGCTAAGTGATTGTTTAGAACACAGTAGACTTTCAAGAAATGTTCAACTTTTTAAAAAAGGAAAGAATGGGAAGTAGTGCGGGTTAGAGCAGGGGAAGTAGAGCTAAAAGTGGCAGTAATAAAGAGGGTGGACTTTGAGGTCAGCTGATTACATTTGCATCCTACCCTCCCCACTTGTTGCCTAAGCTTCCCCACCTGTAAAATTACATTAATAATGGTACTTGGCTCAGGGTTGCTGTGATAATTTTAACATTTTGTTCACTACGTGTTCTTGCATTAACTTTGTAAAATATTATATTAAAGTATCAGCAGGATGGTGACCATGGAAGTTGAAATCCGCTAAAGAATGTGTAACAACTCACTTGCCATAATAAAAAATAGATTATTTAATTATTGAGTTTTTTGGTGTCCCCTTAAATTTTGCACTCCAGGTGAGTGCCTCATTCACCTCACCCTAGTCCCTGCTGTCTGCACCTTGTACGCTTGACACATTAGCAGCATTCAGTAAATATTCATTGAATTTACAATCTCACTTTATTTTTAAGTTGAGCTATAATATACACAGTAAAGTGAAAAAATAGTAAGTGTAGTGCTGAGATCCTTAATTGTTCAGCACATTATGCTAAGCAGTCCAGGGCGTCTTCCCTTTCCACATTCAGGTACCTGACAAAAAGAGGTCTTTGTTTTTTTTTTT
>VBSM01000529.1:17637786-17658202 GCA_008086735.1 Cheirogaleus medius
AGATAGGGTCTCGCTCTTGCTCAGGCTGGTCTCGAACTCCTGACCTCAAGCGATATTCCCACCTTAGCCTCCCAAAGTGCTGGCAATTCAGGCACCAGCCACTATTGATTTTTGTTAGATAATTTCTATTCTTGCAAATGTACTTAATTCTTTTATAATTCCAATAGTTTTCCTGCTGATACAGTTTTGTTTTCCATATAGACCGTCATATCATTGGCAAGCAATGGCAATTGCATCTCTTCCCTTTCTACTTTTACATGCCTCTTTCACCTAAGAGAATTGGCCAGGCTCTCCACACTCTAGGTAACACTAGTGTTAATAGTGAGCATCCACAGCTTAGTCCTCATCTTAATGCCGCTGCATCAGTTTCTCAATTAAGTGTGAAAAAAGAGAAGTGATTTTTTTATCCTTCGATCCATCAATTTAGTGATTTATATAGACAGATTTTCTGCTGTTGGGCGATTGTTCTACTTCTGGGATAACTCATGCATCATGATTTTTTATCTTTTAAATATCTTGTTGAATTTGGGTAGCTATTCTTTTATTTAGGATGTTTGCATTGTGGGTTCCTTAGTTGCCATTCCAAGATCTATGCAATGTGACTCTTCCCTATTTTTCCCACCTTTGCTGGAACTGCAAGCTCAGCACTGTGCGGGATGCTGGGTTACAACAATGGCTACAATATAGCCCCTGTTTTTTCCTTTCATTCTTTCTCTCTCTTTCTCTCTGTCTTTCCTTTTTTCTTTCTTTCTTTGACAGGATCTTGCTATGTTGCCCAGGCCGGTCTCAAACTCCTGGGCTCAAGCGATCCTTTCACCTCAGCCTCCTGAGCAGCTGGGACTACAAACGTGCTGTGCTTGGCTTCAGAGTCCCTGTTTTTAGTAGCTGCCATTATAACAGCAGAAACAGACATTTATACAATTTGTACATAAAAGCTATGTGAACAAAGGGCTCTTTCCCAAAGTGAATTAATCTTTAGCACTGAACAAGCTTGCTCTTATGTATTATCTTTCTTTTTTATTTAGTTTTTAATTTTTTAAATTGACAAATAATAATTGTACATATTCATGAGGTAAATAGTGATGATTCGCAACATATAATGTATAGTGATCAGATCACGGTGATGAGCATATCCATCATCTCAAACATTTATCATTTCTTTGGGTTGGGAACAGTCAATATCTTCCTTCTAGCTGTTTGAAACTATGTAATATTGTTACCTGTAGTCATCCTACTGTATTATCTTTCTAATAGCCTTTCACCATTGCCTTTTCAATTCATCTCTGCCTATGTGACTCCTACACAACCAAAAAGCAAGATCAAACAATGGAAAGCATGTAATGCAGTGGTTTAGAGCTCAGGCCTGAGTGATATATGTAGGCTCCAATTCTAGCCATCCCTTTACTAGCTATGTGACCTCAGACATATTGCGTTACCTCGCAAAGAATCCATTTCCTCATCTGTCAAACTGAAAATAATGATACCTTCATTGCAAGAGGATACAATGAGCTAAACTGTGGGAAGATTTTCAACACAGAGCCCAACAGGCACTAGGATTTTCCCTTTCTGTCCTTCTGTGATCATTCTTGGACAACAAGAAGGTCACGTAAGTCTCTTTCCTCTGACCTCTAACTTTTGACAGCAGCTAAGTAGCATCACTCATTTCACATTTCATCATGTTCCCTGAGGTAGTTCCATGTCTGTATATTTTGGCTTCCAACTCTACCATTTAATAGCTATTCCTATCTTGGGCAAGTTATTTAAACTCCCAGCAAGTCTATTTTCTCATCTGTAAAACAAGCATAATTATAAGGTTATCCCTGTTTCATAGGGTTTTCACATAAATTAAATGATCAATATGCATAAAGACCTAGCAGAGTGTTTGGTACATAAGTGTTTAATACATGTTAGCTGTTCTCAATTTTAGTTTTTTTTTTTTTTTTTTTTTGAGACAGAGTCTCACTCTGTTGCCCGGGCTAGAGTGCTGTGGAGTCAACCTAGCTCACAGCAACCTCAAACTCCTGGGCTCAAGCGATCCTCCTGCCTCAGGCTCCCAAGTAGCTAGGACTACAGGCATGCGCCACCATGCCCGGCTAATTTTTTCTATATATTTTTAGTTGTCCAATTAATTTCTTTCTATTTTTAGTAGAGATGGGGTCTCGCTCTTGCTCAGGCTGGTTTCAAACTCCTGAGCTCAAATGATCCTCCTGCCAGAGTGCTAGGATTACAGGCGTGAGCCACAGTGCCCAGCCTCAATTTTAGTATTATTGACAAGACTGTATGCTTCCTAAGGGGAGGAACTGTGTTTTATAGTATAGCATAATGACTAAGAGCACAGACTTTGGAATCTTGAGTTGAAATATAAACTCCACTGCAAGTATGTTGCTCTGGGTAAACCTCTCTATGCTTTAGTTTTCTTATCTGCAAAATGAATAGGATCACAGAACCCTGTACCTGGAGATTGTTGTTGTGAGCTAATCCACTCATTTAACATTTAGCACACTGCCTGATCTAAATATTGATTTTTTAAAAATCAATTGTTATGTGCCCGGCACTGTGCTTAATATTTTATTTGGCACTGTCCTAAATACTTATTTCTTTTTTTTTTTTTTTTTTTATTTTGAGACAGAGTCTCACTCTGTTGCCCAGGCTAGAGTGAGTGCCGTGGTGTCAGCCTAGCTCACAGCAACCTCAAACTCCTGGGCTCAGGCAATCCTTCTGCCTCAGCCTCCCGAGCAGCTGGGACTACAGGCATGTGCCACCATGCCCGGCTAATTTTTTTCTATATATTTTTTTTAGTTGGCCAATTAATTTATTTATATTTTTAGTAGAGACAGGGTCTCGCTCTTGCTCAGGCTGGTTTTGAACTCCTGACCTTGAGCGATCCTCCCGCCTCGGCCTCCCAGAGTGCTAGGATTACAGGCGTGAGCCACCGCGCCCGGCCTAAATACTTATTTCTGTGAACCCTTTGACCCCTAACTAGCATAGCACTACTCATATAATAATCTTTCAAATATTTGTTGAATGAATGAGTGAGTGTATTAGTGAATGCTGACTTGTAGACCAAAAGAATCTTGACTGCGTAAGCTGGTTTGGCCCAGGTTAACACTTCTCGATCCTCTTTAGTGAGTTGGTGTATAAGACATGAGGCCCAGCATCTGTAAAAGGCAGAAGATTGTGGAAAAGGGGAGCTTTTAGACCTTGACTTTTTTACTCTAAAGAAATCATTCATACTTTAGTGCTCTAATTTATTTCTCAGAACTGAAAATATGAATTTTAAAATATTGCTGTAGGCAAAAGTATTAAAATTTACAACATTCAGGGTCATGGAGAAAGTAGAGAAAGGAGCACCTTTTTGGAGGAAATGAAAATCAATGAAACTGTTCTTGAGGGCATTTAGCCTAAAATAATTAGGAATGTTCACAAAGGTTTAGTACAAGGCTGATCATCTTAGCAATGTATATGACAGCAAAAAAATGGAAGTAATCTTGATGTCTAATAGAAGAGGATGAAATAATTAAATGATACTTCATCCATACAATAAGATATCTTGTAGCCATTCAAAAAGAATTTGTAGAAATGAATTTAATGACATGGAAAAATATTCCAGATAGTTAACTTATTAACTATGTGACCTTAAGCAAATTACTTAACTCCTCTGCCTCAGTCTCCTTATCATTAAATGAGAATATTAATATTACCTTCCTTATAAAATTCTCATGAAGTTTAAATGAGTTATTATAGGTAAAAATATCTGGGATAGTACTTGGCCCATAGTACATAATAGTTTGGTGTTGGAAATAAGCTGTTGCTTTTATTCTTTTTGCCTCTTTTTTTGTGATGATTGAATATTTCTTGTATAATTTAAAAAATAATAATTTTTTTAAATGGAAAAAGTAATGTTTTAGTAGAAGAATAAGGGTATCTGGGACTTTCCCCCTTTCTGTGCCCTGCTTTTTAGCCCATGTGGCCAGTGTAGGAGTGTATAGGAGGGGTCAGCCTCCTCCATCCACTTTGAAAGGTGATCTTCTCTCTTCTAAAATGAGAGAGGATCCTCAGGATGCCCTTAGGCAGTGACAGATTCTTAACAGCTGTGGGTCCCAACAATATAGAACCAACACTGAACTCTAGAGGTGAACAGGATATGAGTCACCACATTGGCCTCTTGTCAAGTTGACTATAATTGTTTCTGTGTTTTTCCTTGGTGGTGTGAATGTGAACTGATGAGACTAATTTAGAAAAACAAACAAATATACCAAAAGAGAAACATCTAAATAATTAAGTAGTTCCCTTCAAAGTACTTATTTTAAGAACTCACACACTTATTTAAAAATTTTTGCCATTGTTCAGGCCAGGAGTGGTGGCTCATGCCAGTAATCCTAGCACTCTGGGAGGCTGAGGCAGGCAGATGGTTTGAGCTCAGGAGTTCGAGACCAGCTTGAGCAAGAGTGAGACCCCATCTCTACTAAAAAGATAGAAATAAATTAGCTGGACAACTAAAAAATATATATATAAGAAAAATTAGCTGGGCATAGTGGCACATGCCTGTAGTCCCAGCTACTCGCCAGGCTGAGGCAGGAGGATAGCTTGAGCCCAGGAGTTTGAGGTTGCTGTGAGCTAGGCTGATGCCACAGCATGCTAGCCCAGGCAACAGAGTGAGACTTTGTCTCAAAAAAAATAAATAAATAAAGATTTTCTTCTTTATATTTTCTACAGAGTCAGAGGAATATATAAAGATGACTAATAAGTTCCTATCCTCAAAAAGAGTTAACAGCCCAGCAGAAGACATACAATTTACAAATGACAAAAATATAAAGCAGAATATGAGAACTAGACACCTGCTCTCTTGTCCTCCACATATTTTCCTTTGGGGAAAATACCTCTTCTGGCCTGTATGTCCTTTTTTTTTTTTTGAGACACATTCTCCCTCAGTCACCCAGGTTAGAGTGCTGGGGCTTCAGCCTAGCTCACAGTAACCTCAAACTTGTGGGCTCAAGCGATCCTCCTGCCTCAGCCTCCCAAGTAGCTGGGACTACAGGCGTGTGCCATGATGCCCAGCCAATTTTTTCTATTTTTAGTAGAGATGAGGTCTCGCTCTCGCTCAGGCTGATCTCAAACTTCTGACCTCAACTCATCCTCCCACCTCAGCCTCCCAGAGTGCTAGGATTACAGGCGTTAGCCACCCCGCCCAGCGGCAAACAAGTCTTCTTCGGGGAAAATGAAGCCCAATATGACAAAATATATGACCAAAAATCGTATATATTTATGGTGTACAACATGATGTCTTGATATATGTATAAATTGTAGAATGGCAAGTTTGTAGTGATGACACTTATAATCTACTCTCTTGGCAATTTTCAATTATAAAATGTATTGTTATTAACTATAGTCGCCATATGGTGCAACAGATCTCTTACACTTATTTTCTTCTCTTCTATTTTTTCTTTTTTCTTTCATAAAATCTCTAAGTCCTATCTTAAACTTATTTTTCATGTCTAACTGAAATTTTGTATCCTTTAACCAACATCTCCCCAATACCCCCACCCTCAAAATACCATATTTGATTTTAAGAGACATGTTTTTCCCACATTTTTATATCTATAAAATAAGAATGTTTAGCACAGTTCCAAATATAATGTAAGCATTCAATAAACACTATCTTAGATTTAGTGGAATACAGTCATACATGTACTACACTTTGAAGAGCACCTGAAATAAGGTGTGCAATGAATGTTGAATACACGATTACTGTGATACACACTAAACCACAATTAACATTCTGAAACCCACTTATCCCACATAATCCAATCTTGCAGCCATTCTTGTACATCATCAATATAAGTAGATCTACTTTACTCTCTTTAAAGTTACATGATATTCTATAGAATGGATGTACCATTTATTTTTCATATTTTTTTCTGAGATACCAATAGTGGATACCCTAGTAAAACATCCCTATACACTCGTGCTAGTATTTCTGTAAAATAAAAGACTTGGAAGTAGAGTCACTCTATTAAACTCGTATGAAAAGTATCTAATAGCAATTTCCAGAGTGAAAGAGGCATGTGAGTGATTAATCAGGACCCTGATTTAGGCAGGCAATATGCAATTATGGGAAGCACACTAGACTTCAAGACAGAAGACCTAAATCCCAGTCATGGCTCTACTATTTATCTAGGGATACATTGTTTGTTCTTTCACTCATTTATTCAAAAATATTTACTGAATTCTCTCTACTCCATGTCAAGCACAGTGTTAGGGCCTAGGAATACAGAGATGAATAAGACACCATCCTTGCTCTCAAGAAATTTACAGTAATTGGCAGAGAGATAGACACAAACAGATGCCACTTACTAACCAAGTGATCTTGTAAAGTTGTTTAACCTCAGGAGTGTCTGTTTTTTTTTTTTTTTCTTTTAAAATGGATAATAGTCCTTATACCACAGGGTAGTTGTGAAGATTAAGTGAAATAATGGAAAGTGCTCTTCACAGTGCCTGGCACACGATATGCACTCAGTTAATGGGAGCTATCATTATTGTTTTAGTAAGAGGATTTTTGTTATAATCAGTAATTTGTTACAGTTGCTATGATAGAAGTTCTACTTCTCTGAACTCCAGTTTCTACAGTATTAAATGAACTGTTGAGACAATAATATAGCATATACAAAGTGGCACTCAATAAATATTAGTTTCTTTTCTTGCATTTTTATATTGTGACAAAAGATCAATCAGCAGATAGAAATGCAAATATCCATATGTTTGAACACAAAAGTGCAAACATCTCTATGTTTGAACAGAACATTGATCTCCCTGGTCCATGTGTCACAGAGCCAATTCTGTGCACTTCCTTAGCCACACAGATTTCACACCTCTGGCCATATCTAAACATCTGGAATGAGGATGCATACCTCCCTGCTCATAGCCACAAGTAATGATGGAGACAGGATATTCATACAGACCAGGGCTGATGGCTGCTTCCTGTGGGGTTCTTTTTCTCCTGGTTTACAAAGCACAGCACAGTTTGCACCCCATTCTTAATGGGATCACTTGTTTGCCTGATACTGATTTTTGCAAAATAGTTTCTTTTCTTTCCCACACGGATATAAAACAAGAATTAAAGGAAGTATATCTTGAGATTGAAGATTCTGAGCTTTAGTAACTAATTAAAATTAAACATAATTCTAGAAGAAAATTTTAGCATAATTAAATGATAAATATTTTGGATGGGCTCTCTGTTTTAGGGATTAACTAGTATCTAATTACTATAATAGATACATCGTTTTGATTTTTTTTTTTCCTGTTTCTTTACTTCCCTGGAGGGTTTTTAAAGCACCAATATTTATTTTTCCTTTCTGGATGTGTGGTTGGCTACATAGATCATAACACATTTCCCTGGGTTTTTGTTTTTTTTTTTAAGAGACAGGGTCCTGCTCTGTCACCTAGGCTGGAATGCAGAGGTATGATCTTAGCTCGCTGTAATCTTGAACTCCTGGGCCCAAGCAGTCCTCCCACCTCAGCCTTCCAAGTAGCTAGGACTACAGATGCGCCCCACAACACCTGGCTGATTTTTTAAAAAATTTTTTGTAGGGACAGGATCTCACTATGTTGCCCAAATTTGTCTCAAACTCCTGGCCTTAAGTGATCCTTCCGCTTTAGCCTCCCAAAGTGCTGAGATTACAAGCATGAGCAACTACACCCAGCCCTCCCCTGGGTTTTTGACAAGCTGACTCTCCTTGCAGAGGTAGTGGTGCGGTGGTCTAGAACACAAGTTTCAGAATTAGGCAGACCTGAGTTTGAGTTCTAATTCTTCTACTTACTAGCTCTGGAGTCTCAGGCAAAAATCTCTGACACACTGTTTTCTTATCTGGGAAATATTAGTATCATTAAACTGTGACATTAACGTTATAGAATAACATAAGTGTTAAAAGAGATAATACATGTAAACTGCTTAACAGAGCTCATAGTAAGTGCTTCTAGTTTTTAGTTATGCTCATGATCATTTAAATTTTCTTTAAGGTACATCATGCTGTGCTTTGGCACACAGTTGATGCTCAAAACATGTAGCCATTGCAATAAGTTTCTAACTGCTAGGGTTATGGCTTTGTTATTTATTTTTTAAACTTTGTTAGTGATAGTGATTACACAATCTTTAGCCTAGTACCTAGGAACTTGTCTCATCATCTTGGTAACCCTCACAGTGCCTGGCATCATGCCTGGCACATAGTAGGCACTCAGTACATAGCTGTTAAATCACATTAAATTGAAATGAACATCCATTCAAACATTAGCACGAGAGCTGTGTCACTAAATAGCTGTCATTCCAAAATTGACAGCCAACGATGACACAGACATGCTTACACAGTTTGTAAGCCACGATTTCAACTTCTGGTATTGCAGATATCTCAATTAATATTCTATTCGCTTTCTAAGGGTCACTCACATGACCCTTAGAAAGAAAGGGTAAACCAATAGAAATATCTAGCTTAGCAGCCAAGAGAATGAGATTTGTTCTAGGTAGACATAGGCTTACATCCTGGCTTCAGCACTGGCTAGTGGGTCAGTTACTTCATCTGTCTGAACCTCAGTTTTCTCATCTGTGAGCAAGGGATAATAACAGCACCTATCTCATCAGGTTATTGTGAGAATAGTGCCTTCCACCTGCTGTTCTCTTTGCCTGAGACACTCTCCCCCCATATTTCACCTTGATAATTCCTCCTGCTTTTTCAGTGTGACTGTCACTTTTTCCAGAATGCTTTCCCTGACGCCCATGGTAGGTTGGGTCCACTGTTATACTCTCCCTCTAGCACCTGCCAATTACTCTTTATATTACTTCTTAAACTACTCTCTTTCTTTCTGGATTGTGAATTCCAAAGGATATGGATGGTGTCTGTTTAATTCATTCCTGTGTGTCCAATGTCTCATAGTCCCTTGGTACATAATATTTTGGGTGGACTGTACTTGTTAACTGAGTGAAAAAAATGAGATGATAATGCACATAAGTACAGAGCCTAACATTTAACAAACTCTCAATAAATGAAAATTATTATTATTATTATTTTTTTTTTTTTTTGAGACAGAGTCTCACTTTGTTGCCCTGGCCAGAGTGCCATGGCATCAGCCTAGCTCACAGCAACCTCAAACTCCTGGGCTCAAGCGATCCTCCTGCCTCAGCCTGGCGAGTAGCTGGGACTACAGGCATGCGCCACCATGCCCGGCTAATTTTTTATATATATATATATATATTTTTAGTTGGCCAATTAATTTCTTTCTATTTTTTAGTAGAGACGGGGCCTCGCTCTTGCTCAGGCCAGTTTCGAACTCCTAAACTTGAGCAATCCGCCCACCTCGGGCTCCCAGAGTGCTGGGATTACAGGCGTGAGCCACTGCGCCCAGCCTGAAAATTATTATTAATAACAAAATATTGGTACTGAGATTATTCACCTTAAGAAAAGTAACATAGTGGGAGGAGCAACAAATTAGAGATAGGTATTGTGAATCTAGCTCTGTATCTTATTTGTTATACTCCCTTGGGTGAAATGTTTATTCTTCTCATTTTTTCACTATTAAAATGAACATAAGATATTCACCTTGGTGTCCAACTCTACTTGGTTCTCATAAAATCTGCCTTTTGTCAGACCACACCTGAAAGGCTGTCCTGCGTATGCCCAGAGTTTCTAGATGTAGATTCTATACTGCCCTTGCACTTCTCCACTTTCTCATCTGCTAATTGCTGACCCCTGACCCTTCTCCATTCTGATCCTGCCTCCCTCCTCAATTTGTTACACCAGTTGGCTACCTCCTAGCTTCTAGCTTTAGAATACACTTGTCCTCAAGATAAAGACCAAAATCCTTAAGGCGCCGACTGAAGCTTCATCTTTTGCACAACATCTTGCTCGCTGTGCTCCAGCCACCTGGCTACCTTGAGGCACTAAACTCCCTGACCCAAGGCCTTTGGACATACCAGTCCCCCTGCTTGGAGCATTGTCCCCTATCTCTTTATCAAGCTGACCCCCACTCAATCTCTGTGTCTCATACTTGGCTCCCTTGGAAGAAATTAGGTCTTCCTGCCACCTTCCTGATAGATCAGGTGTGATATATGGTGTCAGATCTTCACATTTTTAAAGAGAAATTAAGAATCTGGACTTAAATGTGAAATTTTTGTTTTTAATGCTGGCAAATAATTTTAAAAATGTAAAACACTGTGGGCGAAACCAAAATATCTGTAGGTTAGTGACTGCCTGTGGCCTGCCTGTTTGCAACCTGTGCTGTTCAATCTTTAGCTGTACTTGGTAACTATTTCTGTGTTAATCATCACTCCATCATCACTCCATTTATTAACTGTCCACACCATGCCAGGCACTGTCTAGTTACTTTACACAGATGATCTCATGTAATCTCCAAAACCATCAGTCAGGTCAAGTAAGGTTCAAAGAAGTTAAGATACTTGCCCAAGGTCACAAGCTGTACGTGGTAGAACCAGGTGCTAAAGGTCCACTGGACTTCTGTGTGTCAAAGTACAATCTGTCAGTTTAGAATAGGAGCCGGGCGTGGTGGCTCATTCCTGTAATCCCAGCACTTTGGGAGGCCGAGGTAGAAGGATCATTTGAGGCCAGGAGTTTGAGGGCCAGCCTGGGCAACATAGAAGACCTGTCTCTACAAAAAATTAACAAATAAGCTGAGTGTGGTGGTGCATGCCTGTAGTCCTAGCTACTTGAGAGGCTGAGTTGGGAGGATCTCTTTAGCCTAGGAGTCAAGGCTGCAGTAGGCTATAATAGTGTCACGGTACTCCAGCCTGGGCAACAGAGTGGGACCTTGACTCAAAAAACAAACAAACAAACAACGAAAGACTAGCAGAGGCTCTGAAGCGCTGCCTAACAATGACAACTATTAATACTTGTTCTATGTTCACTATGTGCCAGGCATTGTGCTAAACACTTTACATGATCTAATTCAATCCTCACAACACCTATATAAAGGAGCTACTGTTAGCATCCCCATTTTATAGACGAAGAAACTGAGGTATAGAACGGGTATCTGATTTACCCAAGGTAAAGACAGGATTCAAACTCAGGCAATCTGATTCCCCAGCCCCCACTTTTAGGAACCCCTGTCACCAATTTTGGCTTGTGGCAGAGTGTGGGCTGAGGGAGAAAAGGGAGAAATTTGTGAGTCACTCTTTTTCCAATCCAGAGTCCCACAAAGGACTCAACTGAGAGAAGAATCCCCCTGGGTATTTCCATGAACCTGATATTGAGAGATGTGGCCTGCAGGTGGCAGCAACATACTCGTTTCTTTACATTTTACAGTACTCAAAGCTATGGTGAGGAGACTTTAAAAATTCACACTCACTCATTTGCATGTTGTCATCTGATTGGCCCAATTAATTATTTGCCAATTCATTGACTTTCTCAGTTCAGAATTGCCAGGCTTGTGGAGCCCTGCCCAGCTGAGAAGGAAGAGAGAGCCCTCAGGATTTGAAACAATAGTGAAATCATCCAGTTCAAACAGCGGTGATATGGGATGGGGGGTTTCATCCAGATATTTATTAAATTCATAACCTCTGTAAGATGTTCTTTTTTTGTTGTTGCTTCGTAGCTATCTTTAGTTCTGGATTCTGTAAGATGTTGGTCTTAGATAAATAAAAAGTACATTTGAGGCTGGGCGCCAGTGGCTCACACCTGTAATCCTAGCATTCTGGGAGGATCACTTGAGCTCAGGAGTTAGAGACCAGCCTGAGGAAAAGCGAGACCCTGTCTTTACTAAAAATAGAAAAAAATTAGCTGGACAATTAAAATTAGGAAAAATTAGCTGGGCGTGGTGGTGCGCGCCTGTAGTCCCAGCTACTGGGGATGCTGAGGAAGGAGAATGGCTTGAGCACAGGAGTTTGAGGTTGCTGTGAGCTAAGCTGACACCACTGCACTCTAGCCCAGGTGACAGAGCGAGACTCCGTCTCAAAAAAAAAAAAAAAAAATTATGCATTGTGCGTTTGAAAATTACATAGATTTTTTTTTCTACTAAGATGTCTTCTAGAAGTGTTGTAGCTTTAGGTTTTATATTTAGGAATAATTTGGGTTGTAACACAATGGGTTTGGCATTTAGAAAGATCCTCTGGCAGCAGCAAGGAAGGTGTTTGGAGGGTGATAGCCTGGGGACCGGAAACTAGTGAGACTTGGAGAGGAATGACGGTGGCTTCCACTAGGTGATGGTAGTGGAGGATATGGAAAGGAATTAAAATATTGAAGATGTAGACTGACTGGACTTTGTGGCCTGAAGGAGATGTCAAGAATGATTCCTGGGTTTCTTATACACAAAATTGAGGATAACTTGCTTGTAAATTTTTTGCACCTCAAATTGGCCCTCAATACATAGTTTTTTCTTTTGAGGGGATTATGATTGAAATTTGGTCAAATAGGGACACAGTTTTCTAAAACCACACACACTTGTATCAGTTCCCTTCTTGGAGCAGTATTGAACCCTGTCCTTCCAAGCCCTAAGCCCTTTGCCTCCCTCGGTGTCAGGAAAGTTGCCAACGTTCTTGTACCTGCAGGGCGCCAGCAGCGGGGGGCGCATACCCAGAGAGGCCGTATGGGGACCGACCGCCCGGAGAGCAAAGGACTTGCAGTTCCCGCCATTTTGTCCTGCTCGCTGCACAGCGGGCCCTGCTGGGACTACAAGTCCCGTGAGCCTTCTCGGCGGCACTTCCTAGCCCTCGCTGTCCCGCCCGCTCCCTTTCTCCCCCTCCCCGGGGGCCAAAGGCTTTGGCTACAGCCGGGCGGCCAGCGGGCCAGGTAGGATTTCCGGGGGAAAGTGCTGTGGAGTCTGAGGCGGCGGCGGCGGCGACCTGGGTGAGTTCAGCTAGCAAGGGAAAGTGAGCGGGACGCGCATGGGGTCGGGCTGCGGGTCTCTCTCAGGCTCGGGCCGCATTCTCGGCTCCGCAAGGGGGTCGCGGTCCGGGCAGAGGGTAACGGCCCGGGTCGCGGTCGCGTCCGGCCAGGGCGGGGCGGTTCGGGGCCGCCGCCTCCCTCCTCGGCCCTCCCACGACGGTCCCGCCGTGGCGTCTCCGCCTGCAGCGGGGCCGCGCAGGCTCGCCCTCTCCGCCCCCCGAGACTTAGCCTGGCCCTTTTGTCTGGGCGGCTTTGCGCCCCCTTTGTGCCCGTGCGTGGAGTTGCCTCCTTAGGGAAGCCTGCCGGGCCAGTCCCCGTCGGGGACCGCTCCCTAGGGATCCGGTTACAGTAACCAGATCGGATCAAAGTCCACTTTTCAAAACCGACCTCCCTCAGATCTCTGCACCCCGGCTAGCAGAACGAGAATTTTGGAACTAGTAAGAGTTTCTGTAGAAACCTCGAGGTTATTGTCTAACTTAAACGTCAGCACCGGGAGGCTTCAGGGCACTAATCTCTAGGCGTTTTTCTTGGTAGAGGAATGAGTCTATGGAAAAGAAGCGACACCCCCCGCCCCGGGAAACGGGGAAAGGATAGAATTTGTTGGGATGTCTGTCTAGGTCACAAATGTGATGGCGGGGGGGCGGCGGCGCAAAGAACCAATGCGAATGGCAGAATGGTAGTTCACACACCTCCCAGATCTCGCAGGAGAGTAAGTGATTTATAGGGCATCATTCATTGCATGCAAAAAAGACATCAGTACTTCATCCGGCCACCCATCTCCTCGCTCCCCTCAACTGCATCCTTTTCTTATTTCTTTTGTTTAAAACAAAAAGTCGAAAGAAAAGGTCCATTAATAGAAGGATCTGCTTTATAGAGAAACCAGAAATCTAGTGGCTTCTAGAAAGCACTTTTTCACTAAGTAAAAGGAATGAAGCCAGTTTAGAGCAGGAGAGGTGGTAGATTCTTACTGGAAACCGCTTGACTGCGTGGATTTGATCAAATTAAGTTAGATAGTGGCAACTTTGTAAGTGTCCCGTTGGAAGACTGCATTGCTAGAATCAGGTAGTTTTCTAAAGGCCGTTGCAAATACCCCTTTTGAAAAATAGATTAATTAGCATTTCAAGTCTCTAGGATAGAGGACAGCCAGGACCTCTTTACATGAATCAGGGAAGGTTATTGGAGTTCCATAGGTTAATTCTCCACCCTAGCCAAGTAGGCAAATAAAGCCCTTTGCACATTTTTCTTGGATATCTCATAATGGAAGTGACTTACTCTTGAGAATCCCAGATTGTTTTAGTAATATTTTATAGGGATGGTAGGTCCTTAATGTGGTTCTTTAATTTTTAACCCAGCAATGAGTAGGGGGGCTTTTATGTTTTCCTGGCTGTCCTTTGAAGAAGCATCCATGGAATTGCTCTAGAAGTTTTACAAATAATTTATGAAACAGCACTTGCTATTGACTGGCTGTTATTTGTTCAAACATAATTTTATCAATTTTTTTTAGCAAGTTACTACACATTCTGTAATTTAATTCTCAATACAATTCTCTGAGGTGGTTGTTCCTCATTTTATAGCTGCTAAAACCTAGTCTCTAAAATGTTAAGTGACTTGCCCAGGGTTATACTTTAACCCAGATATGGAAAAAGCAGAGTAAACCATACTTCCAAGTCTAGTGCTCTTTCCATTACTTCACGCTTACTACAGCTACTAATCATACAACCACCAACAGCTTTAATTTGCTGAAGTCTAAATATTGGAGAAAAATAATGGAAATATTTTCCAATCAGAGCAAACTGATTTATAAGGAACTGGAATTTCTAGAACCATAAACAGTCTTTCCCATAAGTCATACTGAACATTGGTGCCATCAGTTTGTCTTCCGATACAGTATGATTACCTTGTGCCTAGGCAGAATGGCAGTTTTATGCAGTCTTTGTGGTGAAGTGGTGGTGAGTCACCTGGTTGTGGTTGTGACTAATTTTTGCTAAAAAGTTTATTAAGAATTATGTTGTAGGATAAGTATTTGGCTGCTGAAAGTAACATAGAAGACAGAACTGAAATTCAGACACTGTACTTTTCTGGTCAAAGCGTCAAGACTCAAGACAATGCTTTCTTTAGTTTCTGCTTTTAATAAAAACTTTTAATCAGTTTCAAGCTTTCAGTTAAGTCTTGGATTTATGTCAGTACATGCCATGAATGTGACATCAGAAATAGAAACCTACTTCACCTTCCATACTTAAATTCTTCTTAGGTAAAATGCATAACATGCCAATGGAATTGAGTCAATACAATTATGTAGTCTAGCCTTTCTAACTAGTAGAAGCCTGTTTTAAATCTCTCTTTTATTATGCCATCATAATGGGAAAGAATTTTTTCCTTTTGTTTTTTGCTATTGGTTTACTTCATTTTCAAATCCCATCCATTCATTCAATCAACAAATATTTATTGAAAGCCTGTTATGTTCTAGGCACTGTTTTAGACTCTGAGGGAAATGCAATGAAAACAAAAGTCTTTTCCTTCTTGAAGTTTACAGACTGATTAGGGTTGGGTGAGAAGAGGGAGGAGTCAGACAGTAAATAAGCACTAAATAAGTAAAATCCCCTCTGTTAACTGTGCAACCTTGAGCAACTCACTTAACCTCTCTGAGCTTTAGTTTTTTCCACTTGAACATGGGGTAATGATTCCTGTGCAACCTAACTTGTCGGATTGTTTCCAAGAGCAAATAGGATAAGTATGTGGATGCATTATATGCTTCCAATTCCTATGGTAAGTTATTTTTACTACTATTAGAAAAGAAAAAAGAGCATTGGATGAAGGTTATTTATTAATATAAGGAAAGAAGTGAATGTATGGATTCTTTGGTCTAACAGAATCTGATGTCCCATTGTAAAACTTTCACAGACTGTTAGGTCCTCACAGGGGCTACAATAACCATTTGTGTAGACCCTTTTAATAGTATTTATCAAATAAGACTATTTAACATTGTTGCAGTTAGCTATCTTTTTTCTTAGAGACAGGGCCTTGCTGTGTTCAGGCTGGACTCGAATTCCTGGGCTTATGCTATCCTCCCACCTCAGCCTCTGTAGTAGCTGGGACTTTATACGTGCTTGCTGAATGAGTGAATGAATAACAAAAGTAGGCAGGTGCAGTTTAAGAGAATATAAGAACCAAAATGATTCTTTTATTCAGCAGATATTTTTGTTTTGCTCATTGTGTGCTAGAATCTGGATTATGTTCTGGTAGTACAAAGATGTGAAGGCATATAGCCTCTACCTCTAAAATCTCATTATATTAAACCACATAACAACAGTGTGGTGAGTGTTAAAAAGACATATGTTATAAAACAGATAGGGACTGAAAGATTCTGTTTCAGTAACCAGTGAAGGAAGGCATTACACAGGATGTGATTTTAGGATTTGGTCTTGAGGGATGAGTAGAATTCAGGTAGATCAGTTACTATTAAGGTTATTCTAGGTAGAGGGAGCAGCTTGAGCATAAGAATGAAGTTGCAAAAATATAAGGTGTGTGTCTGGAAAAGAATGAATAGTCTGGTATGGCTAGCGTATATTGCAACTGGGCTTTAACATTTTTTTTAACATATTTTGATTGACATACCCCGTCTCGAAAATTTGTGAAAAGCAATGGATATTCGCCTGAGAAAACTGCACATAAGTAAACATTTGCATATAATTTTAGGAAGTTATGGGCTACTCAGAGGTCCCTGGACCCCTGGGTTGAGCAGTTGAAGGGTACAGTGGCTGTTGAAGGGAAAGATTCATAAGCTCCATGCTGAGAAGGATTCACAATACTTTGCTGAAACATTTTAGATTTTATGATTAGGGAATTGTTAAGCCATCAAAGCTTTTTAAAAAGGTAAGTGATATAATCTCACCCATTTAGAAAGGTAATTGCTTGTGATCTCAAAGATAGGTTAGAGGGTTTAGAGGAGATATTTAAGAGAGTAAGTACGAAAAGGAGGCAGGATCCAGGGCTTGTTTTGTTTTGATATTAAAGGATGGGAGAGATTTGACATGTTTGCAGAGAAAGGGAAAGGAGCCCACAGAGAGGCAGATACTGAAGATCTGCACAAGAGAAAACGTAGATAATGAAGAAACCTCAGGAGGAAATAGAACCAAAAGCTTATTGAGAGGTGAAGCTTGAGAAGGAAAGATGAAGAAAGCGATGGGAGAAGACATATTTGAAAGTGATAGAGTTGGAAAGTGACATAGGAATAGTTGTTACCAATTGTTTGTTCTGTGCTCAGGCACTGATCTAGGTGCTGTTATATGAGTTATTTAATTTTACAATAATTCCATAGAGTGAGTGGGTATCCCCATTTGATAGTTGAAGAAAACTGGGTGAGGTGGCTCACACCTCTAATCCCAGGAGTTTGGGAGGCTGAGGTAAGGGGGGTGGTCATTGCTTGAGCCTGTGAGTTCGAGGCTGTAGTGAGCTATGATCGTGCCATTGCATTCCAGCCTGGGAGACAGAATGAGACCTTGTCTCTAAAACAAACAAACAAACAAAAAACTAGCTGGGCGTGGTGGCACATACTTATAGTCCCAGCTACTCTGGAGGCTGAGGTGCAAGGATTGCTTGAACCCAGGAGTTGGAGGTTACAGTGAGCTGTGATCAGGCCACGGTACTCCAGCCTGGGCTACAGAGGGAGACATTGTCTCTAAACAAACAAAAAGATGAAATTTCCCAGGCATTACATTTTATATGTAATGGAAGAGGTCTGGAAATGAGATATATTTTGATTCTAAAACCCAGGTTCATAATTTCTGCCTCATTGGGCCTGTTCATGTCTCAGAACCGCTTTTTTATCTTCGTCACTGAAGGAAAGGGTTATCTGCAGAATGATAAAAGGACACATGGGCTGTTGGACTTCAGAGAGTGTCAAAAGTTGGGAATAGCGTGTGTGGAACTCGGGAGGCTGAGGTAGGAGGATTGTGTGAGACTGGGAGTTCCTCTTCTCAAAAAAAAGTTTGGAATAGCAATTGTGGAAAAGGTAAGGTAGCCAACCAGAGATGTGCAAAAGTGTTGTTGAACAGTAATTAGGGCCCAGCTAAAGTCAGAACCAAATTACCCAGTAGTCCATCCATTCTCTTTCTTACATTCTCATTAAAACAAAATTTTTTGACAGTTACTCTTGATGTGGGCCTTAGAAAACACACTATGTTGTAATGAAGCCTCTAATACCACTGTCTCTGAGCAAGTCAAAAGTCTGCTGCTTCAATTTTCTCATCACTCATTAACATTCTAGAATGTTAATAATTTGCAACTAAAAATATTCCAAGGGGGTGTTTTAGGAAAAGTAGTTCAGTGTTCAGTGGCTGTTTGATTTTTAGGGAAGAGATGGTTTAGGGGCAGCTATGCAGCTTTCGGATGCAAGCTTGGTTTTCAGTTTAATTTCTCTGTTATGTTTAAAGCACCAATGTTTGTTTTGACAGTCTGAAAGTTCTGACATCTTTACTCAATATAATGCATTTACTCACCTTTGGAATCTGAAGACTTAGGTTCTAATTCTACCTTTATCACTTCTTAGCTGTAAATATCCACGGACAAATCAACTATAGACAAATCAGCTAATCTCTCTGGTTACCCTCATTTGTTAAATAGAAAAGGTAACCCTTTCATCATCAATGTCAGATAAGATAAATGACAGATCTTTGCAAGCTGTGTAGTGTTCAATATATAAGAAAAAAGACATCATTACACCTGGCAAAGGAAAAGATAGTTGTAGTAGTGAGGTAAGTGTTGTATGGAGGAGCACCAGTTTAAAGTCATACTGAGTGGTAAGGGAAATCTCTCAGGGTATGAGCCCTGTTGGTGTGGTGGATTTAGAAATCTATTTGTAGTGTATGATGTTCCTAGTGTTCTTTCAGGTATATAGTTAAAATCAAATCTAATCTTGAATCAAAGCTATAACTTTTTCTTTTATTTTTTTTAAACTCCAGTATTAAAGATTTTCTACATTTATTCTCTTAACTGTGAACTGGTTAGCTAAATTTGCAGGACTATTTTTTGTAAAGATGTTGATTATACCTTATTTAAGGGTAGAAATTTTTTTTTTTTTTTTTTTTTATTGAGACAGGGTTTAGCTCTGTTGCTCAGGCTGGAGTGCAGTGGTGCCATGGTAGCTCACTGCAGCTTCAAATTCCTGGGCTCAAGCGATCTTCCCACTTCAGCCTCCTAAGTAGCTAGGACTACAGATGGGTGCCACCACACTCGCCTAATTTTTTAAAATTTTTTTGTAGAGACAGGGTTTTGCTGTGTTGCCCAGGCTGGTCTCAAACTTCTGGCTTCAAGCAACCCTCCTGCTTCAGACTCCCAAAGCACTGGGATTACAGATATAAGCCACCACACCTGGTCCTTTGTAATTTCTTATATTGTATCATTATAAAATTATTTCTCCATAGGTAGAGTAAATACTTTATTAAATCCTCAACTTGTATTTTTATTATTACCCTTTTTTTTAGCTTTTCGAAAAACTAATTTTGATATGTGGGATAAAAATGTTATTCTAAGTTAATTTTTTAAAAAATGATGCTATCCAGTTATTCCCAGTAACAATTGTTTTGTGAGGGCATTTTGGACTTTGTAAGACTCTAATTATAAAGTGTTCTTATTAATTTTGGGATACTAACTAATATCAGCTAGGTCATTAGAAATTTAAAATCTTCACTTTATAAGGGATCACAGATATTTTTTTAAAAGTCCCTTTTTCATACTAGTATTGCTGTATTTCTTTCTTGTTTATGTCAGAATAGGGTTTATAGAGAAATGGTTGTTCTTTGGGAAAGCTTGGGTGAATCGATTGTTTATTAAGCAAAGTTAAAAAGTGGAACCTTCACTTTTTCCTCCTCTCCAATGAGTGACTAGTAGAAAGGGGGAGAATTCCTAGGAGAGAATTTAATAATAATAGCCCTACCTTTTTCCCCTTCTCTCGTGGATAAATCTCTATTAAAAATGTTGTCAGCCAGGCACAGAGGCACGTACCTGTAGTTCCAGCTACTCAGGAGGCTGAGGCTGGAGGATTGAGCCCAGGAGTTCCAAGCCACAGTACACTTTGATCATGGCTGTGAATAGCCTATTAAACTCCAGCCTGGGCAACATAGCAAGACCCTGTCTCAAAAAAAAAAGGCTGCCAATAGATAATAATGAGAAACTGTACAGAACCCATCATACGGTATGAGAGAGCACTTTCTACTTCCTTTTATTACATACACCCAATTTTGCCTCCTATCTCTTCCTCTGAATTTAAATTTGAGGGAGAGCATTATGATTGAGGATATTGGTATATCTTTACTGTATGTATTAAAACGTACTGCACAATCCTAAAATTCATATGGAACCACAAAAAATCTCTAAATAGCTAAAGCAATCTTGAGCAAAAAGAATAAAGCTGGAAGCATCATACTACTTGATTTTTCAAAATATATTACAGGCCATGTGTGGTGGCTCCTGCCTGTAACCCTAGCACTTTGGGAGGCCAAGGCAGGAGGATCACTTGAAGCCAGGAGTTCAAG
>VBSM01000529.1:17684796-17705283 GCA_008086735.1 Cheirogaleus medius
AAAAAAAAAAAAAAAAGTCATGTACAATAACAACCAAAGTTATAAAATACCTAGGAGTGATCTTAACAAGATGTAACCTATTCTAAAACTAAAAATTTGCTGTAGATAAGTAAATAGATCAAGTAATGGGAAAAATTGTTAGTGTCATTTATTCCTAAATTTATTAGTACATAGATTAATACAACTTGAATAATTGAAGTGAACTTATATTTCCTTTTGATATTTGACAAAATGATTATGAAATATAACTTAGAAAAAATTGAAATTAAATAATAAACTACCCTTTTTATTGATTATGATGCCAGTGTGGTCACACTAAGTTTTGTAAGGTCTTGGATTTATTTTTGGACTATATTTTTGTTCTGTAGAACCATTTGTCAGTTTTTGCACCAATTCTATGATATATTTATTACTACAGTCAAAACAACTTCACTGATTGTTCCTGCTCTGAGTGCTGTCATGTTAAGAATGAATTTCATGATCAGAGCTTTGAATTGACTGAAAGGCAGGATAATTTTTACACAATAACAGTTTGAAACATCAATGGAGTCCAAAACACAAACATGATTGCATGCATATACACACACTCACCATAATTGAGGCTTCCATTGAAAAAAAGTAATGGTAGTATTAATATAGTGGATCATCTTGTGGGATGGTGCTAATGACCTCTTAATTCCTCATTGAAGATTTGTGGCAGGGGGTTTCCTCATCAAACCAGTATTTATCTTGTGGTAGACTGTGACATCCTTTTAGATTGTAATCTATAGCTATAACTTTCTTTTTCTATTGCATAAAAAGATGAATATTATGTTTGGCCTATTTAAGCATTTTAATTACCCTATAAATAGGATAATTTATTTTTATTCTTAAATATTTAAATAATAATGACACCTACATTTCTACAAATCGATTTAAAAATCGATCACATTAAGATACATTTTACAAAATAAAATATTTTATAAAACAAAATGTGTCCTATTTAAGTTTCATAAGTGTCATATTTAGGTTTCCTTTGATGCTTCTATAGTTTTTGTTTTTCTCTTTTAAGCTCCCAAAAGAATTTAGATGCTATAAAACAGGTGAGTGAGTCTGGCTGTTTTCTTTTGTCTTCCCCCCACCCCCACCCAGGGGACAGTGTTTTTCCTCTTCAGTTTATAGCTCAACAATCAAAGGGCATGAACAGCAAGAAGCCTTAAGAATTATGTCTTAAATAGTGTGAAAAAAAGAGGAGCACCAAAGAAAGGACATCCTTGCTAGGATGAAGAGCTTTGCTTAATACTAAAGCCATGTACTTGTTTAGTTCTAGTTATAAACTCACAACGCATGCATCCAGGATAGATGGCTTAATGTTGGTTACAATGAAGGCCAGTTAGTGTCCTAACCCCACCCAAAAGGTGAATGAATGGTGGATGTATGGATGGATGATTGGCTGATTGAATGATATATTAATTCATTTAATAAATTTGTGTTGGATCACTGCCCTAGCTTCCTTGAAGGAAAAAAAATGAATAAGATATAAAACTTACTTGTATGTCATATATACATACAGTGGGCCCTACATATCCAAGGGTTCCATATCCCATTTCAACCAACTGTGGATGGATAATATTTTGGGGAAAAAACCATACAACGATAAAAGATAATACAAATTTTGAAAAATACCGCATGACAACAATTTACATTGCATTTGCATTGTATTAGGTATTATAAGTAATCTAGAGATGATTGAGAGTATATGGGAGGATGTGCATAGGTTGTATGCAAATACTTCGACATTTTATGTAAGGGACTTGACCATCTGAGTCCTGGAACCAGTCCCCCTCGGATACCTAGGGGTGACTGTATTTCTTATATCTGTGGTCTTTGAACAGTGTAGTGGTAATTTCTTTAGGGAGAGTTTTTTGTTTTATTGTCTTTGTTTTGTATCTAAAAGGAAAATTTGGCAAACACAGGAAAATAGGAAAAACTAGAGGCTTCTTAACTATCTTATAATATATGGTCACAAAACATACTTGTACATTGCTAATTATAATGCTCCAAGTAGTGTAAATGTTAGTGAAAGGTTATGTAAACCTGTGCTTCAGTAATTTGGGTTTCTCATTAAAGATCTGGACTAGAGAGTTTTGGTTGTATATCTAGGTTTATAGCGTAGCAAAGAGTGGAGACTCAGATCCAGATTACGTAGATATGAATCCTAGCTTTGCCAGTTATTAACTTGTACAAGTTCATTCCTTGTGACTCAGTTTCGTCATCTATAAAATGGGGATAATAAATGGTATCTTTATCATAGACTTGTAAGAATTAGACAAGTTAATATATGTAAAACACTTAGAACAGTCCTTGGCATGATACTAACAACATGCTCAATTAGTCTTAGTGATGATTATTATTAGAGAACAGGGAGAAAGGATGCATGGGTAGTTGAATTTAGTTTAAATTTTTCTAAGCTTTAGCTTTCTTTTCATCAAATCTTTCTTAGAGTTACTCATATGTTACAATAGGTCAATTTAAAGTTAATAGTATTTTATTTCTTTGTGTTCTATTATTGCTGATAGCAGTTTTTACAATTTAATGAAATAATCAGAAACCAGGAAACAGGAATCAAGGGGAGAAGAAACAGAGACCAGAAATCAGCTTTGACTAATTAAAAACTGGTAGTGTTATAGTTTAGTCCTTCTAAATGTTTCTCTTAAGAACTAGAAAAGCAGAGCTATTTTTAATTAGTTTTTTTAAATCAAAAAGCAACTATAATTAAAAGAATGTGTTACTATAAGCATATGTGGAAGCAAATTTATAATAACATGTAATCCATAGCTAATAAGAGAATTTCAATCAAGGCTGTCTTTTATTTTCCTTTTTGTCACAAAACTGATCAGTGATTTATTAGATGTTCATTACCTACAGGCCTCACACATTTCCCAGCATAATTACACCATAACCCTAAAGGGACACATAGGCAAACCTTTCCCTGAGAGGAATGAAAGATCCTATTCTCCCTCTGCCTCCTTCTGTTTTTTCAAGTATTTATTGAATGCCTACTATGTGCTGAATACTATGTTACTTGTTGAGAATATAAGGACAATTTCTGCTTTCGGAGAATGTAAAGTTTAATAGGAGAGACAAATGAATAAATAGATAAGCATTATAAACCCCTATATGTAGAGGTATATTCAGGTGACTGAAGCACAGAAGAATGCCTAAATCAGTCTTAGATGTAGAAAGTTTCAAAGAAGCCTTCCTTGAGGAAGTGACACATAAAACTGAATTTTGAAGGTGTAGGAGTTAAGTAGAGTAGGGATTAAGGGGAGGGAGAGACAGAACAGTGAATGTATAGGTTGGTAGACCTGGGAGGGTATGTCATAGTTTAGGAACCCCAAGTGCTTCAGTGGAACTAAAAGGCTAGGGCAGATGCAGGAGAATGGTAAGAATAGACACTAGGTCTGGTCTTAAAGGGTTTTTTATAAGTTGTGGAGAACATTATTCAATTTATATTGTTACAAAGATCACTGTAGGCTGGTCCGATGGTAGTAGGTTATCAGAACTTACTAACATTAGTGTCGCTAAAGTTGGTATTCAACCCCCCACTGCTAAATTTGACTGGCTTAAAGAAAAAAAAAGATCCCTGTGGCACCAGTGTTGAGAATAGATTAGAAAAGGACAAAACTGGAAGCCAGTAAGAAAGAAATTATTCCTGCCCTAAACATACGGAGGAGCATGTCAAATTTGAAAGTTGTGTTCCATAAACAGATTCTGTCAGACCTAGAAGATTTATAGATTGTGTAAAAATATAGAAGACTTTTCCCCAAGCAAATAAATCCCCAAAGAATCATTTCAGCCCTTTATCTTTTTCCATTTTTCTTTTCATTCACTATAAATCAACAAAACAAACTAGTTGTTAACTCTTCTGGATTTTAAGATAAGCAGTATTCTGAAAGCTCAATAGCTGGTGCCTAGGCTAGGTGTTTATAGCTATTGGATCCTGTTTAATTTAGGGCTTTTTTGATAAAAGAAATTATTTTTAGGCTGAAATAACAATCATCAAATTTGCCTCTTGGAAGGTTTTGTTTGGTGGCTACATTTTCACAGACTCAGTGCACTAATCTTTTCAGAGATGTTAGTTTTTCAGAAAGATCAAACTAAGATTAGGCTAGTTGCGGCTGGGTGCAGTGGCTCACTCCTGTCGTCCTAGCTTTCTGGGAGGCTGAGGCGGGCGGATAGCTGATGCTTTAGGGGTTCGACACCAGCCTGAACACAGCCTGAGCACAGTGAGATCCCGTCTCTAAATCTAAAAAAAAATGAAAAAAAAGGCAAAAAAATTACACAAAATCCAACAAAACACAGCCGGGGGCTCTGGCAAGCGCCTGTAGTCCCAGCTACCTGGGAGGCTGAGGCAGAAAAATCGCTCACAGACCAAGACCTGGAGCTTGCGGTGAACCACCCTCACTGCACTCTACCCAGGACGCTGAGTGACACTCTGTCTCCACAAAAAAACATGGAAAGATTTAGGCTAGTTGCTTTAGGATAGACTGGTAAACAAAGGCACAAGTTGTCTATATTTTCCTCTGACCTCACTATATTCTTTTCCTTAAGTGTTAATGTGTTTGAGACTCTATTATTTTTTAATGAGATTTAGAAGCTAAGATATGTATAATCCAAAACATAATTTCTCTTTGACTTTAGAAATTATGTGCATAACTTCCCCCCTCCATGCCTTACTTTCTGTAATTGTAAAAAATTGAGGGTTTTGAGGGAAGGGAATGGTATGAAAGAGATATGGATATTTCATACATGGAAAACAAAAAGTGCTTTTGAATTACTGGCTGGAGTATATTTGATAGAAACACCATTTAAATAGTCATCTTTAGTTCCTTTGCAGGAATTACTGTTGACTCGTAGTGTAACCAAGTGTTCATTACTCAGACTTTTTTATTTAGTAGAGGATGAAGGCCATATTCTGCACATGTATATTTTTGCTTAAGGAGATTCCTTGTTAGGAATTTCTTGATAACTTTCAAAAATGTTACAGCTATCATCAGACATTTACTGTATTCCCAGTGGATATGCAGTGTTGATAATATCTTTCTCACTGGAAGTGAAGTTGAGAGCCAAATGATTTAGAAAGAGTTATGAAAGAGAGAGAAGGAAGATTAAGTGGCAATGTCTTAGTAGTCATCTCTTTGAGTCACCAACAATGAATGTCACTTTACTGGGAAACAGTCAACATGTTTCAAAATCCTGTGATGGGACTCCTTGATTTCTGACTGGTTAGTTTCTATACATCATTGATACCTTTTTGTTCCTTAATAGAGGTCAGTTGCGACTTGTTTTTATGAATATCATGTGATTTTATAAAGTACTTTTTTTCTTTAAGATTAAGGCTCCTTAATCACTTTTATTGAAATATATCTTCAGCTTATGAAAAAGCACCGTTTGGATTAGAAAGAATAGATGGCCAGTAAGATGGAGGTTGTTAATTTTCAACTGCTAACAAATTAATGTAACTCTCAGTAAGTCTTTTGGTAAAATAAAACCATTCTTGGTTCCCTAGGCTTTAAATTATTAATATTCACAGACTTTAACACAGTGTTATTAGAAAAAGTAGTAGTAATTCAGTTGCTAAACAATCAGTATCAAAGATTGTGAGTATAATAAATAGCTCAGTGGTTTGAAACTGAATAAAAGGAAACTTTTTTTTCAACTGTCAAGATTTCTTCAAAGTATAACTGCCTGTTAGGGTGGAGTGCTGGTGCATGTGGGTTTGCGAAAAATTTCTCTAAACAAAGATTAGAATATAAGTTTATTTTACTTTTTCCCAAGTGGAAAAAGGGCCAACACAGTGAAAAGGAGGAAGTGGGAAAGTATGTTTGGCTGAGAGAATCAGGTATTCAGGCTTTTTATTTAGGAATCGTAACAAGGGGGTGAAGATGATTTATGGCTATAGCCGAATTAACAGGGTACCGTGGACACTGCACTCCTTCCTCTCTTTCTTCTCAGCAGACAGATAACAACAGAAGTGGCTATCAGGTATCAAAGATTTTGTCTAAGATCTAGCCCTTAAGATATGATTTTGGGCCGGATCTGTAGCCTGAAGTTTGTCCCCCCTGCTGTCTGGGAGCTTCTCAGGAACACATCGAGGCCATAAAACAAATTCTAAAGGCATTGAGCTGCTGAATGTAAAGAGAAAGATTTATATTTCCTTTCTGTCCTTGGCTTTTTTCAGATGTGTTTGAAAACAGAGTACCTGCAGCGTGCCTGTCAGCTAGGGAGAGAAAGAGCAGAGAGCAGGGAGAGAGCTCATGATTGATCTTTAGATGTTATTAGGAAATTGTGGGATTAGATGTTATTTCAGCAAGGCTGCCCCTTTCACTGCCAATAGTAGTTGGTACTATGGAAGATAGACAGCACATGCTAGTGAAATGTGGAATTAGTTATTTGAGATACTGTTATTACTTAAGACTTCTGAGTGTGCTTCAAAAATCCTTTAGGTTCAGCATGTCTAATGGAACTTTCTGCAGTGATGGAAATGTTCTGTGTCTGCACTGTCCAGTCTGAGCACCTGAAATGTGGCCAAACAACCAAGAAACTGAATTGTAAATTGTATTTCATTTTAATTAATATAAATGTAAATCACATGGGGCTTGTGGCCACAGTGTTGGACAGTACACATAGATATTTGAGAATTGAGCAACATATTTGATAGCCAATACTCCTCTACTAGTGATTGAAATACACTATAGTGTAGTTAGTATTTATTTTTGGTATACTTGGAAATGTTACTTTTTATTTTGCTGCCATTAAAACTGAAGAGACTATAATGTTAGGAAGATGACAAAGGAAGTTAATTAAGGAATGTGTTTTTACTTCAGATCTTTGCATCTTCCCAATGAGGCTCTTATGCTCGCCCATTTTATAATTTAGCACCCTCTCTTTCAGCCCACCTTTTCTCCCTTTCCTCCCTTTTTTCCTGTATAGAACTTATCACTATCTAACATACTAGGATGAGGGCAGGGATTTTTTTCCCCCTCTGTATTCACTGTTGTATCTTAATACCTAGAAAATACCTGACACTTTAGAGGTGCTTGGCAAATATTTGTGGAAAGAATAAATGAGGGTTATAGTTTCCCAATAACCTTAATCCAGTTCATTTAACATTTATTTTGCATTATATGGCAAGCACTGAGTTAGATTAGTTATATATGGTACTGTATGGCCACTACCCTTTCTGTAATAAAATATTTCTTTGAACCATTATTACCATTATTTGAATTTTTTTTTTTTCCTGAGGCGGAGTTTCATTCCGTCACTCTGGCTAGAGTGTAGTGGGTTCCTCATAGCTTACTGCACCCTCAAACTCCTGGGCTCAAGTGATCCTCCCGCCTCAACCTCCCGATTAGCTGGGCCTACAGGCCTGTACCACCATACCTAGCTAATTTTTCTATTTTTTGTAGAGATGAAGTCTCTCTCTTGCTCATGCTGGTTTCCAACTGCCGATCTCAACTGATCCTCCCACCTCAGCCTTCCAGAGTGTTGGGAACTGGTATGAGCCACTGTACCCAGCCTGAACCATTATTTGAAACAGAACATTGAATTGGTTAAATTCTTGGTTTAATCACAGGGACCTTGTCAATAATTTGAATCAACTGCCTGATGTCACATGGTGACTTAAAGTTCCATCAATGTCATTTATATCCTCCTCTCACTTCCTTTTTTCCCTTATCCCCACAACGTATGAATCTTTTTTGCTCACTTATTTTTTCTACATTTTCTCATCTCCATTCAGCTAATTCTCACTTTCTTGCCTTCCCACTGATTTTACTGTACCTTAAGGAACTCCTCAAATACTTAACACAACTGTAGAAAAACCCTTTTACCTTTCTTTTTTCTTCTTCTTCTTTTTTTTTTTTTTGTGAGACATAGTCTCACTTTGTTGCCTGGGCTAGAGTGCCGTGGCGTCAGCCTAGCTCACAGCAACCTCAAACTCCTGGGATCAAGTGATCCTTCTGCCTCAGCCTCCCGAGTAGCTGGGACTACAGGCATGCGCCACCATGCCCGGCTAATTTTTTCTATATATTTTTAGTTGGCCAATTAATTTCTTTCTATTTTTAGTAGAGACGGGGTCTCACTTGTGCTCAGGCTGGTTTCAAACTCCTGACCTTGAGTGATCCTCCCGCCTTGGCCTCCCAGAGTGCTAGGATTACAGGCGTGAGCCACCGCGCCTGGCCCTTTTACCTTTCTTAACCTAAACTTTCCTTGTTTACTATAATTTCTTATAACTCCTTCTGCAGTTCTAGAAGCATCTTCTTATTCCCTATGGGTATCCTCAAGGGCTTATTCTCAAAACATAAACTTGAAGAGAAAACAAAAAGGCAGAATCTCTGTAGCTCCAATTTCTTAGACTGAGATCTTTCATTCTGTGGAGCTAAAAGCAGTCCTGCTGGCATAATTTCATTTTCTCTGTCCCATAAACATAGTACAACATATTGTGAGTTTATAAACATATACATTACTTCAAGCCTGCTATTATTGACAGCAGAAGAGATAATATAGCTGCTGTGATATAAAAGCATAATAGAACTTTCCCAGTTTTTCCTAAAGAACTATGGTGGCTAAATTTAGCTATCAGGGAGGTGTGGGGTTCATTTATGTAAAGAATCTAAAAGGAGCCAAAATATTAACCACCTTTAATCATCAGGGAGTCCTTAGAGAGTTTTCTTATTTAATTCTCATAGCAGCACTATGAGCAGTTATCTCCATTTTACAACGTGTAGACTGAAGTGCAGATAAGTAACTTGTCTTGAGTCACTTAATCAGTAAATGAGAAAGCTGAAATTTTACATAGTTACATGTGACTCCAAAGCCTCTGCTTTCTTCTTTTGGTAAACCATGCTGCCTTCTGTAAGTGGGTATCAGGTAGGGAACAAGAGTTACAGTATTTGATGTAGAATGGGAGGCAGTTTTGCTTTTTCCATTCAGTGAGCCAGCCACAGAAAGAAACCAGTATTATTTGGGTAAGTGGCATGAGTATCCAGTGATTCCAGTGGCCCTAACCTTAATTTTTACCTTCTGTCTCTTTCAGCCTGTTCTTCAGGCTAGTTCATGTGAAGTATAAAAGCTTTGTGCTGGCCGGGCGCGGTGGCTCACACCTGTAATCCTAGCACTCTGGGAGGCCAAGGTGGGGGGATCGCTCAAGGTCAGGAGTTCGAAACCAGAGCGAGACCCCATCTCTACTAAAAATAGAAAGAAATTAATTGGCCAACTAAAAATATATAGAAAAAAAAATTAGCCGGGCATGGTGGCGCATGCCTGTAGTCCCAGCTACTCGGGAGACTGAGGCAGAAGGATCACTCAAGCCCAGGAGTTTGAGGTTGCTGTGAGCTAGGCTGACGCCATGGCACTCTAGCCCAGGGAACAGAGTGAGACTCTTTCTCAAAAAAAAAAAAAAAAGCTTTGTGCTAAGGATCTTGAGCTTAACAGTAGTGATTTAATGAGGGTTTATGTGACAAATTTTTTCATATGACAAATTTGTCTCCTTTGTTACTACTTGCAAAGCAGTACATTCTCAAAAAAAAAAAATCATGAACAGGCCACATTTTTCCACATAAGTGAGAATTTCACAGCAACTCTAAGAATTGTTTGGAATAATAGAATAGTCCATGGTCACCACATTTCTTCTAGCCTCCATCAGTGGAATTCTTCACCTTAATTGCCTTTTTTGACTAGATTCTATAAACAAAGTTTAAAATTAAAGAATGTTGTTTCTTTCCTTGTATTCAAGGTTAATAAATACTTGTTACATGTACACTATGTACCACGTTATGCCAAGCATTGAGGGTTTAAGGATAAATACATCATGATCCCTGCCCACAAAGATTTTCTAGCCTAATAGAGAAGTCTGAAGATTATTGCAGTTCAGGGTGGTGTATCCAACAAGACCACCATAGTCATGATCAGCCCTTTACCTCTCCAGTATTATCTCTTGATGTTTATACCTTTATCTCCTGTTGTCCCTTCTGTGGCTAACTCTTTCAGATTTTAGATGTCACTTCAATCAAGATATTTTCTCTGTTGCTTGAGCTTCTGTGTTTCAAGGTAAAAAAAAAAGATATTTTCTCTGACCTCAAGACAAAACTAGACACCCTTACCCACATCAATATGTGTTTACATAGTACCTAAGTACTCATTATGCTCTATTGTAGGTTTCTTTACTTGAACTGAAAGCACCTTAAGGGCCAAAATTGTATTTTAGCACCAACCCAGTGCTGAGTATATAAGCAGGGTTCATGAAGTCTTTATCGGAATTCTGCTTGAGTGACCAAGGAACTGCTTATAAGGGAGGAAGCAGTATTTGAGCCATTTACTAAAGCATGAGGAGAAGTTTCCCAGGTGGACCTGGGAAAGAAATTCTAGGACAAGGGAGCAATTTATGCCAATAGATGAGATAATAAAGAGTTTTCAAATGACTAGCAATGCTTTCTAATTTCCTCAGGGAGTTTGAGGCACAGGTTATTCATTGTAGGATATTATCTCCTGTAACTCTCCAGAGCCAGCCAGATTGACTGGATCAAGGACTAAGGAAAAGGAAGCTGATCTTTCCCTCAATTATATATCCAGAAGTTCAAAATTAGTCTTTTACGTGAATATGGTCTCGTGAATATGGTCTCGAACTCTTGACCTTGAGCGATCCTCCCGCCTCCGCCTCCCAGAGTGCTAGGATTACAGGCATGAGCCACCACACCCGGCCTTTTACTTGAATATGTATTTGTGTGATCTACTTATAATTTCTGTTGGTCATCTTTTCCTAAAGTGACTTTCTTCCTAACTTCTCACTAGAGCTTACCTGCCTGAGACATCTTAGGCCATAAGAAAGAATTACGCTGAATTAAGCTGGGGGAAATGTAATTAAAATAGCTAAGAGCTTACTCTCCTAGGTGATCCAATTTATATTAGTACTTCAACATAAAAGTACATTTAAATTAAAGCATTATACTCTTGTGATTGATCTTTTAAACTGTTTATTGAAGATATAAAGTGTATAAGCATGCTCTCATGTTGGTATATGATTTGTCATATGCATTTGTCAATGAAAAGTTTGGGAATTGTAAATATCACTAAAAGTTTTGAATCTCTAGAGGAATGTTTTTACTAGAAGAGAAAATAGAGTCTAAAAAGTGGTGAGGTCAGCTGGGTGCCATGGCTCATGCCTGTAATCCTAGCACTTTGGGAGGCCAAAGTGGGGGAATTGCTTGAGGTCAGGAGTTGGAAGAACAGCCTGAGAAACATAGTGAGACCATGTCTCTACAAAAATATAATACCAAGGAAAAATCAGCCAGTCCTAGCTACTTGGGAGGCTGAGGCAGGAGGATCACTTGAGCCCAAGACTTGGAGGTTCCAGTGAGCTATGATTGTGCTACTGCACCCCAGCCTGAGCAACAGAGCAAGACCCTGTCTCAAAACAAAAAACAACAACTTGTGAGGTCAAGAAAATTTGTAGTTATCTCCATTTTTTTTTCCTTTGAGTGTTAAATCTGAGGAACAAAATCTCTCTCAGCAAAATAATCAATGAAAATGTTTCATATGGAAGAAATTAATGACATAGTTTATGCCTGAACATAAATATGATGGGGTTATGTTCTGAACCCCATTCCTGCCTGACCCCCCAAGGCAAAGTATTCTTGAATTTAAAATCTTATTTTCTGGCTGGGCATGGTGGCTCACGCCTGTAATTGTAATAACACTTTGGGAGGCCGAGGTGGGAAGATTGCTTAAATCCAGGAGTTCCAGACCAGCCTGAGCGAGAGCGAGACCGTGTCTCTACAAAAATTGAAAAATTAGCTGGGCATGGTGGCATGTGCCTATAGTCCCAGCTACTCGGGAGGCTGAGGCAGGAGGATCACTTGAGCTTAGGAATTTGAGATTGCAGTGAGCTACGATGACACCACTGCACTCTAGCCTGGGTGACAGAGCGACTGTCTTTATTAAGAAAATAAACCTTATTTTCTTAATTCAAAACTGTAAAATTTTTATTTTCCTTTATAACTAAAGTCTCAACTACCGTGTTTCCCCAAAAATAAGACCTACCCATAAAATAAGTCCTAGCAGGATTTCTAAGCATTTGCGCAATATAAGCCCTACCCCGAAAATAAGACCTAGTGATGGGCGTGGCTACACAGCGTATCTGCACAACCCATGCATTTCGTCGCGGAGTGGTAAAGAAGACGAACAGCCCTTCTCATCTGCCCCATCGTGACAGCTACTACCCCAGAGGTGACCGGAAAGGTGCGGCAGCCCCACCAACAAGGTCGGCTCCCCCTGTCAGGTCCTGGCCATCCTGTGTATGCTGCAAGCTGAGGCTTTGAGGGGAAAATAACACATCCCCTGAATATAAGCCCTAGGGTGTCTTCTTGAGGAAAAATAAATATAAGACCCTGTTTTATTTTCGGGGAAACACGGTAGTAAAAGAATTATTATACGTACACTTAGAGATCATGGTTTTCAAGTGAAAACACACATTCTCACTACAAGTTAATTCACTAAAATACAATTTTTTTCTTCTTTTTTTATAGACAGGGTTGTGCCTTGTCACCCAGGCTGGAGTGCATTGGCAGGATCATAGCTCACAGCAGCCTTGAACTCCTGGGCTCAAGCGATCCTCCCACCTCAGCCTCCCCAAGTGCTGAGATTACAGGCATGAGCCACCTTGCCCAGCCTCTAAAATATAATTTTTATGGTGAAATAAAAACACCAATCACCAAGTTCCAAAAAGAACTCTGGCCAAGACATGAACAGTAAAGCCTACTGTGGTCTCAGTCTGTCTTTAGCAGTGAAGCCCAATGACTAAAATATAAGAAAATTCAAACTGTGTTTAGTTCAGGAAAAGGAGGGTAAAGTCTTCTCCATCTTCTGGACAGAACCTGGCAAAGATATTCCACAATGTCTTACTGCTTACTTTAACAAATCAGGATTGGATTAACACGTACAAAGAACAATGGCTTACTGATGAGAAATTTAGTTCATGTTTATGCAGCCTGCTTTGGAGCATTCTGTGCTGTTAGCCAGTGGTCTCCTTAAGTTTCTCTGTTGAACACTATCTGTGAAACTGTTCAAATCTAGGCTTTTAGGAAAAGAATATCATTGATATGCTTAGCTCTTTATAGGCTATATGCAGTATTTAGAAACAGTTCTTCAAGAAAACAAGGCCCTGGTTAGAAGCTTCAAGTGCTGTCTAAATCTAAACAGTAGCTTAGATTCCATTGCCTATTAAATCTTATTTTTCTAAGGCCTTTCTTGTTCTTTCCCTACATAAAATAGGGGCTGGGCGCAGTGGCTCATGCCTGTAATCCTAGCATTCTGGGAGGCCGAGGTAGGAGGATTGCTTGAGCTCAGGAGTTCCAGACCAGCCTGAGCAAGAGTGAGACCCCTGTCTCTACTAAAAATAGAAAACTTAGCTGGGTGTCATGGCAAGTGCCTGTAGTCCCAGCTACTCAGGACACCGAAGCAGAAGGATCGCTTGAGCCCAGGAGTTTGAGGTTGCTGTGAGCTAGGCTGTTGCTACAGCACTCTAGCCTGGGCAACGGAGAAAGAGACTGAAAAAAAAAAGAAAAAGATCCACAAATTTTAATCCTGTTATTTTCCCCCATTCCTTGAGGGACTAAGCTGTGTAGGAAAAGTACTCTAAAAAGGGAGTATCTTTTATTAGCTCACAAATAACAAGAGATATTTGTCTACTTCTCATAAAGTGAGACTTTGCATTCCTAAAATATAATACATGGAAAACTAGAATGACTTCAAGGTTTTACTTGTTAATTTTAAAGCCATTAATGGTCTAGTATCTTCCTTTCTCTCTGCTTGTCTGCTTACCTGTTAGCACAATGTAAATATTGTTTGTTAGAAGAAAAATGAGGCTGGGCAAGGTGGCTCACGCCTATAATCTTAGCACTTTGGGAGGCTGAGGGGGGAGGATTGCTTGAGACCATGAGTTCAAGACCAGCCTGAGCAAGAGCAAAACCCCATCTCTACACAAAATAGAAAAATTAGCCAGGCATGGTGGTGCGTGCCCGTAGTCCCCCTAGCTACTTGGGATGCTAAAGCTGGAGGATCACTTGAGCCCCAGGAGCTTGAGGTTGTAGTGAGCTATGATGACACCACTGCACTCTAGCCTGGGAGACAGAGCAAGACTCTGTCTCAAAAAAAAAAGGAAAATGAGACATGATGGGGGAACATGTATTGGTTTGGCACATAGGCAGCAGACTTAGCATTTCTGAGAAATTTGTTGTTGTAGAGTTTGGACTTCCTGGGAACATGAATATTTCTTTAGGAGTTTAAATATTGCCTAGACCATTTATATAAGAGCTGAAATGAGTCCTGGAGTCAGAAACAGGAGACCTGAGTTTTAGTACTGGCTCTGAGCAAGGCGTTTGACCTGTTTGAACCTGAGTTTCCTCCGTCTGTAATAAGAAGAAGATTAGGAGCCAAATGATCACTAAGTATCTTTCATTCTTTTAAGTTTTATTTCCACCTTCACAATACCCTAGAATCAGCAGTGAGCCAAGCTAAGATTTGGCTTTTAAATTTGGCAGGTGGTTTTAGCGGCTATACCCAGGATCCATAAATCTATCTTGTTCTACTCTTGTATGGCCCTGTCTATATAAATCCAGATGCTAAGGTACTGTTTCTAAGCCATGGGGTATGTTTATGTATGTGTGTGTGTGTGTGTGTGTGTGTGTGTGTGTTTAATGTGCCTGGTTTGAACTTAGCCAAATATTCAAGGTAATTCTTTTGTCTGGGCCCTTCCATCTGCTAATGTATCTGTACACCAACCATGCTTGTGTTCAGACTTCCTCCCTGGCTTGCTTCTTCCAATTAGCTCTCTGGATTTATGGTACGGAAATGTCATCCTCTTCCATTTCTGAGTAACCTCTTTGTAATGACTGTTTGAGTTTTTTTACCACGTACCATTACCCGATGGCTCCTGACTTAACTTGCCTTTTTACTGTAACAACTATGATTATTATTGCTTGTATTTATTGAAAGCTTTCTAGGTGCTAGGCACCTTGCAAAGTGCTTTATTTATGTTCATGTCATTTAATCCTTTACAACTGCCTTGTACTTGTAAGTATTGTTATATACTTTTATAACACTAGAAAACTGAGGCTTAGAGAGGTAGAGTTACTTGCTTAGTGTTAACACTTAATAAGCATTAGAGCTGGAATTAAAATTTCAGTCTGACTCTAAAGCTCATGCTCTTAAGCAGTATGCTATATTGGCTCCATGATGATGATGATGATAATGATATTGATAATTACAATATGTTGAGCACCTCCTGGGTAACAAAAAATGTGTTTTTCACTTTTTGCATCCTCATTTTATAGTATTGGAAACTGCCATTGTTCATGGTCTGCTTTTAGGCTAATAAATTTAAGTATCTGGGTTCCAAAGTGTTGGACATTCTTAAATTGGATTCTTCTTACAGTGCATTTTTCCTTTTACACTCTTTCCTATTTTAATGGTCAACATCATAATGTTTTTCTGACTACTACCAGTATTAATTTTTTTTGAGACAGTCTCACTCTGTTGCCCTGGGTAGAGTGCAGTGGCATCATCGTAGCTCACTGCAACCTCAGCCCCAGTAGCTGGGGCTACAGGCATGAGCCATGATACCCAGCTAATTTTTCTACTTTTTCTAGAGACAGGGACTCTAACCCTCAAACTCCTGTGCTCAAGTGATCCTCCCACTTGTCTCCCAGAGTGCTAGGATTACAGGTGTGAGTCACTGTGCCCCACCTAGTATTAACAATTGAATGTTGCCTGAGTGTTTCTATACTTTTTTCCCTTACTGATACCTTAGTGTTATCATTTTCTTATTTGTTACTTTTGTTATTCTTTTTTCTCTGTCAAAAACAGATAATGAGGATAAGATAATAGAGAGAAAAGAGAATGTACTAATGAAAGGCTAAGGGAAAGTTCAGATAGTAGAAAATCTTTCCAGATCTTAGTATAGAGAACAAAGACTTAAACTAAAAGCCCCATATTTGATAGCTGTCTTTTATTGAATGAATATTAGAGCTTTGGTACTTACAAACTTGGTGATGGAAGACACAGGATTTGACCTTACTAGCCCTAGTTTTCTTATCTGAAAATAGGGTAAATAGTACTAATGCATCCCTCAATGATGCATGGTTAGTTGTGGTGATGATGAAATAACCAGTGTAAAACTCCTTAATATAGTGCTCAAAATTGTTAATTTCCTCTTTTCCTTTCAGGTGTTGGTAAAATAATCCAGAGTATGTGGCTAAAAACTATGTTAAGGCTGTGTTATTATGTTTTTTTTTATATTTAGAAAATTTAGTGTTAGCACACACAGATATGCATGTAAATAAAAATTCATCAAGCTGTATTCTTAATATTTATGTATTTGGCTATATGTAAGTTACTTGTATATGGATTAATAAAAAAGAAAAATCCATGTGCAAGTTCCGTTGCTACATGTGATTAGCTGTTATTTCCATGTATTATGCCCAGCATATAGGGCTACTTCCTGTAATTTTGTATTCCCCAAGATCATATAGTGGTTATTGAGCTTTATCAGGAAATTTTGTGTAATACCTTCCAAATATTTATTTCAAGTTTACTGTTTAAACAAATGCTTAGAATTTTTTTTTATTCTCAGAAAAGGCATATTCAATTCTAAAATATTCTTCTTAATGTTATTAATTCCCAGTAGATATATCTCATCCTGTTACAGGTAGGAAATACAATTTTAGAACAAACAGTGTGTCTTAGTCTGTTCAGGCTATTATAACAGAATACCATGGACTGGGGGGCTTAAACAACAAGCCTTTATTTCTAACAGTTCTGGATGCTACAAGTCCAAGATCAAGGAACCAGGAGATTTGGTGTCTGTGAGGTCCTTCTTCCTGACTTTTTCTCAGTGTACCCTCACATGGAAAAAGCTACGCAGCTCTCTGGGTCCTTTTTTTTTTTTTTGAGACAATGTCTCACTCTGTTGCCCAGGCTGGTGTGCAGTGACCACGTGGCCCAATCATAGCTCACTGTAGCCTTGAACTCTTGGGCTCATACAATTCTCCTGCCTCAGCCTCCACAGTAGCTAGGACAACAGGCACATGCCACCATGCCCAGCTAATTTTTAAGTTTTTTGTAGAGACAGGGTCTTGCTGTGTTGCCCAGGCTGATCTCAAACTCCTGGCCTCAAGCTATACTCCCAAAGTGCTGGGATTACAGTCATGAGCCACTGTGTCCAGCCGAGTCTCTTTTTTAATAAGGCACTAATCTCATTCATGAAGCCTCAACCCTCATGACCTAATTATCTCCCAAACACCCCACCTTCTATCACCATTATATTGGGGGTAGGATTTCAATGTATGAATTTTAAGGGGACACAAACGTTCAGTCCATACCACAGTGAAATGCCAGAGCAGTCTGATACTTTTGAGGTAAGCCTATGTCTAAAACATACCTTTGAATGGACTTCTGCTTCTGTTAGCCTTCTACTCATAACCACACTGGTGGTTTTTGTGTGATTAAATTTACAAATGCTAGGGCTGGGCATCCATGGGTGGCTCATGCCTGTAATCCTAGCACTTTGTGAGGCTGAGGCAGGAGGACTGCTTGAGGCCAGGAGTTCCAGACCAGCCTGAGCAAGAGCGAGACCCCGTCTCTATATAAAAGAAAAATTAGCTGGGTTATGATGGCACACACCTATAGTCCAGCTACTTGAGAGACTGAGGCAGGAGGATCTCTTGAGCCCAGGAGTTGGAGGCTACAGTGAGCTATGATGATGCCACTGCACTCTACTCCAGGCTACAGAGCGAGAGACTGTCTAAAAAGAAAAATAGAAAGAAAGAAAAAACTTTATTTGGTGTACCCTTGATCAGGCTCCCTTTCTTCTGTGACTCTGAGCCTTGAGAGTTCCAACCAAGTTCAAAGTCAGGAACAGGGGGTGTGGACTTTTGGGCTGTGCCACTCAGCAGCTAGAGTGTGGTTGACAGTCTCCTCCCCTTCCTGCACTTCAGCTTTACACAGTGCGCACTCTGGAATGACAGGCATTCCTGTGTGAAGAGAGCCAGTGTGAAGACAGATTTGTATGAACCACAAGTGCCCAGGCCAGGATACAGGAAAACTGAAACTCCAGCAGATTAACTGACCTCGTGCCATTTCCTGACGTTTGGCAGTGACACCGAGAGAGGATTGCATGTCCCCTCTTTATGTGGATTTATCTTTTAAGAAAAGTTTGCTTTTGGCCGGGACAGTTTGTGGTTGTGAGATACTTCAGACAATATAATTAATCATGGGGCAAGCTGATGTCTCCAGACCGGTAAATCCAGATGCAGTTGGTGAGTAATAGAAGGCAAAGAAACAGAAAATCTTGACAGGCAAGGTAGATTTACAGGTGAAGTTGAGCATTTTGTGGGAATTTGAATGCAAGAATTTTGACGGTCATAACTTTGGAATGTTTATAAGTTTGTGAAGAATGAATGAAAACATATAAGTTGTTTTCATTCAGTTTATTAATTTATCTCTCACAGTTTTGTTTTACTTGATCTCTTTGGAGTTTTTATATTGCTAGGGAATTACGTGTTAATTTCTTGCCATTGCAGAAGGTAAGTGCTACAGGAAGTCTTATTTAGAATTCAGAGGTATTTTACTAATATTTTTCAGGACTTGAGCAAGTGATAAATATATATGGTGTAGAACTAGAACTGTTGACTTCCATAAACAGGACCATTTTTAAGAATCTACTTAATTTTTTAGACTTGGTTATACATTTTCCAAATAAGTCTCAGGCTTTTCCCATTGTGCTGATGTTTTCGCTTCTCATAAGACAACACTTTGATAAAAAATTTTCTCAAGTGAGTACTTTACGTGTGAAGTGTTATTGTCTCAGGGATAGCTTGAGACCAAGCCGATAATTGTGAGTATAGCTTAGAGTTTCAAAGCTTATATGTGAAATGGTAGTCCATTGTCACTGCAAGCTCCTAACCTTGTAGAGTTTTATATAAGATAACAATCATAAATTGGGGAAAATAATTTTAAGTGTATGTTTATTAAAGGGTTGCTAAATATAAGTAAGGCAGGGGGAGCCTATGAATCATTTCTGGGCATTATACTATTTAAGAAAAACATTATACCTTCGCTTTGATTTTTTTTTTTTTTTTGAGACAGAGTCTCACTTTGTGGCCCAGGCTAGAGTGAGTGCCGTGGCGTCAGCCTAGCTCACAGCAACCTCAAACTCCTGGGCTCGAGCGATCCTCCTGCCTCAGCCTCCCGAGTAGCTGGGACTACAGGCATGCGGCACCATGCCCGGCTAATTTTTTCTGTGTATTTTAGTTGGCCAATTAATTGCTTCCTATTTATAGTAGAGACGGGGTCTCGCTCTTGCTCAAGCTGGTTTCGAACTCCTGAGCTCGAGCGATCCGCCCGCCTCGGCCTCCCAGAGAGCTAGGATTACAGGCGTGAGCCACCGCGCCCGGCCCCTTCGCTTTGATTTATGAAGCAGCAGAAAATATATTCAAGTCCTAGGCTGCTTTTTTTTCTGCCCAGAAACAACAAATGTTGTGACTTTAAAGAAAATCATAAAAGTGTGGGAACACAGGTAACACTCCCAAATGTGCCTCATAATTTAATGTGATTTTGTTTCTAAAGTTAGTGTTTTCACCTGAGAACTTCCAGGTGAAATATCTACGGAAGTATTTTTTATGTATCACTGAAACTGAGGCACATGGATCACAAAGTGAGTCATTCAGCAACAGATTTTTAGAACTAAAGTCAGGACTTGATCCACTTTGATCACTAGGTCTGTGTCTTTATCAATTCATTAAATCACTTTAAAAAAATTAAATGTTTCATAAATAGAAAAAGGTACAGAGAAAAATATGAAAATGCCAAGCCATAGTAGAGTACATTTAAAAAAAAGAATAAAAATATAAAGAACCCTCTATGACCACTGTTTAGCTTAAGAAATGAAATTAAGAACATAGAGATATATCCTACCCCACCCCTATCCCTATGCCTGCATTCCTTTATGATGACATTTTTCTTCTTTGTTCCCAGAAATAACTACTCTCCTATAGTTGATAAATAATTCACTTTTGGGCCACTAAATTCTGTGATGTCTACTCCAAAGTTTAGTTCTTTGTTAGCAAGTATAGTAAGGACTTAATGCTAGGCATTTATCTATGAGGTGGAAATGAAAGAGCTTTGAAAAGCGATAAATTGATAAGCTGGTACAACTCAATGATAGGTATTTATGAAGAATGTCCATCTAACATCTATGTACTATCAGGCTGGGTGTGGCAACTCATGCCTGTAATCCCAGCACTTTGGGAAGCCAAGGTAGGAGGATCACTTGAGGCCAGGAGTGATATAGCAAGACCCCATCTCTACAAAAAATAAAATAATTAGCCAGTGTGGTGGCACATGCCTGTAATCCTAGCTACTTGGGAGGCTGAGGCAGGAGGATTGCTTGAG
>VBSM01000529.1:17731686-17744079 GCA_008086735.1 Cheirogaleus medius
GCTGGTTTCAAACTCCTGACCTTGAGCAATCCACCTGCCTCGGCCTCCCAGAGTTCTAAGATTACAAGCGTGAGCCACCGAGCCCGGCTGCCTTTATATTTTAATTTAAAGGGCTATCCTGTTTTTAAATTCTTTCTTCTCTAGCAACTCTTAGTAAGGGAGAAAATGTAGAGGACTGGTAGAAGAGAAAATATATCTTTTGCCCATTTGAGTCCATCTGGCTAAAAAAGATTTTTGGGTGCCTTCAACTTTACCCCCACCTCAATATTTGGCTGGATCATTTGAGGCCAAGTGGGAAGCAGGGAGTTATTTTTTATTCAGACTCTTGCCTAGCTCCAGGTGAGGTTGAGCCTTTGACTCAACCCTCAAGCTTATGCATTTTTTTCTTCCTGTTGTGCAAAGGTGCTCTAGCCAACAAAGTGAAGAGGAAAGACACACTGGCAATGAAGTTGAACCACAGACCCAGTGAACCAGAATTGAACTTGAATTCATGGCCTCATAAAAGCAAGGAGGAGTGGAATGAAATACGGCACCAGATTGGGAACACACTGATCCGGTAGGCCTTTGCTTAGATTGCCTTGATTTAATTTAATTATGCTGGTATGTGTGTTAGATGTTTACTTTGTGGTGGGACATTCATTTATCTTTCTTTTTAAATGTGATTTTTAAAAAGACATATTGGACACAATTGAATATCCTCTAAGAATTTAGAAATTAAGCAACTAGATGGCTCTGAGAGCCTTAAACTATGAGATAGACACTTCATTTTGCAAAAGTTTCTAGAGAAGTCATAGAGGTTCCTGGGACAGCAAGCCACTTTTTTATCTGGGTACTCAACCATGAGATGCCAACCCAATTAACAGTCACACCCATATTTTTCATTATAGCATCTATTTCACACGTTTCTTGTAACTGCCTCCTTTCAAACTGTTATTATATTTTTCAAGTCAGCTGGAACCAGAAGTATAGAGAAACTGAATGTAGGCTAGCTTCCTGCGTATGTAATACCCATACGAGTCCAGGTATATAGACAGGTGTTTGCCCAGCACGGATGTTTTTCCCAGCAGGGAGAGGGAAAGGAGTTTGAAGTCCTGGCATAATTTCCTACAAAATAATTAATCGAAGATGTCCATTAATGAAAATATATTCTTCTCTCCTACCTCAGAGACCTGGCTTTACTGTGTATTCTTTACATAGGGACAGGTTTGGCCCTTTGTCCTCCAATAGACATGTTTTGGATCCTGAAACCATTCTCTGTGACTTCTTAAACATATGGTCAGCCTGTATGACCTCTGTGGTCTGACTGCTGTTGAAATTAAGGGAGATTAGAGGAAAGGGAAACAGAGGCCTTTCCTTGTTCGGACAGTGTCCATAACTCATAGATCACCAATCTAGAAATCAGTTTGTTAGATGTGCATCAGGGTGTGATACCGAAAGGTCATCTTAAGGGAGGTTGGGGGTCTGGCCCTTTACATAACTGCCCTGTGAGTTGTATTTAACTCACGCTAGTTTTGAGCCCGGAGCCTGGTGAAGCAAAACCATGCAGTTGGTTCGTGAAAATCTTAACTTGTTGATGTTCTTACTGTTACGATTAATATTGACAATTTAATTCTAAAAACGTGGATTGCGTTGCATTTAACTCACCCACAGAAAACAATAAAAAAATAACAAATTAGAAAGGATCATTTTGTTCTAATAAAACACCGTGCGCCCAGGGAAAAATTTTTTTTCTAGTATGGCAGTGAATGTGTTATGGCACAGAGATTTTGTCTGTGTGTATGTGTGTGTTATTCATTTGTTCATTCATTCATTTTATTTTAAATAAACAATTCAAACTTACAGAAAAGTTACAAGAATATCTGCCCTTCATTTAGAAGAGTGTTAACATTTCCTTATTTGATTTAATGATTATTGTGTGCTCGCTGTCTCTGTACACACATACATACTTTTTATTCTCTCTGAACTATTTGAGAATAAATTGCAGACATCATGATTCTTTACTTCTAAGTAGTTCAGCATGTCATCTTTTTTTTTTTTTTTTTTGAGACAGAGTCTCACTCTGTTGCCCAGGCTAGAGTACCATGGCATCAGCCTAGCTCACAGCAACCTCCAGCTCCTGGGCTCAAGCAATCCTACTGCCTCAGCCTCCCGAGTAGCTGGGACTACAGGCATGCGCCACCATGCCCGGCTAATTTTTTCTATATATTTTTAGTTGGCCAATTAATTTCTTTCTATTTTTAGTAGAGACGGGGTCTCGCTTTTGCTCAGGCTGGTTTTGAACTCCTGACCTTGAGCAATCTGCCTGCCTCGGCCTCCCAGAGTGCTAGGATTACAGGCGTGAGCCACGGCGCGCGGCCCAGCATGTCATCTTTTATGAACACGGGCATTCTCTTTTACATATCCACAGCATACTTATCAAATTCAAGAAATTTAACACCAATACAATATTTTTGTCTACTGCACCATTCACATTCAATTTCATCAGTTATCCCAGTAATGTCTTTATGGGCCCAGCACACTTGCACTGTGCTACTCTGCTATCTCCAGTAATGTCTTGAATGGCAGTTTCTTCCTCGGTCTGGTATCCAATCTGGTATTTCATATTATATGTACTTGTCATGTCTCTTTGGTCTCCTTTAATCTGAAATAGTTCCTTAGCTTTTTTTGTTTATTTATTTTCTGTTATAACATTATCATTTTTATAAGAACACAAGCCACTTATTTTGTAGAATATCCCTAAATTAGAATTTTATGATTGTTTCCTCATGATGAGATTCTGGTTATACACTTTTGGCTGTTGTCATTTACTTGTTTATTGTCTTCCCCATGCCATTCCATCTAATCCCCCAGCTCTGTGAGAGCAGGGAACTCATCCTTCTTGTCTACTGCCGCCCATACATATTCTCAAGACCTGGGAACAGTCTTTTTTTTAGACTCTTGGAAGACACATTAGCATAGCTTTAATCACTATGTGGGGAAAACTAAAATAATCCTCCCTTCTTTCTATAAAACTTTGCAAAGATTTTTTCCTAATATAAAAGTAATGAAAGACATGTTCATTATATTGTAGTTTGAAAATTACAAAAAAAGGAAAAAAATAAACCAGCCATAATCTTATACCCTTATAAACCAGAGTTCAGCAAACTCTTTCTGTAAGGAACCAAACAGTAAGTATTTTAGGATTTGCCAGCCACATACAGTCTCCGTCATTTTTTTTAAACAACCTTTGAAAATGTAAAAATATTTCTTTGCTTTCAGGCTCTACAAAATAGGTCTTGGGTTGGATTTGGCCCATGGGGGCTATAAATAATCATAATATTCTTTTCGAGTATTTTTATATGCATGTTTTATATCTCTCTGTATATACAAAAGTAATGAACTTTGGTCCATACTTTGTACCATGTGTAAAAAATAAGCTCAAAATGATCATAGACTAAAATATGAGAGCTAAAACTATAAAAATTTCTAGTGGAAAACAGAAGATCTTTGTGAATTTGGGTTAGACAAAGATTTCTTAGATACAGACTTGAAAGCATGATTCATAAGAAAGAAATTGATAAAATTACACCTCATCAAAATTTAAAAGTTCTGTTTTTTAAAAGACACTGTTAAATGTAAAAAGCCACAGACAGGAGAAAATTTTGCAAATCATAGATCTGGTAAAGGTCTTTATTATCTAGAATATATGAAGAATTCTCAAAACTCAATAAAACAACCAACCCAATTTTTAAAAATGTGTAGAAGACTTAAAGACACATCACCAAAGAAGGTATACAGATGACAAGTAAGCACATGAAAAGATGCTCAACATCACTAATCATCAGGGAAATGCAAATCAAAACCACAAGGTATCACCTCACACCTATTAGGATGGCTGTTATCTACAAAACAAAAGACAACACGTTTTGGCAAGGATGTGGAGAAATTGGACTTCTTGTATATTGTTTATGGGAAGGCTAAATGTTGTCACCTCTGTGGAAGATAGTATGGAGTTTCCTCAAAAACTTAAAAATAGAATACCGTATGATCCAGCAATCCCACTTCTGGGTATTTATCCAAAAGAAATGAAATCAGGATCTTGAAGAGGTATTGGCGCTCTCACATTCACTAGCACTATTCATAATAGCCAAGATGTGGAAACAACTTAAATATGTATAGACAGACAAATGGATTAAGAAAATGTATATACATACAGTAATATATTATTTGGCCTTAATGTAGGAAATTCTGCAATGTGCAACAACATGGATGAACCTTGAGGACATAAAGATAAGTAAAATAAGCCAGTCACAGAAGGATAAATACTGTATGATTCCACTTCTGTGAGGTATCTAAAATAGTCATCTTCTTAGAAGCAGAGAGTAGAATGGTGGTTGCCAAGGGCTGGAGGGTGGGAGGAGGGGAAATAGGGAGTTGCAAATCAGTAGGTATAAATTTGTACTTATACATGATGAGTAAGTCCTAGAGATCTGCTATACAACATTGTGTTTATAGTTAACAATATTGTACACTTAAATATTTGTTAAGAGGGTAGATCTCAGGTTAAGTATTCTTACCACAATAAAATAAGGATTGACATTTTAACATAAAACATGAGATACCACCACAAGTCTAGGATGGCTAAGATTACACAATTTAAAAGACTGATGGCCGGGTGTGGTGGCTCACACCTGTAATCCTAGCACTCTGGGAGGCTAAGGCTGGAGGATCACTTGAGGTCAGGAGTTCGAGGCCAGCCTGAGTAAGAGTGAGACCCCTATCTCTACTAAAAATAAAAAAAAATTAGCTAGGTGTGATGGTGCACCCCTGTACTCCAAGCTACTCTAGAGGCTGAGGCAGGAGGATCACTGGAGCCCAGGAGTTTGAGGTTGCTGTAAGCTAGGCTGACGCCACGGCACTCTTGGCCCAGGTAACAAAGCGAGACTCTGTCTCAAAAAAAATAAAAAGTAAAATAAATAAAAGACTGACAATACCAAGAGTTGCTGAGGATGAAGAGCAACTGGATTTTCCTACACTGGTGGTAGGAATGTAAAATAGAAGTACTTAGGAAAACAATTTGGTGGTTTCTATAAAAATTAAATGTATTCCTACATATGACCCAGCCATTCCATTGGCTGTTATTTGTGATAGCCAAAAACTAGGAACAGCCCAAATATCCAGCAATAGGTAAATGATTGAACAATTTGTGGTATATTCATGCAATGGAATACTATTCAGCAACAAAAAAGAAAGAACTATTTATAATGTCACAATGTGGATGTATCTCAATGATGCTGAATAAAAAGAAGCTAGACAAAAAAGAGCACATACTATATGAGTTCATTTTATATAAAATTTTAGAAAATCTATAGTTACAGAAGCAGATCATTATTTGCCTTGGGTTAAGGAGAGTGAGATTATAAAACAATATGATGAAATGTGATGGGGTTTGTAGATAGTAGAATTATGTCCCCCCAAAAAGATATATTCAAGTCCTAGCCCCTAGTACTTGTTACTGTAACCTTACTTGGAAGTGGGGTCTTTGCAGGTATTCAAATTAAGATGGAATCATTCTGGATATGGTGTGCTCTAATCCAGTGACTGGCGTTCTTATAAGAAGAGGGTAATTTCGGCCAGATGGTGGCTCACGCCTGTAATCCTAGCACTCTGGGAGGCCGAGGCGGGTGGATTGCTCAAGGTCAGGAGTTTGAAACCAGCCTGAGCAAGAGTGTGACCCCGTCTCTACTAAAAATAGAAAGAAATTAATTGGCCAACTAAAAATACATAGAAAATATTAGCCAGGCATGGTGGCACGTGCCTGTAGTCCCAGCTACTTGGGAGGCTGAGGCAGAAAGATTGCTTAAGCCCAGGAGTTTGAGGTTGCTGTGAGCTAGGCTGATGCCACGGCACTCTAGCCAGGGCAACAGGGTGAGACTCTGTCTCAAGGAAAAAAAAAGAAGAAGAAGAAGAAGAGGGTAATTTGGATGCAGACATAGACTGACACACACAGGGAGATAGCCATGTAACAACATGGGCAAAGATTGGACTGATGTGTCTACAAGCCAAAGAACACCAAGGATTGTTGGCAACTACCAGAAGATAGGAGAGCAACATGGAACAGATTCTCCTTCAGAGCCTCCAGAAGGAGCCAACATTACCAACACCTTGATTTAGGACTTCTAGCGTCTAGAACTAGGAGAGAATAATTATCTGTTGTTTTAGGCCAGTTCATGGTAATTTCTTAGAGCAGCCTTAGGAAACAAATACCGGGGTGATAGATAGGTTCATTCTCATGATTGTGGTGATGATTTCACAGGTGAATAATGTCAAAAGTTATTATACATGTTAAATATGTGCACAATTGTACATATTTATGTATTGTATGTCAATTATGCCTTAATAAAGCTGGTTTTTTTAAAGAACATTAAAAAAGGAAGATAGTGTTCAGAAAGAAAAATTTGAAATATAGAAAGTTATAAATTATATATAGAATGGTACTGTGAGTTCTTCATGCAGGCAACTAAAGAGTTGAAAAATTAGCAGGTAGCTCAAATACTACCTGAGAAGTATAAATTAAAGGTAAGAAATGAATAGCTTTCTGATTCCAGAAATGACAGGTTGTCATTGATAACATCTCAGAACTGTTGATGAGGTAAGAAACTTCATCAAATACTTTATATAGAGGACTGCAATTAAAATCATAGTATTATAGAATATCACTCAGAAAAAGACAAACTTAAATTCTAGTGTTCCTAAACCATTGGTTTAAAAATCCAAAGGGGGACATCAGAGTCATATGAGAAGGAAGTTTTATGTAAAATAAATATATACATATATATATATATAAAATCTCATTCCTCATCCTGATTTTCTGAATCATAATTCCTTATTAACATGTCTTGGGAATTTGTGTTTTTAACAAAGTCTCTAATGCTTTTAAAGAGGCAAATTTGTTTCAGAGCCACCAGTTCAGTCCAAACCTTCATTTTACAGATGAGGACACTCAGGGTCTTTTATGGTAGTATCTCTTATTGATGTCAGAGCTAGAACTTAAATCTTGGCCTCCTGTTTGCACATATAGTTCCTTTTTACAATGTGATATCTGTGTTAGCATTTTCAATGTGAAATTGTTTTATAAGCAAGCAGATAAATGAAATATATTAGTTTGAAAAATTATTGATTTCTTATTGTGTAGGGGCTAATATAAACTATGGCCAAAAAAATCTTTGTAAACAAGATTGAGATGTCTAACATAGACAATACCCCTCTTTATCTCCTTTTTAGGCGACTGAGTCAAAGACCAACACCAGAAGAACTGGAACAACGAAATATATTACAACGTGAGTGTGGCTATGGAAATAAAGTTGTATAGTTTTTTTGATATGTTTCTGACTATAATATATATAAAAGAGAAAAGAAGCATTTGTTAAAATGACTAAGGAGAGAGTGTTCCAGCCAGGAAAGGACTGTTCATATTTTTTCCCCTAAAGGAAAAGAATCCCCCCAAGCTTCCCTTGGAAGATGTCTTTATGGTATTGTTTTGTGTACTGCGATACCTCAGAAAATATTGTTTTAATGTTCTGACAGTGTCCTAGGACCCTTGGGCATTTGGGAGGATTTGACAGTATGTGGGAAGTGTGCCCAACTTTTCTCTGTCTTCAGGGAGCTGAGGTGGTGGCTGTGCAGGTGGTGGAGGCCTTCCTGTTCTGAGTGGAATCTGAGGGCTGAAGCCCAAAGCAAGTCCCAGATGAAGCAGCTTTCCTCCCACTTTAAGCCCTTAAGACTTTCTTGCCTCTAGAGTCACAAAATAGGACCATGTATTTAATTTGCCATCTGTGTATATAATTAACTTCCCGAAATAGCATTCTAATCTAGTGCCGATTTGATTTTCCAGAGTATAGAGTGAAATTTGGCCTTAAAAGCCTCACTGGGCTGAGTGCGGTGGCTCACCCCTATAATCCTAGCACTCTGGGAGGCTGAGGCCAGCAGATCGCTCAAGGTCAGGAATTCGAAACCAGCCTGAGCAAGAGCAAGACCCCGTCTCTACTAAAAATAGAAAGAAATTAATTGGCCAACTAAAAATATATAGAAAAAATTAGCCGGGCATGGTGGCACGTGCCTGTAGTCCCAGCTACTGGGGAGACTGAGGCAGGAGGATCGCCTGAGCCCAAGAGTTTGAGGTTGCTGTGAGCTAGGCTGACGCCACACCACTCTAGCCAGGGCAACAGAGTGAGACTCTGACTCAAAAAAAAAAAGAAAAGAAAAAAGCCTCACTGAAGAGGTTTAGGCTTTCCTGGGGTTATTTGTGGGCATGCTTAGTCTGACCAACCCATTCCCTGTTCTCTCAGCACTATTTGAATATTCATAACTTAATCACTAAGTAAATTTTAAAATGTGGGAGTCTTTATATATATATCACATGAAAATTGATGTGATCTCCATTGCCCATTCTGGAAGCAGGTACTCTTGAGCAAGAATCTGCAAGCTTTTTCTTAAAGGGCACATAGTAAATATTTTTGGCTTTACAGGCCAAAAAGCAAATGAACAACTATTTTGTAGGTACTTATAAAACCATTTAAAGATGTGAAGACCATTCTTACCTTATAGGCAGTAAAAATAAAGGCAACTGGCCAGATTTGGTACCATAGCTTGCTGATCCTTGTTCTTAAGTTTTTGTTTTTGAGACAAGGTCTTACTCTGTAGTAGCTTAGGCTAGAGTGCAGTGGCGTCGTCATAGCTCACAGCAACCTCAAACTCCTGGGCTCAAGCGATCCTCCTGCCTCAGCCTCCCCAGTAGCTGGGGGACTACAGGCATACGCCACCATGGCTGGCTAATATTTTAATTTTTTAGACAGGGTCTCGCCATGTTGCTCAGGCTGGTCTTCAACTCCTGGCCTCAAGCGATCCTCCTGCCTCAGCCTCTCAAAGTGCTAGGATTACAGGCATGAGCCACTCTGCCCAGCCTTAAGTATTTGTACCAGCTGACAAGAAAATTGTCTTAATTAGCCATCCCCAAATTTTATTCTGATTTGGACCTATAAGAAATAACTGGTATGATTACTAAAAGTTTGATATGCAAATTGAAAAGACACCTCCAGCCATTTTGAAGTAATATTCTTTGTTTCTGACTGTCAAATATAGCTAAAAATGAAGCTGATCGTCAGGCAGAAAAACGAGAGATTAAACGTCGCCTCACTAGAAAGGTATTGCTGCCTGTGTGTTCAGTTGACTGTGTTATGTTTGAATGACCTGTCTGGAAATAAATGAATTTGACTCTAAGTGCCATAGGTTGCTATGAAAATATACATGATGCAAGTATAGAAAATAACATTATCAAGAGGTTTTTTTTCTCTTCATTTTTAATATCTCAAACAGGCCTAGCCCAAGGTGTTCAATAAATGTTTGACAAAATAAATTTTGACCTTTTATTTGGTAGTCCTGTGATTTGATGTAGACACTAAAACTCATTGATGTGTAGAGACAGTAACCAGAGGAGTGCATAGAATTCACTTTTGCAAAACAAACTGGTTGTTTTCTAATCATGGAAAGAATTTAAATAACCCTGAGTAGTAAAACCTGAAAAGTACGAAAAACCATGATTTTCTCATTGGTCCTAGATCAATTAGGATAGATTCTTTCCTTAACTAGACCTGTGTTAACTTTTAAGCCCAGGGATTAATCCTTTTCTCCTTTCCTTCCTGCCATAAGTTTGTGATTACCTCCTATAGATTCTGATTTGGTCTGAGTTCTCTAGCTGTTTATTAAAACTTATAAGAATTCTCCAGGGGAGCAAAGGATCTATATACTCTTTTCTTGATTTAGCCCATTCCTTCCCTCCCCAGAAACAGAGGAATTAATTATCCTTGATAATTAGAAGCGATGGCTGGATTTAATGCCTTCATATTGAGCAGGTTACATTACATTATTGTGCAACCTTAAAGCATAATATGTTACAGAATCTGCTGTTTTGGGCATTATTCATGTTAAAATAAAATTTACAAGAGCCTTGCTACCCAAAATATGGGCCATGGACCAGACAACATTGGCATCACCTGGGAGTTTGTAAGAGATGCCTAATCTCAGGCTCCACCTGAGACCTGCTTAATCAGAATCTACACCATAACCAGATCCCAAATATTTGTATGCATATTAAAGTTTGAGAAGCACTAGATTATAGCAGTGCTTTTTAATCTTAGCTGTGCACTGAAAGGCTTAAAAAAAAAAGTCCTGTTGTCCAGAATCTTTGGTGGATGGGACCCAGGAACCAGTAGTGTTTAAAGCTCCTCAGGTGATTCCAATGTGTGATGAAGGTTGAAGTACTGGGTTAGAAGCAAGTTGAATGAATGATTGATGCCTAATTTCTGGCTTAGTGAACTAAGAGACTCCAATTCTTTCAGCTCAGTCAAAGGCCAACTGTGGCTGAACTACTTGCCAGGAAGATTCTGAGGTTTAATGAATATGTGGAGGTAACAGATGCTCAAGATTATGATCGGCGAGCTGACAAACCTTGGACCAAACTGACCCCTGCTGACAAGGTACCTGGAAAGCACTCTCTTGTTCAGGCACTCTCTTTCTCTCTTTTATTTGAAGGATGCAGGATACTAACTAGAAGGGAGAACTACAAACAAAGCTTCTAGTTTTAATATCATGTTAAATTTCAAATGAGGATACAAAATGCCAAGATGTAGAAAGCAAAACATTATACTAATGACTCCACCACCAACACTGAAGAAAATAAAATCCCTACTGTAGGCCGGACGTGGTGGCTCACGCCTGTAATCCTAGCACTCTGGGAGGCCGAGGCAGGGGGATTGTTTGAGCTCAGGAGTTCGAGACCAGCCAGAGCAAGAGCGAGACCCCCGTCTCTACTATAAATAGAAAGAAATTAATTGGCTAACTAAAAAATATATATATATAAAAATTAGCCAGACATGGTGGTGCATGCCTGTAGTCCCAACTACTCAGGAGGCTGAGGCAGAAGGATCACTTGAGCCCAAGAGTATGAGGTTGTTGTGAGCTAGGCCGATGCCACGGCACTCTAGCCAGGGGAACAGAGTGAGACTCTGTCTCAAAAAAAAAAAAAAAAAAAATCTCCACTGTATAACAGAGTAAAAAAACTGGAAGGAAATCATTTTTAACAGTTGTTATGTTTGGTTGGAGGAACTAAGAGTTGTATATTTTAGTAATTACCTATATTTCACCTTTATAATAAGAAAAGCATTTTTGCATGCTGTGAAAACTATTAAAGCTACAATATCTCTTTCAGGTGTTTCACATATGTTGGTTAAACTCAAGGTTTTAGGTTTATTCTGAGATGAATGGTGTCCAGGAAGGCGATGTGTATTGTGCTCAGAGCACAAAAGAGAATAGGTGGGAAGTCACCCTGCTATAGCACAGCAGCAGGCAGAAGCTGAAACATTTTGTTTCTACTCCACAGGCTGCCATAAGAAAAGAATTAAATGAATTTAAAAGCTCAGAGATGGAGGTTCATGAAGAGAGCAAACATTTTACACGGTAAGATCCAAAAGACCCAGTACTATGAGCTAAGTAGAGCTTCCCCCCCAAAAAAACCAGAGTTTTCAGATATGAAGGGCTATAAGGACATCGATAAAAAGGAGGACACACAGTGTGCAGGACAAGAAGACTACATTCAGAGAAAGGGATGAGAAATAACAGACAATAGTAAATGCTAATTTGAGTGTGGCAGTTTATGTATATTATCTTATTTAATCCTTGCAATAAACCTGAAGATGTGTTAATATCCCTGTTTTATCAGTGAGGAAATGGAGGCTCAGAAGCATTAACTTGCTTGACTTCCTAGTAAATTACAGAATCAGGATTTGGAGAAAGGAATGAATGACTTCAAAGCTTTGGGGTGCTCTCTTCCTTGGACTTCACTCTCCCAGGTTATGAATAAGGAGATTATCATAAGTTAGACAAGACCTTGCCTCTCTGGTTTCAGTTCTGTTTAGCATAGTTGATCTTACCAACTTAGTAAATAAACTTAATTTTAATTAGCTGTCTTCATGAAACAAGCCAAAAAGTATTTTGATTTGGAATTAGTGTTGTGATTAAGAATAAGAACCTACAATATCTAAAGAATTAGCTAGCCACAAATGCAATCAGTTAAAGTATCTTTATATGACTCTTTCAGAACATTTATGAAAAGACACTAAATGAAAGAACACATAATAACAATTACAGAGCTTGCTATAAAAAGAAGGAATAAGCAGAGATGGAAAATATAATGCTAAGTGTCTTTGCATCACCATATAGGCAAATGGTTATCTTGATTACAGAATTTTTTTGTACTGAACCTGATAGGAGTGGAGAAAGCAAATTCTTTGAACAGTGGCTGGTTGATGGTAGTGGGTTATCAGAACTTATTAACATTAGTGTCACTAAAGTTGGTAT
>VBSM01000529.1:17758170-17769228 GCA_008086735.1 Cheirogaleus medius
CGGCCTCCCAGAGAGCTAGGATTACAGGCGTGAGCCACCGCGCCCGGCCAATGTCTCTACTTTTTGAACATACAGAATACACTTAAAATAATTGTTTTAATGTCCTTCACTTCTAAGTCTATCATCTGGGTCAGGTTTAATTGATTGTTCTCTTTTTTAGGGTTCACATTCAATAAGTAAAACAATGATAGGGTGCAAAAAAATTAAAATTAAAATTTGGGTTGAGAGAAGAAAAAGATAAGTAGGGCCAATGAAGACTTCATGGAGGTAGAGACTGAACTGGGTCTTAAAATACATCAAGAATTCAGCTAGGGGCCGGGCACGGTGCCTCACGCCTGTAATCCTAGCACTCTGGAAGGCTGAGGTGGGTGGATCGCTCAAGGAGGTCAGGAGTTCGAAACCAGCCTGAGCAAGAGCGAGATCCCATCTCTACTAAAAAAAATAGAAAGAAATTAATTGGCCAACTAAAAATATATAGAAAAAAAAATTAGCTGGGCATGGTGGCGCATGCCTGTAGTCCCAGCTACTCGGGAGGCTGAGGCAGGAGGATCGCTTGAGCCCAGAAGTTTGAGGTTGCTGTGAGCTAGGCTGACGCTACAGCACTCACTCTAGCCCGGGCAACAGAGTGAGACTCTGTATCAAAACAAAAAGAAAAAACAAAATTCAGCTAGGTGGGAAGGAAGGCACCCTGGAAGGGAGAACAGCCCAGGTAAAGGTGAGAAGGTGGGCATACACGTGGGCACATTCAGAATACAGCACAGAGGCTAAAGGAGAAATGGGAAATCAATAGCTTGGGGCATTTGCAGCCCGGTGCTCCAAGCATGGCACTAAAGAAATGCTTTTTGAATTGGGCTGAGTTTTTAAAGATTTCTAAGCTAGGCTTTCTCACAGAAAGCCACAATTTAGGCTGGGGATCCAGGTGGGATGAAATGGAAGGGAAGAAATGAGAGGCAGGAGCAGAGGCCAGGAAGGTTGTGCTTTAGACAAGAGGGGCAGAAATAGAAATATGAAAAGGAGAAGAGAGAAAATAATCAGAAAAGAAATCAAGGCCGGGCGTGGTGGCTCACACCTGTAATCCTAGCACTCTGGGAGGCCGAGGCGGGCAGATCATTCAAGGTCAGGAGTTCGAAACCAGCCTAAGCAAGAGCGAGACCCTGTCTCTACTAACAATAGAAAGAAATTAATTGGCCAACTAAAAATATATACAAAAAAAATTAGCCAGGCATGGTGGTGCATGCCTGTAGTCCCAGCTACACAGGAGGCTGAGGCAGGAGGATCGCTTGAGCCCAGGAGTTTGAGGTTGCTGTGAGCTAGGCTGACGCCATGGCACTCTAGCCAGGGCAACAGAGTGCCCTGAAAAAAAGAAAAAGAAAAAGAAGTCAAGGTTTGAACCTGTACTTTTCAGAGAATCCTAACCTTGGCTGGAATAATATAGTAGGCAAATGGAGTCTAGAACCCTAGAAAAGTACTGAGTTTTAATCTGGACTCTTGAGTTTAAGGTGTTGGATCTTTTCAGTAGAGATGTAGGACTGCAACTTGGAGTGGAGCTCAGAACCAGCCCAGATGGACTGACCTGTCAGTTCAAATGTGATGGTCTAGCCCTGAACAAGAGTTCAGGTCTCCTTCCACCACCTGTTTGATGACCCCAGAAAACTTGCTTAACCTCTTTGAACCTCATTGTTCTTATTCCCCAGTTGTCATGAGGTTTTTGTGAGGAACAGATGAGCTCCTGGACATGAATGTGTTTTGTAGTTAAAATAGAAGGTTTTACAAAATAGGCAATAATAATAATCACTTTTTATAATTACATTAAGCCACGTGAATGAGTAAGATCTTGGAGGAAGACAGCAGAGAGATTAAAGATCCCAGGGTTACAACTTGGAGAAGTTTCACAGTATATCATCCAAAAGAGGAATACAAGATGGAGGCAGAAGTAAACTTGGAGAGGTAAGAGACGCTGAAGACAGGGGAGTGCTCTGGGGTGGGTTCTGCATAATAGAAGAAATTCAGCTTGCAAAACACGCATCAAAAGTGTCCGTCTAGAGTTCTGGTAGTTCTGGTGCCATACAATGACTTTCAGAGTCAGAATCAACATGGAATGGAGAAAATACCTTCTGCAGAGGGTGCTGCCCTGCCCTGGGAAATCCCCAGACACAATCAAATGGCCTGAGAGGTCACCTCAGAGAACTGTTTGTGTCCATCCTGAAGAAAGGCTGTGGTAACAAGAAAGGGTATTTTGCTTGGTGCCTATTTTCCATCTCCAGCTCCCAAGCCCAGTCTCACTCTTCTTACCGCCCCCATCCTTGCCTCCCATTTTCCCCCACGTCCATTCTTTCTTTTGTTCTAAAAAATCTGATCATGTCATCCCTGTGCTCAGATCCCTTCCATAGTTCCCTTCAATTGCCTCAGGAAAGAGGCCGGACTCCTTAGACACACGAGACCCTGTCATGCCTACGGGTATCCCAGCTTAAGTCTACTTGGCAGTTTCCCACGACCTCTCTGGGTTCTCATGGCTCCCTGTCATTGCAAGGGCCGCTTCTCCTAGGATGCCCTGCCATTAACTTGGAAAGCCATTCTTAAGACCGAAGCTGAGTTCGATGACCCTATGTGTACCCTTGTCATAGCCCTGTGTAGTTGCTGATAATCTGATTTCTCATCCTTCTCCATGGAGACCCTCTTTTTTTTTTTTTTTTTTTTTTTTTGAGACAGAGTCTCACTCTGTTGCTCGGGCTCGAATGAGTGCCATGGCGTCAGCCTAGCTCACAGCAACCTCAAACTCCTGGGCTCAAGCAATCCTCCTGCCTCAGCCTCCCGAGTAGCTGGGACTATAGGCATGTGCCACCATGCCCGGCTAATTTTTTCTATGTATTTTAGTTGGCCAGTTAATTGCTTTCTATTTATAGTAGAGACGGGGTCTCACTCTTGCTCAGGCTGGTTTCGAACTCCTGAGCTCCAGCGATCCGCCCGCCTCGGCCTCCCAAAGAGCTAGGATTACAGGCGTGAGCCACCGCGCCCGGCCTGGAGACCCTCTTTTGAGGGCAGGGAAGATCAGTATCTTTTTTCTCTGTACAGACCCTACCGCACCATATTTTCCTAAACAAACCCAGATTCAAGTAATCTTTCTGGTTGTCCGTCCTTTTGTCCCGATTTGGGGTTTCCAAAATACACAACCACTGTAGCCAGGACAGAGGAGAGAGCTTGGCCAAGAGCTCCCTAGCCAGGGAGCATGCCACTTGCACTTCCCTGGGTGGCCGCCAGGGGGCACCGGGCTCTTTGTTTTCCTTTCTCGCCCGGGGTCGGGGCCGGAGGCCTGCAGAGCGCATGCTCTGGGGCAGTTCGCGGCCCGGCCGGCGAGCGCTGGAGTTCCTGGTGGCCGTCCTGCACCGAGGTAGGTCGCGCCTGTGACCCACGGAGGGTCTAGGCGGAAGGCAGCGCGCGGGGCGGCCACAGCCGGAGCACTGGCAGGTCCGCGGCGGGCGGAGGTCGTTGTCGGCTCTCGCCTGTGTCGCGCGGCGCCGGCCCCACGTGAAGCGGGCGGCAGGGAGGCGCGGTGCGCGCGCGCGAGCCCCCGGCCTCGCGGGGCGCCCAGGCTGCGGGCCCGGCCCCGCCTCGCCGGAGCTGGGGCAGCGCGGCCCCTCTGCCGCCGCGCCTCTTACGCCGCCCCTCGGCGCCCGCGCAGGCGGGAGATTCAAACGGCCCGAGCGCGGCGGGCGGGGTGCGCGCGGCCGCGGTGACCCCGCCAGCCCTGGCGCGCAGACCTGTTCGGCTCGTGGGCTGGGGCGGCCGCACAGGCGGGGACTGCGTCTCTGCAGCAGGGAAGGTGGTTTTGTCCAGCATTCGTTTGGAGAAAGCGGTTTGCAGAGCAGGGAGGGAAGCCTGTGCGGGAGAGCGTCTGCTTTGGGAGCTCGAGGGTGGGTGGCGAGGGTCCTCTGCAGGGAAAGAAACCTCAGCGTCAACAGGCACCCAGATGACGACTTTTGGCCAGTTGGTGCGGTGTGCCGTGAACTCCGCATCAGCTCAGTCTGTCAACAAATTATTTGCTGGCCGTCTATTCCGTGTCGCTCTTGCAGGACTTGGGGACAGTGGTGAGAACGGCGGGCCCCGTGTGGCCTTTATGGCGCTCTGGGACTCCTTGGGGAGACCTCATGTGGCCCGCTGTTATGGTCCAGCCCCCTTCCTTGCCTTGGTGTGATCACCAAAGTAAGCACTTGGAGTCTGGGGCGATGCTGCCGGCAAGTCATTCATTCATCAGATATTAATTGAACTCCGACCACGTGTTACTTGTGTGCCCTAGCAGAAGTTGAGTGTGTGGAGTGTTAAGGGAACCCCGTGGAGAACCCCCAACCCTGCCCAGGAGGGTCAAGGATGGTTTTTCCAGTGAGGTGACTAAGGACCAGTTATTCAGGCAGCCTGGGGGGGTGGTGCTGTTAGGGTGATCCAGGCAGAGGGCACAGCACAAGCAAAGGCAGGGAGGTATAGGTGAGTGTTGTGGTCAGCGATACCACAGGTTTTTTAGTGACTGGAGGAGGATAGTAACAAGATACGGTAATGGCTGGTGTGCAAGGCCAAGGAACACTGGGTAAGGTGGGGTGCAGTGGGAGGAGGGAAGGTTTCACCCAAGAGGGGCATCAGAGTGGAGCTTGAAGAGAGGAATTGGGAGTTCCTTTTTCATGAGCTTTGAAGCTTGTGTTTCAAAGACATCCCAAGAGCAAGAATCCTGTTGTGTTCATCTTTGCAACTTCTAGTCAGGTGCCTTTGAGCGACCCACTCAATCCCTCTGATATTAGTTTCCTTATCTATAAAATGAAATTAAGAAGCATGTGGGGAAGGTTTAACAATGGATGGAAGCCGTGGCCCCTTTATGGGGGAAATGAATGCACAGGCCCAGGCACAGCTTGTACACAGGGGGATCCGGGTGAGGAACTCCTGTTGTGAAATATACCAGCTCTGTGCCTGGCATAACAGCAATTCAGCAAATGTTTGTTGACACATGTGCCTTCTCCTCCCTTTCCTCTTGGGGACCTTCTACACAAAGACATTCTTCAGCTTCTGAGTCTGGCTGGCAAGTTCTGCCACTCGCTTGGGGGAGGGAGGGGACAGCTGCTGTGCCTGTCTCCCTTTGCAGAAATGAAGCTGTGGTGAGGTCATAGGGGGTCATAGCAGGAGCACCAGGCTCCTGGTGGACTGTCTGGTATGCCTACCCCCTTCCTTCAACAAGTAAGGAAACTGAGGTGGGGTGCGGGTGCTCTGACCCTGCTGGGTGTGGTCAGGAAACCTGGGATTTCATCCCACCTCTGTATGGCCTGGGGCACCTTCCCTGAGCCTCTTCTCATTTGTAAACCTGGGGTGATCACCCCACCTGAGGAGGGCAGGTATGAGCATTTTAGAAGAGGCTGACACACCATGGGTGCCTGTTAGTGGAAGTTGACACAGTATCTGACTTTTATTTGTGACTGTATCTCACTCTTCTCCCAGATTGTAAGCTCCTTGAACATGGAAGCCGAGTTGAGGCTGCAGGGGCTAGAACACAAGGACAAAAAAGGACTTCTTATTCCCAGCCCAGATACTCATGACTGGACAAGAGACACACCCAGGGCAGTTAGGGAGTCTGTACAAAGGACTAAATTGTGCCTAGAGGATAGGCAGGTCTCGGGCACAGGGCTCCACCTTTTAGAAGGTGGCCTCCCCTCCCCTCCCCTGTCCAGTGCAGGGCCTAGAAGAGGTGAAGAATCTGGGGCAAAAGAGAACTTATATCTGTGGGGCTGAGCAAGTGCTCTCTCCACTGTGGCAGGGGGTTGTACCCAGTGACCTTCCCCATATTTTTCAGTGGATCTGTCGTCATGTGGCCCTCCCTCAGGCCCTAGCTGCCTCAGTGTTTCCTCTCTGGTCTCACCATCCTCTCAGCTGGCTTCTGTTCTCTGCTCCTTGTACTTGGCTGAGCTCATGGGGATGCTGGGGGGCCTGCTCAGGCTGCCTTCGCCCCTGTCTGGATCATGGTCTGCCTTTACCTGACCTGTTTGTTTTCTTTTTTTTTTTTTTTTTAATCAATTCGATATACCTGGGTTCTTTTTCTGGCTCTCCTTTACTTGCTGTGGAACTTAGGCAAATAAAGTTACCTCTCTGAGCTTCAGTTTCCTTAACTGTGAAATAGGCCCCCTTCTTTAGCTTGTCAAAAGAAGTAAAAGGTTTTTGCATATGGAAGATACTATGAGTGGCCAGTGCCCCCAAGGGGGCTCGTATTTTAGGAAGTAGAGTGGTATGGTTGTTAGGCATGTAAATTAAAGTCATGATCCAAAAGCCTGTCCCAGTTTCTCTGGGAGACAATGATTAGTTTAGGACGAGAGGAGGGTTCAGAGAAGGTTTACCAGAGGAGATGATTGGCTTTTCCAGTGGGATAAGGAATGGGAAAGGCATTCGAGGTAAAGTGATGCAAAGGGCATGGAGAGAAGACAGTTAGCAGTCCAGCCTGGTGTGACTGACAAGTAGATTGTGGGAAGAGAAGGGAGGATGGGACAGATGAGGAATGAGGCAAGACATTCTGTCAGTACCAGACACTGGAGGCCTCTGGTACTAGGCTGAGAAATGGGCTTTATCAACTGGGCAGAAGGAACTACGAAGGAGTCTGAGCAGGCAAGCAGCTTATGTCAAGCTTGAGGTTTGGAAAGATCATGAATGACCTAGAGAATGAGATGGGGTGGGGAGCAGGAAGAGCAGAGACAAGATGTGGTCTTTCCTAGGGGAGGAAGTAGGCGGAAGCAATTTCTTGTAATACTCAAGGGCACCAGCTCTGGAGTCTGACCAACTTGGTTGAGATCTTGGCTTCCTCTTCTAATCTTGGGCAAGATACTTCACCTCAGTTTTCTCATCTGTAGAGTGGGGGCATTGTGGCCAGCTTGCAGTGAGATGCCCCAGGACATTAGCCAACAGGTGGCTAAGGTGATGTTGACTGGGCCAGCTCCAGTGCACAATGACAGATTTTTTTGTTAGTGCCCATGGTACCAGCCACCTCACATAGCCCTTGTTGTCTGACGAGATTCCAGGCTCTGCTCACAGGTCATTCCAGCATCAGTGCCAAACGGACTGACATAATTCTGTTTCCTGGCTTTTCACTTGACTTCTTGTTTGAGTACTTTTCCATGCTACTACACTCCCTCCTGGGCCCAGCTAACTGCTATAGATCCTTGTGATGAGTTGATGAGATATTTGCCTTGGAGCACAGCCATCTACCTAAAACAAGAGGATACCTGTTATAGCCCATGCCCCAAACCCATCTAACTTTGCCTACCTAACATCCTTTCTTGGATGGCTCCCAAGCACTTCAGACTTAATGAAAACACCTGGTAAAATGAGGCTCCAGGCCTCTCCTGTTCTGTTGGTTCCACAGTGTTCTCCATCTCACTAAATGGAAGTCTACCATCCACTTAGTTATTTAAGCCCAAGCCTGGGCATCCTTGCATTTGGCCAAGCTCACAGGGGGATCCTGGGCGGGTCAGCCAAGGATCCCCCAGATTTTTTAGAATGAACAAGTTATTCCTGATTTTTCCTCCTTCCTCACTCCCCACATCTAATCCACCAGCAAATCTAGTCTGTCTCCTAAATTGATCTATTTCATATATTTTTCACTGTTGCCGCAGAGCAAATCAAGTCACTACCATCTCTCACTTGGTTGCCTGCAGTAGCCTCCTGAAAAATCTGCCTGTTTCCACTCCAGTCCTTTCCATTTTCTTTACAGTAGCCAGAACAATCTTTTTAAAATGCAAATCTCCGCAGTGCTCAGTGGTTTATACCTGTAAGCCCAGCACTTTGGGAGATGGAGGAAGAAGGATCGCTTGAGCCCAGGAGTTTGAGGTTGCAGTGAGCTCTGATGACACCACTGTACTCCAGCCCAAGCAACAGAGTGAGACTTGTCCAAAAAAATTAATTAATTAAATGCAAATCTCATGAAAACATTTTTCTACCTAAAACTTTTCAGTATTTTTCCTACAAGGTTTGGGTGGTCTAGCCCCTGCCTGATTTGTCCCGTTTGACTGACCACCGCAACCCGAGCCCCACTGGCCTCCCTGGGCTCCTAAACACACTGCACTGTTGGCTGGGATGCTTTTCTCCTGGTCTTCCCTTCTTATATTTCAGGTGTTAATTTAAATGCTACCTCCCTAACCACTCTCTTCCCCTATCCCAAGTTATTCTCTTTTTGTTTTTATTGTGATAAAATATATAACAAAAATTTACTATTTTAAACATTTGTAAGTGTACGGTTTTGTGGCATTAAGGATATTCACATTGTTGTGCAAACCCAAGTTATTCTCTTGTCACATCACATGGTACCATCTGTAATAAGAGTAAGGAGACGGTTAGTCTCTTTTTTCCTTGCTCAACCTCCTGGCCCAAAGCCAAGCAGTGGTAGTAAACACTCAGTACATATTTGTGGGATGAATGACTGAATACTGCCATATACTGAGTACTTGCTGTGTGCTTGGCACTGCGAAGTCCTTTACAAACATTTCATTCAGTCTTGATGACAGGCCTGAGAAGTAGTCATTGCATCCCCTTTTACAGATGAAGATACAGCTCAGAGAGGTTAAGGCTGCTGGCCAGCCAAGGTGACAAGGGTAGGGGTGAGCAAGCCACGGCTCTGGAAGGCAAACCCAGTTCCCTCTCATCCCAAAGAACATGCATTTTTAGTGTGAGGAGAGGGGTCTCAAAGAGGCAGGTTGGAGGGGAGGAGTGCCACCCCTGGGAGGATAAAAGTTGGATGAAGTTCAGAACTGCCACCTCATCAGAGTCAGAACCCGGCCAGTCCCAACCTGCAGAAGCTCAGCCTACACAGGCTTGGCAGGATTCTAGGTCCTTGGTTACTTTCCCATCTTTAGTACTCTGTTCTCCTGCCCCAGGGTAACCAGCAGAAAAGTGCTTGGTCTTGTGTTTATGTCCCATGGAGGGGAGAGCTGGAGAGGCTGAGGCTCTTAGAGGAAGGAAGGAATGAGGGAAGGGGTGCTGGTATGACTCACAGCCAGGACTGAGAAGGGCTTTTGGAGTTCTCCTTACATTTGTATCCTTAGGTAGTAGAGTCTTTTTCCCTCATCTAATAAATGGAGAAGAGGTGGCTTAGATTAGATCACTGCTTCCCAGATAGGGCTGTGCCTGAGTATTGCCTAGGGCAGGCCCTAGACACTATACTAACACCAGTATTGATTTATTGAGCACTTACTATGTAAGAATTTTCACACTATTGGCTCACTTAATCCTACACATCATACAAAGATATAAGTAGCAAAAAAAAGGAAATGCAAAAAAAAAAAAAGGTATAAGTACCATTATCCCCATTTTACTGAGGAGGAAACTGAATGATGAAGAGATTAAATGACTGCCCATGGTCAGCTGGAAAGTAGTTCAGATTCTGGCTCTAGAGGCTGTGCTGTTGACCACTTCTGGATAGCTGCAAAGTGCAGATTCATTCCAGAGGGTTCATAGACTAGAGTTCGGAAGCCCCAGGCTAAGGCAGCTTCACTGTCTTTTATGACCTTAAAGACTAGGGCTCATAAAGATTTGTTTCCAGGGCTGCATGTGTGGAGGAAAAGAAGACTTTGGACACAGTTTGGGCTGGATTGGAATTGAGAGAGCTGGGGGGAATGTCTCTGTTCCCAGCAGCCTGGAAGAGACATGGAAGCCCTGGGGAGGCAGCAGCAGTTAAAGGAGGGGAGGTACCCACGGCTGAAGCTGCCCTGGATCTTCCTAGGTCCAACCCTCCTTGTCACCCATAGATGATTTCCTTTCCCCATTTTGTAACTCCTGGTGTTTGTATGTTAATGTGAATGTATATATAGTTCTCTTCTCTTAGACTGTTTAGGAAAGACAGGCTCCTCCCAGGAATGGCACTTCTGGATCAAAAGGGATAAATGGTCTGGTTTGGTTTCCTTTTTTTTTTTTTTGAGTCAGAGTCTCACTCTGTTGCCTGGGCTAGAGTGCTGTGGCGTCAGCCAAGCTCACAGCAACCTCAAACTCCTGGGCTCATGCAGTCCTTCTGCCTCAGCCTCCCGAGTAGCTGGGACTACAGGCATGTGCCACCATGCCCGGCTAATTTTTTCTATATTTTAGTTGACCAATTAATTTCTTTCTATTTTTAGTAGAGATGGGGTCTCGCTCTTGCCCAGGCTGGTCTTGAACTCCTGAGCTCAATCACTCTGCCCGCCTCAGCCTCCCAGAGTGCTAGGATTACAGGCGTGAGCCACCTCGCCCGGCCTGGTTTGGTTTCATTTAATGAAAACAGCTTTTCCCCCCTCTGATCATAACAATAATGCATCACCAAAGTTACGGTGGTTATCTCAGGGTTGGAGAGAGTTATGAGGGATGTTTCACTTAATGTTGTTCTTCAATGTTTTAATTTTTTAAAGCAGACTAAAGAATTTGAAAACACATGTTAATGCTCCTTGTTAAACATCTTAGATATTAATAATATAGGAAGGTATTAAGAAAAAAGCAAAAATTGTCCATAATCTCATTTTCTAGAGGTTACCATTGTTAATATTGCATATATTTTCTTCCATTCATTTTTCTACACATATTTTTTACGTGTGTAATGCTTTTTTTTTTTTAACAAATATGAGATGATGGGCTGTTTCTCAATCAGCTTGTTTAATTTGGTAATGGCGACCGATAGATTCATCTCTGAAAGTATTACTTATAATGGCTTCATACTGTTCTATCATGAATATACCATATATTATTATCTAGCTAGTCCACTACTATTGAGCACATGGATTGCTCTGTTTTTCTTGTTTTTTATAATGTTATAAAGAATATAGTAGAGAATATTTGTAGAACTTAATCTGTGGGTGCATGCATTATTCTGTTCTTGGGATAAATTTTGGGAAGTTGAATTGCTGGCAATTCCTCTTTGCTTTTTTTAGGTTTTTTGATACATATTGCCAATTAGGAAAATGTTTGCCATTTCTGACATGTAGTATTTGACTGGGTTTTTCAGGACACAAAGATGCCACCCAAGCGCATAGCTAAGAAAAGGTCACCCCCAGAAGATGCCATCCCCAAAAGCAAGAAGGT
>VBSM01000529.1:17797743-17809230 GCA_008086735.1 Cheirogaleus medius
GTATTACTTTTCCTCCTTTTACGACCACCAAGACCAGTGTTCAGATCTGATGGGAAAGGGAACTGGAGGGCAAGCTGTCTTCAACATCATTACCGTAAAGCACAGCCCCGGAAACATGCTGGTCTCTTCAGTATCTGATACTGCCGGGAAACTCAGGGGCAACCTGCAGAGCAAAAGGTTAGCATGAAAGCTCTAAACCAAGAAGTTGACCCAATACACCCATTTACATGAAAACTGGCGGAAAACGCCGGGGTTCAGGTGGAAGGCCAATGCCAGGTCCTGAAACATCATAGGATTATAGGAAAGGCGAGTGGCAGCTGCAGGTATTGTGCTGACCTGAGCTGTCAAAGTCTCTCCAGGTTGTTCTCGCATGCAGTTGGAGATCCCATGGCCACAACCAGCCACAGGCCTTGGGAACATGCTGTACTGTCCCCACAGCTCCCAAAGTTGGTCTCCAAAACAAACCTCCCCAGGTGTCCTGAGATTGTTCTGTTTCATCACTGTCATGACCTCTCGAGTCCTCACACCCGAAGAAAATCAACTTCACTCATCCTGGAATCTTCATCCGGCACAACTAAAATGAGAACACAATTATCCGGAATGATCTCATTGTTCCCTTCATTTTGGTCCTCAGAATCATAAAGGACTGACTGGCCTTTGGTCCTGATACTGATGCCTTAAGCTTTTCAGGTAAGTAACCCAGTGCGTTGCTATGATCTATGTCACATGCCACCGATTTCCCCGTAGGCATGTCCAACCCACTCCCAATTGCCTTTCCCTATTGGTTGTTGGCCTGGGCAAAGTACTTCCCCAAAGCCTTATTCTGATTAACTGTACTCGTAAGACCCCACCTTTCTGCTAGTGTGGAAACAGCCAATTCTAATAAAGGTTTCTGGCTATACCCGAGAAATGGCAAGGACAATGAAACTGTATTTTCCCAAAATGTTGCAGATCAGTTACAACAAACAGAACGGCGACCGTCAAGGAAAACTGTCACTCTGGGCTCCTTTTTGACCACAGCAGCTATGTGGAAGCAGCTGCAGCTTCGATAAGGGCCACGGGGCAATTCAGGTCACAGGGCAGCCACAAACCCAAATTGCTGTTCAGCCACCTGACTCACCTAAATCCCGTGCATCGTTCCTGCCTACTGAAATACATTTACCCACTCTAGTGACTAAAAAAGAGTCATCCTGTAGGCCCCAACGACCGCTAAGTTGTAATGCAAAAAAGGGTCTGAATGACTAAAATCCGTCCTCCTGAAAACCTTGTCCTAATGGCCACCACGGTGACCTCCAGAAAACTCGAGCGCAGTCACTTGTCCAAGGCCACCGAGCTGATAACCGTGACAGGCAGACTCAACCGGAGGTCCTCCTGACACCGGCACGCGGCCTCCCCCAAATTAAGCCACTTCAGGCCCAGGGCTTCATCCCCGCGGCCCCAGGCGCTCGTTCGTGCACCCGCGATACTCACCCGTCAGGCCCGAGCGCGCGGCTGCGCAGGCCGAGCTGGAGATGGGCGCGGCCCCCGCGGGCTCCGGCCCTGTCACACCGCGTGCGGCCGACGTGGCCTCCCGGAACTGGGCCCCACCGGGCCTTCTCCGAGCCGCGGTCAACATCGCGCAGCCTTTGGAGGCAGCCCGGCGAGTGCATACGACAGTCGCCGGGCCGACGGGAAGGGCGCAGACGGCAGGAGGCTGGGCTGCCCGACGAAAGCACAGGCAGGACCGCCGCGGCGGGGAGAAAGGACGAGCGGCGCGGGGAGGACGCTTATATAGGCCGCTCCGGCGGCCGCGCGCGCGGCGCTGCACCCTGGGAGTTGTAGTTCCCGCGGCCTCCGACGCCCGCCGCGCGTCACCGCGCAGCCCTGCGCGCGTGCCCGGAGGAGGCGCCTTCGCCTCTCAGTACCCGGCGCGGGGCTCTCAGGGAGGCGGCAGACCTGCGGTGCCCTCTGCAGTTCAGTCTCTGGGATGGTTTTCAAAGCCGGGAAATCAACCCTCTGAGCTGGGAAAGGCGCGGTGGGGAAGCGGGCGAGCAGCGACTGAGCGGGTTCCGGGAGGGCTCGGATGATGGCATTAGTCAAGTCTTGTTTCTTCCACTAATGTATGAATTACTGAGCGCTTACTAGTTAAACTGTGTTCAATTATGTCATCTAGTTTTCCTAATAACCCTGTGTATAGGTATCATAATCATGTCCTTTTTACAGATAAGAAAACTGAGGAATGGATCACATAGCCGACTAGCGAGGTTAAGTACTGGATATCCAGAGTCCACCCTGGAGCCCACATTCATGGTGCTGTTTTGTCCATGGAATGAACCAGTAAACATCAATATAAAACCTTCCGCGGCCAGGCGTGGTGGCTCATACCTGTAATCCTAGCACTTTGGGAGGCCAAGGCAGAGGATCGATTGAGCTCAGGAGTTGGAGACCAGCCTGAGCAAGTGTGAGACCCTGTCTCTACTAAAAATATAGAAAAAAATTAGCTGGACAACTAAAAAATAGAAAAAATTAGTTGGGCGTGGTGGTGCTCACCTGTAGTCCCAGCTACTCGGGAGGCTGAGGCAGGAGGATCCCTTGAGCCCAGGAATTTGAGTTGCTGTGAGCAAGGCAGATGCCACAGCACTCTAGCCCAGGCAACAGAGTGAGGCTCTGTCTCAGAAAAAAAAAACAAAACAGAAATTTTGTCTTTTTTCCCCCACTGCTGTATAAGTGCCTGGTATATAAAAGATGGCCAGCACTTATTGAAATAATTACTAAGTAAATGAATGAATGAATAAAACTTGGCAAAGGTCACATACTGGTAAGTAGCACTTGAAAATATAACCCAGATCTGTTCTAACACAAATGTGCGTCTCCTCAACTGCTGTGTTACACAGTTCCTCCAGGATGGCCCTGCAAAGCGGGTACCATGATTTACCTCACTTAGCAGAAGAGGAAGCAAGGTTCAGGGAAGGGAAATAACTTGCCGCTGGGGTCACATAGAGAATCTATGGCAGAGGTCAGCTGACATCTGGATTCAAGTGCCAGGAGCGGTCAGAGGCAGACACATGATCCCAGCCCACAGCAGGAGCGTGTGGGAGAAGGAAGACGTTCAGGAAGCCAGATGCTGACAGAGCACTGCCCATGTGGGCTGACCAGAAAGGCTTCAGGGAGAGCTGGATTCAAACTCCACCGCCAGCTGTTTCATGCCTCTCTGCCTTTGCCCAGCGGCCCCGCCTGGAGTACCCGTCTTTGACCTTCCCAGATCCCACTCATCATTGGAGACCCAGCATCACCTCCTCTGAAAGGTCTTTTCTGACCCTTTGGCACCCTGAACCCAGGGTGGTATCTGGCTGAATGAACAGAGGGATGATTGCATAGCACTTATCCACTTCATTCATTCATCCAACATAAATATTGACTGAGTTCCTACTCCATGCCAAGCACTGAGTTAAGCACCGAGGGTACAACTGTCAGTCCCTGACCGCAGGGGCTTGCAGCCTAGGAGACAGCAGAAGTCACAGGTGGACAAAAGTGCATGTGACCTCATCTGGCCAGTCAATGTGGGGCTCCCCAAGGGCAGGGATCCACACTGAGGCCCGAAGTAGGGTTAGTTAGTGCTTGGAAGAGCAGAGAAGGCGTGCTCCTGGCAGAGGGGCTGGGGAGAGGAAAGGTGTCCAGTGTGGTTGGAACTCAGAGCACCAGTGGAAGAGAAGGAGCTGAGGGCATCCGCAGGGGCCAGATGCAAAAGATGAACAGAGTGAGGTGGGAGAACATTCTGATGGAGGGATCACTGGGGCAGGATCTCTTGGCGTGTGCAGTACTGGCAGGGGAAGACACTCCCTCAACGCACACCCCCTTTCTGAGGCTCCTCCTGGTTCCCAGGTCCTTGGGTTCCTTTCTCTTTTCTACTCCTGGAGACTTGGGCCCTTTCAGGCTCTGCCATGCAGGTGACCAATGGCCAGAAGACATGATAAAATGGCTTTCCATTGATTTGTTTAGAATTAGCCAGAAGAAACCTGGGTCTTCCCAGATCTCCAACCTGTCCAGCCAAAAACAGAAAGAGCAAACAAGGCTTCGGCCTTGTGTAGCCTTGGCAGCGAGTCTCAGTCCTTGTTGAGTGACCTAGTTATTTAACTTCTCTGAGCCTCAATTTTCTCATCTGTAAAAATGGGATGAATAATAATACCTATTCACAAGGTTGTTTTAGAAAGATGTGATGGTATGATGATTTGCAACAGTGAGGACTTTCCTACCATCTCCAATTTGCCAAAACAAGTGAAACTGGTAAAAGCCACTCGAAGTGGGACGGTGGGATTGCTAAAGGAGTGAACCCATAGGCTAAAGCTGTCTGTAACCAGCCAGAACTCCAGCCTCATTGCCCTGGGTTTCCAGAAAGCCAGCCTGGAAAGGGTGGAGTGGCCCTTGGGAGCACATGTGCCTGCCTGAGCCTAGCCCCTGACCAAAGCAAGACCCAACCACAGTGTCCTGGTTCTCGTGGTACCTGCCTTGGGGTCCCCTTTTGTGGAATCTGAGAGGTAGTGTAGGGTGAGATGAACTTGGATGTGAGTCCAGCTCTGTGTGACCTGGGACAAGCCATGCCTCTGAGCCTCAGTCTCCTCAGATCTAAAATGGGCACACTGTGGCCCTATCAAGGGGCTGCTGCCCACAAACTGTAAAGAACTGAACATCTGGCCTGATAACTGTTAGTTGTCTAGTCCGCAGGTCAACTGCCCTCCGTCTAGAACTGCAGTTGTGTCTGTCCTGCCTTCTCAACCAGGCTGCGCCCAAGTCCCTTCTGGGGCCCTGGAGTCCAGCACAGACAGGCATGGAGGAAGCAGTGGGGGCTGTTGAACATTGAACCTGAACACTGAACCGGAGGCCCCTGGCCGGGCTGATGGGGCTCTAGGAAAGGGGCAGCCAGGTGCAGAGGGAGCACCTATAACCACCCACTTTCCAGAGTGGTCCCAGGCGCGGCAGCAGGGGGCCCCCATAGGGAAGCAATGGGGGCTGAGGGTGGAGCTGGAGAGTAAATGAATGAAGTGAATGTTCTAGCACTTAGTGCCTTAGGTCAGCGCATGCACGGGTTCTCCTCCCCACATTGTCTAGGTTAATCCTTTCATCCTCTGAAGTAGGGGATATTATTATCCTCAGTTTACACAGGAGAAGGTTGAGGCTCAGAGAACGTGACTTGCCCAGGTGTTTCCGTTTGGTCCGACTCCCTCGGGTCTGGTCCCCTTAGTGCTGGAAGAGCCCCAGGCTCCCCCACCCCCTGTCCTGCCTGCCAGCGCCCGCAGCCTGGAGCAGGGGCGGCGCCGACCTTCGGGGAGGGCCCTGGGGTCGGGGGAGGGCCCCGCGGGGCAGGGCCGGCCAGAACAAACAGCCGCAGGGGCCGCAGAGCCGCGACGGGGGCCATGGAGGCCGGGGGCTGCCGCTACCAGTTTCGGATCGCGCTGCTGGGGGACGCGGCGGTGGGCAAGACGTCGCTGCTGCGGCGCTACGCGGCGGGCGCGCCGGGGGCCCCGGAGCCCGAGGCCCACCCCGAGCCCACGGTGGGCGTCGAGTTCTACCGCCGCGCGCTGCAGCTGCGGGCCGGCCCGCGCGTCAAGCTGCAGCTCTGGGACACCGCGGGCCAGGAGCGCTTCAGGTGCGGCCGGCGGGGGTGCGGTGGGGTGGGCGGCGGCTCGTGGGCGGGGCCCCCCAGACGTGCCAACCTCAGTGGTCAAGTAGAGGACTGAGGTCCCCGCGGCTGGGTCCCGGTCAGCTGGGCCAGACCCTCTCTCATGGGGTTTGTTGCGGGGTGGGCCAAGCCCCAGAGGAGTATTCAGTCCTGCGGGGAGGGGAATTGCACCCCGCATTGAACTCTGGACCTGGGTGCTGAGACAGGCCAGGGAGCACAGAGGGGCAGTGTGAAGAAGTTGTCAAAGGAAGAGAGGTTTGTGTTGGCCTTGGAGGATCAGTGGTTGTTTGCAAGGGAGAGAACCGAGAAGCAAAGTCCCGCTGTCAGGAACCCTCAGGCCTCCTCCGGGAGTGGAGGGACAATCTGAAGAGTCTGAGAATCACACTTGCTTCCTAACTGGGCTCTCTTGGGAGAGCCACAGACACCCAGACAGAAGCACCCAGCAGTGTCCAATGCGCCATTATGGGGTGTGAGGCGTTCTGTGGATCCCAGCGGGGAGGAGGTCCTGACTTGGGGGGTGTCTTGAAGAAATAAGCCTCTCCCAACATTCCCCCCACCTCCCCAGGTGCATCACCAGGTCTTTTTACCGGAATGTGGTGGGTGTCCTGCTGGTCTTTGATGTGACAAACAGGAAGTCCTTTGAACACATCCAAGACTGGCACCAGGAGGTCACGGCCACTCAAGGCCCTGACAAGGCGATTTTCCTGCTGGTTGGCCACAAGAGTGACCTGCAGAGCACCCGCTGTGTCTCGGCCCAGGAGGCAGAGGAGCTGGCCGCCTCCCTGGGCATGGCCTTCATGGAGACCTCAGCCAAATCCAACAGCAATGTGGACCTGGCCTTTGACACCCTTGCCAATGCTATCCAGCAGGCCCTGCAGCAGGGGGACATCAAGCTGGAAGAGCAATGCGGGGGTGTCCGGCTCATCCACAAGACTCACATCTCCAGGTCCCCCAGCAGGAAGCAGCACCCAGGATCATGCCAGTGTTGACTATGGGAGAACAAAGGTTAAGGCAGTGCCAACTTCAGACCTGCTGGTGGGAGGGGGAGTGTGTCTCCCTGGAGGACAGATGACAGAATAAACAGTATCCTGACACAGTCATGCCTCCTGGATTTTGAGGTCTTGGCTCAGCCCCTTTCTACAGAAATGTCTTAGAGTCTAAATGTGCAACTTCCTGTCCTTGAGCCTTAGTTACTCATCTGTGGATGGGGCTCATAAAGATCCCCCTCACAGGGAGGTTGTGGCCATGAATGAGATAAAGGACAGAATGTGCTCACCCAAAGCTGCCCCACTGCAAACTAAATGACAAAAGCTGCCATCACCACCTTCTCCTGTCTTGGCTGCGATGAGCCACTCTGGCGGCATTCCTGGGCTGGGACGCTGAGATGCGTCCAGACGCTGCTGCACAGGCAAGGACAGGTGCGGGGAACTCCAGTGTGGGCCTGGCTTGGGGCCTCCTTAGGGCCTCAGGCTAGGCTAAATCTGGGCATAGGATTAAGGTGTGGTGTCAAACCCAGGGCTGTTGCCAATGTCCCCACCCCAATCCCAGGGGCTGAATCTGGATCTGGAAGGCAGGGAGGAACGTAAATGAGCAGCAGCTATGTTGGACACAGTGGATACCATGGTGAGCCACCAGGATCCCCCTTCTGCGCTGAGGAACCCATCAACCCTCGCCAAGCTGCTAGGCGAACTGCTGGATGGTGGACATCACCTCTCTGGGAACTGCCCACCCCTTAGGGGCAGCCTGCATCCAATATCCATCTATTGGGAGAATTTCAAGGCCTTGCCCCAACTCTGGACAATTCTGAAGGTCAACCTAGATTCATCACTCTCTACAGGCTTCACTGAGGACATTGTTGTGACAACATCACAGCTAAGTTCTCCCTCTGCCCCATCCTGTTTCCTTCCCCAACCACCTGTCCATCTCAAGAATACCCCCTAATAAACGTCCGCGCACTAATCTCCATCTCGGAATACGTCTCCTGGGGAACCCAACCTACATCAGGAACTGCTGGGCAGGGAATGACCTGGGGGTGATTAGGGACGGTTTCTGGAGGAGATGGTGTTTATAGTGGGCAGAATCTCAGCAGCTATAGAGGGTGTATGTGTGGGGGTATCATTGTGCCACTGGGCATGGGTAGGGCACGAAAAAGCACAACCACTTAACTCACTTTGTGACCTTGGGCCAGTTGCTCCGCCTCCTGGAGCCTCAGTTTCCTCTTCAGTACCATTTCACTGATAATCCCGCCTTCCTAGGGCTCCTGGGAGGTTTTAATCTGTGAGTTTCTTAGCTTCCTCCCCGTGGAGTTGGATTAGTGGAGTTGGATTAGGATGGGTCTCCCTACATACCTGGCCCTGCCTCCTCTTTTTAAAACCACCTCACTCATCCTCGTGACAATGTGAGGTCAGCACAATTATCCTCATTTCACAGATAGAAAAGGTGGGGCTAGGAAAGAGAAATTATTTACCTTAGGGCATATTTTCATTTCTTCATCAAATTGTTTTAAATGAGCATCTACCCTGTTCTAGTCTCTGGGGATACAGCTGTGAACATGACCGAAAAGCCCTCCTGGGGCTGACAGTCTATGGCAGGGGTCCTCAAACTTTTTAAACAGGGGGCCAGTTCACTGTCCCTCAGACCGTTGGAGAGTGCGCACTGTGGGCCCAGGACGAGTTGGCTGCTAAGCAGGACAGGCAGCGGCAGCAAAAACACCCAGCGGGCTGGATACATGTCCTAGGCGGGCGGCATGTGGCCCGCAGGCCATAATTTGAGGATGCCTGGTCTATGGGAAGAGTGAACCAAGTAAATAAATGAGCTCAATGATTCCCAGTTGTGGGGCGTGCTCTGGAAACCACAGATCAGGGTGCTGGGGGCTCTTTTAGAGCAGGTGGTCAGGGAGGGCCTCTCTGAGATGACCTTGAGCTGAGACCTGGAGGGAGGGAGAAGCCAAGAGCAGAGCAGAGATTTGGGCAGAAGGAAGAGTAACTGTAGCCACAATCTGACTGGCACTTCTTATGTACCAGGGGGTTTATATATGTTAACTCAGTCCTCACAATAAGCATGTAAAGCAGGTACTATCATTTCATTGTACCAATGAGGAGACAGGCCCAGAGAGGTTAAGTGACTTGCCTAAAGTCTCACAGCCAGTAAGTAGAAGAGAGGGACTAGCATGAGCAACAGCCCTGACCCAAGAAAGGCCCAGGCTCTTTGTAGAAATTCTTGGGAGATCTGCATGGCTGGAATGGCAAGAAGAAGCAGGTAATGACCCTCAACTCGGTCTGCGGTTTTTGGCCTCCCAGAGTTTCCCTGTTCAGGAGCACAGGCCTTAACGGAAGCTTGTTTGGGAGACAAGCGGCTGGCCCAGGGGAAGCTGTAAGGTGCTTGAAACAAGTCCCCAGCCTGCCCAGGGCAAGGCCCACCTCCCAGGGAGACAATGCCCATTGTCCCCGCTGCCTCCCCAGAGTGTCCAGCAGGCTGGAACCACACATTTAGCTCTCTCAGCCTGTTTCCCAAATGTAAAATAGGGATAATAGTAGATTCTGTCACACAGGGTTGTAAGATTAAGTGACATGCTGCATGAACTGCTACCACACACATGGGCTCATGCACTGTGAGCTGTTTCTGTTGCCCGTGGCTTATTCCGAACCCACAGCAACCCAGGAAGGCCAGCTGATCTTGTCAGTGTCACAGACCGGGACACAAGTCCAACGCAGGGGAACTGATGTGGCTGAATTGGTGAAGCCAGGCAGCTCTGCACTCCCGTAACCTTGTCCACTGCCTCAGGCCGGCCTCGGGGAGGGTCCTGCCTCAAGCCTCAGGACTCTGATCCCACCCCCAGTTGCTCCCTCAGTGTGGCAGATCCTCTTGAGACTGTGGGTGGCTTTGAGGGGTGCGTGCCTACACAAGCAGGGAGGCAACCCTACCCAGCCCCCAGGCTACAGCAAAGGCCAAGACCACCACCAGAGAGGGGGGAGGCAGAGAGGGTTGGGCCACCTGGGAACTGGAGCTTCACTCCCACCACTGTTCAGAACCTGGCCATCTCTCCTTGGAGCAGGACCCATGCCCATTTGCCATCGCTGTCACATTTCAAGGCCCCTGGCCTCTAGTCTAGATGGTGACACTTCTCTTGAGGGCCTCCGGCCTCCAGGGTTTCTCCTGTGATTCAGCATCCACATGGCCCCAGAGGGATCTTTTTAAAGTACAGATTTGGACCTGTGTGGTGGCTCACGCCTGTAATCCTAGCACTCTGGGAGGCCGAGGTGGGAGGATCACTTGAGGCCAGGAGTTCAAGACCATCCTGAGCAAGAGCGAGACCCCTTCTCTACAAAAGAAATAGAAAAATTAGTTAGGCATGGTGGTGCACGCATGTAGTCTCAGCTACTCTGGGAGGCTGACGCAGGAGGATCACCTGAGCCCAGGCATTTGAGGCTGCAGTGAGCTATGATCAGGCCACTGTACTCTAGCCCGAGTGACAGAGAAAGACCCCGTCTCAAAAAAAAAAAAAAAAGAAAAAAAGTACAGATTGGACCTGGCCACTCCCCTGTTAGAATCCTCCCCCTGGTTCCCCATCACCTAGCAGTGGTCTCCAACCTTTATGGCGCCAGGGACCAGTTTCATGGAAGACAATTTTTCCACAGACGGGAGGCAGGGTGGGTTTGGGATGACTGAAGCACATTACATTTATTGTGCACTTTATTTCTATTATTATTACATTGTAATACATAATGAATAATTATACAACTCACCCTAATGCAGAATCAGTGGGAGCCCTGAGCTTGTTTTCCTGTAACTAGACAGTCCCATCTGGGGGTGATGCGAGACAGTGACTGATCTGACAGGAGGCGGAGCTCAGGCGGTGATGTAAGCGATGGGAAACGGCTGTAAATACAGATGAAGCTTTGCTTGCTTGCTCGCCTCCCCCACCCCGCTGCTGCTGTGCAGCTGAGTTCCTGACAGGTCACAGACTGGTACCAGTCCGCTCCATGGCCTGGGAGTTGGGAGGCTTACAGGATAAAATCCAAATCCTTTTGCGCTTGTCCAAGCCCTTCCTTACCTGGAGCCTGCTGCATCACCTCCCACCCACCTTGCCCAGCCAAATTCTGAACCCCTTGCAGCTCTAGGCTTTGCACATGCTGTTTCCGGTGCCAAGACAGTCCCAGCTCTCTCCACTCTTCCTGTGTTACATGATCTGCCTGCAACACTCAGGTAAGTATCACCTCCCTTTAACCACCACATTATCCCAGCTGCCAAAGATAGGGCAGGCTTTGCAGTCAGACCTGGGTTTGGATCTCAGCTCTACTGTGTACTAACTGTAGGACCCTGAGCAATTCACTTCATCTCTCTAAGCCTCAGTGGACTCACCTGTAAAATGGGGTAATAATATCTCTCAGTGTTTTTGTTTTTGTTTATTTGAGACAGAGTCTCACTGTCACCCATGCTGGAGTGCAGTGGCCTGATCATAGCTCACTGCAGCCTTGACTGCCTGGACTCAGGTGATCCTCCTGCCTTAGCCTCCTAAGTAGCTGGGACTACAGGTGGCATGCCATCACACCCAGCTAATTTTTAAATTTTTTGTAGAGATGGAGTCTTACCATGTTGCCCAGGCTGGTCTCCAACTCCTGGGCTCAAGCGATCCTCTTGCCTCAGCCTCCCAAGTGCTGGGATTACAGATGTGAGTCACCATACCTGGCCTACTCTCAGAGTTTTAAAAAGGATTAAATAAGAAATCAAAGGCAGTATTTGTCACACATTAAGAGTTCATAAAATGAAAGTCTCCACTTCTTTTTTTTTTGAGACAGAGTCTCACTCTGTTGCCCGGGCTAGAGTGCCGT
>VBSM01000529.1:17830813-17842743 GCA_008086735.1 Cheirogaleus medius
TCTTCTCTGTATCGTTCCAATTTTAGTATATGTGCTGCCGAAGCAAGCACTATACCCTGGTTGTCTTTGGGCTATTCAAATGTCTAACTCTCACCTCCTCAGAATGCCAATTGGGATGTACTACTGTGTAAAAACAGGCATTAACTGTGGGACAGTTTGAGAGAAAAATTATAATAGTTAACCCTTACTAGCACTTACTATGTGGAAATTATGTGCTATGAGATTCACAAAGTAGGTCTGGAAAGTCCATGCCCCAATGATCAACAGTTGAAAATATTTAAAAATCCTATCAAAACAAGATTATATGGCTTGGAGTTTAATTAAGTAACCAAATCTATCCTCTTTTCCCCCACATGTCACATTTAAACTGTGTTTAATAGGCTGAGGATGACAGGCACTAATTGTTTTACATTTAACAACCTTGTACCTCAAACAGAAATCCAGCTGCAACCCTATTATTTTATTGAGAAGTTCTGATGTTTTCAGAGGGTAGGAAAGTGGGAAGACCCTGCAATAATTATAAGACACTGGCTTTCTCTGGGCATTTCATTAACTGTTTATAAAAAGGCTGGGCAGAGTGGCTCACATCTGTAATCCTGGCACTTTGGGAGGCTGAGGTAGGAGAATCACTCCAGGCCTGGAGTTGGAGACCAGCATGGGCAACATAGTGAGACCCCATCTCTACAAAAAAATATAAAAATCAACCAGGTGTGGTGGTATGCACCTGTAGTCCTAGCTACTCAGGAGACAGAGGCAGAATCGCTTGAGCCCAGGAGTTTGAGGCTGCAGTGAGCTATGATTGTGCCACTGCACTCCAGCCTGGACAACAGAGGAAAAAAAGAAAAAAAAGTGAAGGGAATAGGGGAATAGAAATATAAGACTAGATTGTCTTTAAACCCTTTTTATCTCTGAAATGTTTAGGAATTTATTATTTAAACAAAATACTGGAATCAAGAGGACTGCCAGCCTGATGGTGCATGATTTCACTTAATGACTGACTGAGTTTTCTACCTGGCTATTCCTCTCCTTTCTGGCTTCGAGATGTATCCATGAGCTCATATTTTCCAACCTAAATAAACCAAAAAGAATCAATTATTTGCAGTCTGTGAGATTCAAGGGCAACAGAAATGTGGGATTTTTTTCCCAGATTGAAGTTAATGCTGAGATTGGCTAGTTTGGCTTCTCAGAAAGGTAGAATAGTACAGCGGTCAAGGACAGGGACTATGGTGGCAATATCTGGGTTCAAGTGCCAATTCTGCCACTTATTAGCTGTATTGAGCAAGTTATCTAATCTCTATATGTCTCAATTTCCTCATTTGAAAAAATGGAGTTAATAATAAAGTATACCTGATGAAATAATTGTGACAATTCACTGATTTTCATGAATCTAAAGTACTTAGAAGAGTCTGTGGCACATGGAAGCACTAATAAATATATTTGTTAACATTATATATATGCACTCCTCTCTTCTAAATCTTAGTTATAAAAATCAGTGTATTGCTAGGTGCACGTGCCTGCAGTCCCAGCTACTCAGGAGGCTGAGGCAGGAAGATCACTTAAGCCCAGGAGTTCAAGGTTATAGTGCATCATGATTGTGCCTGTGAATAGCCACTATACTCCAGCCTGGGAAACAAAGTGAAATCTTATCTCTCTCTCTCTCTTTTTGAGACAGAGTCTTGCTCTGTCACCCCGGATAGAATGCCATGGAGTCATCATAGCTCATTGCAACCTCAAACTCCTGGGCTCAAGCAATCCTTCTGCCTCAGCCTCCCAAATAGCTGGGACTACAGGCATGTGTGACCACACCTGGCGAATTTTTTCTTTTTGATAGAGATGGGGGTCTCTCTCTTGCTCAGACTGGTCTCAAACTCCTGAGCTCAAGCGATCTTCCTGCCTCAGCCTCCCAGAGTGCTAGGATTACAGGTGTGAGCCATCTTACCCAGCCTGAAACATCATCTCTTAAAAAAAAAATCAGGGCATCCTGCTATTAGCCTAGCACACATACCCATGTGTTGATGGCACCTTAAAACCATTTTTGTGACTACAGAGATTAACAAAAGAATGGTGGATTGAAAAATACAGTAGCAAGCAGCAAGTGGTCAGCAGGAGGCTGATGAGAGGTACCGTGGAAAACCCAAATCAAGAGGGCTAGGTGCCATCTTTTACTAGAGTTTCTACATTTATAAATAGGAGCTGGACCAGGCAAATTCTAAAGTCCCTTGCAGCTTTAAAAATCAGTGCCAGATTTTCTTTTAATTTTTTTTTCTTTTTTTAGAGATGGGGTCTCACTGTCTTGCCCAGGCTGGCCTTGAGCTCCTGGCCTCAAGTGTTCCTCCTGCGTTGGCCTCCCAAGTAGCTGGGATTACAAGTGCATATCAATGTCAGATTTTAAATTAAGTTCATATTTACAGATTTCAAAGTTTCTCTGCTTCTAACAAACCTATTTCACAGTGCAGCGTGTAAACACTGCTGATGTATTGCCTCCAAAATCTTTCGGGGCTTTCCATGAAGATCTCTAGTCAAAAGTAATGTCCTATGTTCATATCTGCTCTAATTTTAACACAATGATTTCCTGATCAGGTACTTTGAATTCCTATTATGCTAGGGCCACAAATGAGTGAAATAGAGTACATTTTGCAAATGTAGATAAGGATGCTAACTCAGGAATAAATTATAAATTTATTAATTACCAAGTACTTTGAAGTGGTGAAATGGGCATGCTTTCCCTCATAAGTTGCTGTAAATAAGTTTTGATCATTTGTATACAGTATAGACACTTGCAAATAGTATACAGTAAGCCTCTGGGGAAAAAAAATAGTAGTTTTAACTCACAGGTGTGAGCCACTGGGCCTGGTTTAAGCCTTTGTTTTTCAAATTGGTGTTTCTTGGCCTCCTAAACTTAAAATTAAATAAATTAATTAAATTAATAGAGCCAGGCATGGTGGCTCATGCCTGTAATCCTAGTACTCTGGAAAGCCAAGGTGGGAGGATTGCTTGAGGCCAAGAGTTCAAGACCAGCCTGAACAAGAGCAAGACCTCATCTCTACAAAAAATAGAAAAACTAGCCAGGCTCAGTAAAGTGTAGCTGTAGTCCCAGCTACTTGGGAGGCTGAGGCAGGAGGATCACTTGAGCCCAGGCGTTTGAGGTTGCAGTGAGTTGTGATAATGCCACTGCACTCTGTCCTTGGCAACACAGGAGATCCTGGCTCAAAATAATAATGATAATAATAATATTAAAGTTAAATATATCTTACTCCATTGAGAAGAAAAGCTCTACAAAGTTCCCAATTTTCTATCCTGAACATTTATGCTTCTGTGAAAACACAGAACTTAGTTCTCAAATACCAAACTACATTAAGTACCCTAATAAGTTACAGTCCTTGACATTAAAATGAATCTTAAGGAGGAGAGGGGTGCTTTCATTCAATGATATGCTTTGTATAACTATTACTTCTGTTTGCAGATGGGCAAATTGAGACATGGAGAGGAATACACTTAGAAAAGCAGAAAAAAGTTTTAGAGGCACACATAACTGGGGCGGGTCTCTCAGAACCCTGTGATTTCAGGCAAAGTTCGTAACCTCTCTAAACTGCTTTATCTGTACAATGGGACTTACAATAACTAACTTGTGGGGCTGTGGTAGTTAAATGATATAATATTTGAAAGTGCATAAGCTGTGCCTGGTTAGTCTAAGCAGGTTTCAGTAAAAGATACTAATATTGAAGATGGGAAGTGACTGGTCCAAGTCTCCCCACCATACTTATCTAAATGCAGCCATCTCTAGTAAATGCTTGTGCTAAAAATACCGGGAACAATTTATTATTTGTGACTTTCTAAACAGCTTATTAAAATAATAAATAACATTGAGCTTCATTTAAAGGTTCCCTTACTGGTGGCATCCACCGTATCGATGTCAATATAGTAACAAGCTCCAAATAAAGTACCAGAATCTGTAAAAATCTCCCAAGTTTGAAGGTCGAGCAGAGATTCTAGAAGCATTTTTTCAAGGAGTATTAACCAAGCATCTCTTATTTGCTATGCATAGCAGGGTACTGTATTAAAACTATGATCTAACTAATCATAGCCTCACTATGATCCTAAGCCCTCTTTGGACTTTAGCCTCCTTAAATGTAAAATAGGAGTTTAAAAAAGATGATCGTTTGGGGCCCTTCCATCTCTGACATTCTTTCATTTGAGATGCAGATAACTGTGCTCAATCAGGGTTGAGTGGAATGGGGTTTAAAGTATATAACTGAGTTCAAACTGTTTCCAACTTCACATTCGATTCACAAGAATGAAGCAGAAAACGAAGATGCTTCCATGTGGGCTTCCTAGATTTAGTATCTGACACAAGAAAAGCCTGCCAAAAGCCAAGTGGGCATCGTGAAGGAGTCGTCTTCCCCTGAATACATCCTTTATCACTCTGGGTTCACAGAATACGAGGGAAAAAAATGGATCACTATATCTTTTCCAAACCCTCTCCCTTTCCCTTGGAGACTGATCTCACAGCCATGGCCCCTTAGATCCTCCACTTTTAGGAACTGGGGTCCTATCAGCCCTGTTTCCTCGGGAGCTTTGGAATCTCAAAGCCCGGATCCCGTCCCCACAGAAGCCCCAGTCTTCACTGCCCGCTCCTGTTCCCTCCCAAACTCAAGTTTTCTCTGCCTGCTTCTGCCCCTCAGGAACCTAAGTCTGCGCTGTCCTGTTTCTGAATCCTTAGGAGCCTGGGTCTTCACTGTCCCGCTTCTGCCTCTTAGGAGCTTAAGTCCTCACTGCTCCACTTTTACCTCTCCGGAGCCCGTGTCTTCACGCCCTGTTCCGTTCTGACTCTCTCCTCTTAGAAGTGCGGGTCCTCACAATCCTGTCCCTCTCAGACCGCTTTCCCTCAGATGCCGGAGAACTCACATCCGTCCCCGTTCCCTAAGTCCCGTCTGGAGCCCGGGTCCCCACAGCCGTGTCTTCTCCAAGCCTGATCCTCTCAGTCCCGTCCCAAGAGCCTGATTCCTCACAGCCCCGTCTCCTCCTCAATCTAGTTCTTCATACACTGACCCACTGTGGGTCTGGGTCCTGACTCCCTCCTCCCGCTCTTCTTCCTCAACTGCCAGGGCCCAAGACTCACAGGCAACAGCGTCTATCTCCCCATGATATGCGGAGACTGCCCCAATGAAGCGTTCGTCTCAGCAGCCGGTCCGACTGCGCGGCCCTCCCCGAGTACTTCCGGCACCACTCCCCGCCTCCAACCCGGAAACGCGCGGCTCTTCCGGCCGACGGGCGCGCGCCTAGCTTGCGCAGGCGCAGACTGCCCTAGGACACGTGGTTGCGATATTGTGCTGTAGCTCAGTTCTGCGGCTTGCACGTTTTCAGCTTGTGGTCTGCTGGCAATATGGGCAAGTTCTGCGTCTTCTACCCCGGTGAAAGAACCCTTTCCCAGCTCCGCTTGTTGTATCTATCGCTATCATGACCGGTAATTGACGTCTTCGGGTGGCTTTGAGGTCGCCATATTTGGTTAATGCCTTTGTCATGATGTCAGAACCGGGATATCGCCTGGGACACATCACCCCATAGGCATCCTGTTGTACCCCAACAGGGAAATTGGCAGCACAAGGACCTGGGGACTGGAGAGATTGGTTGCGCCTGTGAATTGGCAATTAATAATAATTGGGCGCCTACTCTCTACCAGGAACTGTGCTAATCCCTTTACCACTGATGTGTCATTTAATCATTTAAAGGAAACCTGTGAGAGATCAAGCAAAGTTCTAACTAGTAAGTGCAGAGCCTCAGCTTGAGCTCAGAACTCTCAGTCCAGCGTGGTGCAGTGGCTCTCGCCTGTAATCCTAGCACTTTGGGAGGCCGAAGTGGGAGGATCTTTTGATGCCAGGAGTTCAAGAACAGCCTGGGCAATAAGGAGACCCTGTCTCTACCAAAAATTAGCCAGGCGTGGTGGGGTGCGCCTGTAGTCCCAGCTACTCTGGAGACTGAGACAGGAGGATCCCTTGAGCCCAGGAGTTTGAGGCTACAGTGACTTATGATGACGCCACTACACTGTAGCCCAGGCAACAGAGCGAGACCCTGTCTCAAAAAAAAAAAAAAAAAAAAATTCCAACGCCTGAGCCTGTCCTGTAATTAAGCTCGGATGTTTTCAGTTTTTCAACCGCCAAACGGCTGTTATTTTTGACCCTATGCTAGATGCTAGACATGTAGGCAAGGCCCGGTTTCAGCATCTGGTGGGTTCACTGTAAGATGGATAAACACCTACAAATACAAAAATGTATGAAGGGCTGTGACAGCCCAGAGCAAGCGACAGTAGCTTCCAACAGGAATTAGAAAGACCTGTCCAGATTGGTCCAGCAGCCTGCCCTCTCTGTCTTAGTATCTTTGCATCCTCATCCCATTGTGTTCCCAATCCTCCCTCTACACTGCCATGGGATCCAAATTCTCAGATTCAAGGCCTCTTCACCATTAGGCTCCAAGCTATCCCCCGTCCTTATTTCTCTTTCTCTGTGACTGCTCTCTTCATTCTCCTTAAGATCTGGCATACCACTTTTTGTTGTTCAACTCCTATGCATCTTTTTTTTTTTTTTTTGAGACGGAATCTCACTCTGTCACCTGGGCTAGAGTGCCGTGGCGTCAGCCTAGCTCACAGCAACCTCAAACTCCTGAGCTCAAATGATCCTCCCACCTCAGCCTCCCAGAGTGCTAGGATTACAGGCATGAGCCACTGTACCTAGCCGATATTATTACAATATATTGTTAAAATAAAATGTCTTAAGAATATATATTTTTATTTAAAAAAGTATATCTATGTATATAATGTGCATTAACATAGATACAGTTGGCAAGATAAACACTAAACTGCAAATAGTTTAGAGAAAGCATGTTCACATTTTATATTACTTCTGTACTGTTTCAATTTCCTCACAATTATCACATATTTTTATATTAAAAGTGAAGTATATGTGAATGATTCCATTTTTATGCCATTATAGAAGAGTCAAACTACAGGACCAGAAAGGAGCCCTGGTTGCTAGGGATTAGGAATTGGGGTAGGAGTTGACTAGAAAAGGACCCAAAGGAACTTTTGAGGGTGATAGAAATGTTTGATATTTTGGTTATGGAAGTAGGTACATCAGTGTATGAGTTTTATTAAAACACAGAACTAGGCCAGGCGCAATGGTTCACACCTGTAATCCTAGCACTCTGGGAGGCAGAGGCAAGTGGATCACTCTAGCTCAGGAGTTCGAGACCAGCCTGAGCAAGAGCGAGACCCCGTCTCTACTAAAAATAGAGAAATTAGCCGGGCATGGTAGTGTGTGCCTGTAACCCCAGCTACTTGGGAGGCTGAGGCAGGAGGATTGCTTGAGCCCAGGAATTTGAGGTAGCAGTTAGTTATGATGATGCCACTGCACTCTAGCCAGGTGACAGAGCAAGACTGTCTCCAAAAATAAATAAATAAATACATAAATCACAAACCTATATGGTCAAAAAGGTGAATTTATGTAAATTATATACTTCAAGAAACCTGACCAAAAAAACCAACATATTCTTACCACTGAGATTAAGAAAACAAAAAAATATATGGGGACATTACAAAAGGCAAGAACTATATTTTTAAAATACTTTTAATTACACAAAGTTATACAATAATAAAATAATTTATTATCCCTCTTAAAAATTAGAATAGGGCACAGGGGCTCATGCCTGTAATCCCACCACTTTGGGAGTTGGAGGGTGGAGGATCACCCAAGGCCAGGAGTTCCAGACCTGCCTGGGTAACACAGAGAGACCTGTCTCTACAAAAAAATTAATATTAAATTAATGTTAAAAATATATATACATATATATAAAGTCGTGTGTGCCATTGCCCCCAACCTGATCCCCTCCCTCCTTCCCAGAGGTAATCACTGATGTGTTCTTCTACATCTTTTTAAAAAATCTTATATTGTACATACAAATATGTGCCGTTAGAAAATATATAGCAGTGGGTTTTAAATTTTTTAAATTTATTTATTTTTTAATTTTTTAAAGATGAGTAAGGGGCAGTAGTGAGGAGGGAGGAAAGAGTAGAACAAGTTCAATCTGTAACTGTGAGCAATCAAGTGAGTAGCGCTGGGTTTTGCCTGTAGGCCCGTATGTTCTTTATTACATCAATGGTATGCTGTAACCTATTCAACACATTTTCCCACTCATTTTTTTTTCCCACTCATTTTTTAAATATCTGTCTTGATAAAGAACTTCATTCAAGGTGCAGCATTGCTTTATTTTTCTGATTAATGTTATGCTGTACCTTATTCTACAACTCTTATCACTCAATTTTTTTTTAAGTCTGATACACTCCTTCGAAGTGCAGCATATAGCATCCCATCATACAAACACACCATGGCAGTCTGCTTATCCGTTGTTGTCATGTAGTGATTAGCGGCTCCCAGTTTTCGCTCTCGCAGTGCTCGGGTGCCTGCTGTGCAAGCCAGCGGAGCTGCTACAGGGGGGATGGCTAGGGAAGGCAAAAGTGTGGAATGGCATTTTCAATTTTGATAGGTTGGGATCGTGTCTTCCCCAGTTAGGTACCCACAGTCGCCAAGAGCCGGTCTTTCTGCGCCAGGAGGCGGCCCGCCGTGCCAAGCAGTAAATAACAGGCGGACCTGCAGCCCACTGCAGCGGGCAGGAGCTTCCCGGGCAGCTCTTCTCGGTCCCTCCCCCTGCGCCCGCCGGTTCCTTCCCAGCAAGCACTGCGCATATTTGCATATCACCTCGCTTTCTTGCATTTGCTTCTAAATAAAAATCGAAAGGACAAAATCATAGATTCTCCTTGTAAACGCTTCCCTCCGGTTTAGAAGACACTGGAATTCCCTCCTTAACTTCAGAAACATGGAATGGGAAGTTGCTCGGGCTTTACTTTCACCTTTACCAAAAGATGGATTTGCCAACACTGCCACTCTGCTTCTGTAACTGCTAAGGCAAAAAGGGCTTCTGTCGTGAGTGGCACACGTGGGGCAACTCGACTGCTCTTCGTGCGGAATCGACATCAAGAGATTTCGGAAGCATAATTTTTTGATATTGGGGCTGCTGGTGATCGTTGGTCCCGGCGCCCTTGTAAGTTGCTAAACGTGAGATGTTGACGAATCTTACATTTTGACTTAAAGCGTGTTTGTATGGCTTTTCCTACTGCGTTGTTTTTTTTTCTGGGAACTGTGGTTTATTGATTTTGTACTGACTGTTTTGTGTTTACTCATGGGAGGGTTAGGTTGCTGCTATAAATAAAGCCTACGTAAAGTGGTTAGGGTTGTATGTGATGTTAACCTAGCTAAACGTGAGAGTCAGTGAGTGGTAAGCGACATTATTGTGCACCTTATACGTGGTAAGTGACGTTGTTATGCACAATTGTAGACTTTATACATAAACACTACACTTAACTAATCTAAATTTATTACAAGGTATATTCTTTATTCAGTTAGCTTAATGTAACTCTTCATAAACTTTAATCTTTTTCACTTTTTGACTCTTGTAATAACTCAGCTTAAAACAAACACATTGTATAGCTCTACAAAAGTATTTTTTTCTTTATATCATTATTCTATAAGTTTTCTCCTATTTTAAAATTGTTTTTGTTTTTCAGACAGAGTCTCACTCTGTTGCCCCGGTGCCGTGGTGTCAGCCTAGCTCACAGCAACCTCAAACTCCTGGGCTCAAGTGATCCTCCTGCCTCAGCCTCCCAGGTAGCTGGGACTACAGGCATGTGCCACCATGCCCGGCTAATTTTTTCTATATATTTTTAGTTGGCCAATTAATTTGTTTCTATTTTTAGTAGAGATGGGGGTCTTGCTCTTGCTCAGGCTGGTTTCCAACTCCCAACCTCAAGCCATCCGCCTGCCTCAGCCTCCCAGAGTGCTAGGATTACAGGTGTGAGCCACTGCGCCCGGCCTAAATTTTTAAAACTCTTTTTGTTAAAAACTAAGACATAAACACTGTAAACACACACATTAGCCTGGGCCTACCCAGGGTTAAGATCATTAGTATCAAGATCCAAAGACACAAATCTGTTGAAAGTGAAAGGACAGAAAAAGATACTCCATTCAAACAGTAACTAAATACTTCATTTTTAAATACTTCAAGTATGCTCCCCAAAATTCTAATATTTGAACTGTTGAGTTCTATATAAATCTAATACTACATATTACTCTAAATCATCATCCCATTGCCGGTTACAGAGCAAAACACAACGCTTACCATGGACTTTTTCGTATTCTTGTAGTACTGGTTCCATCCTATGCTCACCACCGTCTTGTGGACATCTCCACTTCCAGCACTGGCCCAACCATAATAAATGCCAGTGGATATGTCAGCTGGAAAATTATCTACTACTTCTTCAGGAAAGTTAGCTAAATAACAGAAGTAAATATTTAGAGTGTTATGAATTTCATATTAAATATTAATAAAAATCATATGTGAAGCTAAAAAAAAGATCATTAATATCATTGTCTTCCACTTCCACATTTTGTCCCACTTTGAAGATCTTCACGGGCAGTAGCACAATGCCTTCTTCTGGAATACCTCCTGAAGGACCTGAAGAGTGAGGCTCTTTAGGTGTCAGTCTTTCAGAAATCTCATCTAGACCTAAAGGTAGCAGTCAGTCTTTAGGGAAAAATGTTTATAGCAGCACCATAGACATTTCCTTAGCAAGTTATGATGGCTACAATGTCACTAGTTGATAGGAATTTTTTAGCTCTGTTATGATCTTATGGAACCATCATTGTATATGCAGTCTGTCCTTGACCCAAATGTTATGCAGTGCATGACTGTATATATTTGGTTGTAGAAAATCTAACTACTTCTGTAGATGTCTTTTTTTTTTTCCTTAGGCAAGCACAAAAATGAGGTTTATTCAGGAGAGAAAGAGAGGATTATAGGGCAAGAGCAAGACACAGGTTTACAGAGCACGGTACGTACGCCACAGACTGGACCTGTTGTCGCAGCAGGAAAAGAGAGCCAAAGGAAGGGTGCAAAAAGAGCTGTAGATGTCTTCTGGTATTTAGACAAAGCTGTGAAATTGGCTTATGGTGGTCACGCTGTGCTGGGCATTGCATCAAAAGTCAAATATCCATTTACAGGCAGGTTTTGCAAATGTTCTGAAACCCAATTAACTCTTAGAACCATTAATAATTTAACTCTATTCGATACTCAGAGACACCTACTAATGAGCATCTGTTCATGATGATGTTACCTGAAGGAACTGATGTGGGTGGGTATGAACTGTGATTCTTTCCCAGCTGCATAAATTTTTGGAGTCTACTTGCAGTATCCAAGCAGCTTTTGTTTATTTATTTTATTTTTTAAGAGACAGAGGTCTCGCTATGTTGCCCAGGCTGGCCTCAAACTCTTGGGCTCTCTTTTGAGACAGAGTCTTGCTCTGTCACCTGGACTAGAGTGCAGTGGTGTCATCATAGCTCACTGCAACCTCAAACTCCTGCGCTCAAGAGATCCTCCTGCCTCAGCCTCCCAAGTAGGTGGGACTACAGATGTCTACTGCCATGCCCAGCTAATTTTTCTATATTTAGTAAAGACCAGTCTGGCTCTTGCTGAGGCTGGTCTCCAACTCCTGAGCTCAAGCAATCCTTTCATCTCGGCCTCCCAGAGTGCTAGGATTATAGGTGTGAGTCACCACCCCCGGCCTAAGCAGCTAATTCTTAAAGTAGAAAGAATAGGTATTGTTTTCTCTGTTTCAAAATTAGAAAATTGAGATTTAAGCAAGTTAAGTGATAATGTGTATCCAAGGGCACACTATATTATAGACTATGTTATGCAGCCAGAGAGAATATCCAGACTCTTTCCAGGTGTCTGCCCATAAGAGTAAGGGAATCGGCTGGGTGTGGTGCCTCATTCCTGTAATCCTAGCACTCTAGGAGGCCGAGGCGGGAGGATCGCTCAAAGTCAGG
>VBSM01000529.1:17876600-17890920 GCA_008086735.1 Cheirogaleus medius
CGCCTCGGCCTCCCAGAGTGCTAGGATTACAGGTGTGAGCCACTGCTCCCAGCCCGTTTTTCTTTTTTTTGAGACAGTGTCTTGCTCTGTCCCCAAGGCTGGAGTGCAGTGGTGCAATCATAGATTATAGAAACCTCAAATTCCTGGGCTCAAGCTGTCCACCTGCCTCAGCCTCCCAAGTAGTTGGGATACAGGTGCACACCACCATGCCCAGCTATTTTTTTTTAATTTTTTATAGAGACAGGGGTCTTGCTATGTTGCTCAGGCTTATCTTGAACTCCTGGCCTCAAGCAGTCCTCCCACCTCAGCCTCCCAAAGTGCTCGGATTATAGACATGGACCATCGCACCCGGCATATACTTTTCAATTATTTCAGTCTTCCTCACCTTCAGTAAGTCTGAGACAGGCAGCCAAGCAACCATGCCTATCTTCAGTTTCTTTCAAAAACATACCTACTCAGGAAACATTGCCCTTTTGTGATTTTATAAGTTATCTTTCGCTTTCTCTTCAGAGTAAGAAGAAAGCATGTTCTTTTTCAAGGCAGGTTTTCTTTAGAAAATCCAAGGTTCATCCTGGCTCACATAAGTGTCTAGTTTTTAAAATAGGGACCTCTAGCCAAGAGGCTAGAATGGTTAAAATAACAAGGTCTCTGTAGTTGTTGAGATAGAGGATAGCTATGACTTTTTCATAAAATTCATTGGTCTCACCTTTACTGGACGGCTTTTAGGTAGCATCACACAGATTGCCATCTCAGAAGAGAGCATGGAAGAGGCAGGGCTGGAATGGAACTCAGCTCTCACTGCTGCTGTCACTATGGCCACGGAGGAGGGAGTGAAGAAGGACTCAGAGGAAATTTCAGGTATTTTTCTTTGGGGCTCAGATATCTTTTATGGTTTTGTGACTGTTTTCACCATTTATGATTGTGGACTTATGGACACAGAAGACGTCTTAATTACTTTGGCTATTTTTTTCTTGTGTATATAAATACTAACCATAACTATAAACATCTCATTTTAATCCATGCAATAGCTCTCCAAAGTCACATCTTACATAGGAGGAAATTGGGATTCAGAAATATTTCACAACTTGCCTAAGACTGGTCACACAACCAATAAGTGGCAGAGCTGAATTCAGCTGTTGGGCTCTATGTAGTCCATGCTTTTCATCTTATCAAACTGCCTTTAACTTTGGCACATTTCTTAGACAAACCAAGCCTAAGGATGTTAGATGGAAAAATTAGGTAGCAGGTATTTTAAAGCAGCTGTCTCCAACCTTTTTGACACCAGGGACCAGCTTCATGAAGACAGTCCTTCCATAGATGGGGGTGGGGGTGGACCCAAGTACACCACATTGATAGTGCAGTCAAACCTCTCTGCCAGTGACAATCTGTACTTGCAGTTGCTCCCCAGTGCCAGCACCACTGCGCCAGCTCCACCCCAGATCAGCAAATACCAGACTCTCACAAGGAGCTCACAACCTAGATCCTGCCCATGCACAGTCCACAGTAGGGTTCATGCTTCTATGAGCATCCAATGGCACCTGATCTGGCAGGAGGCAGAGCCCACGTGGGGATGCCAGCGATGGGGAGCAGCTACAAACACAGATGAAGCCTTGCCTGCCCACTGCCCGCCACCCACCTCCTGCTGTGTAGCTGGGGCTGGTTGGTGGTGCTGGGGTGCCAACAGGCCACAAACCAGCACTGGAGGTTGGGGACCACCACTCAGGGTTGGGGACCATAGTTTTAGAGGATGGTGATTAATGGTGATTCTTAGAAGGGACCAGGAGAGGTTTCACATCATCCTCCATTCATTTATTAAATATTTATTATTGCCCATTTTTAGCTGGTACTGTTGCTAGACACAAGGTACATAGATCAAAAGCCAGAGTCACCACCCTCAGGGAACATATATCCCCACCTATCCAACTGTTTTGTTTTCTTAAGTATAGAACTGGGGGGGGGGCATATCTTTTAATTAATATTTAATTTAAAAATATTTTATTTATTTTTAAAGACATTTATAATAAATATATAATTTTAAATAAAATTCAAATTTAATTAAATAATATTAAATATGTAATGTTTATTTAATATTTAACATCTTTATTGGAGGAAAATACCTATTCTTGTAGCAGAGCCATTAAAAATTGAGGGCATGACAAATTGAGGCAATTATCCCAAGCCCCTATGCTGCCGAAGAAGCCAAATAATTAGGTACCAACTGAGGGAGCCATCTAGTATTCCAAAAATTTCTTCCCTTTTTCAAGAAATGACCCAATAAGAAATCCTTTTGAACTGAAATAATTTTGGATTTAACATTGTAGAGATTTGCCTGAGTATCTATGTAGCATCTCTTGTTTACACCCTGTCTTATCCCTCTTGTGCCAGAGGACACACTGATGTTCTGGAAAGGAATAGCTGATGTAGGGCTGATGGAAGAAGTTGTCTGCAACATACAGAAGGAAATAGAAGAGCTACTCAGGGGAGTTCAGCAGCGGCTAATCCAGGCTCCCTTCCAGGTCACAGGTAAGTGCACTAATCCCAACAGACATTTATTGAATACTCACAACTGTATGCCGGTCCTGTTAGCTTCACAAAAACCCTAAGATATAGGTATAATTATCTGCATTGTATAGATAAGGAAACTAAGGCTCATAAAAGTTAAGTCACTTGTCAAGTTTTATAACTGAATTTTGAACTCAGGTCTAGCCATACTTTTTCCACAGGTAATTTTTGCCTTTATAAATGGTGTCAGAAAGCAATCTCTCTTTCTAGATATATATTTTTTCAGCCTCTCTCTCTCTCTCTCTCTATATATATATATATATACATATATGTACATTCTGTGTGTATGTAGAGAGAGAATTTGAAAATTGGGAGAAATCTACCTCATTTTAGATTATTCTCATATCCTATATCCTGTTAATCTTAACTGTTGTGTTTATTGATAGCTACGTCTTTTTTCTTTCTTTCTTTTTTTTCTTTTTTTTAAATAGGGTCTCACTCTGTTGCCTGGGCTAGAGTGCCGTGATATCATCGTAGCTCACTGCAACTTCAAACTCCTGGGCTCAAATGATCCTCCTGCCTCAGCCTCCTGAGTAGCTAGGACTATAGGCATACACTATCACACCTGGCTAATTTTTAAAAATGTTTTGTAGAGACAGGGTCTCACTGTTTCCAAGACTAGTCTTAAACTCCTGGGCTCAAGCAATCCTCCTGCCTCAGCCTCCCAAAGTGTTAGGATTACAGCCATGAGCCATGGTACTCAGCCACTGATAGCTATTTCTGAATACTCACAGAGTGCTTTATAACTTATGCATTATATACCATATACTTAAACAAACTTTACAGCAAAATCTTTTTAAAATTTAAAACAACACATGCTTGGAGTTAAGAAAAATAAGATAAATAATATAGAAAGTAGGGATGATTATTTTAGTGATAGTCAAGGAAGGCCTGTGTAAGTAGATGACATTTGAGCAGAGACCTGAATTGAAGGAGCTAGCCATGTGACAACCCGGGAGAAAGAATATTCTAGGCAGAGCGAGCAAAGATCTTGCAGTAGCAATGAGCCTGCTGGGTTCAAAGAATTATAGGAATATCTGTAGTGCAGCTGCAGTGGAGTTAAGTTGCCGGGGACAGTGATAGGTGATGAGGCTGGAGGAGCACAGAGGGGAAAGTTTAGATAAGCCTTGGTCAGAACTTTGGGTTTTATTTTGAGGTGATAGCAAGCCATCACGGTGGTTTTGAGCAGAGGAGTGAAGTGACCAGATTTTTATCTATCTATCTATCTATCTATTTATTTATTTTTGAGACAGAGTCTCACTTTTGTTGCCCAGGCTAGAGTGCCCTGGGCACTTAGCTCACAGCAACCTCAAACTCCTGGGCTCAAGCAATCCTACTGCCTCAGCCTCCCGAGTAGCTGGGACTACAGGCATGCGCCACCATGCCCGGCTAATTTTTTCTATATATTTTTAGTTGGTCAATTAATTTCTTTCTATTTTTATTTAGAGACGGGGTCTCACTCTTGCTCAGGCTGGTTTCAAACTCCTGACCTTGAGCAATCCACCCGCCTCGGCCTCCCAGAGTGCTCAGATTTTAAAATTTTTATATATATATATAGTTTTGGGGGGTTTTTTGTTGGTTTTGTGTGTGTGTGTGTGTGTGTGTGTGTGTGTGTGAGAGAGAGAGAGAGACCAGGGTCTTGCTCTGTTGCTCAGGCTGGAGTGCATTGGCATGATCCCAGCTCACTGCAACCTCCAACTCTTAGGATCAAGCAATCCTCCTGGCTTAGTTTCCCAAGTAGCTGGAAATACAGGAGCACACCACCACACTCGGCTAATTTTTTATTTTTAGTTATTTATTTTTTTCTTTTAAGAAAATATTAGCAAGCATCAGCTAATTTTTTTTTTAAGTTTTTTATAGAGATAAGGTCTTGCAATGTTGCTCAGGCTGTCTCAAACTCCTGGGTTTAAGTGATCCTCCCACCTCAGGCTTCCAAAGTGCTGAGATTATAGGCATGAGCCACCACACTCAGCCCAGGTTTATATTTTTTAAAAGAGCACTCTGGTTACTGTGTGGAGAATAGACTATATGGGGCAAGAATGTAAACAAGAAGACTGGTTGGAGTTGGGAAACTCATAAAGGAATTCATCCAAGCAAGAGATGATGTGGCATGGATTAGAGTGGGCAGTGGTAGACCTAGGAAGAAGTGATCAGATTGGGGATGTATTTTGAAAGTGTAACTGACAGCTTTTGCTGATGGATTGGATATAGGGTGAAAGAAAAAGAAAGATATCCAGGATGACTCATACATTTTTGGCCTGAGCTGAGTGTTGATGCCATTTACCGAGATAAAGAACACTGTGGGAGGAACAGGTTTAGAGAGGAAATCAAAATTAGTTTTTGACCTGTTAAACTGAGATGACTATGAGGCCATCAAATGGAGATGTCACTCCTATAACTGTAAGTATAAATGTGGAATGCAGGAAAGAGGTCAGGGCTAGAGATCTACAGGTGGGAGTTCTCAGCATGTACATGTTATTTAAAACCATAGAGCTAGGTGAGAAGACCATGGAAGGCAGTGTAGGTGAAGTTGTCCAAGTCCAGAAAATAATGACCACAAATACGCACAGTTCTTTTAAAGTTTTATATAGACTGGGCAAGGTGGCTTACACGTGTAATCCCAGCACTTTGGGAAGCCAAGGCAGAAGGATCGCTTGAGGCCAGGAGTTCAAGACTAGCTGGGGCAACAGCAAGACCCTGTCTCTCCACAAGTAAAAAAATTAGCTGGGCATTGTGTTGTGCACCTGTGGTCCCAGCTACTCAGGAGGCTGAGGTGGGAAGTTCACTTGAGCATAGGAGTTTGAGGCTGCAGTGAGCTGTGGTTGTGCCACTGTACTCCATTCTCAGTGACAGTGTGAGACCCCATCTCTAAAAAAAAAAGACTTATATATAGAGGAGAACAGAGATAATACTATTAGTAATAATATTGCATGCCAATCTCCATGTCTGGCACTTAGATTATGATATTCATAATTTTTTATATCTATTTTGCAGAGTAAGTATTATTAGTCTCATTTGTTTCAGATGAGAAAACTGAAGAGTCAAATAACTTTAGATAGGAAGTAGCAAAACTGAGATTCAAATTTAGCTATAATACAGTGACCATGTTTTCTAAACCAAAAGTCTGAACCTATAAACAGATGCAAGATTTTTTTTTCTGGTTTTTGTACTTATTTGTAAGGAAAGACAAAAATATAATAATTAAAGCAAATTTCATTATACATGTGATAAATCTGTGTTAAAAATTTATTAAAATGCAATTAGGAGAGTCTCATAATTTCTGGGTTGTTCTGTATTTATAAGCAGCACAACAGGGAGTTGGTGGAACATTTCTGTTTTAACTTGACAGGCATGTTTTTTGTTTTAAATAGATGCTGCTGTTCTCAACAACGTAGCCCATACATTTGGCCTGATGGACACGGTCAAGAAGGTTTTAGACAACAGAAGGAACCAAGTAGAACAGGGAGAAGAGCAATTTCTCTATACTCTGGCAGGTATTATAACTTACCTCTCTTCTTAGGTGATATTTTGCTGATATTCTTAAGTCTTGCCATTTCTTTGTTGACTTCTAGTGGGATTGAATTTTTTCTTTTAATTCACATAGTGTCAGATTTTACTTTTTAAAATAAAAATAGGGCAGGTAAGACAAAAAATAAATCAAATCAAATAAAAACAACCCCAGGTGAAGTGGTGGGAAACAGGAAAAAAGAAAGAAGCCAGCATTATGATCCTCCTTCTGTGCCATGTGGAGAATTAAGATGTGTCCTAGGTTGCTCCATTGATCCAGTAAAGGTGGCAGAAGACACAAATTGATCTTTGTCTTTTTACATTATTGATACTGCTGCTTTTGGTAGATATAAATTTAGCATCTTCTCCATTATTTGTGGTAATCAGAAATTATGAGCATGTGGTTAATTTAACTGTTTTTGTCAAGTACTTTGTGCTAGTTTCTTAAGCTAGGCTTTAGGAAATGTAGGCTGGTCACAGTGGCTCACACCTGTAATCCTAGTACTCTGGGAGGTTGAGTCGGAAGGATCACTTGAGTTTAGGAGCTTGCCAGAGTGAGACCCCGTCTCTATAAAGAATAGAAAAAATTGGCTGGGCGTGGTGGCATGTACCTGTAGTCCCAGCTACTGGGGAGGCTGAGGCAGGAGGATCGCTTGAGCCCAGGAGTTTGAGGTTGCTGTGAGCTATGATGACGCCACTGCACGCTAGCTGGTGTGACATAGTGAGACTCTGTCTCAAAAAAAAAAAAGTATTGACTAAGACAGCCTCAGGGTCTTCAAGAAACTTAAGGGAAAGCAGATATAGAAACAAATAAATGCAAAAAGTAGTAAATTTTGTGACATATATTGGTATTGTGGAAGAACAAATGGAGTTTTCACTTCTACCTGGAGAGACTCAAGAAAAGCTTTTGGAGGAGCTAAAGCAGGTAGAAGATACAAAACAAATCAGAGGTGTAGATTATCAGCCTTTGAATAATGTAGAATATATTATAGTCTGTTGTGAAGCCCAAAGGGTTAGGATCATTTGATAAGAGAAGGATAATTTAGTTTGTTTTAAACTTACTTTAATATCCAGTTTATATTTTAAACTCAGTTTACTGAGTTTTGATTCTCCTAAGGATTCTGGGATGTCTGTTATCCCTATTTTATAGGTTACTCAGTAGAGGCACAGAGAGGGTAAATGATTTGCCTGAGGCCACATCACTACTTGACAGATAATCCTAGGGTAGAACTCTATCCTTTTACTCCTAAAGTAGTGCTTTCTCTCACCTTGACACTTCATATCATCAGAAAAATGGTTTTTGTTAGAAATGTGGGCTTTTGGTTCCTTGTTGGTATTATTATTATTATTTTTTGAGATAGGTTCTCACTCTGTTGCCTGGTCTAGAGTGTAGTGACATCACTGTAGGTCACTGCAACTTCAAACTCCTGGGCTCAAGCGATTCTCCCAACTCAGCCTCCACGCCTGGCTAATTTTTTTTTTTTCCTGTCCAGACAGGGTCTCGCTGTTGCCCAGGCTGGTCTCCAATTCTTGGTGTCAAGTGATTCTATTGCCTTAGCCTCCTCCCTGTGCTAAGATTACAGGCCTGAGCCACTGCCTGGCCTGTATTATTTTTTTAGGTTGTTTTTTTTTTCCTGAGATAGAGTTTCAGCTGTCATCCCGGGTAGAGTGCAGTGGCGTCATCATGGCTCACTGCAACCTCAAGCTCCTGCGCTCAAGCAATCCTCCCACTTCAGCCTCCTGGGTAGGTGGGACTACAGGCATGTGCCACCACACCTGGCTAATTTTTTTATTTTTATTTTTAGTAGAGATGGGGTCTTGCTCTTTCTCAGGCTGGTTTCAAACTTCTCACCTTAAGCAATCCTCCTGCCTCAGCCTCCCAGAGTGGTAGAATTATAGGCATGAGCCACTGTGCCTGGCCATTTTTTAAGATAGTTTTAATCATAAGATACATAAAGTTTTGTATGTTTTTTGACCATATTAATATTTTTCCAAATTGCTATACAGTATCTTACCTGAACATTCTAGGGATGACATGTTAATTTTCCATATTTTCTTTAGTAGCTTATTTTGTTACAGTGAACTTGTTTGACAGTAACTTTTTCTTTTTTATGTCCTTCTAAACTACTTCCCAGGTCTAGGCTTCAGTTTAAATGGTATTGATAATGTTTTTATGGATTTTTGTAACCTCTTGTCAAATTCCCAAGAAGATTATACCAATTTATGTCACCAGTTTGAGCATACCAACGTTGGGTGTTGGGGTATTTACAACATTCCCTGATTTAAATTTATTTTAGTCATAGATTTAATTAGTACCTTGTTTAGGTACACATTTCTTTGATTACTGCTAAAGATGAAAAAAATGCAATATTTCAGTATTTTGTTAACTTAAAAGGCAGTATTTTATAAATTTTGAAGGTGCCCTTTTATTCCAAGCAAGGAATTGACTTTATAGTCTCTGTAGTATAAGGTAGGAAAAACCAAAGTGTTTTTCCTGCTCTCACACACTCACACAAATAAGGCATAGAACACTTATATATAATCAGATGTGTAGGGGGTTTTCTGCACACACCAATCAATTCTCCAGCAGACACTGGGTGTTCTATAATTCAATTCAATTCTAATACTGTCTACCTGGAAATAGCGTCGATTCCAGAGGTTTAGGTCTTAGTCTTCCAAGACTGCCCCCGACTTTGGCCCCAGGTTGTAATCTGTGCTTTTGAACAACTGACTATAAATTGGGGTTCCCACAACCCCCTCATTGGGTTTGATTAATTTGGTAGATGGCTGACAGAACTCAGAGAAACACTTACTTACATTTACTGTGCTTATTATAAAGGTTATTTTAGAAAGTATACAGGTGAATAGCCAGATGGAGGAGATGCATAGGACAAGATAGGTGGGAAGGAGTATGGAGCTTCCATGCCCTTTCTGGGCATGCCACCCTCAGGAAGCTCCAACAATCTGAAACTCTCTGATCCCTGTCCTTTTTTGTTTTTATGGAGGCTTCATTATGTAGGCATAATTGATTACCTCTTTGGCCTTTGGTGAACTCAGCCTTCAGCCCCTCTCCACTCCAGAGGTTGTGGGGTAAGGCTAAAAGCCCCAGCCCTCTAATCATGGCTTGGTTTTTTGAGTGACCAGCTGCCATCCTGAATCTATCTCGTGGCCCCCAGATATCAGTCATCTCATTAGGATGCAAAAAGACACTTAAAACTCTGAAGGTCTGAGTGTTTTAGGAACTGTGTGCCAGCAACTAGGAGCAGAGACCAAATGTATATATTTTTTATTATATCACAATATGGCACATAGGGAGTACAAAGTGCTCTACAAATGTAACTCATTTCTTGGGTTCTTATCAGGTACTAAGTAATAGAGAAGTCCTCTGTGACGTTCTGTCACCAGCAAAGGAGATTTCCAGCCAATACAGCTAAGGCATTCCTGCCTTGAAAGACAGTTTGAGAATCACTGTTTTTCAGAGTGGCCATTGTTGCTCCAGTTCCAAAGGGATCATGCAGATAATACTTATTTTCATCTATAGACCCAGGCAGGGCATATTCAAGCTATAAGACCAACCGGAGGATTCTTTGATTTGCATTTGGTGACATGATTAAATGCCAGAAGAGCTTCTAGGATTAAGTTATAGTAGGATCACAGCTTGTAAAAGATTCTGAATTGTTGTCTTGCCTGTAATTACACAATGAAATGTAATTACTGGGGGGATTTTTTAAAATCATCCAGTAAAAACAATGAAGTGACTTGCTTAAGGCTATATTGTAGCAAAACCAGTGCAAGACCCCAGGTCTCCTGACTCCCAGTTTAATTCTCCAAAGATTTTACTTCCTCCACACAAAATCTTTTCTTTTTTTGCACAGACTTGGAACGCCAGTTGGAAGAGCAGAAGAAGCAAGCTCAGGATCACAGGCAGAAATCCCAGACGGTTCAAAATGTGGTACTGATGCCTGTGAGCACTCCTAAGCCTCCAAAAAGGCCCCGGCTCCAGCGGCCAGCCTCCACCACTGTCCTGAGCCCTTCTCCTCCTGTCCAGCAGCCTCAGTTCACAGTCATCTCACCCATCACCATCACCCCAGTGGGTCAGTCATTTTCCATGGGCAATATTCCAGTGGCCACCCTCAGCCAGGGCTCTAGTCCTGTGACTGTCCACACACTGCCTTCTGGCCCTCAGCTCTTCCGATATGCCACAGTGGTCTCCTCTGCAAAGAGCAGCTCACCAGACACAGTGACCATCCACCCTTCATCTAGCTTGGCACTGCTAAGCTCCACCGCCATGCAGGATGGGAGTAGCCTGGGCAACATGACCACCATGGTGAGCCCTGTGGAGTTGGTGGCCATGGAGTCCGGCCTGACCTCAGCCATCCAGGCTGTTGAAAGCACCTCAGAGGATGGGCAGACCATCATTGAGATTGACCCAGCCCCGGACCCAGAGGCTGAAGATACTGAGGGCAAAGCAGTCATCTTGGAGACAGAGCTGAGGACTGAGGAGAAAGTTGTGGCTGAGATGGAAGAACACCAGCATCAAGTCCACAATGTGGAGATTGTGGTCTTAGAGGATTAACTCGGGGTCTCGGGGCCAGGAGATATGTTTTGGTTTGGAATTTTAATTATTTGTTTATTTTTATCATTGTCCCACTCATTTCCACATAGGATCCTTTTTTTAAAAAACAAAATCTTGTTGTTGTAACTGAAAATGTTGGGTTCCTCTCACCCCCACTTTGAAAAATGGACAAAACAAGCTGCCCTTCCGGAAGTTGAGAGTAGGTCATTCAATGTCCTAATCGTCTTACACCAAGAAAGTAGTTTCCTTTAGGGGAGGCATCAAGATAACCAGAAACCCTGTCCAGAAAGCCATTTTCAGGCGAATCTGTCTGTCTGTGTAAGCATGTGTTTTGATTCTTGTAAAGATGCATTGACCAAACTCTGGATCTCAGATCTGACACTGGAAGGCAACTCATTCGCATGTGGATGCAGAAGGGCACTTTATTTTGTACCTTGGAAAAAGGCCCTAAAGAGGCCAGTGCAAAACTCTGAAACAAAAGGAAGTTGAACTCTGCTTAGAGGGAAAGGTGGTGTGCCAGCACTAGCTTAAAAAGGGAAGTGCTTTGGTGAGGCTGGGGCAAGGAAATTATCTTACTTCCAGAGGTACAACTGATGCCTGTTGAGATCTCCAAAGGTTACTACATAGGTGCCATTTTGAGAAGAGGCGGGTGATAGGTGGAAGGGTGCATCTCCACAGAGGAGGTGGCAGTGATGGCCTATGGCTTTGCAGAAATAGAAATCCTTGGATGCCACAGCTATGCTTTGGGGTTCAAGGGGATAACTCACCTTGCCCTGCACTTTGTCAAAGCACTTACCTTCCTAAACTAGGATCAGTCCATTCATTTGCAAACTCTGTGATGTGATGAAAATTGCTCTTGTTCTTGGACTGTGGCTGTCATGGGGATGGAGCTCCAAGACCATCATTTTTATTGCATGACTCCAGGAGCAGGGGAGTTCCTTATCCAGACCAGCTGCCATTTTTGGTGGGGCCATTTTTTGGCTTTGGAACCAAAAGCAGCCACCCATTTGGTGCTTCCTCTCGTTCTACCCTCCGTCCCTCAACTCTTAATGGCATCTGCCTCCTGGATCCCACGCTCTTCAGCTTTTTGGCTGATTTGGAGAACAGTGACAGGTGCCTGCCTGCCTTCATCTCCTTTTAGATTCATTTGTACCACAGATGTTTCTGTGAGATATTGAGCTCATAAAAAGCTTTGGGCTTGGCAGGGAAGATTCAACACCCCCAGCCTTTGCTACAGCACCGACTAGATGTCTCCTCCTGAGTGAGCTGGACTCCCTGGGAAAGAAGCATTGTCTTCAACATTATATTATACCAGGAATGTCAATAATAATGTCTTGGGCGGGGGACTGTTTTGTTTTGTTTTCCTTTTTTTTTTTTAATGTTGTTTGTATATTTAGAGCTGGGCCATTTTTCGTGCTGTGATTCCTTCTCTTTGACCCTCTTCAGTGTTTGGGGCAAGAGTGGATCCTGGTTTTTATTTCTTTGATTGCATTGTTTACTGCACTAGGAAAAATATAGGGAAACTGCAGACAACTTAAAGGAAAAGTAGGTTAAAAAAGAAAGCACACACCTTAGGAGTGGGAGGATTTTTTTTTATTATTATTAAAAACAAAACTTTGACCTGTAGTTTCTTTTTTTTTTTTCTTTTAAGAAGGCATCTACCTGAAGCCATGTTTCTTTCAACAGATGTTAGAAACCCCATCAAGCAAGTGAAAATTGCATTCTATCATCCCTCAGGTGGCTGTATGTAGCTAAAGAAGCCCTCTAACTTAGGGGGATCACTCTTAAACACCTTAAGAGTGAGATTTATGAATCCCATACAGTTGTAGATTTCAGCTTTAAAATTGGGATTTTGTTTTTCTTTTCAAAATATCTAATAGACTTATTAATAGCAATTAATTTAGAACAAATCTTTGGTTCTTTATGTATTAATATCGTTAGTGAGGGAAGTGGCTTTTATTTCCTGCTTCTTTAGGTTTTCTGTTGGTACATAAACAAAATTTCTGTCTATAACTGAACGTACTGCTTGAACCTAGAAAGGGACATCTCATCCCTACTGTGGTTTTAGGAACAATTTTCTCTTTCCCAGAGATGAGAGGACCAGTTCAGGACAGGAGAGGAGCCCTAAAGAATACAGACACATGCTAGCTCAGGTTCCCTTCTTTCCTCCATCAGAGCTGTTGGTAGTGTTTTAAGGTAGCGTGAGCATCATGCTTCCAAAGTCAAGAGCTCTCCTCCTCAAGACATAGCCTATTTACTTTCACTATATGAATGTTCTGGCTGGTCAAATACATGGGCTTTGTTGTTTTCCTGGTCTTCTAATAGCCTGTCATTGCTAGATACTGCGGTACCTGTTGTTGAGTGTGGATTCCCTCACAGCCCTGGTCTAGGGGTGAGACATAAGCAGGCCATTGGTATGTGCATAAGCAATAGCAATGAATCACTCCTCAGGCTGACTTGGCACTAGCCATTTCTCTTTCTATTCATTCATTAAATAAACATTTTTAAGTACCGTCTATGTGCCAGGCTTTGTGCTAGGCACTGGCAGTACAGAGATTAAGACATAATCCTTGCACTCAAGGAATTCAGACACCAGATGTCTGGAGTTATGAACTACATATTTCACTGTAATTGGCTTCCTTTTGTAATCCTATGTATTTTATTTTATGCATTGAAAAACATTATTTAAGAATTGGTCCATAGGTTTCAGCAGACTGCCTAAGGCACAAAAAAATTCAGAAGCCCCCCTCTAGTGAGATACAGAAATAGATCATCATGCTGGGGTGAGTGCAGCGATAGGGCTTTTGGCTGGGAGCCAAGAGAACAAAGGGTCAAGCACCTAACCCAGCTCAGGGGTGTAGGGGTGGGATCAGCAAATATGGGAGTACTTACTGGAGAAGGTGTGTACCTAAGCTGATTTAGAAGAGACCACTTTTGGCTAGTTTTATCGTACTTCATTTTCAAGTAATTGGGCTTATTCAAGAGAGAAAAAAATCTTTAGTCTCTTGTTGCTTCTGCCTACAGAGCCAGGCAGTCAGCAGCACAGGCAGTCTGGCCACTGGAGGAAGCTGAGTCATGCATGGGCTTCTCTTGAGTTTCCATCAGAGGGGACCCAGTGCTGAATTCAGTGCAGGACTAGAGTCTAGCTGGTAAAGGGTAATTTCCCCAAACCTTCCTGCCATGTGGTTTCCACAAAGGCCTCAAAGTCAACTGTATGACTGTCTTGTCTTGGCCATGTCCCTGATTGGTCCTTGCCTTGTTTTCTTCCCCTTCTCAATTTACAGGCTTCCCCTACTCCAAACAAACAAACAAACCAAACCCAGTCATTCTGAATTTAAAAATGCACAATAAACACGAATACTCAAGATTCAAAACCACTTCACATGAAGGTTCTTTCTCACCTCTGTCCACATTAGGAAAGGAAGACCAGTCAGTGTTAATCCAAATATATGGAAAATTAATATTTAGTTCAGGTGGTTCTGATACCCTTTAGTGGTAGCATCTTATCCCATTTCACGAAAGGCATTAAAGAAAGGTAAATCCATATGGTAGAGAGTATTATAGAGATAGTAAAAGTCAAGCATGAAATGGAATTACTAGTTCATTGAGTTATAAAATCCATGTTTTAGGCTGGGCGCGGTGGCTCACGCCTGTAATCCTAGCACTCTGGGAGGC
>VBSM01000529.1:17920418-17934789 GCA_008086735.1 Cheirogaleus medius
CGCCTTGGCCTCCCAGAGTGCTAGGATTATAGGCATGAGCCACCATGCCCGGCCAATTTTGAAATACTTTGAGACTTTCACCCAGATTTCCCAATGTAATATCTTGCCACATTTTCTCTATTATCCTTTTTGGGAATGTGTATGTAATAGGTTTTTTTTGGAATCATTTGAGAGTTAAGGTCCAGACATCATGTCCTTTCTCCTAAATATTTTGGTGTGTAGTTCCCAAGAACAAAGATATGCACTTACATACCCACAGTGCATTTATCAAAATCAAGAAATTTAACATTGACACAATACTGTTAACCACAGATATTCAGACTTTACCGGTTGTATTAATGTCCCTAATAGCAGGTCTTTGTAGTCCAGGTTCCAGTCGAGTAACATTTGGTTTCATGTCTCCTCAGTCTTTCAGTCTTCACTGTTTCAAGTGATGTTGTCTTTCTCAGTGCATCATACTAGGAGATACAAGGTGTCTGTTTATTACCATTATTGGTAATGTTAACTTTGCTCACTTGTGTAAGGTGTTGTCCACCAGATTCTCCTCTGTGAAGTTACTATTTTTTCCTTTTAATATGTGGGAAAATTGTTTGAGACTATATAAATGTCTTATCTCTCATTGAAGGTTTTACCCTTTTGTTTTAGCATTCATTGATAATTCTTGCCTGATTCAGATACTACTATGATAGTTGTTTATGTATCATTAATGTTATGTAATGCTCAAGTGACAGATTTGGCCAGTGGGTGGGACCTTCAAGAACAATCCTACTAATTCTCACTGTTTCCAGTGTATACTTTATTTTATTATTATTAGTTTTTTTTGAGACAGGGCCTCTGTTGCCCAGGCTAGATGGTATCATCATAGCCCACTGCAGCCTCGAACTGTTGGCCTCAAGCTGTCCTCTGGCCCTGGGCACCTAGAGTGCTGAGATTATAGGAGTGAGCCACTGTGCCTGGCCTACACTTTTGTTTAATGAAAAAAAATTTTTTTTTAATTTAGTGTTTAAAATCTTGTGAATCGTTGACAGTTATTTTATTGGTTCCAAATTTATCAAGATGGTTTGATTTGAATACTTAAGTATTATAATCTCTAAGGAGATCGGTGTTATCTTTATCATTTGTAAATATATAAGCTTATTGTGTACACATCAAAACTGTATTTGGAAATAGAACAATTTAGATTGAATTGTATCAATATGGTGCTTTCTTGATGTTGATCAGGGGATTAAGGCAGCTAATACCATTTGTAATTTGCATCATTTAAAATAAGCCTTCTGGAATATTGATTTACATTGACACAGCTTGTACTGGTCCTCTTGGTATTATTGTGTAGCTAAGATTCATAAATAGATTTTTGAGGCATAATTGAACACAGGCGTTTATGGTACTTAAAATTAATTGCACATTATAAAGAAGAACTAACTTTGTTTGAAAGATGAGATAATATAGGCCAGGCACAGTGGCTCACACTTCTAATCCCAGCACTTTGGGAGACTAAGGCAGAAGGATTGCTTGAGCCCAGGAATATTAGACTGCAGGGAGCTGTGAGTCCTGCCACTGTACTCCAGCCAGGGTGACAGAGTGAAACTCTGTCTCAAAAATAAATCAATAAAGTCCAAGAAAAGTAATTTTGTACTAATTGGGATACTTGAGTGTTTTGGTTTAAAATATGAGAAGTAAAAGCCAGTTTTTATTTGTAGGGAATATTCTACCTACTACAAATAATTAAATTTCTATTGGGCTAATCTATGAAATTTTAATTCTTAAGCATGTTCAGATAAGTTTTAACTAACCATTTCCCTTTTTTCTTATCTCTATAGGAACGTCAAGGTCGTGGGAAATGAAAGGCAGTTCTGCACAGACTGCAGCAACGGTTGCATCTGCATATCCTAAAAGGAAAAAATGACCTTCAAGAGAATTAGGACTTTTTTCTTAATTTCATTGACTTCAGAGACGATTGCAGACTTGCAGTTTAAATATTGGAATTTCACAAAAGACATAGGACTTAACTGGAAAATGAAAAAAAAAAGAAAAAGAAAAAACTAAACAAAAAATTCCTCTAGGTAGTTTAGGTGAAAAATGTCCCTTTTATTTTGGCTTTGGTTGTGATTTCAGAGCATAATGCTTTGTTTTTTTGTCTTTTTACTATGTTTTTCGGATTTTTAAGTCCGTAAGTGCATACAGTTTTCTCTAATTTTTAAACCCTTTCCTCCTCCCATTTTGACATTTGCACTTGGAGAACACTTGAGTTGCAAAGGTTTTGGGCATCCACCCCAGAAAGTGGGAATTTGGTTTTTCCCTTCCGAACTGGAAGAACATTTTTATGAAGAATTTTTGTCTAGGAGAATTTAACAGTGTTACCCCAAGGTTGTGTCTTTAAGGGTGGTTCATTTTCTCTGACCCTTTGTTACTCAAAGTAAAGTACTAGGAGTCCTAAGGAATGTTCTGTTCTTGTACATTATACTGATTAAGTCAGGATTAATTTGATTTCAAAGCTAAGAACAGTGGTTAAAAACTCGTTTACAGAAATGCATTTTGGAAGAGAAAAATATTGTAAAACGTGTAGTGTATGTTTCTTCAGTTTCTTGTTCAGCCAATGAGGAAAGGGCATTGCCTTTCTTTTTACCATTAATCACTTCTCAATAAACGTGAGATCCTGTTGAGCATCACTTCTAGTACCATTTAGTATTATTTGAGTCTGCTATGTTTTGTGAAAGATTTGGAGTACAAGGAGTACTGAGAGATGGGACAGCAACTAATTTTAGAGTTTGTGCTGAGAGGGAATAGTTTGGACCTGCTTTGTACCCAGGCCTGGATAACCATGACCTCTGCAAAGCATAGTGGGTTGATATTCTTAATGCTTTATTTCTGGATACTTCTCAGAGAAAGTAGAGTCATTGCTAAAGCATTCATTCAACAAATATTTGTGTTTGAATATTTGTGTTTGTTAGGTCCCAGGCACTGTGCTAAATATAACGCAATAGAATCTGGCCTGTTACCTTAGGTACGAAGGAGGTTAGACAGTATTCCACATGAATGCACATCCCCCAAAATGAAATTTTGGTAGGCTTGGGCCTTTGGGAACCTTATAACTGTAGTGGCATTTCATTAATTCTTATTTATTCCCAAAGGTTTGGAGGCTTCTCTGCCTTAAAGATTTTTAGCTCTTAAGATGTTCCAATTCTAGTTCAATGTGTGATAACATCTATACTAAGAAAGGGTTCTGGAAATGGATTTTAGTACTGTTCGACAGTTTTGCTCTAAAATGACTTGTTCATTCTGTTCTATGCAGCCCAGGCTACTAAAGTCAAGGGTGCCAATAAAATGAATAAATAACAGATTTCTAATTAGCATCATTGCTGACACTTCCAATCGTAACTTTTCTTTGCCTACCAGAGGCCCAGTACAATATTTCTATTCCTAGATATTTCTATCTGCCAAGCTTTTCAAAATATATTCCTTCCAAACTGGGGAGTCCTCTCTATCTTCATCAGTTTGAAGATGCTGGATTGCCCAGTAATACTGTTTTCACTTTTACCCCAAACTTCTGTGCCTTCTAGAGGACTCCCTTGGGCTTAATTGTTTAGTATTTTACCTTCAAAAGGGAAAATAGCCAGAGAAAATCAAAGTCAAAACCAATTTTAACTAGATTTTCCTGTATTCACAAATTGGATATGAAATTATTCAAGATCTCATAATTTCAAATTATCTCAAATGTTACCACTTTAGTAGTTTAAGCCATTGCTTTCCAATATTTTCATAGCACATAAGAGAATACTGTTATGGCTTGGGGAGTAGATTAAAAGGAATTTGGAGCTCCTAACAGAGTTGCATACCTAGTCTTCCCTGAGTGTTGAGGGGTACAAGATCTTGGATTTTATGACTTTTTTTTTTTTTTTTTGAGACAAGCTCTCTTTTGCTGGGGCTAGAGTGCAAGTGGTGTCATCGTAGCTCACTGCAACTTCATACCCTGGCCTCAAACGATCCCTTACTTCAGCCTCCTGAATAGTTGAGACTATAGGCATGTGCCACCATGACAGGCAAAGTGTTTTTATCTTTTTTTAGTGATAGGGGAGGTCTCACTATGTTTCCCAGGCTGGTCTTGAACTTTGAACTTCTGGCCTCAAGTGATCCTTCGCCTCCCAAACTGCTGAGATTACAGGCATGAGCCACCAGACCTTGCGGATTTTGTGGATCTCTTAGAAACCACTTTGGCTTTTTCTGTAGTATAAAAAGTTAGCCTATGTTCACTCAAGAGTTTGGTCTAAAAGTTGGTTTAGTGAACACCCCAAAATGCAGCTAAACTAGTTCTCTTATTTGCTAAAAACAACCTCGCCAGTGGGAATCAACTTTTGACTATACTCGGGGAAACCAACTTGTCTCACTACATATCAATGTCGTAATTCAAAGAATTTTAAACCTTTACAATGAACAAAATGTGTAAATCTCACAGTCACTCAATTTAATTTTAGCTATATTTGGCTATCTTCCCTCAACATGTTCCATTTTTTAAAACTTTTAAATAATTTTAGACTTCTGCAAAAATAGTGTGGAGAATTATGTACTCTTCACTCAGCTTTTCCCATGTATTAACATCTGGCCTAACCATAGTAAAAATATCAAAACCAGTAAATATTGATTGATATAGTACTAGTCACTGATCTATAGGCTTTGTCTGAATTATGCCAGTCACCACACTTTTTTCTGGTTCAGCATCCAAACCAGGATTCCACATTGCATTTAGTTTTCTTAGTCTTCATCTTTTGTGACTTGACACTTTTGGAGAGTAATGGCCAGTTTTATAAAGCACCCTTCCAGTTGGATTTATCTGATAATTTCTCACTGCTAGGTTGTGGTTATTCTTTAGCAAGAATGTCACAAAAGAACTGTACCCTTTTTAGTGCATTATATCAAGATATATGATGTTTGATAAGGTTTACTACTGATGGTGTTAGCTTTGATCACTTGGACAAAGTGTCTGCCATATTTCTCCACTGTAAAGTTATTAATTTCCCCTTTGTAACATATAACGGGGGAATATATTTTGAAACTGTAATTCTTTGGCCCACTAATTTTGGGCATCTACAGATTGTTATTGCCGGCAACAAGTGTTACTGTAGCATATGCCAAATGTTAATTTACTATTTCTACTTCTAGGTTTACCAATTAGAATTCTGTAAGGAGGAGCTGTCCCTTCTCATTTATTTATTCAGTTATATCAGTATGGACTCTTATTTAGTCCCCAGGTCAATACTGTCGTTTATTTTGTTGCTCAAATTGTCCCAGCTTTGGCACTTGGGAGTTCTTCAAGGTGGCTCTTGTGCCTTTTTGACATGCTCTCCCTTTCTGTTAGTACAAGATGTTTTTGGTAAGTCTTGTATTTTCCATGCCTTAGACCCATTTTTCCAACGAGCCTCTGGTTCCTTTTATTGGGGAATATTTAGGAATTATCAGTTGATTTTTTTTTTTAAGACAATTCTTCAAATTGCAATGGATTATTCACTAGGATTTTTTATTACTGGTGTAAGTGGAGAATTATTTAGCCTAATCAAAGCACTTAACCACTTCATTTCTTCCTTCTTTTTCATAACACCATATATGAATGAATTTCTGGAGTTATGGATAGGGCTTTTACTTGGCATAACACACCTAGAATGTGGCTCAGTGAGCATGGGTTGGTTTACATCCTTCCATAATTTCTGCTTGTAGCCCTGTAAATAAAGACCCCAAACGGTTGGAAGTCCTACCCAAAGTATTGAAAGATCTGGTTCCCACACCTTCCAAACTATTTTAGGGGTTCAGAAATTTTTTACCTGTGAGGAAATAAATGATCTTGTACTAAAGTTTTCCATTTTTCATTATGGAGCTAATATAGCACTTGAATGTTACCACTTATTTTGGCCTTTATTTGAAAAATAAATCATTTGTAGACCGTGTGTCATGAATATTCTGAGAATGAAAGTAGAAGTGCCCCTAGGATTCAGATGTGTCAGTTTGCAATCAATTTTCTCTGTGTTGGGAAGTAATGCTACTTATGGTATCCCTCATGGCTAGTGATTTCTGGGCAGCTGGTGAAATTCCTTACCCCTGAGAAGCCTTTCTTTGGAACTGTAATGTTTAATTACAGCTGCTGGATTTGCACGTGGAAAGCTGACTGTGCTGTGGTATAAACCGTTTTCAGCGAGGTTAAGTGAATTGGAAAAGGTCCCAGGCCCTTCAGGGCTCTTGGTTCCAGGTCTCGGTCTCCGGGACCCGCTGTCTAGCTCCGCCTGCGGGGGCGCACTGCGGCCTGGGGCTCCGGGTTCCCGCCTCGCTCCGCTCCGCGGTTGGGCGCTAGGCGGCTGCAAGGCGCATGCGTGGCGCCTGCGGTCCAAAGGGCAGATTTCTGTCCTTGTCCTCGCCTGATTCTTTCCATAGTCCCCCGACCCCGCCTCACCCTCTCGGTTTTGCGCACATTTTCCCGACTGAGCGGCTGTCTTACGGTGAGGATCGCCATGCTCAAGATGCTGTCGCCATAGTTTCTGCGCCTGCGCAAAAGCCTCTCCCGCCCCAAACCCTTCACCTTCCAGGTGAGCTGGTCGCCTGAGAGACCGGGAGAGGGGCTCTCACGCCACCGTGCTAGCCTGGCTAAGATGGCATTCGTGTCATGCATGGCTTATTGCTTTATTCAGTAGTGCACAAACTGGCTGGCTAACGGTTGGAAAGCTGTTAGCCTCACCTGCTGGTCATGGTGGCTGTTTGTGTACTCAAAGAAGAAAAAGTTGAATTGCCCTTTAAAGGGCATCTCCCTGGGGAAACTTCCAGTTTTGCTGCTCCGTCCATTTGTGCCTGTGAGTGTACCTATGTGGTTTTTCCATCTGTTTAGTCATTCAGCCTGTATTTTGTGAGCTCCTGTCGGTGCTATTGTTGGGCACTGAGGCAAAGAAATACATGAAGATTCTTGTCTTCTCAGAATTCAGTTTAAGGGCCGGGCGCGCTGGCTCATGTCTGTAATCCCAGCACTCTGGGTGGCCGAGGCAGGAGGATCGCTTGAGCCCTGGAGTTGGAGGTTGTAGTGAGCTATGATGACGCCACTGCACTCTACGCAGGGGCAACGGGGCGAGACAGGTTAAAAAAAAAAAAAGAAAGAAAGAAAAAGTAATTGAACCCTTCTCCTCCTTCCTTCCCCCCTTTAAGAAATTCAGTTTAAGGAATACTCTGCAATAGTTGGGAGTTGTGGGAGATAAGCCCAGAGCACTAGGGGCAGAGGAGCGCCCCCGCGCCCTGCTCCATCCCTAAGGAGCTGTGTGGTACTGGGCGATCAGGCAATTGCACACATTTCCTTATTGGAAAAAAGCAGATGATCTCTGAAGCCACTTGGTTGTGTGATTTTTTTACAGAGATTTAAACTGGTTTTAATTAGTAGCGCTCTTCAAATTAAAGGAAAAAGTTCAGTTACAGGCTGGGCGCTGTGGCTCACACCTGTAATCCTAGCACTCTGGGAGGCCGAAGCTGTTGGATCACTCAAGGTCAGGAGTTTGAAACCAGCCTGAGCAAGAGCGAGACCCTGGCTCTACTAAAAATAGAAATAAATTAATTGGACAACTAAAAATATATAGAAAAAATTAGCCGGGCATGGTGGCACATGCCTGTAGTCCCAGCTACTAAGGAGGCTGAGCCAGGAGGATCGCTTGACGCTAGCTGGGGCAGAGTGAGAGTCTGTCTCAAAAAAGAACAAAACAAAACACTTTTACTTTATGACATATAAAATCAGTATATGTAGCATGAGAGTTCCTAAATATTGATGTATGTATGTACACAGTTTTAAATTATTTTACAAAAATAGAATAATACCAAACCATCCACAGGGTCTGCTCCCTCCACCCGCACCTGAATCCCCTGCCCCAGTCATGATTCCATAAGTTTTGTAATGTGCTAAAGAAGGACCCAGAGCTTCCAAGACAACCTAATATGGCTGGTTTTCTGGAATCCTGGGGTAAGCGGTGCCCCAAGGGCCTGGGTCTCAGTCATCAAAATCAACTTCTAATCTTGCTATTAATCTTGCCCATCTTTCTAATCTTGCCCATCCTTCTAATCTTGCTATTAAGCATTGGAAGCCAAACTTTACAGATTGCTGCTTTCCTGAAGCCTCTTTCTTTGAAAAGTTAGGCATTCAGATTTTAGATGAATGTCATTCCAGATCAAGGCATTTCGAGGCAGAACTATGAAACATGTCCTGGGTGTGTGGTTGAAGAGTAAGCTGGCCGGGAGTGGATAGGAAAGATGGCGTGAAGGAGGACTGCTACATGCCAGGCACAGTTCTAGGCACTGGGGCTACACCAGAAAACAAAAAGGCCGTGCCTTTGATGGAACTTTAAGTCTGGTGGAAAGACAAACATTTGTCAGATAATGATGGATGCTGTAGAGAAAAGTACTATAAGGTAAGGACATGAGGCTGGAAGAGAAAGCAATGCTAAGAGAAGCAGAGAGGTAAGAGATGAAAACAAGTTGGGTAAGGCTTTGAGAAGAAAGCAACCACTTTTGAGAAAAGTGTATTTCATTTTCCTTCACCTTGCCGTATCTCTCTCCTTACCTAGCTTAAATTCCACGGTTCATCATAATCTATCCCCCTTACCACTTTGTATTCACCATCAACTTCCCGGCCCCTTTCTCTTGCTTCATCATTTTTATTTTTATTTTTATTGGTGGTGGTGGGGGTGGTGGTCTTGCTATGTTGCCTAGGCTGATCTCAAACTCCTGGCCTCAAGCAATCCTCCTACCTTGGCCTCCCAAAGTGCTGTGATTATAGGTGCGAGCCACCGCACCCAGCCTTGCTTCATCAAATTTAATTGAGAAACCACAACCCCAGTTACTCCAACTTTCCACCCACCTGCAGTTTAGAGTGGCTGGAGAAAATCATTCAGCCAATGTCTCATTTTAAATTCATAATCATCACCCTCAGGAGGAATATCAATATCTCCCCCATCAACGCATTCTCCTACTCTCAAGACAACCATTTCATACCTTCTCCCTTTCCTCAAACCTCTGACATTTCCTCTCTCATCTCTACTTTCAGTTAATGACTTCCTACTAGACAAGAAAATTGAAGCAATCAGAACAAAGCATCACAGACTCCCGTCATTGCATCTGCTTCCCTCACATATGCTGCCTTCCCACGTGTTAGAGATGACTCTCTCTTAAAGAGCGGTCTCCTGGCAGCAGCACCACTGGGGGACTTGTCAGAAATGCAAGTTATTGGGCCCCAACCTACACCTACAGAATCAGAAATGCTGGGGGTGGGGCCTGGCAGTCTGTGCTTTAACAAGTTCTTCCCGGGGTTGGAGAACCAACGACCTTGGACTATGCACATTTCTGTCTAGAACAAATTCCTCAACTTGTGTATCAGATCTCAGTCTCCCATCAACTCAAGAATATGGCTCCATCAAATCTCCCTGTCTCCCACATCACAGTTTTACCTCTATTGGATCATTCCCATCAGCATACAAACATGCTGTTGTTTCCCCCATTTCTTCTACCAGTTACTGTCCATTTCTCTTTTCTCTTTGCAACAAACCCCTGAAGAGGAAGCTGTTCCTCATTGGCTCCACTTCTCTCCTTCCATTCTGTCTTTCCCACTCCAATCAGGCTTTCATCCTCTTCATTCCAGTGGGGCTGCTCTTGTCAAGGTCACTATCCCATCTTACTAATTCTCAGTCCTCTTCTTATTTGACCTATAAGCAGCATGTGACATCATTGATGCTTCTTTCCTCCTTTTTTTACTTGGATTCTAGCACAGCATACCTCTTGATTTTCCTCCTATTTCACAGGTTATTCCTACTTAGTCTCCTTGGCTGGTTCCTCCCCTGTTCTTTGTCCCTTTGATGTCGGAGTGGCCCAGAGCTGAGTCCTTGACCCTCTGTCTACACTCACTAGATTTCATCCAGTCCTGTGGCTTTGAATACCATCCATGTGCCAACAACTCCCAAATATAGACAGCCCAAAGCTGTCTCCTGAACTCTGGTATATTCCACTGCCAGCTCAGCCTCTCCACTGGATGTCACCAGCATCTCACACCCAACACTTGCAAACCCAAACCCCTTCCTTCCTCATCTGCTCCTCATCTCATTAATGACAAGCTCATCCTTCCAGGTTCTCAGACCAAATCCTGGGAGTAATGTTTGGCTCCCTTTCTCACATCCTATATCATATTAGTCCATATATCTTATTGGTTGACCATGTCTCGCCATAGCTGCCCCTCCCCCAGCCAAGTCACCACCCTCTCTCACATAGATGATTGCAGTGGTCTCTTGGCTAGTTTCTACTTCTTCTTTGCTTCCTACAGTGGGTCTGCAGCAGCGGGGACTCCTGTGAAAATGTACATCAGATCGTGTCACTTATGAACTCACACCCTCTGATGGCTCCCATTTCACCCAGAGTAAAGGCTAAAGCCTTCAACAGCCCACAAAGCCTTAGGCCATCTGACCCCCACCTCATTCTTGCTCTCATCTCATTCCCCGCTGTTCTCATCTGCTCCACCCACCTTGGCCTCCCTGCTACTCTTCAAACATGCCAGGCTTCTGCCAGGGAATCTTCTCCGCAGCTGCATCTTCCCTCTGGAATACTCTTCCGTCCTATATGTGCAAGGCCCACTCACTCCTTCACCTCCTTCAGGTTTTTCAGCAGAGGTTACCTCATCAGTGGGGTCTCCTCTGACTGTCCCATCTCACATGCTACCTGTCCCCCTTGCTCCAGGCTGAGAGTAGGTAGTGGCAGACCTGAGATTCCACCCACCCCAGATCTGTCTCTTTCTACTCTGAGGTGGAGAGTCAAGAAAGCCAATGAAAAGCTGTCCAACAATTTAAAAAATTGAACATTTCACTAATTATTGGTTAGTTAACGGCATTTAAAAAATAGTTTGTATTCTCAAATTCCACTTCCCACTTTACTAGAGTGAAAGAACACTGATATGGGAGTCAGAAACACCACTTTGGAGCTCTGTGACCTGAGGCTTGGTCTGCTTGGGAAGCGAGGGAGCTGGGCTACATAATCTATGAGGCTAACCCACCTTCAATCCATCAGCATGTCCTGTCAGCTCCGCTTCCAGAGTAAATCTCAGCATCGTCAGTGTTTCTCCATTGCCACTGCAACCACCCTGTCCATGCTGTTACCTCCTGCCCGGAATACTGCATTAACCTCTACTGATTTCCTTCCCTTTGTTCTTGTCCTTTCATCTGCATTCCCCATAGCTGCCTAAGTTAGGTTTTTTAAAAACAAGTATAAATCAGAGCATGCCCTTTCCCTGTTGAACCCTCCAGGGGCTTCTTTTTGCGTTAGAATCATACCTGTGCTCCTTATCCTGGTTACAGTGCCCCTTGCCACCTGGCTCTGTGCTTCCTCCATGCACCTCAGCTCCAGGCACAGTTCAGCCCCTCCAGGATGCCAAGTTCAGTCCTGCCTTGGCAGCCCTTGTTTTGCTTGGATAGTCTCGTTTTCTCCTGGTGGATTTCCTCTTATATTTTAGGACTCATCTTCAATGTCATTTCCTGACTGTGAGATTCCCTTCCTGACCACCTTATGACCTTAAAGCCAGATCTCCCCTGTTAGATTAAAATTAGGTTCCCTACTTATTTTCTGTGTTCATCATAACATTTATTACAATAAATGGTGGCTCATGCCTGTAATCCTAGCACTCTGGGAGGCTGAGGCGGATGGATCACTTGAACTCAGGAGTTCAAGACCAGCCTGAGCAAGAGTGAGACCCCCATCTCTACTAAAAATAGACAGAAATTAGCTGGACAACTAAAAATATAGAAAAAATTAGCCAGGCATGGTGGTGCATGCCTGTAGTCCCAGCTACTCAGGAAGCTGAGGCAGTAGGATTGCTTGAGCCCAGGAGTTTGAGGTTGCTGTGAGCCAGGCTGATGCCACAGCACTCTAGCCTGGGCAACAGAGTGAGACTCTGTCTCAAAAAAAAAAAATTACTTTAGTAATAAGTCATGCAGTACTCAGAAATGGGATACTATACAACTATATACAAAAGATAGGAATCCATGTATTGACATAGAATGCTTTCTAAGATATATTGTTAAGTGGAAAAAACCCAAGGTACAGTGCAGAGTGTATAAAGTACTACCATTTGTATAAAGGGTGGGGGGGAATATATTTGCTTGTATATGTATCTCTGGGTGGGTACAGAGGAAACTTATAACTTTGCTTGCCTCTATGAGAAGCACTAGTTAGCTACAGGCAGGAGTGGGGGGCTTTTCATTGTATACCCTTTTGCATTTTGAATCATATAATGTACTATGTATTAAAAGTTATAAATAAATATTTAAACATTGTATACTTACTTTGTTTCCTATCTCCCTAAAGAGAACATAAACTTCATGAGAACATACATCATGTCCTTTCTTGTTCACTACTATGTCTTTAGCATTTAACATGATTCCTGGTACCTAATAAATGCTCACTAAGTATTTACAGAATGAATAAATGAAAGAATGAAGGTCTCTTCCAGCTCTAAGATTGTGGTTCTAATCTTAGGGTTTCAAGAATGTAAGAAATGGACTCCAGGACCAGCCAATCAGAGGAACTGAAACACTGAATTGTTTAGTAGTGTGGTATACTGTTTTTCTTTGTTATCATTATGCTTTAAAAAAAAAAATGACGGGGATTGTGTGAACATGTTGGATAGGCCTGGTCACAGATGTGCTTCCCAAGTGAGAACCGAGGTAGACAAGAGGGCAGTGTCAGACCATGCCCCCGTCTTGGTGTCTGAGAATGCCAGCTTCAGAGACAGGCAAAGCAGCCCCTTTTCCTGTGGCCTCAAAACATTCAGGATCATAACTCCTATAACAATCCCATTCCGAGATTGTCTTCTGGACTAGATTCTGACTCCATGAGGTGAGGAACTGGATCTGTCTGGCTCACCAGTGTATGGAATGAACACAAGAATGAATGAATGAAAGAATACAAGGACTTCAGGGGACTCCAGAACAAATAGAGAAAAACCAGAATCAGAGGCTGTCATACCCTACCTAGCCAGAAGGTGGCACCAGAGGAGCATTTCCTGAGATGGCCGCCCAGCCTGAGCCTCACAGTCTGGGGTGCAGAGCCCTGTTTTCACCAGGGGAGAGGGTGAAGTTTAGGTGATTTTTGACAAATTTATTGAGAGATTGTAAGAAGAGGCACAGCTAGGCCAGGAAGACTGCAGCCCTTCACAGACATCAACGCTGCTGTTCTGGCCCTTAGGATCCCTGAGAAAGAAGGATTAAGTCTGTTTGAGGCATCTGGGGAAAGTTCACAGAGGACAGGACGTTTGCATGGGGCCTAAAAATGAGGAGGATTTATCCAGTTGGAAGACATTCCAGGTAGAGGGAACAGACTCAGGAAATTGGGGGAATGGTGAATTGCCAAGGATGGCTGGATCATCCCAAGTTCGATGGTGGACGATATAAGGGTAAAGAAAAAGTTCTGCTCTCTGAGCTCACATTTTTGATAAAAGGACAAAATCCTTATAAACTAACTAATGCCTCATACATCAAAACTGTGTTTCCCCTGCCCGGATGCTTTCTTGAGGAGACCCTCAAGAAATAGTCAATGGATCGAGCTTTATGTGTCAGGCAGATAGTGGAGGCTCAGTAAACTTGTTGAATGAAAGGATCATGAAACTCTGGGTGATTTCTTTGCTAAATCATTGGTCCTTGCTGACACTTTAAGAGTGTGTTTTCCAGGATTCTTTCCCCAAATGTGAGAAGTTCTTCACAGATAGCTTTTCTTTCCTCCAAAGACAAGAAATCCTCATCCCCAAGAAGGAAAGTTTGGCAATAACCTGGAAGATCCTGGCATTCAGACCCTTATTAGAGGACTCCCAAGTCCTGTCCCTAGAATATAGTCTCCTTCCCCAGGGCTGAGACAGTAATAATCATTGCTTATGTTTTTATAGCAACTGGTGTTATCCATCACTTCCATGTTGCTAAGTCCACTGGCAACATTTCAATCCTCATTTTTACTTAATTCAGAAGGCTGCTTCTTTTTAAAACATTATCTTTCCTACTTATGCAACCCTATACTCTCCTGTTTGCCACCTGCCTCTCGCCTCTTCTTGGTTTCCTCTGCCAGCTTCTTTTCCTGTGCTCTGTATCCATTAAAGGTTGAGTTCTAGGCCCTGGCCTCCTCTCACCCTGACCTCTCTCCTTGGATGATCTCATTCTTCCCTGTGATTTCCATTGACCATTTAGAAGTTAACAGTCCTTGGAGAGCTCTCCATAGCCCTCTCTCTGAGCTCCAGCCCACACATCCAACAACCTACTTGACTTTTTCCCACTTGGATGCTTCTTAAGACATCTTAACCTCAACATGTACAAAAATTCTTTTTTCTTTTTTTTTTTTT
>VBSM01000529.1:17945538-17979758 GCA_008086735.1 Cheirogaleus medius
AACTCTTGACCTTGAGCGATCCTCCCACCTCTGCCTCCCAGAGTGCTAGGATTACAGCGCCCAACCTGCCTTTCATTCTTCAAAAAAGATCATGAATAAAAACAAAGCCATTACATCTCCCATTAAAAAGAGTCTGCACTCTGAGCAATTCAGCATAAGGCTTGTACCCCACTGCTTGGCACTGTTTCAAAAGCTGTCAAAAACCAATTCTGAATTTACTTTTGAAACTAAGGTTAATTCGGCACAATAAATTTTTATCAAATTAGCACTAAAGAGATATTTACTCATGCATCATCCCTCTGAAATGTACTCGGAAGGTTACACTTTGTGTAATCTTCTTAAGTATTTCAATTACCTTTAAGCAAAAACAAGGCAAGAAAGCATTAGTCATTTCTCAAAATGGGTTGCACGGATCCATTTCCAGTTATCCTTTCACTGTTATTTGTAAAAGTAAAAAGTGGGTGTTTAGCTTCAAGTCTCCATCCTTGGTCACATAATGACTGAGGACACCATGAAATAAAATCGATCCTCTAAGAAGTTTGGATAGAGGCTGGGTGCGGTGGCTCCCGCCTGTAATCCTAGCACTCCAGGAGGCCCAGGCAGGAGGATCGCTTGAGCTCAGGAGATCGAGACCAGCCTGAGCAACAGCGAGACCCTGTTTCTACTAAAAATAGAAATAATTAGCCAGGTGTGGCGGCGCATGGCTGTAGTCCCAGCTACTCGGGAGGCTGAGGCAGAAGGATCGCTTGAGCCCGGGAGTTTGAGGTTGCTATGAGCTAGGCTGACGCCACAGCACTCTAGCCTGGCTGACAGAGCAAGACTCTGTCTCAAAAAAAAGAAAGAAAAAAAGAAAAAAAAAGATTGGATAGAAACTAGCACAACTATTAATATATATCTGCTACATGACCATGGCAGACTTCATCCTAGAAGCTTTCAGATCCATGATCTTATCTAACGATGTTTAATCCCCACAAGAAGCTCTGCAAGATAGATATTTATGCCCTAATTTTATAGATCACAAAATGTAAGTTAGGAAGATTTTATGTTTATTAATGAGTGAGGTGATAAGTAGTAGACATAGGATTCAATTATTTTGAGAATTTAAACTCCTTCCAAAGGAGTTACCATGGTACCCTGTATAACATATACTTCTAGTCACCTCTTAATTTTCGGTTTGTAACAGTTTATAAAGGGTTTTTATCATTAATACAGGATCGAAGTGTATGCCCAACAGGTTTTTAAAGGTAAGCTAACTCTTAAGCTCATTCATTCAGTGCATTTTTCTGAGTAGCCTCTTATTTCTGCTGCAAATGAGTTTGGCACATACAAATTACACTCATTTTGCCCATTCTATAAACACTGAATCACATCATTCTATGATATTGCATAATGAAGGTGGATAAAAGTAGTGACAGATTAATTTGATTTTTTGAAAGCCTCTAATTCATGACATAAAAGGAATGATTTTGTCAACAGAAAGAGCCCAAAACCTGTAAAATAATTTAAAGAGGTTTATTCTGAGCCGAATATGTGCAACCCTGGCCTGGAAAGCCATGCCCAGGGAGCCATGAGCAAGTGGTCTCCGGGTGTGAATATTCTTTACTGAGTAATGATGGCCCGTTACCACGTGGTGCTGCAGTATAGAGAGCATTTCCAAGTTCATTATCTAATGTGCATCTAACTCTTCAGAATTTGGATATGAATAATAATGACAACAGCTGCTGTTTATTTTGTGCATACATTATGTGCTACATGAGTGGGAAAAAAAAAACAAAACTCTTGAGGCTCAGAGAGAGTAATTGATTTGCCCAAGATCTCCAATTTTATACAGCACAGAGCTGACCACAGAGCCTTATTTTCAGGCTGCAAACCCGTGCTCTCTCTGCCTGGGCAGCAGGATTGTAGAGGCAGAGTATAGGCTGCCCCCACGCTCCACCCAGCTCCCCTGCGGTCTGGTTCATGTCCTCTGGGCTGGCCCTGGCTCTGTCCTGACCCCCTCAGGGAGGGCAGGCATCAGGTCACTGAGTTTGCCAGTCTGGCCAAATTAGGCGAATTCGGCTCCCTGGAGCAGCCGTGGTTGCCATGGCACCTTCCCCAGGCTCCTCTCTGTGCAAAGCTGGGGGCGAGCTGTTTTAAAGCAAACAGGGGGAAAACACAAAAATTCTCCCACTGATATGGGCAACTAGCAAACAGCCAGTCTCTCCTCAAAATTCCTTTCGATGCTTCGGAGGTGGGTCCTAGAGCCATGGAGTCCAATGCCTCCATTTCACAGGTGGGAAAACTGAGGTCTGAGGCCTCTTTGTGACATGCTAAGCACCAGGAGGGTATCTGGAGGCATAGCCCCTGCGTGTATGGTGTGACATTGGGCAAGCCCCTAAAGCCTTGGATTCCTCCTCTATAAACTGAGAATTACATCACTACTTCCCTGAAAGAGTAATCTGAAGGATTAAATGAAATCCTATACACCAAGTGCTTCACAAAGTACCTGGTATGTGAGTGTAACTGAGTTCAAGCTCGTACCACTTGCCATAGGACAGCCAGTACGTCAAGAGGCAAGGTGTTTGGGCAAAGAAATCGACTTTTACTAGGAGAGCCAGCAAACTGAGAGGATGGCAGACTACAGCCCCAAAGAACCATCTTAAGTTAGTGTGAACGTCAGGCTCCTTTTTATCTTAAGGGAAGGGGAAGGAGAGAGTTGGGTTGCAAGAGGTAACCGAGGACCGTAGGCAGCTGGGCGTCAAGTGAGGGTCTGAGTGGATTGTAAAACTTCTTTGCTCTTGGTCAGTTAACTTTGGAGGATGAAGATCAAGATGTCCCTAAAAATCTTGAACATAGCATTGGTTCTTGTGTGTATACTTTCCTTATCTCCCTGGGAGTTAGTTTTGGAAAAGACACAGTTGCCACCTTTCGTGTAGCCTGTGTGCAGAGCTCAGTAGCTTACAACCTAAGGGACGTTCCTGTGGGGGATCAGAAGCAAAATGGAACCAGTTATGTTGAGCTTCCCTTCACTGCTACATACGGAGATGCAACTGTCCAAGGTCACCCCACCTGATGTGGGGGAAAGCATCACAGGACTCAGGAGATGCAGGTTCTAGCTTGCTGTGTGATTTGGGTGAGTCCCTTCACCACTCTGGACATCAGCATCTTTTCTTGTAAGCTGAAGTCAGGGGTGGGACCACATGGTGCCTATGTTTTCTTTCTGGTTCTACCATTCTGTGCTCTGGTGATGGAAGGCTCATCCCAGGGCGCCTAAAGCTGTTTGTTCCATCACACCACCCTGCCTCCCTGCCAGATTGGCCCTGCGCCCAACCAGGAGGCCCCCCCCCCCAGCTGGAGGCCCTTTGAGGGGAGAGGAAGGTGACTGGGGGGGGCCTGGCTCAAAGTCTGGCTCTCAGGCTGGGGAGAAGGGATTTTGGGAGGAGAATCAGGACTTGCCGGTGGGGAGTGCCCATGTGATAAGGTCAACTGAATGCACTTTTTAATACCCTCAGCATCGGAGTGTGGAATCTACCCCAAGTTACCATGATTTATTTAGACCAACAAATTCCCTGAGGTAGGGAAGGGGCTTCCTTTCCCCAAATCAAGGGACACCCCTATCCCCTGATGAGGGGATACAGTTGTAGGGAATGAGAGAGGACACTGCTGTTGGGCACACAGCTGGGAGGGTCTGGACAGGAGGCCAATCCCAGGTACAAGGAGGTGAAGGGAGATTTTGCACCTTCAGCTTCTCCAGGTCACCATCCTTTTTCTGCCAAGGGTGATTTTCATCTGTCTTTTGCCGATGTCTATGCCAGGCCTCAGGACAGTTCCTCTAACAGGTACAGGAATTTCCTCCATGACACGCAGATGCAAAAACAAAATTTAAAATAATCAAATGAACTCTGCCTCTGCCCCATCCATCAGGAAAGTCCAGTCTCAGCCATGGGGGATGGGGTCCAGCCCTTCTGTTCCCTTGAGGTTTACATGACCCAGAAAACACGGGGCAAAGACCTTTTGGCATTTGGTCCCTCAAAGTCATTTCTGAGGTGCTTTTGTCGAAGCCCTGGGTCCACTCAAAAGTGGGAGAGACTGTCTCTGTTCCCTTGACCGTGAACTTGTTGCAGAACTTTTCCCAGGCTCTTACCACCCAACAGAGTCTTCTAAAGGAACCCACCATCTCCTCTGTCTTCCCTTCCTCGGAGAATCCAACTCTCTGTCCTGCCCTGGGCCACCTTCCCTCTTCAGCTCCATTCCTGCCTCCTCCTGGCAGACCCAGGCCTCCCCAGCAACGCCTGGGTAGATGGTCTTCAAGGAACCCAGGACTTGACTGCTTCCAGGAGAGAGATGTGCTCCAAGGAAACAGACCATGTGTGACATAAACTAATCTGGGGAAGCAGGGTAGGATAGTGGCATCTCAGCTGAGACATGATAGAGGTGTCAGAATGGGATAGATGACACAGGGGTCAGGGAGGGTGCAGTAGAGTGTTCCAGGCAGATGACCCATCATCGTAGCGACAGCTAACACGTACTGAGCACTGCCTATATGCCAGGTACTATGAAGTATGTGCTTTTGTTGTCCCCATTTTATGAAACTTACAGGAGTTAAGTAACTCACCCAAGGTCATACAACTAGTAAGTGGCTAAGCTTGGATTTCAAATCCAACCAGTCTGATGCCAAAGCCCTTCTCTTAACCATTCAGATAAACCTGGAGAGGAGAGAAGCACAAGGAGTTCATTTTGGCTGGAACCTGGCATATGATGGGGAAGGTGGGACAAGAGGCCAGTGAGGTGGAGAGAAGGGAAAGCATGGAGCACCCCGTAGCCATGTCACTGCTTGAAGGCAGCAAGCCCAGATGCAGGGAGAGCATCTCAGAGGTTATTTCAGCAGTTTCAGCAAGAAACGATGGAATGTCAGATTAAGAAGATGGTAGTCAAAGAACAACGGCAGTATTATATGGGTTATAGTGGAAAGATGGACAGGACTTGGTGATTGCTTAGAGGTGTCAGAAAGAGAGAGACAGAGGAGTCAAGAATGAGTCTTAGGTTTCTAGCGTGAGCACCCACCTGGGTGGTGCCAGTCCTAGTTCTTTCACCCATTTGCTTTGTATCCTTGGTGATTCCACTGGCTCTCTAGATACCTGTCTTCCTAGCTATCGAATGAAGATAATCAAACCTGACCTCCCTGTGTATCAGGATGGTGTCAAGATAAGATGAAGTCATAAATCTGGAAGTGCTTTGGAAAGTCAAAAGGCATTCACTAATGCAAGTGGTTATTATTTGATGGTTATCTTTGCACTCTTCCCCCGCTTGGGCTTGCAGAGGGAGCCAGACTGGAAGGCAACCAGGGGAGCTGCCTGCTCGCTCAGAGGCAGCGGCTGTATTTCCCATCAGGCAGATCTGTCTCTTTGGCAGGTGGGAGCCACATTCCCACTCCCACGTACTAAATTGTTAATAGCTTCCCCAGGGAGTTCCTTTCTGCTCTGACTCCTTCTTGATTTCTGTTTCTCCACTGCTGACGCCTTCTGATGCCCTGGGTTGGCCCAGGGTTTCCCAACTGTTTTTTGTTTTTGTTTTGTTTCCCCTGAAGCCAGGCATGGGGACAAGCCCTAAGCAGGGCCCAGACTCTTTGGTAACCCAGGTGTGGAGGGCTGTGTTTACTTTGTGGCCCACCAAAGGCAAGGATGGACTCGGGAATCTCCTGAGCCCCAAGTGACTCAGCGCCCTCCACAGTGGGAAAAACTGCCGAACAGAGGCAGACAGAGCGTGATTTTCTGATCCTTGTGCTGGGAGGCAGCATAGTGTGGTGGTCAGGAGACCAGGGTTTGGAGTCACCCGGATCTGGCTTGGCATCTCGGCTCTGGCTTGGGTAGATAGCCTGACCACTGCAAAATGGAATAATATTAATAATAGTAGTATCTCTTGCCCACAGGGCTGCCTGTGGATTAAATGAGATAATACACAAAGCACTTGGTCCAGTGCTTGGGCATAAAGCAAACTCTCCAGAAATGGTAGCCAACAGGATTGTATATGAGTTTGTGACCACAGAAATGAGACTGCCTTTTAAAGATAATTAGACTAGAATGCTCACATCGATGTAAGAATTGATCACTTCCAAGTACTTACTTTAGAAGGTCATTGTAGGGCCAGGGTCAGTGGCTCATACCTGTAATCCTGGCACTCTGGGAGGCCGAGGCAGGAGGATCCCTTGAGGCCAGGAGTTTGGGACCAGCCTGAGCAAGAGCTACTAAAAATAGAAAAATTAGCCAGGCATGGTGGCACACGCCTGTAGTCCCAGCTACTCGGGAGGCTGAAAAAAAAAAAAAAAAAAAAAGAAAGAAAGAAAAATTCTACTATAAGTGTTTGGGGCAAAAAAGAAAAAGTCATTGTGGAAACTCCTTTAGAGGTTTTTTGAGTTTTCATGTGTTCTTCCAATGTCTAAAATGAGGACACGTCACCTGTACTTGGCATGTATGTTTTCTCAGCAATTATTTCACTTATGTACTTGGTCATTTACATTTATTTATTTATTTTTTTTGAGACAGAGTCTCATTCTGTTGCCCGGGCTAGAGTGCTATGGCGTCAGCCTAGCTCACTGCAGCCTCAAACTCCTGGGCTCAGGGGATCCTCCTGCCTCAGCCTCTGTAGTAGCTAAGACTACGAGCGCATACTACCATGCCTGGCTAATTTTTCTTATTGCTAATTTTTCTTATTTTTTGTAGAGACGGGGGTCTCACTATGTTGCCCAGGTTGGTCTTGAACTCCTGGCTTCAAGCAATTCTCCTGCCTCTGCCTCCCAAAGTACTAGGATTACAGGAGTGAGCAACCCAGTCCATGTACATAGCTTTCATAACTTCTGGGTTGTGAACTCCTTTGAAGAGCAATAGTCTTACTCATCCTCACAGTTCAACAACTCGTGCCCATACAGCCTATCTCAGTTGGCAAAGCATCTGTTGTTTCAAAGGATGCTCATCCCAATCCTGCACCTCTCTACAGATGACAAAACTAAGGGGAGGTCAGTGTGGGGAGAAAACCAGACACCCTCCCTCCAGGGCTGGGAGTCAGGCACCCCCGCCCTGGACTCCCTGCGGCCCTGACCCCTGACACACATGACAGCTGGCCCAGAGCTATGGCTCTAACCAAGCCCTCTGCATGGGAGGCCCTTCTGGGTGTGGCCCCTGCCCTCCCCAGCTTCACCACCCAACCGGTTCCCTCAACCTGGAAGGGCCGCTGCCCCTGGGCTTGTTCCCTCAACATTCTCATTCACCTTTCAAGTTAGCTGGAATGTCACCTCCTCTGTGAAGCCCTCCTGGACTCTGCCCTACCACCCTTGCACCCTCTGTGCTCCCAGAGCATCAGCTGCCTGTGGAGAGGTTAAGGGAACTCCTTCCTGTCTTTTGCCTCCACTATAGCTATGGCTTTCCACCATGGCGTCTCTGTACTGAGGACAGACTCAAAAAACACCATGGGATGCAATTTTTAAAAACTCCCTTCAGCTCAGTGTGGCTGGAGCATGGGATTGGGGTGGGAATAGGGATGGAGGCAGAAGAAGGCAGCAGTAAACTCTGGATGGTAGTTTGGGACCAGATTGGGAAAGGACCCAAACTCCATGCCAAGGAGTGATGGTGGACTTGCCTGGTGACAGCCAAAAGCCAAGAAGGGTGGGGTGGAGCTGGGAATTAGCATTTCAGTTCCAAGTAAGATGTATCACACAGTTTATGCAAAGGGTTTTTGTTGCTTAGAGGTCTTAGGTCTGTGTTAAGCTCTATCTGCCTGTTTCTCTCATCTAAATGGGAGGTCACCAAAGCTGGAACTGAGCTTTCTTTTTTTTATTTTTTTTTATTTCAGCATATTATGGGGGTACAAATATTACGGTTATGTATATTGCCCACGCCCCCCTCCCCCTGGAACTGAGCTTTCTTTACAGTCACTCATCAAGTGAGTGGTGGTCTTCTGTATATCAGGGATTGCACTAAGGTAGGAATACAGAAATGCACAAGACCTTTTTGTGTGAAGGTGATGCACAAAAATCCAATGATTACACAAATAAATATGTGGGAAGTTATGTCAAGAAGAGGTCCGTGATGCTATGAGAACAGATATAAGGGGGCCCAGGCTTGTTGGACGTGGGGCGGGCGTCAGCAAAGATTTCACAAAGGAAGTGATATTTAAGCTGAAACTTGAAGGAAGAATAGCATTTAGCCTGGGGAAGTGGCTGAGCTCTGCAAGTGGAAGGAACAGAATGTGCAAATGTCCTGAGGTAGGAAAACTTGGCTTGTTAGTGGGATAGGGAGGGGACTAGAACTCTAATAAAGTAGGCCTCCTCCATCCTGTCCCAATTTCTCTCTCCTGGCACTGGAAGTGTCTGAGTACCAGGCCTTTTGGGACAGGGGAGACAGTTTTGGCAGCATTTGTGATCACAGCAAAAATCTTCCATTTGAGGAGTTCTTATGTGGTTGGGTGGGAAAATTTTGGGGTGGAGGGTTTGCTTTAGTTGGGAGAGGGACTTGGACAGCAGCTGAGTGGGGTAGAGAAAATGGAGAAGAGGGTGAGCTTGGGAATTCTGGCTTTGTTTTTTTCTGAGAAAGAATAAGAATTTTGCACGTAGATGGATGACTCAAGCCAGATGATATGACTGAGGGGTCCTTGTCCAGCCACTCACAGAGCCAAGAGCATTACCCCAGAGCCGAGAGCTTGGGAACCCCAATGTTGTCCCACTCCAAACCCCAGTAGGATTTTTGTCATCCAAATAGCATTTCTGGCTAGGTGAGGTGGCTCAGGCCCGTAATCCTAGCACTTTGGGATGTGGAGGTGGGAGGATTGCTTGAGGCCAGGAGTTTGAGAGTAACCTGAGAAGCATAGTGAGACTCCATCTCTACAAAAAAATAGAAGAAATTAGCCAAGCATGGTGGCGTGTGCCTGTAGTCTCAGCTATTCAAGAGGATGAGGCAGGAGGATCACTTGAACCCAGGAGTTTGAGGTTGCTGTGAGCTATGATGATGCCACTGTACTCTAGCCTGGGCAACAGAGCCAGACTCTGTCTCAAAGAAACAAAAGACAAAAACCAAACCAAACACCTCCCCCGCAAATAAAAACAAACAAGAAAACCCAAATAGCATTTCTTGAGCACCCACTGTGACCCCAGCCCTCTCCTGTGTGCTGGAATCAAACAGGCCTGGTTTCTCCAAGGAGAAAGCTTGGACAGAAATAATTACCATATGGGATAATTTAATGCCTAGCTTCAATCTTCTCATCTATAAAATGGGGACAGTAATAACAGGGTCTACTCCAAAGTGTTGATGCATAGATAAAATACATTTCACAATTCCTTGACCACAGTAATGCTTGGTAGAGAGAATGTTCTGGAAATGCTGGGCACCCCAAGGACGAGGATGGCTCTGGATCTGGGCTAGTCAGGTCAGGGGTGTGGGAAGGATGAGTTAGCTAAGTGACCCCTTACATTTGCTCCCAGAGCAGCCACAGTGATCCTTCAGGTGGTCTTCAAGACCCTGCTCACCACCTCAATCCATTCATTCTCCGGCTCTGGTTTACTTCCTGTCTTCTCTTCTCCCTGGCTTCCTTTTGAGTCCCTCTGGTTTCTTGGTCTGGAATGTTCTTCCCTAAGTTCATTCCTCCCTAAACTTCACACCGTTAAGTGTCATTTCCTTAAAGAAGCTGTCCTGACCTCTTAGGTTTTGTAAACCCTGCCACATTCCTCCATTTGTAACTATATCTTCATTAATGTCATTTTAGGATTGCTGTTTCTCCCCTACTGTGCTGTAAGCCTCAGGAAGCAGGGGCTGTGCCTGGTTTTGTGTACGGGCTGGGCCGGTCCCCAACAGCTCTTGCATTGGGCATCCTCAGTACATTAGTTTGAGGGAATTAATAGGGTACAAGAAAAGCAGGGGTAACACTGGTTATTTATGGCGCACGCACTCACTGTGTGCTGTGCACTGTGCTAAGTTCTTTACTCGCATCATCTTATTTAATCTCCCCAACAACCCTGTGAGAGGGGTGGCGCGATTTTCCTCATCTAACAAACAAGGAGAATGAAGTTGAGAGAGGTTAAGCGACTTGGTCAAGGTCACTCTGTTGTTCCTTGGTGCTGGGGTGGAAGGGGGAGTCACGGTCAGGTCCTTCTTACTCCAAAGTGGCAAGGGAGTGGTAGGTTGGTCCAGGCTGGGGTGCGGGCGCATTCGAGCCAGCAGAGCATCCCGAGGGCGAGGGCGGCAGGCTTCCCCGGCCCAGCTCCCAGCCGGTGGTGCAGCGCCCGCCCCCGGTCGCGGGCGCAGACTGGCGGCCGCCTCCGAGCCACGTGGTGCGCGTGGCGGGCGCGTCCGAGGAGCCCGCAGCGGCTCTGGGCTCACAGCACTCGGGCGAGGAGAGAGGGCGGACGCCGGGGGCTGGGCGGGTGCGGGCGGCGAGGCAGGCGGAGGAGGCGCAGAGGAAGCGGGGCGGCCGGGAGGCTGCAGCCGGCGGCGTCGGGGCCGCAGCCTCGGCCCTCCGCGCGCCCCTCGCGCCAGGTCCCCGCGCCCAGGGCGCACGGTGGAGAGGGACGTGGCACCGGCCAGCCGGCAGCCATGGAGCCGGTCCCCTCTGCCGGCGCCGAGCTGCAGCCCCCGCTCCTCGCCAACGCCTCGGACGCCTACCCCAGCGCCCTCCCCAGCGCGGGCGCCAATGCGTCGGGGCCGCCGGGCGCACGGAGCGCCTCGTCCCTCGCCCTGGCCATAGCCATCACCGCGCTCTATGCGGCCGTGTGCGCCGTGGGGCTGCTGGGCAACGTGCTCGTCATGTTCGGAATCGTCCGGTGAGTCCGCTGCGGGGCCGGGCCCGGGGGTGAGGGTGGGGACCACGGACTTAAGACCCTGAGCCCGGACCCCGGACTCCCCGGGCCTCCGCACCTCCTGCAGGGGGCGCCCGGGGCCCCGCGGGAAGGCCACGTCCATTGAGAGGGGGACGCAGGAACGTATATCCTCATGCGTGTGCGTGTGTGTGCGCGCTCGCTTGCTTAGCCAAATAACGTTTGATTGTCTGTTGGCATTACCTTGCTTCTTTGTGGGGCAGTTTGGCAACAGTTTGTGTGTCTGTCACAGATTGTGAGTGGGTGATTGAGGCAGTATGTTTGGACACCTGAAACATACCCATGGGGTGGGCGGAGATGCTCTACCGTGCCACGGGCCTTTGGGGAGACAGCTGTGTGTGGACACTGTGCAGGTAGGGCGGACAGGAGAGTGTTGTGTGTCTGCGCCATGCTGTGGGGACACTTACCAAGTCACATTCGGTGATCATCTGTTGGGGTCCCTGTTGTTGTCCCAAACTGTCAGTTTGTGATTCTCTCTGTATGAAAGTGCAATGTGACCGAGTTGTTTCTTGTCAAACCTCTAAAACTGCAGGGGGAGAGGAGCATCCAGAGTGGCTTTGGGCATCTGTGTTCGTGCAGCTGTGTGTGAGTTGCCAGTGGAGAGCCCACGGTTCCTGGCTGCAGTGGGCAATGGCTGTGGGCCACGGTCTGCTCTCCGCTGCCGTCCCCAGTGGCCATCTGGTCAGGAACTCTGGGTATGCAGAGAGGCCTCATCTGCTCCTCACAAATGCTCTCTCTCATTTTCTCATTCCCACCTCGAACAGTCTTTGTTTCTGCCAAAGGCAGCAGTGGTTTGCTTGGGCCGGAGTGGAGTTTGTGCTTTCACCCTGGGAAGTAAGGTTCTCTTCTCAGTATTTGTTGACAGTGTGGGGAAATTCTCAGAGTCCAAGACATCACCACCTTGCCCCAGGAGTAGCCCTCCTGACACAGCTCTGCCAGCTCAGACATGGGCGATAAGGGTTGAAAGGAAACTCGCATCCTTAAACCACGAAGATGCCCTGGTACTTACTGTCAGCTGGAAATGGGTCCTGTGTGCTGGTTGACTGAGGCCATGGTCCTCAGCCTCTCTGGGCTGTGTGGCCACAGGGCAGGGAAGAGGACAGATCCTGGACTCAGAGGCCGGAGATGTGCACTGTGGTCTCAGCCCAGTCACTGATGCCCAGACACCGTTCCCCTCACCTCACCTCACCTCCCGTCTGCCTTGGTTTCCCTGTCTGGAGAACAGAGACCCAATCTCCTGGATTGGAAAGTGTGAATCCCAGAGTGTAGGGTCTCTGCAGGGCGGAACGTGGTGTGCTGGAGCATTGGATGAGGTGTGTGGGTGTCACGGGGCTTTGGCATTGATGATCTCTGGGGGATTTTTGCTCCCCCAAAAAGAGTGGAGGGTACAAGAATTTCCTGTGCTTTCAATGACTCATCACCAGCAACAGTGGGAAAATTCCCCTGAGCATAGGCAGGACTGATCTCTGCTTTGTGTTTTTATCAGCGATTCCCCCGCTGAGTCGGGCTGACCTGATATTAATCCCTGCTCTGCCGCAAACCAGCTCTGTGACTCAGACACATCATTTAGCCTCTTTGAACCTCAGTTTCCTCATCTATAGAATGAGGTGATAATAGAAGCTTCTTCAATAGGCCTGTTGTGAGGTGTCAGCGAGAGAGCGTGTATAATGCAGCTGGCCTGGTGCCTGGACCCAGTAAATGGAAGGTGTCTATATAACGATTTTCCAGATCCTGCGGAATCCAGTGCTGATTAAAGAAGGGAGCATGAGGGAGGCGCTTGTCCTGAGGTGGGCCTGAGCACAGCTACGATCTGAGATTTCACATCGTCTGTCTAGAGAGCTCCAGGTGCTCAGTGTGGAAAATCCTGGCGTCGGTGTGTCCAGTCCCATTCCTGGCCTTTCCCCCAGGGCCTCTCTCGGGGCAGGGGGTGCTGATGGACACAGCTTCCCCACTACCACTGAGCAAGGGGGCCCCCCTTCTGTGACTCCACTCTGGGGAAGCTGTGGGCTCAGCCTGTTAGGGGCATTCTCAGCCAGCCTTCCCGATGTCACACTGTCAAATGTGTGCTAAAAGCATCCTTGTGGATGCACGTGAGGGGCCCCCCGGGAATTGTGCTCTTAGCACACAGCCTGTGCCTCCCGGAAACAAGATATGAGCAAGACTTCTTGGGACATCTGGTCCTCAAGGCAGAACATCACTCCCTACTCCTGCGATGTGAGATCGGCCAGTGTGGTGACTTGATACTGGCCATGGGACGCCCTGGGTCCTTAGAGGGGACACCGACAACCCCTCCTCTGGGCGGAGTCAGTCCCCAGCTGGTATCTCAGGGAGTGCTCCTTGGCAGCCCACTGGGTAGGTGGCATGTGAAGGGCTTAGCAGGCCCCTTACCTCTGGCAGGTGACCCCTTCTTCCCTCTACAAGGCCCAGGACTCCTGGGTTTGCCCGCCCCAGAATGTGGACAGGAGGATGGAGTCAATACTTCTCCCCCTGGTCTCCCGTCTGTCCTGCAGCGTTCCCTGTCTCCCTGTTCCCTCTGCTCCCTGATCCTGGTTTCAGCAGGTCTGCATTCTGCTTGTCTGTATGCCCCTGTGCCCGCTGCCTCTTTCCAGCCCCAGCCTGCCCCTGTGCGCCTCTCAGCCTGTGCACGTCTCTGCCCTTGATCTTTTCTTAGCCTGTGTTTCTTCCAGCTTTCCGCCTTGCTGGCTCTGGGCTGGGCGAGGTGGCTCATGCCTGTCATCCTAGCACTCTGGGAGGCCGAGGCGGGAGGATCGCTTGAGCTCAGGAGTTCAAGACCAGCCTGAGCAAGAGCAAGACCCCATCTCTACTAAAAAAAATAGAACAAAAACTAGCCGGGCAACTAAAAATAGAAGAAATTAATTAGCCTATAGTCCCAGCTACTTGGGAGGCTGAGGCAGGAGGATTGCATGAGCCTGGGAGTTTGAGGTTGCAGTGAGCTATGATGATGCCATTGCACTCTACCCAGGGCGACAGAGCAAGACTCTGTCTCAAAAGAAAAAAAAATGCTGGCTTTGTCACCTACTAAGAGTGTTAGCAAGTTGGGCCACTTTTCTGTGCCTCAGTGTTTTCATCTATAAACTGTGGATAATAGTATTTAATACTTGCCCTGTGGGCACCTTTGTCCTCAAGATTGGATAAGATGATGTTGGCAAAGCACCGAGTTTTCCCTCCCATCTGAGGTGACCACGGCATACAGCAGGGAGGGAAGGTTGGGCAGGCAGTGTGGGCTGGGGCAGGGTCACAGCAGGTGAATGAGGGGTCACAGTTGTCTCCTCTGTCTACTGCTGAGGTTCCGGGGGCTGCTGGGAAATTGGTAGCACTGAGTCCCTCTCTTGTGTTTGGAGGCCCAGAATGTGCCACCTGCCTGCATGTCTCCCTCCCCTCTCTTGCCCAAGTTGGGGTCTGGATCCAGGGTTCCCAGGCCAGGAGAGATGCCAGTGCAGTGGTAAAGGTCATGGCTAGGGGTCAGGTAGTGCCCAGTCTCAATCCCTGCCCAACCACATCCTGGAGGTGTGGCTTTGGAAAACAGCTTAACTTCCCTGAGCCTCATTTCCTCATTTGAGAAGTGGGGTGATCATGATTGGTTACTGGGAGGATTAAATGAGGTCATGCATGCCAAGGCCGTAGCACCGCACCTGGCGTGCCGTGTGCTGATTACCCTGCGCTCCCGCAGCTGCTGCAGCTGTCAGAGTGGGTGGCTGTGGAAGCCTGATTGTCTGCGTTCTCTACCTTGGGCCCTTCCCCACATCGGCTGCACATTTACTCATTCAATAAGCATTTACTGACTCCGACCCACGCCAGGCTTGTCCAGCCTCAGCTTCCACTGCCCAGACTGCCAGCTTGAGCCTCCGTACAGTGTCTGGCTCCCCACACAGCCATGCCCTGCAGGGCCTCTGGTTAGTTATGATTCTAGGGACAAGCGCAGTTTCCTGAAGCTGGGAGCCCAGGGGAGGCACCTGAAGCAGCCGGAGGAGGTGATGCCGGTGCTGGGCCGTGCAGGGGGAGCCTCAGTTGGCTCCGTGGAGAGGTGGGGGCGGAGCATTCCAGGCAGAGGGGACAGCATGAAGGTTCAGCACATGATGGATGATCAGGAGCTGCAGAGGGAGGGAGGTTCACTGTGGCGGAGACGAGGGTATCAGGGGCCAGGGTGGCTGTGAGGATGGAGAGGCTGCAGGGACAAAGGCAGGACAGACCTTGCAAGCAGGTGCCCTCCTCACCATGGCTGAAGCAGCACCTGCTGTGTGTGCCTCTGAGCTGCAGCCGGGCCCGGGAGCTAGTGATGGATCTGCCGACTTAGTCCCTGCCTTGCAAAACTCTGCACAAGGTGCAAATGTTAGAGCAACTCCTGAGACCAGCCCCAGGTAATTGGAGGTAGTCTTTCTGGTAGGGACGGGGAGAGGGAGGACTGAAGAGAGGCCTGAAGACAGGCCCAGCGTGACTGTGTTGGGGGCCAGAGGCTGTGCTGAGGTTCGAGTCTGACTGTGGGAGCTGAGGCTGGACAGGTCCTCAGGTCCCATAATAAGGCTGGCCGTGCTGGGAAATGAGGGGGCCTTGGGTCATAGGCTGTTGGGAGGGGCATTTGGAGCAGTTTGTGCAGGATGGTGTTCAAGAGGACGAATCTGGTGTGGGTGCGGGTGGATTGGATAGGGAGGGGCTCAATGTGGGGGCAACAGACAGGCTGGCTCGGGGCGATGGAAAGAGAGCTGCGTGACCTCAGACAGGTCATGGAAACCTGTCCTCAGCTGTCCCCTTTCTGAAATGGAGTGCTGTTGGACCTACCAAGAAGGCAGGAGGCTGGGCGGGTGACTTCGGTGAGGATGGGCAACAGCCACTGGCCTTGCCCCGGAGCTTGCTGCTTCCTGGGTCTTGGGTTCATCCCCTGGGGAGTGACTCACAGACACCCTGGGGTAAGTCCAGAGGAGTCACAGAGGACCCCGAGGAGCCTCTTCCAGAGCCTCCGCCACGAGCCAGAGGCTTCTCCAGGCTGCGCCACAGCCCTGTGATGGGGACTTTATGTTCTTAATTACAGATGAGGACACGAAGGCTCAGGGTGGAGTTGAAATTCAAACCCAGATATTTCTGACTCCAAATATCACTCCAAGTCCGTCTGCCACCGCTGTCTATGAGACACAGGAGGAATGGAGGTGGGAGCTGGGGCCATCTAGGTAGAGAAGTGAGGACGGGGCCAGGGAAGAGGGCAGATTGCCGTCTGCAAATCGCTGAGGCCTCTACATGGGGCAGCAGTGGTTGAGAGCCTGGGCGTCAGAGCCAGACTGACCTGGAATTGTGTCCCAGCTGTGCCATTTCTAAGAGAGGGAGCTTGAGCAATACATGCACAACCTCTCTGAGCCTCAGTTTTCTCATCTGTGAAATGGGAGTAGCGATAGACCTTTCATAGGGTGGTTATGAGAAATTCATGAGGTAAGGACTTCAGCACAGAACCAGGTATTTGGCAAGTGTTCAATAAACGTCTTCTGTAATTATGACTCTTTAGAAGAGGAGTGAGACTTGATTCTCATTCATTCAATTGACATTTATCGCAAGCCCCATAGGAACTAGGATTATTGGGTGGATGCCATAGGGAAACTTTATCAACTCAATATTAGAAACTCTTTTTCAATAAAGAGGCCAGTCGCTGTGGCTCATGCCTGTAAACCTAGCACTTTGGGAGGCTTGGAGTTTGAGACCAGCCTGAGCAACATAGCAAGACCCTGTCTTAGAAAAATTAGAAAATTAGCCTGGCATGGTGACATGTGCCTGTAGGATCGCTTGAGCCCAGGAGTTTGAGGTTGCTGTGAGCTAGGCTGATGCCATGGCACTCTAGCCCGGGTGACAGAGCGAGACCCTGTCTGTCTGTCTCCTCTCTCTATAGACATACACACACACAGTAAAGGTAACACAGTAGCTATTTCAGGAAATGTGAAGAAGTTTAAGCAGAGACAGATGTTTCCCATAATGCTACCACAAAAAGAAAAGCTGTGTCATTTTGGTGTACGTACTTCCCATCTCTTTTCTCTCTCTCTCTCTCTCTCGATTTTATTGAGATCAGAATCACATATTGAACTCATGATCACATTATGTATAATATTTTGTAAAATGCCTTTTCACTTTGTTATTTCAGGAGCATGTTCTCATACTATCAAACATTCTTTGAAAACATGATTTTTAATGGCTGCATCGTGTGAATGTGTTCTGTTTCAGAGAACTTACATCATTTCCAATAGTATGCCAATCTACATACTGCTGCAGTGAACATTCTTGAACATGTATGTTTGTGCACATCTCATTTCTTTTCTTTCTTTTTTTTTTGAGACAGAGTCTCACTCTGTTGCCCAGGCTAGACTGCCATGACGTCATCATAGCTCACAGCAACCTCAAACTCCTGGGCTCAAGCAATCCTCCGGCCTCAGCCTCCCGAGTAGCTGGGACTACAGGCATGCGCCACCATGCCTGGTTAATTTTTTCTATATGTTTTTAGTTGGCCAATTAATTTCTTTCTATTTTTTTTTATTTTTTATTAGAGACGAGTCTTGCTCTTGCTCAGGCTGGTCTCAAACTCCTGAGCTCAAACGCTCCGCCCGCCTCGGCCTCCCAGAGTGCTGGGATTACAGGCGTGAGCCACCGGGCCCGGCCTACGTTTCATTTCTGTAAGGAATTTTCCCACAGTCAGAGCTCTGCAAGAAGGTATGGGTTGCTGAGTAATGTAAGGAGCTTCCCATCACTGAAGGTATGCAAGCAGACACTGGAAAACCACTGAGTGGAGGTTTGGCCCTGGAGATTCAGGCGGAGAATATGCTTATCTAAGACAAGCATAATTTCGGCACCTTTCACCATGGCTAAGAGTCAGAAAAGAATGATTCTTAGATGCTGTGATCTCAGCTTCCCCTTTTCCCGTCCCTGGCAGACGCCTGGACCTTGAGAGGCAGGGGCTGTGTAAGAGCGAGGCGTGATTTCATTAACCTCAGAGTCCTGGGACCTCAAAATCAAATTGGCTCCCCAAGCATCATAATACGCACAGGAAGAAGGATAATGGTGGGGTAGAACAGAAAGCTTAGCTTAAATTAGCAATTTACTGTCCCACAGGCTGGAGCAGCCCCATTACCAGCTGAGGGGTGTGGGGTGGAATGGGGTGTCTGGGCCGTGTTCTATTGATTTATAGCTCCCAGTGCAGCTGCAGAAATCAGCGGCTTTGTCTCTGGCCGGAAATAAGGGTGGATGCAGAAAGAATCTGTCTTCTCTCTCTTTCCTAGTCTTTCTTTCTTTTTTTTTTTTTTTTTACTTTTTTATTTTTTTTTCCAGCATATTGTGGGGGTACAAATGTTAAGGTTACGTATATTGCCCTTGCCTCCATGCTCCCTTGAGTCAGAGCTTCAGGCATGTCCATCCCCCAGGTGGTGCGCATCGCATTCATTATGTATGTATATACCCATCCCCTCCCCTCAAACCTGCCCGTTTCCTAGTCTCTCTTGATGAGTGGAAAGAAAAACTTCAAAGTCCTGTGAGGTCACAAAAACCCCATTCAAAGAACATGACACAGGGAGAAGCAGAACTTTCCTCCACTGCAGAAATGACCTTGTCACCAAGGCATTGAACATGGATCATGGGTGATGATTCTTTTTATTGAGCACTTACTTTGTGCCATCTTTTTATTGAGCACTTAATTTGTGCCAGGCACTCTGCTTATTGATATATATACATACACACACACACACACACACACACACATATAAACCATTTAATCTTCATAGAACTCATACGAGGTGATTGCCGTTGCCTCCATTTTACAGATGAGGAAACTTGAGGCTCAGAGAAATGACCTAACGTGCCCAAAGTCCCAGTGTCAGATTGAAATCAGAAGAGTGTCGTTCTAAGTCCACAGCCCACACTTAACCATTGCCCTGTCCTTGCCATGCTGTATACCAAGTTCAGACCCTCTGATTCACAAATGAAGAGACCAAGGCCTGGAGAGGTTCTGTGTCTTTTGAGTTTGTGGCCAAGGCAGGACTGGAACTTGCCTTTCCTACCCGTTTGCCCCCTCTCCTTGCATCTGTTTGCATACTTGGAATTATCTGAGCTAAGGGAGAGCCAAGGGATGGCTGGAAATAGTAGCACTTGAGAGCACAAAAGTGGGTTCTTGGCCGGGCGTGGTGGCTCACACCTATAATCCTAGCTCTCTGGGAGGCTGAGGTGGGAGGATCGCTCAAGGTCAGGAGTTCAAAACCAGCCTGAGCAAGAGCAAGACCCTGTCTCTACTGAAAATAGAAAGAAATTCATTGGCCAACTAAAAATATATAAAAAAAATTAGCCTAGCATGGTGGTGCATGCCTGTAGTCCCAGCTACTCTGGAGGCTGAGGCGGGAGGATCGCTTGAGCCCAGGAGTTTGAGGTTGCTGTGAGCTAGGCTGACACCATGGCACTCTAGCCCGGGCAACAGAGTGAGACTCTGTCTCAAAAAAAAAAAAAAAGAAGAAGTGGGTTCTTACACAGGGCAGCCTGGCCCAGGTCCACTGACAACACCTTACAGGCCCAAAGAACCCCAGTTCTCTGAGGCACAGTCAGCAGCTGGAGAGGCAGCCCCATCTTTCCGAGGCAGACAAACTGGGGTTCAGATTCAGGTCTGCTTCTTGCTGGCTGTCTACCCTTGGGCTGCACAAGCTGAGTCTGTTTTCTTCTGTGAAATGGAGATTATACAAAAGCTCCCACGTCACAGGGTTGGGGCAAGCCTCCCACCCCCACCCCAAGTTCCAGGTACAGTTCTAGCTTCTGGGAGGCAACAGTGTGGAAGACACCAGTCCTTGCCACCATGGAGCTAACATTCTAGTGGGGAAAGACAGACAATAAGCAAATAGATATAAGGTCAGGGCTGTCGGCGATGAAGTGAACTAAAATGGACACGGGGTGGGGGAGAGGGTGGCGGGGCTGCAGTTGCGCAGGCATACCTCTGAGATATTGCAGGTTGAGTTCCACCTGCAATAAAGCAAATATCTCAAAGGAAGTCACACTAGTTTTTTGGTTTCCCAGTGCACATAAAAGTTATATTTATAATATACTGTAGACTATTAAGTGTGCAATGTCTAAAAAACCAGTGTATGTACCTTAATTTGAAGATACTTTATTGTGTCTGGGTGCAGTGGCTCACGCCTGTAATCCTAGCACTCTGGGATGTGGGAGGATCACTTGAGCTCAGGAGTTTGAGACCGGCCTGAGCAAAAGCATGATCCTGTCTCTACAAAAAATAGAACAATTAGCCAGGTGTGGTGGTGCGTGCCTGTAGTCCCAGCTACTCTGGAGGCTGAGGCTGGAGGATTGCTTCAGCCCAGGAGTTTAAGGTTGCAGTGAGCTATGATGACACCACTAGACTCTACCTGGGGTAACAGAGAGAGACTCTATCTCAAAACAAACAAAACTTTATTGCTAAAAAATACTAATGATCATCTGAGCCTTTAGTAAGTAGTAATCTTCTTGCTGATGGAAGGTCTTGCCTCGATGCAGATGGCTGCTGGCTGATCAGGGTTGGTGGGTGCTGAAGGTTGGTGTGGCTGTGGCAATTTCTTAAAATAATACAACAGCAAAGTTTGCTGTATTGATTGATTCTTCCTTTCATGAAAGATTTCTCTGTAGCATGTGATGTCGTTTGATAGCATTTTACCCACAGGAGAACTTCTTTCAAATTAGAGTCAGTCGGCCAGGTGCGGTGGCTCATGCCTGTAATCCTAGCACTTTGGGAGACCAAGGTGGGAGGATCCTTTGAGGCCAAGAGTTCAAGACCAGCCTGCTTGAGAGCAAGATCCTATCTCTACAAAAAGAAAGGAAGGAAGGGAGGGAGGGGGAGAGAGAGAGAGAGAAAGAAATAAAATAAAATAAAATAAATAAATAAATAGAAAAATTAGCTGGATGTGGTGGCATGCACCTGTAATTCCAGCTACTTGGGAGGCTGGGGCAGGAAGATCACTTGAGCCCAGGAGTTTGAGGTTGCAGTGAACGAAGATGATGCCACTGCACTCCATTCTAGCCCAGGCAATGGTGTGAGGTCTCAAAAAAAAATTGGAGTCAATTCTCTCAAATCCTGCTACTGCTTTATCAACTAAATTGATGAAATATTATAAATCCTTTCTTGTCATTCAAGAAAGTTCAGGGCGTCTTCACCAGAAGTAGATTCCATCTCAAGAAATCATTTTTTTAAAGGGATGGGTCTCACTATGTTGCCCAGGCTAGAGTGCAGTGACTGTTCACAGACACGATCACCATGCACTACAGCCTCAAACTCCTGGGCTCAAGTGATCCTCCTGCTTCAGCCTCCTGAGTAGCTGGGACTACAGGAGCTCGCCACCACGCCTGGCTAATTTTTTTGTTTCTATTTTTAGTTGCCTGGCTAATTTTTTCTATTTTTAGTAGAGACTGAGTCTCCCTCTTGCTCAGGCTGGTCTTGAACTCCTAACCTTAAGCGATCCTCCCACCTCAGCCTCCCAGAGTGCTAGTTTCCACTGAAGTCTTGAACCACCACAAAGTCATCCATGAGGGTTGGAATCAACTTCTTCCAAATTCCTGTTAATGTTGATATTTTGACCTCTTCTCATGAATCACAAATGTTTTTAATGGAATCTAGAATGGTGAACCTCTCCAGAAGGTGTTCAATTTACTTTGCCCACATCCATCAGAGGACTCACTATATAAGGTAGCTATAGGCTTACAAAATTTATTTCTTAAATAATAAGACTTGAAAGTTGAAATTACTCCTTGATCCATGGGCTGCAGAATGGATGTTGTGTTAACAGGTATAAAAAACATTAATCTGCTTGTACTTCTCCATCAGAGCTCTTGGGTGACCAGGTGCATTGTCAGTGTGAAGTAATATTTTGAAAGGAATCTTTTTTCTGAGCAGCAGGTCTCAAAAGTGAGCTTAAAATATTCAGTCAACCATGTTGTAAACAGATGTGCTGTCATCCCGGCTTTGTTATTCCATTTATAGAGCACAGGCAAGCAGAGTAGATTTAGCATAATTCTTAAGGGCCCTAGCATTTTTGGAATGGTAAATGAGCACTGGCTTCAACTTAAAGTCACCAGCTGTGTTAGCCCCTAAGGAAAGAATCAGCCTGTGCTTTAAAGCTTTGAAGCCAGGCATTGACTTCTCCTCTCTAGCTACGAAAGTCCTAGATGCATCTTCCTTCACTTAGAAGGCTGTTTCATCTACACTGAAAATCTGTTGTTTAGTGTAGCCACCTTCATCAGTGATCTTAGCTAGATCTTCTGGATAACTTACTGTAGCTTCTACATCAACACTTGCTGCTTCACCTTACACTTTTATGTTACAGAGATGGCTTCTTTCCTTAAACCTCATAAACCAACCTCTGCTAGCTTCAAACTTTCCTTCTGCAACTTCCTCATCTCTCTCTCAGCCTTCTTAGAATTAAGGAGAATTAGGGCCTTGTTCTGTTGTTTTATGTATTTTTTTTTTCCTTTTTCTTTTTGGTAGAGACAGGGCCTCACTCTTGCTCAGGCTGGTGTCGAACTCCTGAGCTGAAGCTATTCTGCTGCCTTGGACTCCCAGAGTGCTAGGATTTCAGGTGTGAGCCACCGCGCCCGACCATAGGGCCTTGCTCTGGATTAGGCTTTGGTTTAAGAGAGTGTTGTGGCTGGCGTGATCTAAAATTTTCTCTGTATCAGCAATAAAGCTGTTTGGCTTTCTTATCATTCATGTATTCACTGTAGTAGCACTTTTAATTTCTTTTAAGAACTTTTCCTTTGCATTCACAACTTTGCTAACTTGCGCAAGGAGCCTAGCTTTCAGCCTATTGGCTTTTGACGTGCCTTCCTGGCTAAGCTTAATCATCTCTAGCTTTTGATTTAAAATGAGAAATGTGCAAAACTTAGAGGCCGTTGTAGGGTTATTAATTTGCCAAATTTCAATATTGTTGTGTCTCAGGGAATAGGGAGCCCTCTGGAGAGGAAGAGAGATGGGGGAGCAGCTGTCGGTGGAGCCGTCAGAACACACACATTTATCAGTTAAGTTCATTATCTTATATGGGTGTGCTTCGTGGCACCCCAGAACAATCACCATAGTAACATCAAAGATCACTCATCACAGAGGACAGATGTAATAATTATGACAGTTTAAAATATTGCAAGAATTACCAAAATCTGAGACATGAAGTGAGCACATGCTATTGGAAAAATGGTGCCAGTTGACTTGCTCATGCAGGGTTACCATGAACCTTCAATCTGTAAAAAATATATCATCTGTGAAGCTCAATAAAATGAGATGTGCCTGTATATGGAGAGGACAAGGAGGTGGAGACGGATGAGCAGAGGCCTGTTGCTGGGAAGAAGAGTGTTTTAGGCAGGTGGGACAGCAAGGGCAAAGGTTAAGGGAAATGATGCCCGTCTGGCTTTATTAGCGCAGGGCCTGGCCCACAGCAGGAAGCTGTTGGTGACAATGATGCGTGTTGGCTTGTTGCCTAGCACTTGGGAACCAGGGACAGGGATTAAGCCAAGGAAGAGAAGCTGCTTCTCCTGATCCTGCCAGATGCCCCTGCAGCACAGATGGAGATAATCTGTTTCCCCTGATTACAAAAACTCATCCTCCCAGAGTGCTAGGAAATACCCCACGTCTAGTGGTTTTCCATCCCTCCCTGCGGGGAGGGAACAGGGCTGTCCTGCTGGGAGGGGCAGGTAGCCACAAGACACTCCCTCCACCTGCCTGGGCCTTGTCATCCCAGGTAAGAGAGGGCTCAATGGCAATGCAGGGCATATTGACTTGGTGGGAGTTTCACCAAAAATAGAACTGCTGGCCTTTCTTGACTGCTGACAAGGTGGCCAGCTTTTTGCCAAGCTCTGTGTGAAGCGCCGCACATATATTATCTCATTTAATCTCCCCACCTTTATGAAGTTGGTACCACGTTTCTCTCCATTTGACAGATGAGGAAACCGAGGCTCAGAGATGGTGATTCACTTGCTCAGAGTCACAGCTGGGAAGTGGCAGAGTTGGCCTTTGAACTGAAGCCCCCTTGATGCCCAGAGCCTAAGTGTGCAAAGTGTCCATGAAGCAACATCCGTGAAGAAGGTCAAACCCATGCTACCCTCTGATTCCTACTGTGGAAATGTGACTTTTTCATATAGTCAGGGGTTGGGAGAAGCTATGAAGCAGAGTAGACTTATTTGTAATGTCTAAATAATAAATTGTTGACCGGGTACGGTGGCTCATGCCTGTAATCTCAGCACTTCGGGAGGCTGAGGTGGGAGGCTTTCTTGAGGCCAGGAGTTGAAGACCAGTCCCAGCACACGCGAAACTCCTTCTCTATAAAAAATTGAAAAATTAGCTAGGAGTGGTGGTATGTGCCTGTAGTCCCAGCTACTCGGGAGGCTGAGGCAGGAGAATTGCTTGAGCCCAGGAGTTTGAGGTTACAGTGAGCTACGATGACACCACTGCACTCTAGCCCGGGCAACAGAGCAAGACCCTGTCTCAAAAAAATAAATAAATGAAATAAAATAAACTGTTAATAAACAAAAATGGAGCTCTGTTATGTGCTAGGCAGAGAGAGATGTCATAAAAAGTGACACACACCATGGCCAAAGGCCTGGAGTCTCCCTGAGCTTTGTGGAACACGAGACTTTGGATCTCCACTGTGTTCATTCTACACTCCTGGGTGATCACCTCTTATCTTTGGGCCAGTTTCTTTCTACAGACAAAGTGGGAATGTCCTGAGACCCGCTTCCCAGGGCGCGCGGGACTCGAGTGACAGAACGTGTGTGGAGAGCTCCGCGCAGGCCTCGGCAGCCCGCTGTCTTCACAGAGTGTGCCCTTGGCCGGGGAACGGGGTAGGCAAACTGCGTCACATCCACGTGCTGTCACTGAGAATGGTCAACTTGTGGACATTATTTTTACATGGAATTGTGGGATTGAAGCATTAACTTGGCAGATGGTGAGGACTTAAAATCGCTAAGAACCCAGAAATCACAACTATGGCAAAATTGAGCGTGTGTTTGACAAGATGAGAAGACTCTGTACAGAAGAGCTATATGCAAAAATCTCATTTAATCTTTCCAACACTTCTGTGAGGTAGGGACAATGGGATGTGCCTATTTTGTAGGTGAAGAACCCCCAGAGATGACAGACTTTTGCCCAAGGACACCTGGTTAGAGAGTGACTGCAGAGCCGTCCCTCTCTCCGTTTTATCACACTGCCTGTCAGCACTTTGGACCCCTCTGTCAGCCCCATGTGGTGGTCATTGTCATCACCTTTTCCAGCTGAGGGGACTGTGTGGCTTCCTGGCACCAGCCTTAGCCTGGAGTGTGGGCTTGGGGTCCATATTATTCATGTCCTATCAGAGAAAAAGCATCAGTGGGACGTATTCTGAGGAACTGGCTCATACAGTTATGGGGTCTGGCTAGGCAAGGGTGAGATTGGCAGGGCAGGCCGGCAGGCTGGAGATCTCAGGCAAGAGCTGATGCTCCTGTCCGCAGGTGGTTTCTCTTCCTCTGGGAAACCTCAGTTTTGTTCTTAAGGCCTTTCAACTGATTGGATGAGACTGGGCGCGGTGGCTCACACCTGTAATCCTAGCACTCTGGAAGGCCGAGGCCGGTGGATCGTTTGAGCTCAGGAGTTTGAGACCAGTCTGAGCAAGAGCGAGACCCCATCTCTACTAAAAATGGAAAGAAATTAGCTGGAAAACTGAAAATATTAGCCGGGCATGGTGGCGCATGCCTATAGTCCCAGCTACTTGGGAGGCTGAGGCAGGAGGATCGCTTGAGCCCAGGAGTTTGAGGTTGCTGTGAGCTAGGCTGACGCCATGGCACTCTAGCCCGGGCAACAGAGTGAGACTCTGTCTCAAAAAAAAAAAAAATCTTATTGGATGAAGCCAAACCAGATTATTAAGGATAATCTCCTTTTCTTAGTTAACTCATTGAATTAATAGATGCCAACCACATCTACAAAGTACCTTTGCAGCAACACCTAGGTTAGTGTCTGATTAAATAACTGGGTACTATAGTTTAGTCAAGTTGACACATAAAACTAACCATCACAGGGTCAGACAGACCTGGGCGTGAGTCCTGAGACTGCAACCAATGGGCTGTGTGACTTTGGGCAAGTTTCTCTGTCTCTCTGATACTCAGTCCCTCATCTATCAAATGCTATGGCAGTGCTTACTGCAGCCAGTTGTCAGCATTAAATGGAATGATGTAAATCAGGTGCCTTCATCCAGTGCTGGTCACCTAGAAAGAGGGAAGACACACACAAAAGTAGGTGGTCATGAAAGTGTTTTGTAATTATAGTGCCATTGCTTGTTTCTGTGTTTGCCTTCCCTTTTACTGGTTGCTTATGGAGGGCAGGAACTATATTCCATTCACCCTCTAGCCTGTTTCCTAGCTCAGTCCCTAACCCTAAGGTGGCTTCGCTAAGTATTTCTTAAATATCTAGTTGGAAAGCCAAGTGCAGTGGCATGCGCCTGTAGTCCCAGCTACTCAGGAGTCTGAGGCAGGAGGATCCCTCGAGTCCAAAACTTCAAGGCTGCAGTGAGCTACGATCATGCCATTGCACTCCAGCCTGGGCAACAAAGCGAGACCTTGTCTCCCATCCAAATACTAACCATGCCCAACCCTGCCTAGCTTCTGAGATAAGATGAGATTGGGCACATTCAGGGTGGTATGGCTATAGACACCTTGCCTCTTAAAAAAAAAAAAAATCTAGTTGCCAATTTGTTAAGGAGATTCCCTCTGTGGGAGTTGTTGGAATCTATAATAAAAATCCCCCAACTACAGAACAAGAGGGAAATAAGATGTGCAGGAATGTCAGGCCCTGTTCCCTCCAGAATAACCCCTTACTTTTCAGCTTAGTAAATCTTTGCTACAGGGAGCCTTCTCTGATGCCCTCCCCCTGCCAGCGAACAGATAACCCTCTGTGTTCCCACAGTGTCCTGTGTGTGCCCCATCAGGGCAGGCACCACACACATTTCAAACCCCCAGTTGCTCATCTCTCTCTCTCTCTCTCTCTCTCTCTCTCTGTCTCTCCTGCCCCCTCCATGAGTGGGAGTAGGGTGCTGGGAATATCCTTTGCTCATAGCTGGAGCCCCAGCGGAACTCCGACACTCAGGCACATGTCACTAGGTGTTTGTAAGAGGGACACCTCCTATTTCCAAAGACCCATAGACTGACATGCCACACTTCAGGACTTTGTTTCTTGGGGCCTCCACTGTGTCTGCCAGCCCTGTCCCCTGGTCCAGCCAGAGGGATGGAGAGGAGCTTCTCCCCCCTGGGTCCCATGCCTGTGTTGTGTTTCTGCACCAAACTGAACAAGGTGTTTGTCCTGTTTATTGCTGAGTGTGACCCGGTGGCCTCCCCACTCACGTTCAACTCAGGGCCCTTTATTTCTGTGTTCCAGCCCTTAATCATCTCCTGCGACATGCTCGCTGGGCTTCGCTATAATTAACCACTTTCCTTCCTCAGGCTTTGCCAAAACTGAGACAGCTAATTAATTTCTGGCCACGTGCCATTCCCATTAAGTGGTGGGCAGGGTGCAGCTTGCAGCCCTTACTGCCCAGCTGGGCTTGTTTTGCCTTTCGGGAGAGCAGCCACTCTGTCTGCAAACAGAGGGAGCCCCAGCTGGACTCGGCTGGCTGGCGGTTGCTTTATTTAAGCTGTTTGTTCCCCAGCAGTGGGCAGAGTGTTTGTGATCGCTGCTGTAGCTGTGCCTCGGTTTCCTCATTTGTGAAACAAAGGGATTGAACTTGACATCCAGGGAGAAGATAGGGTGGTGGTTAAGAATGTGGGTTCTGGAGTCCAAGGAACCTGAGGCCCAACCTAGGCCCTGCTACCTCTAGGTGTGGGCCTTTTGGTGAGTCACTTTACCCCTCTGAGCCTCAACATTCCTCATCTGTAAAATGGGGATAATAGTCTTACTTCCTGTGGTGGTTGGGCAGATTCATTGGGATAATGAATACACATATGCTACTTAGCAGGGGAATTGGCACGTAGTAAATGTTCCTAAATACTCTCACCAGCCACCTTTCCTTTTAGTGCTAACATTCTGTATTCCTGATGGAAAAAGACCTTCTGTTAGGAGAGCCGGGGACTATAGCAATTTTAACAGACATTGCCTTTGTTTTAGGCAAGATGGTTAACCCCTCTACTAGTTCCCTAGGGCTGCCATAACAACTTACCATAAACTGGGCCACTTAAAACAACAGAAATTTATTCTGTCACAGTTTAGGAGGCCAGAAGTCTGAAGTCAAGGTGTTGGCAGGGCCACGCCCCTTCTGAAGGCTCTAGGGAAGAATCCTTCGCCTGGCTTCTGGGGGTTGCTGGCAATCCCTGGCATCCCTTGGCTTGCAGCTACATCTCTCCAGTTTTTCCCTCTGTCTTCACATGGCCATGTTCCCTGTGTGTGCATGTGTCTCTGTGTCCGTGTGTCCTCTTCTTCTTCTTCTTTTTTTTTTTTTGAGACAGGTTCTCACCCTGTCACTTGGGCTAGAGTGCAGTGGCATCATTATAGCTCACTGCAACCTCAAAGTCCTGGGCTCAAGTGATCCTCCAGCCTCAGCCTCCCGAGTAGCCGGGACTACACACATGCACCACTGCGCCTGGCTAATTTTTCTATTTTTTGTAGAGATGGGGTCTCGCTATGTTGCTCAAGTTGGTCTCAAACTCCTTGGCCTTCCAAAGTCCTGGGATTATAGGTGTGAGCCACTATGCCCAGCCTCCTCTCCTCTTCTTATTAGGATACCAGTCACTTTGGGTTTAGGACCCACCCTAATCTAGCATGACCTTATCCTAATTACATTTGCAAAGCCCCTATTTCCAAATAAAGCCACATTCTGAGGTTCCAGGTGGACATGTATTTGGGGGCACACTATTCAATTCAGTTTACCCGACAAGGCTCACTTTCGTCTCCTGAAAAATGAGGATAATAATAGCAGTGATTTCACACAGTGGTTGGAGTGATTAAATGAGATGATTCGTGTAGATGTCACAGTGAAATTCAATAGAGCGAATGAGGCACAGGTAAGCCCTGAGCCAGAGGAGCTGCTGAGGTGGCGGTGGTGGTGAAGATGATGGCTGTGATGGAGACACTTCCGTCCTTGGACCCACCCGACACTGGTTAATCACTGGACACCGGGACCTAGAACGCAGACATCTGCTAAGAGCCGTGGCCTTGTCAGGAATTCTGAAGCCTTGGACAGAGCCCCTCTTTCTCTGGTCTCAGCCACCTCGAACCACATCTGAGACTTAGCTCTTAGGAGGGCAGCTTCAAGAAGTGGAAGGAACTTGGTCTCCCTGAAGTCAGGAGAACCAGTTTTCTGTGTGACCTTGTACAACTGTCACAACTGTCTTTCCCTCTCCAGGCCTCAGTTTCCCCATCTGTAAAGTGAGAGGGGAGATTTGAACTCGTTATTACTGATCAGGGCCTCTTCCAGTGCTGCAGTTCCAACACAGGGCTCTGTGTCCCGCCCCAGTGGTGGCAGGTCACCAAGAGCCAGTAAAGAAGTTAGGCGGCTGGTATTCCAGGGGCCGCCTAGAAGGTGTCATTCTGGGTCCGTTTTCTTTGCCTGAACGAGAAGTCACTATGATTTGAGTGCCAGGCAGTGAGCTAGGGACATCGCAGACATTACCTCATTCAGTATTCCCCAGCCCCTCAGGAGGCAGACAGGATCGTTATACCCAGTTCACAGAGGAGTAAAGTGAGGCTCAGAGAAGTTAGAACTCCAAGGTCATGCAGTTAGTGGGAGGAAGAGCTGGGGCTGCAGTCTAGGTGTGCCCCGAGTCAGAGTCCGTGCTTCTCCCTGGGCTGCACCTTTACTGTGTCATAATAGCTCCCTAAGGCTGCCAGACAAATGACCACAAACTTGAGGGCTTGACAAATCTATTCTGTCATAGTCCTGTAGGCCAAAAGTTCAAAATTAAGGTGCCAGCAGGGCTGTGCTCCCTCTGAGCCTCTTGGGCAGAATCTTTCCTTCTCTTCCAGCATCTGGTGGCTCTAGGTGTTCCTTAGCTCGTGGCTGCATCGCTCCAATCTCTGCTTCTGTTCTTACACGACCTTCCCTTGTCTCTGCGTGTCTCTTATATCGCTGGAACCAGGGCCCACCTGGATAACAGGGTGATCTCATCTCCAGACCCTTAACTTAATTACATCTGGAAATGATTTTATAGTGTTTGAACATTTTATAGTGAGCAGCTGTTATTTTTGAGAGCTCAGAAAGCATCTAGGAATCAAATGAATTCTAAATACACTAGTGATCCACACTGGATTTGGTCTGGGACCAATCGAGTTTTGATCTAGGATGAAGCTGTTTTGTTCAGTTCGGTTCTTGAGATGCCACCTGGTCGGTCAGACTAAGCGTGGTTGTTCTGACCTTGTTGCTACGGTTGTTGTTATTGTTTTTGATTTCAGGTTTCTTGTCCCTACTTTATATTTACAGGCTGTTGTGCATAAGTGAGGGGGAGGAAAAAAACCCTCAGTTTAGTTAGAAACAAATGAGCTACCTGGGCTAAATGATCTGAGTGAACGTTTCGTCTGGCCCCGGGCAGAGCTGAGTCACTTTGGATTGGGGCAAACAGGGCCAGACCCAGGCATCCTTCTGGGGATCCGAGTTGGTCCAGGTTGAGGGTGGGAGAAGGTTGGAAGAAAAGGAGGAAGGAAGGAAGGATGAAAGGAGGGAGGGAGGGGGGGAGGGAGAAAGAGGTGCCCAGGTTTGATCTCTTTAATCTGTGGCTGGTTACTTTGAAGGGTCGGGGCACCTTGACACCTTCCTCCAGTAAAGCCGCGTCTCCTCTGTTCCTGGCCCTGTGCTGACCGCTGGGATAGTGTGCAAGATGTCCTCGTCCAGTGTGGCAGACAGCCCCACTGACCCTTCTCCTTCCGCACATGTGTTTGGAGCACCTTCTCTGTGCTGGGCACTGCCGGACGTTCTAGACTTACAGGGATGATCGAGATGAATGCGACCCCTGCCCTCGGGAGCTGATATTTCAATTGTCAAAGCGAGTAGGTGAGGGGTACACAGAGTACTTTGGGTCCACAGGAGAGAAGTAAAAACAGAAGTCAAGAGGGAGGCACTGGGATCTGGGGTAAGAGCTCTGGGTTTGAATTTCCACTCAGCCTTTTTCTGACTCTGCAACTTTGGGCAAGTTCCTTTTACTGCTCTATGTAAATTGGGACTAATAAATGCTGTCTGTCCCGTAGGGCTGCTGTGAGGATTAAATATTATAATATAAAATGCTTATCCCTGTGCTTGGCACATAGTAAATGTCCAAAAAATATTTATTATCAATTAAAAAAAAACCAAACAAGTGGCTCATGCCTGTAGTGCCAGCACTTTGGGAGGCCAAGGCAGGAGGATCGCTTGAGCCCAGGAGTTTAAGGTTGCAGTGAGCTAGGTTTGTGCCTGTGAATAGCCACTGCACTCCAGCCTGGGCAACCTAGTGAGGCTGTCTCTTAAACAAAACAAAAATGAATCATGCCTGAGAAAGACCTGGCATAGTTATTGTCTATAAATACTGGCTGCCACCCCCTTGTGGCCACAGGTGTACGTTTTGTTCTGAATTGACCTCTCCTCTTTGCCCACTGGGCCCCATATTCGTGCATGTGACATTGTTCTGATGTTTATAAGTCTGTTCCTTCCTGACCCCACTTGAGCTGTGAGCAGATTGTCTCCAAATCCCCGAACCATAGCAGGGTTGAAGAATGTGTAGAAAAGAGATGAATGCTATGGGGCAGGCCCAGTTTGCTCCTGGCCTCCAGACTGGGCCCCTCACCGTGACCCAGGTTTGACAGGTGCAGGTGGCAAGCAGGGCGGGGGAAAGAGGACACAGACCCAAGTGGTTACAATCTTGGGCTCTGCAAACCAGATAGATCTAAGTTTGAATCTTGTCACTGTCACTTCTTAGCTGTGTGTCTTTGGGTGAGCCATCTAGCTTAGCTCATCTGCAGAATGAAGATAGTGTTAACACTCAAGATTGCAGCGAGGAGGAAATGAAATCATGCATTCACTGCTTTTGGCATAGTGCCTGGCACATAAGAGAAAAGACGCTCAGAGAATATGGCTTAAAGAAAACAAACAACCCACCCAAAGCTGTCGAAGCAGTCCTGCTGATGCCTTGTACAAAGGAAGGAATGTACTGACCTTCCTCTGGGCACCGAGCATTAAGATGTCAGCTACTCTGATCAACTGCTCTGGGTTTGCCTGGGAAGAAAATTCTTCCTCGGCGCTGACTTGTCAGTCTGCACTAGGGTATCCAGCTGAGAAGCCCAGCTGTCCAGGGGCCCGGGAATGTGTGTGGATTGCATGTGCAAGTTACACACAATCTCCATCAAACTGAAAGAAAGTTAACAGAGGTGGTGACAGTCCTCTTGCAACGGGACTTGTTTAACAGAAGGGTTTAGGGCTCTGAAATGAACATGCTCGGCTGCTCGGTGCTTGGTGTGGAGAGAGCTTTGCTGATGGTTGGAGCAAGTTCCCTGGCAGTTGCATAATTCAAGATGAGCTAATAGGGATTTGGACTTAGAGAAAAAGCAAAGGGTTTCCCAGAGGCATCTCAGAGTCAATAGAGGTGCAGCCAGAGCCTTACCGTCCTCACCCCCTGGGTGGGATCCAATGAGTAATGATTAAACTCTAAAAGAAAAAAGCAGAAAAATATCAGGAAGAACAAACCAAAAAGGCTGCCAGTTCCTGACTACGTGCTGGCCTGTAAACTGGACGCTTTCGTGAGTGTCGGCTCCTGAAAAGCATCTGTGCACTGACGTTACCAACGAGGTTCCAAAAAGAGAAGTGATTTGTTCAAGATCACTCAGCTGTGTGTGTTGAGGAGCCAAGATTGGGATGGCTGTGAAGGATCCCCTTACCTGGCTCTCAAGCTTAGAAAATAAACACAGTGACAGCTCTCAATTACCCACTTCTTATTTTTATTGTGGCAAAATATACACAACATAAAAAAATGCCATTTTAACTATTTTGAAGGGTGCAGCTCAGTGACGTTAAGGACATTCACATTGGTGTGTGGCAATCACCACCATCCGTGTCCAGAACTTGTTTCGTCTTCCCAAACTGAAACTCCCTACCCATTAAACACTGACTTCCCATTCTCCCCAGCTCCCAGCCCGTGGTAACCCCATGCTTTCTGCCTCTACGAATCTGATTACTCTAGGTACCTCATGTAAGTGGAATCACACAGTATTCATCTTTTTACTTAGCACAATGTACTCATGGGTCATCCATGTTGTAGCATGTGTCAGAATCTCCTTCTTTCTTTCTTTTTTTGAGACAGAGTCTCACTCTGTTGCCAGGGCTAGAGTGCTGTGGTGTCAGCCAGGCTCACAGCAACCTCAAACTGCTGGGCTCAAGCGATCCTCCCACCTCAGTCCCCTGAGTAGCCGGGACTATAGGTGTGTGCCACCACTCTGTGCTAATTTTTTTACATTTTTTTGTAGAGATGGGGTCTCGCTATGGTGCCCAGGCTGGTCTTGAACTCCTGGCCTCAAGTGATTCCCCTGCCTTGGCCTCCCAAAGTACTGGGATTACAGATGTCAGCCACTGTGCTCGGCTTCTTTGTTATTCTTCTAGTATCTGTGTCAACAAAGACTGTTTCTCCCAATAGCACGTGCAGTTTGAGCCTCATCTGGTTCACGTGGGCCCTCAGGATCCTGGTTCTCTAGCATTTGCACCTGGGCCCTACATTGGACTGCACCCATGTCCGTTTGTGCCAGGGCTGCCCTGGTCCTGGCACCCCTGAGGCGTCCTTAGGGCAGGAATGGCAACAAGGTCTGTGTGATATGCCAACTCCGAATAAACACAATGCAGCCTTTGGGAGATAACTAGGATTAGACAAGGTTGTGAGGGTGGAGCCCTCATGGTGGGATTAGTAGCTTATAAAGAGGCCCCAGAGAGCTTTCTCTCTCCCTCCCCCCATCCCCCAGCATGTGAGGACACAGTGAGAAGGCAGCCATCTACGAGCCTGAGTGATGGTTCACTCCTGTAATCCTAGCACTTTGGAAGGCTGAGGAGGGAGGATTGCTTGAGGCCAGGAGTTCGAGGCCAGCCTAAGTAACATAGCAAGACTCTTTCTCTACAAAAAAATTCAAAAATTAGCTGGGTATGATGGCACACATCTGTAATCCGGGCTACTCAGGAATCTGAGGCAGGAGGGTCGCTTTAGCCCAGGAGTTTGAGGTTGCAGTGAACTACGGTGGTGCCATTGCACTCTAGCTTGGGCAACAGAGCCGGACGCTGTCTCAAAAAAGAAAAAAAAAGAAGTTTTTGCAGTCCAGCCTGGGTGAGACCCTGTGTCTAAAAAAAAAATAGAAGAAAAAAACCTAGCATTGTATTTGGGGTTATTATATGTAACTACAGAATAAAGCAAAACCAGTTATTCTTTTTTTTTT
>VBSM01000529.1:17979858-17996241 GCA_008086735.1 Cheirogaleus medius
TGATCCACTGCGCCCAGCCAAAACCAGTTATTCTTTAAAAAAAATATAGCAGTAAGGGGAGCCCCATCACAATCACATTAGGGGTTAGGACTTCCATATATGAGTTTGGAGGGCCAGGATTTAGGCCACAGAACACCTTCTCAGAGCAGTCATCGTTGATCTCCCAGTCTAAGCCAGGGTCCCTTCACAGACCCCCCTCTCACTCCCACTGGGTGGTAGCCATCAGTGTACCCTGTTCTTACCCTTGGTGGCAGAACAGTAATAGCAGGTAACTGTACAGTAATTAGCGTAGCAGTTTGCTCAGTGTCTGCCCCTCCCTAAGGCCATAAATGTGAAGAGTCCAGACTGTCATCATTACTCCTATAGCCCTTTCTCCATGCCCGGCACAGATCAGGAGTTCAGTTAGCACCTATTAGATGAGTGAACAAACCTCGGTTTACATCAAGTTCACATTCTTGACTTTTCACTATGAGAGGTGGAGGAGAAAGGAAGGTAACAAGTGCCAAGGGCCAGTAGAGCAAAGGGGTTACCAGGTGGCAGCTCTAGACTGCCTGAGTTAAGTGCCAGCTCTGCCCCTGACAAGTCCTATGACCATGGGTAAGTCACTTCTCCTCTTGTGCCTCAGTTTACCTCCTCTGAGAGATGTGACCACATATTTGGATGATGAGAAGCAGTTGGAGGAGGAGTAACAACAGGGGTGAGGTGTGGGCCTGAGAACAGGGGCAGGAGAGTGATTGTCTATGGAGGAAGCAACGAGACCTCAGGCACCCGCCCTTGTGCCCTGCCCCACCGGGTGCCTGTCCCTCCATTCTGCAGGGAAGCAAAGTTTTTTTTTCCCCCTAGAGAATTAACCTGCAGGAACTCTGGATTCAGGGCCAGCAGAAACAGAAAGGGTCAGAGTGAGATACCAAATGGAAAATGCGAGACCCTCAGGCCCTTTCTCCAGCTCTGCCAAAAGAGTCTTGATGGCCACCAGTGTGCAACCAGGCAAGAGATGGGAGGATTCTTTTCTGAAGGCCCCAGAGAAGAGACCTGCAGACACTGATACTTACACGTCCCCCAGGGTAACAGCCAGGTCATCGCTCGGTTCCCCTACAGTGAAGCCCACCAGTGGACAGGGCCCCTACACTGATGCGTGTGCACACACACACGCACACACACATACACACGGCTGCCAGTTAGTTGATTAGTGCTTCACTGAAAGATCAGCCTTTAGTCCTGTATCACCAGCTATTCGAAGCAAGTCTCCAGGATAAAAGAGGGAGGTCAAAGCAGACAAATAAACAAGAATGTCTGAAGCAAGTAGACAATGCGGAGAGCAGAAGAAAATACAAACCAAAAATTATCAGTATCCTCAGAGAGGTAAGAGAAGATATTGTAAGTAAGATGCTATACGTGCTACATAAAAAAAAAAGAATAATAAGAGAAGAAGAAAGGGCACTGGGAAAATAAAATGTGAGAGTAAAAATAAAAAAGGCAATAGAAGGGTTGAGAGGTAATGAAAAGGAAATTTCCCAGAGGGTGTAACAAAAAGACAATAGAAGAAAATTAGAGGATCAATCAAAGAGGCCCAGTATCTGACTAACGGATTTTCCAGGGATCCCAGAGAAAGCAGAGGGGAGGAAATTACCAAAGAAATGATGTGAGATCATTTTATACAGAAGGACATGAATCTTCAGCCTGAGAGGGCCCAATACAAATGAAAAAAAGCCACCCTAAATCACAACATAAAATGTCAGCCTACCAGGGATGAAGAGAAGATCCTACAGGTTTTAGGGGTAGAGAGGATAGATTACAAATAAATCATCAGGAATCAGAATGGCTTCAGATGCTTCAGTGGCAACTGAAAGCTAGAAGATGAGGGAATCATGCCTTCAAAATTCTGATGGAAAATTACTCCCATCAGAAGTACATATACAGTGAAAGAAATCAGGAGAGAGGATACAATAAAGACATTTTCAGGCTGGGAATGATGGCTTCCACCTGTAATCCCAGCACTTTGGGAGGCCGAGGTAGGAGGATCCTTTGAGACCAGGAGACCAGCCTGGGCAACATAGCAAGACCTTGTCTCTACAAAAGAGTAAAAAAATTAGCTGGGCATAGTGGCACATGCCTGTAGTCCCAGCTACTCGGGAAGCTGAGGTGGGGGGATTGCTTGAGTGCAGGAGTTTGAGGTTGCATTGAGCTATGATGACGCCACTGTACTCCAGCCTGGCTGATGGTGTGAGAGAGAGAGTTAAAAAAAAGACATTTTCATGGGAGGGGGGAGGAGGGGATGGGTATATATATACATAATGAGTGAGATGTGCACCGTCTGGGAGATGGTCACGCTTGAAGCTCTGACTCGAGGGGGGAGGCGGGGCAAGGGCAATATACATAACCTTAACATTTGTACCCCCATAATATGCTGGAAAAAAAAAGACATTTGCAGACAGGCAAAGGTGTAAAAATTTTATCTCCTACATAAAAGTCAGGAAGTGACTAGAGTATATGCTTCACCAAAATAAAGGCATAAACCAAGATAAAGGGAGATGTGCAAGCCAGGAAACGGGTGCTCTAACAGAGGAGGATAGGACACAGCTGGTCTGGAAGGAGCCAGTCCCAGATGAAAAGGGGAGGAGGAAGGGTCTAGCTAGATCACTAGGAAAACAGAAGGAACGAATAGATTATTTAATTGCATGGAATAGGCATCTTACAGGTTTGCTGGCATGTCTGCGGAGATTTAGCTATATGTACACAGAACTGAGCAAATGGAAAAAATAGAGGCAATTATTATCTCCAGGAAGATAAAAATCTGCACTAAAAAATAAAGGTAATTATAGTATGTTATTTGGCTCAGCAGTGGTAAATATCTACAAGGTCATAAGAATGTAAATCCTGAGCTGGGCAGGGTGACACACACCTGTAGTCCCAGTTACTCGGGAGGCAGAGGTGGGAGGATCGCTTGAGCACAGGAGTTCTAGGCTGTAGTACACTATTATGTTCCTGTGAATAGCTACTGCACTCCAGCCTGGCCAACACAGTGAGACCCCATCTCTAAAACAAACCAACAAGTATATTGGGAGGGTGGAAAGAGGAAGTCACTATTGAAGGGCCTGGTGACACAGCAGGGAACACAGTGGACCAAGTCCTCTGCCTTCAGGGAGCTTGCAGGGCAAGAGAGCCAAATAGACAGAAAACAACATAAACAGGAGTCAGGCAGGGGTTTGTGCCGTAATGAAAAATGCAGCAGCTGAAGGAGATAGAGATTCTTTGGGCAAGGAGGACCTCTCTGAGGAGGTGACGTTGGAATAGCGTCCCAAAGGAAGCAAAGGAGCAAGCTGTGCAAAATCTGGGGGACGAAGGTTCCAAGCAGAGGGAGCAGCAAGTCCAGAGGCCCTGAGATGAGGAGGTGGGCATGAGCTTGACATGTCCAAGGACCAGCCAAGAGGCCGGCGTGTGGCCGGGGCACAGCATTCTAGGGGCAGTGCTGGGAAATGAAGTCCCAGAGGCATCGGGGCAGCTTGTGGAACATAGAACTTTGGGGAGTCACGGGGGGGTTGAGAGCAGGAGAGTGGCATGATTTGGCGTGGCTGCAGGGGGGACAGGGGCCTGTGAGGAGGGGAGCTGTGGGCTCCGCCCGGCAGACAGTCATCGCCAGCCGCTCAGCCGCCCAGCCGCCCAGCGCCTGGACCAGCAACGGTGGCTTCATCACCCACTTCCCAGCATCCCAGCCCCCTCTGGGAATGGAAGGATCCTTCGCAAATCAAAATAGCAGGCAAAGAACAGCCTCTAATTGTTCTGCGTAAGAGCAGAGAAATTAGACGAGTCAGCTGTGGGGTTGAGCCCGCCTCCCACACAGCTGTGATCCGCACCGCTGAAGACACACTTCCTGAGACTTGCAGTTCTGCTGTCTCCGGGCAAAACTTTTTGCTTCTCCAGCCCCCGAGCAAATGACAGCTATTTGGGAGGGAGTAGGACAGATGCTGGCCCTGGAGGACAATGAGTGAGTCAATTTTTTTTTTAAGCCCAAAAAATCAGTCACTTCCTAAAGGAACAGCCTTAGCCGACGCGAGTTTGTTTGGTCATGGAAACATTGAGTGGCCTCTTCCCAGGTGCCCGGGGCCGAGCCCGGGGGAGTCTAAAGGACTGGCGGCACAGGGTGTGGTGCCGCGCTGCGGGCAGAGTGGAGCGAGGGCACAGGGAGGCAGGGGGTTTCAGTTCTCGCCCGGCTCTGCCACTGTCGCTGTATCACCTTGGATGGGGTCGTGCTGCTTCTCTTGGCTTCAACCTCCCCATCTCTCCCCAGTGTGGGCTTTAGGCTACACAGTGATTCTCAGAGTTTGGAGTTCATTAGGATCACCTGGGGTAGGAGGTGCTTGTTACAGATGAAGATTCCCAGGCCCCAGGTCCAGAGATTAAGATTTAGCAGATCTGAGATGGGGTCCAGGAGCCTGCATTTCTCGCAGGCTCTTCCGGTAATTCTGAAGGCAGACCTTGGGCCACACTTTAATACAATCACTTCCCCTCAATCTGTCAGGGCTCTCCCTGCTCTGAAATTTGAGCAGTCACTCATGCAACCCTTCTCTGGGTTTCACCGATCATTCCAGGGGCATTAAAGAAGTGTCGTGTACCCCTGCCTCGGTGCATCTGTGTGTTGTCTGTGATGACCGTGCTGCACCGGGACGGTGTGTTTCAGTGTGTGTGGTCTCCCCCAGGCCACCTGGCACCAGCCCAGGCCCTGGTACAGAAGGGGCCATGGCCATAAATATTGCCCAAACAAGGGGCCAGCTGTAGTGTAGACAGCTGCAGCAGCATAGAGCATGGAAGGATCGTGGGGGTGTTGGGTGCAGAGTGTGACTGCGGACATCTGGCTTGGACCCTGGGTTCATGCGCTGGGTTGCGTGTTTGACACTGACATCTGCTTCCCTTCCCCACACCACTGTGGGTGGGGAGGGGGATGCACCGTGGCTTCTTCAGAGGGGGTGAGGCCAGTTGCATGGAGATAAGAAGGTCTGGATGGGGCCATAGGAAGGACTGGAAGCCCTGGTCTACCATGGAGGATGCCCCAGAGGCCTACGGTCCCAGCCCCTCTGCTAGGCAGTGTCCCTTCCTCAGAGTTGGCCAATCATATGCCCAGAAGGCCAGCTCAGTGGCAGAAGCTAGAACAGTCACTCTGGTCTAGCCCCCAGCTCTATTCTTCTTATATGAAGAATAATAACAGCTTTCACATCCTGAGTGCCTACCATGCATCGGACTCAGGGCCATGTGCTATCTTATCTCTTTAAATTTTCACAATCATCCTGGGAAGTTGCTAGAAATATCACTCCTCTTTTTATAGTTACGGATGCTGAGGCTTAGAGAGCTCAAGTTACTAACCCAGAGTCACTCAGCTAATAAATAGTAGAGACAGGATTAGAACTTGGATCCATTTTCCTCTAGAGCTCAATTTTATCTTTAATTATATTGCTTAGTGCTTCTCAGAAAGTAAGGATTTTTCATAAAATACCTTCTGCCAAACTCACCCACAGGCAGAGAAATCCCTTTGCATCTGTTGTGGAAAGGAGTGATGCTGCATCAGATAGTTTAGGGTTCAAGTCCCACCTCTGCCCCTGACCTTTTGTGTGACCTTGGGCAAGTCACTTTACTTCCCTGAGTCTCATATGAAACTGAAATCTGTGAAGTGGGATCAATTATACATGCACTTCCTTCTTAGGTACACTAAGATGAAGACGGCCACCAACATCTACATCTTCAACCTGGCCTTGGCCGACGCACTGGCCACCAGCACGCTGCCCTTCCAGAGTGCCAAGTACTTGATGGAGACGTGGCCCTTTGGTGAACTGCTCTGCAAGGCCGTGCTCTCCATTGACTACTACAATATGTTCACCAGCATCTTCACGCTCACCATGATGAGTGTCGACCGCTACATCGCCGTGTGCCACCCCGTCAAGGCCCTGGACTTCCGCACACCTGCCAAGGCCAAGCTGATCAACATCTGCATCTGGGTCCTGGCCTCAGGTGTTGGTGTGCCCATCATGGTCATGGCTGTGACCCGTCCCCGGGGTGAGTGAACGAGCGGGCTGTGGCATAGGACACTGACCACAGGAGGCAGCACGTGAGCCTCTGTGAGCATGCTGGGCCCTTACTAGGGTGTGTGTAGGTGTGTCACAAGTGGAGGTGTGGATTGCTGATCAATGAAAGTATGACGGCTGGGCAGTCGGAGTGTGGAAGGTCAGCCAATGGGAATGTGAGTGGTTGACTATGTGAGGATGAATGACAGGTCAGTGGTCCTATGGGTTGCTGGCCAAAGGAAATGTATGAATTTATGAATGGGATTATGGATGGCTAGTCCATGTGCATGCAGGTGGCAGCCAGGAATGTGTGGATGACTGACCTATAGGGAGATGGATGGATGGCCAGTGGGGTGAGAGTATCACTGGCTAGGGAGCAGTGGAGGCCACAGGATCTGCAGTCCCAAACTTCCTTTCACCCTAATTTGAAAACCATTGGCCCAGATGACCAAAGCAAGGCCTAGAGAATGGCCCACAGAGAATGACAGACAGGTGTATTTCCTGTGAGTACAATGATAATTATTATAGTAACTGCCTTTGTCAGGATAACTGTTGTAATGCACAGTCTCCAAAGCTCAGGGGCTTAACAGCAGAATTTTACCCCTCACTCACACCACAATCCAATGTAAGAGGAGCACAGTCACTCAGGAACCCGGATTCCTACTGATGGTTTCTGAATCTTCCACTGCTGGCACGTGGCCGCAGATGAGTCTGGAGAGGGAGTGGGGAGAAAGCACAACCACTTTAAGTGTTATGGCCCATCCCTTCCTAGTGAGAGCTGGTCACGTGGCTCCACCGTGATGGAAGGAAGTAGGAAAAGTAGTCTAGAAGGTACCAAAGACGCTAGTAACTAATTTCCTCTCCGAGCCACATTATATCATGGGGTGTTGAGAAGGTTAAAAGAGGTTATATGTATAAAATACTGAGAACAAGGCCTGACTCACTACCAAGACCCAATAAATAGCAGCTGTTAAGTGATTAAGCCTGTGAGATAGACAAGGCAGGGACTCCTACCTCCATTTGACTGTAGGAAAACAGAGAATCAGAGAGGTCAGGTGGTTTACTTAGGGTCACACAGCCAGGCATTTGGTGGGATTTGGCCTACAACTCAAGGTTCCTGCCCCCAAATCCTGCCCTCCTTGAGAAGAGGTTTGCAGAGGGTCAGCGCTGTGGGTGGGGAGGGGAACAGGCTTGATGGGAGGCTTCTTGGTCACCCTTGACTCTCACAAGGGCAGAGCCCCCAGTGCCCTTATACAGCCTCTGAGCAGTTGGTCTTGACTCAGCAGCAGGGCCCCCTCTTCACTGTCAGCTTGCAGTTTACGGGCCATTAACTGCAGCCCTGCTGGGGGCTGGACCAGATGGGCCTCCTCACTCCACACGCTCTCACACGCACAGACTCCTCCATCAGCACTTACTGGTTCTGTATACCACTTGCTGTGTGTCCTTAAACAAATGCTGTTCCTCTCTGGGCCTGGTTCTGCCATTTGTACAATGAAGGCTTTGGACTCTGTCCTCCCTGGGGGTCCTGCCAGCCTGATGTCCTGTAGTCCCACTTTGTCTGTAGGTTCCCAGCCCTCTTCTCATAACTCTCAGGCTCAAGTCCACTGTCTGGCTCCTTAATCCTGGCATTCCAAGAGATCTTGGGAATCCCCTGGGCCAGCCCCAGGACTGTATCAGAATCCCACAGCATCCCCTAAGGTGCTCATCCAGCCCAAGGCCACACTCCAGGAATGGGGACCTCATTCCATCCTGGGTGCCCTTCCTATCTCCGGGCATGCCTGGCTGTCAGGAAGTTCTTCTTGAAGTTAAGCTGAGATCTGCTGCCTGTCAGAAGGCTGGCCCCAGCCTGGCCTCTGGACTCCCACACATATGTGCTCCCCTTCCCTGTGAGTGCCCCAAGAGCTTGGACCCCACTGTGCTTTACATGCCTTAGCCCATTTAATCCTCACAACAATCCTGTGAGATGTAAGTACTGTTGTTAGTCTCACTCAGCTGAAGCTCAAAGAAGTTGAGTAATTTGACTACACAGTAGGGCGGGAGTCCTGCTCCTAAGTCAATCTTAGCAGGACTGTCCCCACTGGAGCTAGTTTGGAAATAGGTCGGGGTGTTTTCAGTTATCATAATGACTGGCATTTAATGGGGCGGGCTAAATTATTTCATTACTGCCACCCATGGATGTAGAGGCTTGTAAAGGGGCCAGGAGAGAACACAGAAAGACCTCCCGGCTGAGGGCCAATCCTGCTGGGGTCTTTAAGGACGAGTAGAAGTTCGCCAAGTACAGAAGTGCAGGAGGACATTCCAGGCAAAGGAATCACCTTGAGCAAAGGCGCCAGGAGGAGGTGGTGGGACCTGACCAAGCCTCAGAAGGGTGGGCAAACAGGCAGGGCCCGGTAGGCGCACAGGCCCTCACCCCCTGTCTATCTTTCCTTGTTTTCCCGGCCCAGACGGGACGGTGGTGTGCATGCTCCAGTTCCCCAGCCCCAGCTGGTACTGGGACACGGTGACCAAGATCTGCGTGTTCCTCTTCGCTTTCGTGGTACCCATCCTCGTCATCACCGTGTGCTACGGCCTCATGCTGCTGCGCCTGCGCAGCGTGCGCCTGCTGTCGGGCTCCAAGGAGAAGGACCGCAGTCTGCGGCGCATCACGCGCATGGTGCTTGTGGTGGTGGGCGCCTTCGTGGTGTGCTGGGCGCCCATCCACATCTTCGTCATCGTCTGGACGCTGGCGGACATCGACCGGCGCGACCCGCTCGTGGTGGCCGCGCTGCACCTGTGCATCGCGCTGGGCTACGCCAACAGCAGCCTCAACCCCGTGCTCTACGCCTTCCTGGACGAGAACTTCAAGCGCTGCTTCCGCCAGCTCTGCCGCAAGCCCTGCGGCCAACCGGAGCCCGGCAGTTTCAGCCGCGCCCGCGAAGCCACGGCCCGCGAGCGGGTCACCGCCTGCACCCCGTCCGATGGTCCGGGCGGTGGTGCCGCCGCCTGACCTGGCCAGGCCCCCCCTCCCCCACATGCCCCTCCGAAGTGACCCCGCGGCCACATCGAGTCCTAACGCGAGGCGGAGGCCACGATCTGGAATGGGGCAGTAGAGGATCGGAGGCTTGGGACCGGCAGCGGGGCCTCTGCCTTGGAGAAGGGGGCCAGGCAGTGGAGTGGCAGACGGCAGATCGCTGGGGCCATGCCTCTGGGCCAGCTGCACTGTGGAGGGCTCTAGGTCGGGCGGAGGAGCTAGGGACTCCAGAAGAGTGGAATGACACAGGGACCTGTGACTGTCGAACTGGGCCCCAGTAGGGACTCCGCAGTGGGGCGGGGCCTCAACCTCGGGACAGCCTCCAGTTACAACCCAGAGCGAGGCATTCGGGAGCAGGGGTCTGTCCTGAGACCTGAGGCTCCCGGGCCCAGGACCCAGGAGGGGCAGTGGTGGGGACGGTTGCTCGAGAACTGAGCTGCAAGGTTGGACCTCTGTGTAGTGGCAAGGGGCCTCTTCTGGGGGGAGACGGCAGGACAGGACAGTCTGGCATGGCTACAGCTCAAGATTTGGTTGCGAGATAGAAGGCCCGCGTGCAGGGGGTGGGGCCTCAACTTGGGGTAGAGTCCCAGCTTCTTGAGTTCTAGCAAGGGCGGGGTTCGCCGAGATCTAGGTCCAACTTGATGTCTTTATGAATAAGAATATAAAAGAAAGAGAGGAAGAGAGAGAAACAATATCCCGTTTCTCTCTGACATGTATTTCCTTGGAACCTGCAGGGATGCTTCAGCAGGGAAGTAGTGGCCACAGCACTGTGTTCCAGTGGGGCTTGGTCCGGGCAGCAACGGGCCAGCCCACAGCTCCAGGATAGAGTAGTGGGACTGGCCTCGGTTGGAGTAGGGTCCCTAGACCTGAGTTCTAACGGGGGCCCAGAGGCTTGGGAAGGAGCCAGAAGGCCCCTCCGCTCCAAAACCCACACTTCTAGTGGGCCCCTGTGCCAAGGGGCAATGGTGAGTGGGCTGAGGCAGAGAGGTGGGCTCTGCTCTGAGATTCGCTCCTCAAGCTGGAGAGTGGATGCTCTTCTCGGGTCCCCAGGGCCCTGGCTTCTCTGTCTAGGTACTAGAGGACAGAGGACCGTGTACTAAGAGCCCCATGGATGATAAGTGGCATCTGGAAGTGAGTGGCAGGTATCAGAAGCATCAGTGCGGACTTGGTGCTGGGTCTTGGGCCCCTGATAGGAACCTGGGAGAAATCCTCTCCTCCCAATGTGTGTCTGGTGCCAATGACTCCAATGAACTGGAACTGCTCATGTGGGGACGGGACTTTGAAGGAACTGGGAGAAGGCTTTCCTAACTGCACCACTAGCATCAGAGTGTGCTCCCCTGTCCCTTTGCCCCCAGCCTTCCCGGGCCCTCACCTGCTCCCGCCCAGCTGCCCACTTCAAGCTGCTGCGAGGGGCATCCACCCCAAGTTGAGCTTAGAAGTTTTTCTCTCCATTTGTGTGGCATTTTATTCAGGCACTCCCAGATCTTTGCTTCCCCTAAAGTCAGAGTCCTGTTCCCTGTTCCTCCCCCAGGCGCCATCCCCCCACCCGCCCCTCCCCTCCCTCACAGATGCTGCCTCTGAAATGCACCCCTGACTCCCTTCTGAAGCAGTGCGCTGACATCCTTGTAAAAACAAATTTAATTTTCTTCCCTTTTTGGGACAGATGGAAAGAAATTGACGTCTTTGTCTCAAACAAAAGGAAAAAGATAAAGAAACAATATACCTCTTTCCCTTTGACAGCCATTTCTTTGGAACAAAAGCGGGGAGGCTGTCACTCCAGCAGGGACTGAATAGCATTCAGGGGGTTGAGGACTTAGGCACTGAGATGGGCTTTGGCACCTTCAGGGAAGGGATGCCCTCAGTGGGCAAAGGATAGCACCCTTCTGAGGGTGAGGTCCCCAGAAGCCCCAGATCTGGGGATGTTCTTCCTTCAGGAAATGGCTCCCCAGGGGCCTGGAAAGCTATGGGGCAGTGCCCAGCACTCACATCCAGCCTGCTAAGCCACCGTGACCTGGGGTCCCAACCTTCCTAGATCACCCTCACCACCCATATGGACCACAGAGACCTCTGTGTGTGAGCGGGGCTCGATCGGTCAGTAAGTCAGGGACACTCCTGGACACTGATCCCCTGGGACTCCTCTTGCTAATGCTTTGGGGGTATGGCAGGGAAAGGGGACAATTTAGGAACCAGAGAAGACTCCTGAATGAGGTATGTTAGAGCCAGGCTGTTTATTCTCCTCCCAAAGACTGTGTCCCCTTAGGCCCTTCCTAGGACAGAGCTGTTTCAAGGCTGCTTGAAGTCTGCTCACTGCCATCTCCTGGGGCTGTAATGGATCTGGCTGCTTTTCATCACTTCTGGTAGATAAATTTGTCCTGGGTACAGCAGGGACTGGGTCCAGACTACGTGCACTTCAGGTAAGGCAAACTTGGATTGGAATCTGCTTCATGGAAGACACACACTCTGGGCACTGGGACCTGGGAATGAGTCAGATGTGGCCCTGCCCAATGCTGAGAGACAAAGCACAAACACGGTTGCATCTCAGGGTGGTGAGAGTAGTGACAGAGCCCCAGGGAGGGTGTCCCAGGGAAGTGCCTTTTCTCGCTTTTGACTAAAACACCTTTGTAGCAATTCCCTAAAAGGTGGAAAAGAGACAGGGGGCCTTGAAGCATGAATAGGAGTTGGCCACCAAGAAGAGGGTACAGTGTGTGCAAAAGCATGGGGATGTTCGAGTGCTTGGCACACCCAAAAAGTTGGATGCGGCTGGAGCACGGGGCTTGAGTGAGTTCTTCTGTGTGCCAGGCTCTGGGCCAAGTGCTTCATGCGCTTCACCCCATCTGGTCCTCATGACAGCCCAGTGGGGGAAGTAGTAGTATCCACATTTTAGATGAGAGAGCTGAGGCTCAGAGAGGTCAAACCACTTGCCCCTGGGTCACAGAGCCTGTTAGTATTGGTAGAACTCAGGTCAGTGGAATTCTAGGGTCCAAGTTTCCAGTTAATTCCAGGCATCAAACCAAATGGAAAAATCTGAAGGAAAAGGGCAATTTTCTATGAACTTTTATTCTTCCTGAAGCTCTCCAAATCTTCACATTTCAAAATGTACTATGCATGATGCATTTTAAAGCTCTAAATTGACAGTGTAATTCTAGATTATCACAGGGTTCTCAAAACTGCAGGGTAGGTCTGCTTCCCCCAAAATTTCCATTTCTCTCTCTCTAGGGGGAGGGAGGTATTTACCCCTGGTTTCAGAACTGTCCTACCATTTCATATCTCTTCTTTTTTTTTTTTTCTCTTCTTTATGATTTTCTTTTTTTTTTTTTCCCCAAGTTTTTTTTTTCCTTTTATTTCATCATATGATGGGGGTACAAATATTGTTAGGATCATATCTCTTCTTGATACAATAGAAGTAGTGGTTAAGGCTGGAATCAGATCTTGGCTTTCTCTCTTTGAGCCTGTTTCTTTATGTGTAGAGTGGACTTCCTTCACAGTGGTGGTGAGGACCTTATGTATAGGTATAGGGCCCAGCACATGAGTCAACTCTAAGCATACTGTAAGTGGCAGTTATTACTTAAAAGTAGAGCTGGGCCTGGCGTGGTGGCTCACACTTGTAATCCCAGCATCTTGGGAGGCTCATATGGGAGGATGGCTTGAGGCCAGGAGTTTGATACCAGCCTGAGCAACATAATGAGACCATATTTGTACAAAAAAATAGAAAAATCAGCTGGGTGCACACCTATAGTCCTAGCACCCTGGGTGGCTGTGGTGGGAGGATCGCTAGAGCTCAAGAGTTCAAGACCAGCCTGAGCAAGAATGAGATTCTGTCTCTACTAAAAATAGAAAAAAAATAGCTGAGTATGGTGATGTGCACCTGTAGTCCCAGCTACTCAGGAGGCTGAGGCAGGAGGATTGCTTGAGCCCAGGAGTCTGAGGTTGCTGTGAGCTATGATGACACCACTGCATTCTAGCTTGGGCAACAGAGAAAAAAAAATGTGGAGCTGAAGTGCAAGGTCAGAGCTAGAGACCTACAGGGAAAAGTGGGTGACCTTTCACGGGGAGCGATGATGAGAGAGAAGAGACCTGGCTTGGGGGCCCCCTGCTTCCTGGGCTCAGGAGCCACTGTGGGGAGGGAGAAGCTGCCGGAGAAGCAGGAGGGTGGGGAGAATGTGCTGCCATGGAAACTGGAGGAGGAGGGCGTTCCCAGGGGGAGGGAGTGATGGATAATGTCAAGTGTCATAAGAGGATGGGGGTAGGGAGGGCAGGAAGGTGATGGGAGTAAATCAGAGCCTCAAGTTCAGTCTCCTACGTGGTCTGGGCAGCTCCCAAACCTGGATTCAAATCTCAGCTCTGAAGCTACTGGCTGTGTGACCTAGGCAAGGGATTTGCCCTCTCTGAGCTTCTGTTTCCTCCTAAATCTAAGATGAGGGAATGGATCAGTCTCTACTAAGAGTCCTGGTTTTGCTGGATTGTTGGCCATTTGCTAGAAGTGTTATCTTAACACATTGCTTCAGAGCTCCCTCTGAAAGCTAGAGATATAGTGAGCAAAGTGCCCATCAAAGTGCCTGGCACATCCTAGTCCCTCAATGCAGGGTTATACTCTAATAATTACGCGGGTGCCGGAGGCAGCTGCTCTAAGGTTTGCTTAGCTCAGAATTTGAAATGCTCCTCAAGGTAGAGAGGGGCCCCCAGTGTCCTCAGAGGACTTGGAAGAACAGTCCGGGTTGGGCACCTTCTGGGTCTCCGTCCAAATACCAGCCCCACTTTGTGTCAGTGACAGGTCCCTCACCGAGAGTCTGGCTCCCGGCTGCCTGCCCCGCCTAGCACCTGCTGCAGATGCAGGCTGGGAGCCCGCCCCAGAGGCCCCAGAGCCCTAGGAAGTGACACCCCTAGGTCCTGTCCCCAGCACTCCTACACAAAGTACATACACATACTTCTCATTTGTTGTTTATTTATTCCTTTATTTAGCTCTGGGCCCCACGCTGGGAGGAGTGACAGGAGGGAGTCAGGACCTGGTTCCCCACTCCGAGCTTGCAGATGTTGGGAGCAGGGAGATGGGACAGCTGGCCGTGTGGTTCTGGCTGCAGGCAGTTTGGGAATTCAAAATGGGAATTTTAGAGGGGGGCTGGTGAGGGTTCTCAAGATGGACATGCTGATGCAGTAGCGTGCGGCTCGGGAGGGTGCCCAGGCTCCAGCCCCGGCGCCCTCCCCAGGGAACAGCCCCACCCTGTGACAGCCGTTTCCAGGGTGCAGAGCGCTTTCCCACACGCACTCTCGGGTAATGCGAGGGACTATCTGTGCCAGGTCACGTAGAGTAACTCACTCAGTCTTCACAGCATGACTACGAGGAAGGCACTATTGTTATTACCTCCCTTTTACAGACAGGAAACTGAGGCTCAGAGAAGGGAATGACTTGCCCAAGGCCACGTGACTTGCTAGTGGTTGGCCCAGCAAGGATCCCCTCTTAGGTCTGTCAAGTCCACTTCATCTGCTTTCCTCCTCCTGCCTCCCAAGAGAAAACGCTCTGTGATTACACACAGGATCTAGGGAGACTCTCAGGTCCAGCTCACAGTGGCGGACATGAGCATTCCCTGTGCCGAGTTCTGTGCCTCATCACCTTGGCAGCAGAGGCACATGCCAGCCGCGCCCAAGAAACTGCTGGGACCTTGGTAGGTCCCTCTCCCCATCCCTTCCCTCCCTGCCTTGGAAGTCCTGCTTGTTCTGTCATTTTCCGGCTGCCTGCCATGTCTTTGCTGTGTGACCTTAGGCAAGTCATTTTACTCTCTGAGCCCATTTCCTCAATCATGGACAACACTTGCATGGTAGGAAGTTGAGAATATTTATAAAGAGGCTGTGAGTGAAGGACCTTGTCTATGTGGGTCATGGAAGTGTCCCCAGCAAGTGCAAGTGGGCACACAGTAGTTTACCCAGTGGGTGAATGATATGCCTGGAGCGTAATAACAAGTGCTCAACAAATGGAGATTTTAATATTAGCTAGTGTTAGGCTATGCCTGCTCCAACCCATGATTCTTAATGCTGTAGGTGGGTCAGGAGCAAAGGACTTTCTCTTTTAACCATCTCTTTGAGTGCCAGAAGAGGGGGGCAGCATGCACTGGAATATCAATTTTTAAGAGGATGTCTTCTCCCCAAGTTCCTCATACATGGCTGTCCTCTTTTGTCCTCACCAGGACTGCCCTCCCAGGGACCCCAGAATGGGGGAGACAGCCTGGAAAGGAAGAAAGTTCCCTCATGGCACTGGCTAGGGCCTTTCAGCCTTTGTGTCATGGGGATGGAGTCCCTTGGCAGGTGCCCATGCAGATGACATCCATCAGATGGGGCTCATCTTCTAGAATCTCTTCTTCTAGAATGAGTCCCAAGACAGGAGACAGGGAATGTGTGTTTCTTTAAAAAAAAAAAATTAGTTGGCCAATTAATTTCTATTTTTAGTAGAGACAAGGTCTCGATCTTGCTCAGGCTGCTTTTGAACTCCTGACCTTGAGCGATTCTCCCGCCTCAGCCTCCCAGAGTGCTAGGATTACAGGCATGAGCCATGGGAGTGTGGTTTTAACTCTGTCATCCACTTCCTTGCTGTGATGTTGGGCAGCTCTCTGTCCCTTTCTGGGCCTCTGCACAATGGGGGGCAGAGGTAGGAGCTGATGGATTCTGAGGCCTCTGCCATTCTGGAACAGAACTGAGGCATTTCCCTCATGTTCCTTGATCCAAGAAACAGACATCTATTGGTAAAATCCACTGCGCATTTGTCCAGAGACAGGAGGAAGCGTGTAATTGGAGCCACCACACGGAGGTGAGGGAGGCAGGCATGTCAAAAACAAAGCTTGACTGAAACACCTGCCTTTTTGTCCACTCCAGGTTCCATCTTGGTACCAAGGACCCAACTTTCTGTTTTCTCAATAAAGTGAGCACTGTTCTCAGTATCTGCATCTCTGGCTGTTTCTTTTGCTCACCTCTGTGGTTCCTTGTGAGGTGGGGCCCAGTCTAGGGGTGACATAGACCTGCCCACTCACGCCAAGTCTAGTCCTGCCCTCAGGACCTATCTCGGAGGGAGATGTAGCTTTGTCCTTAAGAGAGCCCCCGTTTGATGGGAAAGACAGATACACAAGGCAGCTGTCGCCACTTCCTAGAGCAGGTCAAGAACCAAACTAAGTCTCTGGACTCCCCTCCCCTCTCCTCCCCTCCAAACTGGCTCTTCCTCATCCCTGTGCACCCCACCCCCCAACCCTAATCTAAGCACCTTGTCCTCCAGAGCCCTGCCCACCCCACATGCCTCTCAGGGCTCCCGCTGGCTCCCTCTTCCCCCTCCCCTTCCCA
>VBSM01000529.1:17996341-18016928 GCA_008086735.1 Cheirogaleus medius
AGCCCAGGAGTTTGAGGTTGCTGTGAGCTAGACTGACGCCACTGCACTCTAGCCTGGGCGAAGACAGAACGAGACCCTGCCTCAAACAAACAAACAAACAAAAAGCACCAAAAAAAGAACCACTTTCAGGTGAATATTTTTAACAAATGAGGAGATGGAGGCTTAGAGAGGGGAAGTGACTTGCCCAAAGTCACACACACAGTGGCACTTCAGGACAACGCTCTGAAGAGAAAGAGAAGGAAGAAGCTGAGAATTTTTACTACCTGCAAGAAGCCCAGCCCAGGTCCCCACCCTGGGGGATCAAGAGAGCACCCAGAGGTAGATGAGGTCCACGTGGAGGGATGATTTCCCCACCTGAGGCCTTGAATTCATTTGTTCAACTAATATTGTATTGTTCACAGTGTGACGGGCTCTGTGCTTAGACTGAGAATAAGCTGTGAACAAAGTCCAGTCCCTGCCCTCATTCCAGTGTTCGGGCTTCACATAGGCCCCTTCCTCATTGACCCACTCCTATGGGCTTCTGGAGGTTTCTCTTCACCATCCTGGCTCTGCTGAGTGGATGGAGCATCCAGAGTGAGGGTGCAGGGAAAGGCGGGTCAGGGGTGAGAAGGGATGGTGTAGACCCAACTGTTCAGTATTGAGGTTGAGCAAAAAGATCTCAAACCTAGAGTCAAGCAGACCTGGGTTTGAATCCAGCCTCAGCCACTACCTTGTTCTGTGACCTTGGTCAAGTCTCTTACCCTTGCTGGGCCTCAGTTTTCTCATCTGTTAGAGCAAAGAGCTTGAACTAGAGCAGAGGTTCCAACTCATGCTTCCTCAGAGAGACTGGGAGAAGCAAAGCAGGGGTAGCACTCAGGAAGGTCAAGCAAATGGACCTCCCCCTACCCCCCCACACCCACTGCTGCACTCATAACAGCCCCACTTCCTTCTGTTGCACTGGACTTCTGTGGTTAAGAGTTTGACAACCACTTGCACTACTTGATATCTAAGTTCTTCTTGGCCCTAAGCATTTAGAAAAGGGCAGGAACTGGGTCTGAGTCCTCTCTGTGTCTCCCAAGCCCCACCCCACAGTACCCAGCACAGGCCTGGCTGCAAGAGGAGGGGCTCAGGACATGTCCATCTGGACTGGCCACCCGTAGACAACAGGAGACTGACGGCACTGCAGGGAATCAGACTGAAGACCTCCGGGTGCCATGCACAGTGCTGGCACTGCCTGGGGAGGCAAGGGCAGGCAGAGAAGACTTCCTGGGGCTTATGAGGTTAGACCTTCAAACCTGAAAGCAAAACAGGATTTGACTGGATGGAACAGAGGATCCCAGAGCAGTCCTGGCTAGAGCAACCCAGCTCTTAGGATGTGGCCACGCAGAAGGTGCAGCGAGTCTGGATTCAGTCCCAGGTAAGAAGGTCTAGAAGATCTGGGTGAAAGGCCTGCCTGGGTAGGGGGTTGGGAGACATGAACCCAGATTCTGCTCTTGCTTCAGAATTACCAAATCTCCTGTGGGGGACCTCACAGTGTACTCTGCCAAGCCCAAGGTGGCACCACCCTTGCACAGAAACGCTCGGAGGGACCCTGGCCTTGTGTTTACAAGGTCATACGTTTCTGTACAGTTTGGAAAAGTGAACAGTGCTAACCTCAGTGGGGTAACCCCCTGTCTCCCACCACTCTGACTCCCCCTCCTTCCTGATTGTATCCTCTGGTCTTGAGTAGCTTATAGGCCTTTTGTATTCTTGACTTTGCATTCTTTTTCTCAAAGAGGCCCCCAATAAGCTTCGGGCCCCCAAATCCCAGATCTGCCCATTGGGTCCTCAGTTTCCTTAACTGCAAAGAGAGAATAAAGGCTGTGAACAGACTTCACAGGATGAGAGATGATCTCTTTTGTCCTCTCAAAGACCCTGAAAAAAGAAGTGAGGAGCAAACACGAGGGACTTACTGGGGTCTCGCCGCAGCTTGTGCGAGCTGTGAGGCTGCAATGGACAGTGCCACTCGAAAGCCCACCCCTGCACCACAGTCCCTGCCTTGAAGCTGACACCTTCGAAGTCACCCCCTCTTTCCTAGGCTCTCAGCCCTCCAGCAGCTATGAAGGCTCAGCTCTGCACTTCCGCCCCAACGGCTCCATAACCTCCAGGGGGCGACAGACACCGTCTTTCCCTCACTCTGGCGCCCGCCCCACCCGGGTTCCAGAGTTCCGTAAAGCCAGAATCTCAGCTGTCCTCACACGCCCCTATCAGCTCTTTCCTGCCCCTCCCTGCCATTAGGGAGTACTGCCTTCAAGTGCTTGAATTTACTGTCTTGTGTGACAGTGAGCAGATCACTTCGCCTCTCTCTGCCTCATTTTACTCATCCATAAAATAGGCATAGCTCAAGGGGACAGGTTAGCGAAGCCCCTGGCAGAAATGTAATAAGCTGACAATCACTGACAACCATTGCTGTTTCAACAGGGCCTTCTGGAGATGGCACCTCCCCCAGAAGGGGTTCTGCTGGCAGGATCGGGCCCCGCCCCATGCTGCAGCAAACCCAGAGCAACTCCTGGGCAGTGGGGCTTTTCAGAGCCCTTAAATGTTCATTGGTGGGCACACTCTGTGCCCAAACACAGGTCCCTGCCTGAGCTAGAGTGTCCAACTTGGCTTTTCCTCCATGCCTACCAACCCTCATCCCTCCCTTGGAAGGGCTCTGAAGCTTCCTGCCCACCTCGATGTCATCTGGGGATCTGCCCCAAATCTCAAATGCATCCTCTTGGGGAGGGAGTCCCTGACCTCACCAATTCTTCCCCTTCCCTCACCTCTCCCCCAGATGACTGCCACACCCCAGCTAGAGCATAGCTGCCTCTATCTCAAAGACTCACTGACTACCCCCAAATGTCTGTCCCTCCGTATCTTAACCTGGTATTCGAGACCTTCCACAGTTTGGTCTCATGATTCACTCTGTGCTTCAAATATACCAGACCATTTTTTCTTCTCAGAGTACACCTTCACTAACCTGCCTCCAAGCCTTTGTGCAGGCTGTTCTTCCACCTGCAGTGCCCTCTCCCATTTCCATATAGTGCATGCATCCTTTTTTTTTTCTCTGTTGCTGGGGGCTAGAATGGACTAAAGGGCAGTGACTTGATTGTAACTCACTGCAACCTCAAACTCCTGGGCTCAAGCAATCCTCCTGCCTTTTGAGTAGCTGGGACTACAGGTGCACACCACCACATCTGGCTAATTTTTTTGTTTGTTTTATAGAGATGGGGTCTCCGTATGTTGCCCAGGCTGGTCTTGAACTCCTGGCCTCAAGTGATCCTCTCGCCTCCCCTCAACTTCCCAAAGTGCTAGGATCCAGGCATTAGCCACGGTGGCTGTGGCTAATCCTTAAAAGTCTGGCTAGGAGGTCACTCTCTCCAGGCAGTCTTCCCTAATCCCTCAAATGGAATCATTTTTCCCTATCTGGGCTTTGGGTACACTGTTGTGTGTGTTAGGGCCTTCTTCACAGGAGGCTGTGAATCACAGCAGGAACATCTGTTATGGATGGAGAGTAACTCAGTTTACAAATGGCTTTCCCTTCTAGTGTCTTGGGGCTGGGAAAGGCAGGCCTTGTGATGGGAGATGAGCTGGGAGGGTTCATACACCCTCTACCGTGGTGGAGTTGGGATTCTAACCCTCAACTGCCACACCCTCTGCTTCAGGCCTGAGCTTCTCCCGCCCCCTCTCCACCATAGCTTGTGGCTTGGTCTTGTGACTCTCCTCCTACTTAGATTGAGTTGGGTATTGGCCAACTTTTACTAATGTGCTCAATAAACTTCTTTTGAGGGCACAGATGCTCCCATACATGCACCCTCCCTCCCATCCCCCATCTGTGCCCTGGCCTCTTTATCACCCAGCTCAAGCCCATTCGAAGCTGGTGGCCGTGCCCAGGCTCTGGCAGGATAAGGAGTCGGCCAGAGGCCCAGGCCTTCTCAGAGGAGGAGGGGGAGATGCAAACAGGTTCCTTCCTCTGCACCCCGAGTTTATCAGTGCCCCACAGGCCCCAGCCAACTGGGCGTGCAGCCTGGGGAGGAAAGCTGCCCCCTGCCTGTCATCTTCACACGTTCTGCAATTTAGCTGTGTGATCTTTGGCTGTCACTTCAGTTCTCTGAGCCTCAGACCCCTTCAGAACATTTTTGGCTGTAAGGCTTCAATGAGATGAAAGGAGAAAATGTGAGCAGCCGCTTCAGGAGGTTGCTCCCTGCAGTCTGGGGAAGGAGGAGGGGACTGAGACTTCACAGGCAGAGGCAGTGGGGCAGGGCACTTGATGTTCGGGCAGTAACAGCTCCCCCATGCAGTGACTGACAAGGCCACCTTCATCCACACAAGTGTGCCAGTCACCTCAATAAGAAACATACACAGGTGCCTGGCTGGAGAGGCCCTGGGGGCAGGGCAGAGCTCTCTAGCCTGGGGCCCAGGGACAACCGGTTTATAGGACACATAGAGAGACAGACACAGTGTTACACCCTCTATACAAACTCACAAAAAAGGCACGCCCTCAGAAGCACCAATGCACACCTCCCACCACACACACACAGACAAATACACAGAGACAGGAGACACACAAGATCACAAACACTTTCCCAGATGTACTTCCCATGCGCAAACTCAGAAACACAGAGCCCTCCCTGGCCACCCGCAAAATACACACACACACACACACACACACACACACTTATCAGGCTGGGGCAGGCTCTGGCACTGCTGAGTCACCTACAGGCAGCTCAGCCCAACAGAGCGAGAGCCACGTGCCTGCCCCAACAGGGAGGGGGCAGGGCCTACAGCAGCTCTTTAGAATAAATAGTCCAGTCCACTGACTGCTGCTGGGGTTTTCCTCTTCTCTACCCTTTGATTGAGTCTGGGATGAGGGTGGGGTGGGGGGAGGAGCCACTGTTTGCAGAGGCCAAATCAAGGAGTTCACAGCCTGCTCTCTCCTGGATGTGTGAACAATTGTGGGAGCAATTACAAAATAACACTAGATCCATTATTATTTGCATATATATTTTCACATACTCTCATTTAATCATCACAACAGCTGTCTATAAAGTTGGTACTATTATTAATCCCAAGGAGGGAAGTGGCTCGTCCAAAAGCACAAAGCTGTTAAATGCAGAGACCAGAATCAACTGCTTCCAAATTCCTAACCCATGACCAGTGGGCCATATTGCCTGGTAGGCAGGTGAGTGTGCAGGCAAGTGAAAGGTATGTCAATGTGCTTGGGAGTCTGGCTGTGTGTCTGCTAAGTTTCCCCATGGGATTGACATGGCTAGGGACTGAAAGAGCCTCACGTGTCTGGATTTCCAGTTAAACGACCAAAGCTTCTGTGGTGTGCTGGAGCCCCTGTCTATCAGAGAATATCCCAGGGTCTAGGGGCTCAGTCTGATTCTCTTCTACTAGACTATGGGCTCCTTGAAGGCTGGGACCAGGGCCTTGAAGCATAAAACAGGACCTGACTCAGAGACCACCTCAGTGAATTTGGGGGGGCAGGACACGAATCTATGACTTTTAATTCATTTATGTATCGATAAAACAGTAACATCAATAATCATAATAAATCCTAACACTTAGTGGATGCTTAACCTGAGACTAGCACATTACATGGATGACTTCATTCAATTCTTGCAACAACCCTTGAGAGAAATACTTTTATTAACCCCATTTTGCAAAGGAGGAAACCAGCTTGGAGAGAATTAGCAGGTTGCACAAAGTAACACAGCTAGTAAGTGGCAACACTGGGGGTTGCAACCAGGCGGTCTCATTAGCTTATTTATTAGGAAGATCACTAAACTCATAGGACTTCATAGGAAGTCACTTGTCCCCAGTGAGACTCAGTTTTCCCTATTTATCCAAAGAAAGGATTAATTCTCCATAGCTCTCCAGCCTGGAATATTCCATGTTCCTATGATTCTGTGATTCCTCTACATGGAAGAGGGATTAGGCATTTTCTCTGAGGGCAGAAGTCCTGAAGGGCAGATTTGTCCTTAATCTGAAGAAGAGTTTTTGAAGTCTCAGGATAATTTTAAAATGAAAGAGCTACCTGAGAGGTGGTGGCTTCCTGACATTGGCCCTAAGAGGGTCAGCACAAGTCTGAAATGAGATGGAGCGGGAGGGGTCCTGGACCAGTGACCATGTAAGCACCTTACGGAGCTGATGGGATGGACCATCAGAAGGGGGAAAGTCACTGAGAAGAGTGGCAAGATGGGTATGAGAGGAACCAGAACCCACATTTACTGAATGCCTGCTGTGTGAATACCAGACCTGTGCTTGACATTTAACATATATCACTAATTCTCAGGAAAACATTGTAAGATTTATAGTTGAGGAAACTCAGATTCAGAGAAGTGACTTGTTCAAGGTCATACAGGACGAAGTGGTGGGACAAGTGATCCAGGTGAGTCTGGCCAGGACACTTCCCTACATCCCCTATGACCAACCCCTGTTCCTATTAGTACCCTTAGGGGCAGCACCACGTGGCAAATTGCAGCATATTTTTGCCACATGACGTCAGAGACCACACCAGTCAATCCAGGAACTCCCTGCACTCCCCTCCCCTGACCCCTTGGGTCTACCAAGGGCTGCCCCGACTACGCGTCCCCGCCAGACCAGACCGCACCTGCAGCCCCCGCCCTTTCCCAGTAGCGGCGCTCTCACTTCTCTGCCCCGTCCTCCCCGCGCCCCGCTGATTGGCAGTTGCCTGCACCAACCGGAGGGCCTCCCGGGCCGGGGGCGGGGCCTCACGTTAGAGTTGCCCTGTCAGTGCAGGTGGAGGCCCCCGCTGGGGCAAAGTGGCAGGAACCTCTTAAAGGGCGAGAGCGGCGGAGAGCTAGAACGCGGCCCGGCCCGGCCTGGCCAGGTCCCGCCCTGTCCACCCCAGGTGAGCCTGGACCGCCCGGGGGGCGACTGCCTGGGGGGTGACCCCCGGTGCCCGGGAGGGACGGGGTGAGGGACAGAAGAAGCCACCCCCAAGGCCCCGGACCGTCCCAGAAGAGGAGAGACCAGGGTCTAAGGGTCCAGAGAGGAGGTCTAGGGGTCCCGGATTCCAGGGTCCGAACTTGGGGTTCAAAGGGGCCTGGGCGTCTGGAAGTTCAGGGTGCAGGGAGGGGCACAGGCGTCAGGAGAGGGGGTCCGGGATCTCGGGTCCAGAGCTAGACACGTCCAGGTCCTGGCTGGTCCTGGCTGTCTGGGGTAGGGGTCCTGGGTTCGGTCCCCGCAGGCGGGTCTCTGCAGAGCGCCACAGCCCAAGGCCGTCCCCCAACCCTGCCCTGCCCGGCCCCGCATGCTTCTGCCCCAGCCGCCGCAGCGCCAGCCGGAGCCGGCGGGCGGGCGGCGCGCAGCGGGAGGGGGCAACCGGGCCTGGAGCCCCGCGCCCAGCCCCGGCCCTTACATAACTGACTTTGAGTTTCCGGACCGAGGGACCCGCGAGCTGGGGCGCCGGCTCTGCCCGCCAGGGTGGCCCTCGGGTCACCGCCCCAGCCCCACACACTCCCTTGGTCTAGGGGACTTCCCTCTGGCTCTGGTCTTCCGGGTCTCTGTGTCCGGCTCGGGTTTCTGCTCGCTCTCATCCCTGGGTTCTCTGTATCTCTCACATCTCTTCTCTGTGTGGTCCAGTCTCTCCGTGTCTCTGTCCTCTGTCTTTCCCCGAGAGTTGTCTCACCCTTACCTACACTTTCCAGCAGCGGCCACCTCTTTGGGGTAGGATAGGACCCCTCCCCTCTAGTTAGTTGGAGGCGGGGACCTTTGCAGATCCACCCTAGCCCAAGCTTGCCCCAGAAGGGGGGAGGGGAGGACTATCCTGGTGGGGTTGGGGAAGGTTATTACAGGACCCATAGCTTCTCCTGGGAGGGAGTGGCTGAATGTGACCCTTCAAATTCCCGGACTAGGGCAAAAACCCACCCCTTTTCTGTCCCTGTAGCCCTTTTCTCCAGAAGGAGGAGGCTTGGAGAGAGCCTGGCTGGGACTGGGCTTAGGGCAACTGGGAGTCCCTGTGAGAGCTGCCTGGTATCAAGTCAGGGTCAGGTCTGGAGCTATTGAAGGGGAGAGGGAGGGGCCAGGGAGGGGCCAGAGCACTGGCAGAGAGCCCTAGGAGTTGCAGTAAGCTCCCCACCTCCACGCCAGTTATGTGCCTGGATTATGTGCCTGGAGCGTGGGGAGGGGATCTGCAGGAGGAGGCCTATGAGACTTTTGCAAGTGAGAGAGGGGAAAGTAGAGACAGAAGTGACAGACTGTCAGCTCTAAGGAGCACTTAACTGGAGTCATTCCCTGCCTTCAAGGCCCTTCTGAGTGTCAGAGAGACAGACACCTCAGAAATAACTGTAAATAAGGTGTTATAGCAGTTGTGAGGTGGGAATTATCAATTCTAACTAGGAATGGAGGAAGGGAGACTTTGCAGAAGGAAGCAGAAGGTTTGGGAAGAAAGGGAGGCAGACTGTGGGGAGCAGAGAGGGAGGGGGGAAGAGGACATCTAATGCCCTGTAGGCTTTGCATGCAGCAGAACTGGATTAGAATCCTGACCCTGCCACTTTCTTGCTGTGTGACCTTGCATGAGTCACTTCACCTCTCTGAACCCTAGGTTCCTCTTAGACAATAATCCAGAGCTTAGAATAGCAGAATCAAGTGAATCAATGAGTATGCAGTGACCATAATGGTTAACTAGTCTGAGAGCAGGCCAGTGGGAGTGTTTTAAGGATGGAATGGAGTGGGGAAGCCCTGAGGTTTCCCCTGTGTATACAGAACAGTCAGGCAGGGCCTGCCAGGTCCCAGCAACATGGCCCACGGGTGGAGTGCCTGGGTGTGTGGGTGACACTCATTGAGGCAAAGAGGCCCCACACCTGGCTGTCTCCTGCTTGGCCCATCCCTGCACCACCTAGACCAGGCTGGCCTCCCTCTTGTTGGCCCCAGGATCCAACAGAAGCTCCCAGGGCTCCTAGACCAGTGGGTGGAGCTGCCTCTCTGCAGAGTGGACCCTGGCCAGGAGCCTGGCTGGCTGTCCTGGGCAGGAACATCCCAGTCTGGCTGGGAAGATGCTGACGTTGTGCAGTCCCCACAGAGGCCCAGAGCTCTGCTGGCTAGAGCCAGGCCCAGCTGATGGGACCTGGGCTGCAGGGTGAGACTGAGGCTAGGGTGGGAGTGAAGAGGGGGTGTACAAGGAGAGACCCCTGGACAGGAAGCCTGAGCAGAGGTGCAGAACCAGGGATGAACTTCACTGGGTCATTCCCCAAGCCTTTCCTGAGCACCTACTGTGTGCCATGTATAGGCCTGCCAGTCACGGAGCTGAATGGGATACTCACAAAGAGCTCACCACAGAGGTGATGGTGGCTTGAGATTTGCTTGGGGTTTGCAGAGTGGGTCTGTATGACAGTCCCCTTGGGGTGGGGAGAGGCTTCAGAACTTCCCCAGGGCCCAAGACTCTGATGCTTTTTAAAGAGGGCAGGATTCTACCCCTTTTTAGTCTGTGAGCCTATCACTTTTTTCTCTGGGTCTCAATTTCCCTTTCTGTGAAATGGGTAGGGGAGATGTGCCTAGAGTCTCTACAGGTCTTCCAGTACCCACGACTATAACCTCAGGACGTAGTTTGGGACTTAGCCCCCATCCTCATCCCATGGGGCAAGATCAAGGTTGAGTTTGATAGGCCCACAAATCCTGTTCTTGGCCTTTGTTCTCTAATCATAATTAGAGCCACTCCCTCTTAAGTACTTACTGTACACAGCATTCTGTTCTAAGCCTTTAATGTGCAGCACTAATTCATTTAATCCTTCCAATCTCATGAGGGAAGTATTATCCCAGTTTTGTAGAAGTTGAATAGACTTGACCAAAGTCACCTGGCTAGGAAGTAGCTGAGCTGGGATTTGAAATTAGGTTCAACTCTAAAGCCCAGACTTGACTAAGTGGGGGAGCCTTCACCACATGGGTACCGAGGTACCCACATTGCTCAACCTTTACATGTGGAACTGCTTGATCCCTGCTGGAGCAAGCTCTGAGCTCTGGGATGTTCAGGCTGCGTTAGCTGGGGAACAGCTGTGTCACTTATGCTGGGTGCTCCCTGGGCAGAGGGAGCAATTTGCATGTCAGGGCCCATCAGGGGTTTCCCCAGAGGGCCAGCCCCACCCAACTCCTGCCCAGGTGTAAGAGCTGGGTACTGCAAGGCAACCTTGGGTATGTGGCCAATTTTGGACCTCAGTTTCCCCATCTGGAAAACATGGGTTTAAGTGAGCACAGACATTCCTTGATCTGTGGGATAGTGGCTGAGCCCGGGTAAGGGGTTAGAGGAGAGGTTGGGGTGTCAGGGACTAAGCCCGTAGAGGAGGAGCTGGTTCAGGAACAGCTTGGATCCTGGGCTAGCTGTGGGACAACAACTATTTTAGATGAAGGGACTGAGGTTGGAGAAGTTCAAAGGCTTGTCTGGGGCTGTGCAGCTAGTACTGCAGAGGCTGAGGGGAAAAGTCAAGGGAAAGCCTGAGAACAAAATCCAGGCAGATGCAAGCTGGAATCCTGGCTCAGCCAATTAACTAGGCTTGGAGATGTGAAGTGACACATCCGAAGACACACAGAGAGGAATCCCTTCACTTCACTGTCCTCATCTGTAATCTGACTAGTGATAATTTCTCCTTTGTCCACCTCCTGATTACTGTGATGGTTAAAGAGATGAGACATCTGTAGAATCAGGTGAGAATGTGGCTGCTGGCTCTGTCTCAGTCCAAAACTGCACTTCTGGGTATGTGTTTGTGGTGGGGGGACACTTCTGACTGCTCCTGTTCAGACGCTGGAGAGCAGCCCTAAGAATAACTCCACCATCTGTTGAGTAGTTACCAGGTACCAGGCTCTGTGTTCAACTTCACCTCTCATTGTCTCATTCAATCCCTACAACAACTCTGGCAGGTAGGTGGTGGCCTCACCCATGCGAGGTCCCTCCAAAACCCATGCCTATAGCCCCCTGTAATAATAGTAGCTAACACTTATGAATAGTTTATAGTGTACCAAGCATTGTTCCAGATGTTTTACATATATTAATCCATGTAATTCCCACACCAATGCTGTGAGGTGGATACTATAATATTCTCCCCATTTTACAGATAAATAAATGAGGCATAGGGAATTTTAAAAAATGGTCCCAATGTCACAAACAGTAGAGCTGTAAATGGTAGAATCAGGATTTGCCCAAGTTCTCAAGTCTCCTTCTTGAAGCACACATCACAGTTATAATTCAGTAATATTTACATGATTGCCTCCTCACTGCATTGGAGGCTCCATGGGGGCAGGGACGGTGTCCATCTTCTTCAGGCTGTATCCTCAACCCCCGGCACACAGTAGGTGCTCAGTTAATGTTTGTCCCATAGGGACTATCTAGTGGGCTGGGCACTGGGAGGCCTGATGAGCTCAGGGTAGATTATCAGATTGTTAATGACTAGGAGGGTGCCTGCCCCAGAGGCAGAGGGAGGGCAGGGTTCCCTGCTGGCCAGGCCCTGGCTCAAGAGGAGGCCCCAAAGAGCTTGTTTGTGGGTTGTGCTGTGTGTCTCACTGCTGTCCTTTGCTTCCATGTGCCCCTCCGCCGGTGGTGTCTCCATGGCCTCTCTCCGACTGGCTGTCTGACCCCAATGGCTGCTTCTGGGTGAGTACTGGTTTGACTTAATGACTGCCACATGAGCTGATTCTAATGCACGTCCTGTGTCTCTGAGGCCACTGGGAGGCATAAAGGAGAGAGTGCTGAGAGAGGGCACTCTCTTGAAGTTGGGATCTTACCACAAACAGGGCCAACTCCTCTCCTGCCCCTTAACATTCTAGGTGGTGATTTTTTTGTCACATGATACAATGCAAAGGTCTTTGGGGCAGACTGGCTTGGAACAGAATCTTCATTCTGCCACTTACTGCTGGGTGGCTGTTTGCATCTCAGTTTCACATCTGTAAAATGAGAATATTAATACTCATGGGACACAAGTATATTTTTTCTTTCATTCATGGAAGCCTCCTGAGGGCAGGGATTTTTGTTCATCTGTTCACTGCTGTATCTCTAGCACCTAGGATATAGTAGCACATAGTAGGTGCTCAGTGAATATTTCTGAATGAATGAAGATATTTATTGAGCATCTACTATGCACCTATCAATGTGCTTTGTATTGGATTAAATGGCTAATGGATATAAAGTGTCCAGCATAATAGGGGTTCAGTGAACATGAGTCCCTAACTGCTCACTAGACCGTGAATTTCTTGGGGGCCATGGCTCTGTTAAAGTGAGCTCTGGGTCCTCTGAACTGAGTGAGGGGCTAAGTACCAAGCAGGCATCAATCAGCAGTGAGAGGCCTAGGCAACTGGGCTTCCTGGAGAGGGAGTGGCAGGGCCTCTAGGTTTCATCAGAAGAGAGGGCGGCTGGGAAGGTCTGGAGCTGAAAGTGGGAGGGGAGAGAGACTCTGCCCTCCTGGTATTACCACTCTCCTAGCTGTGTGAACTTGGACAAGTCATGAACCTCTCTGAGTCTTGGAAACCTCATCTATGGCATATATATTATACTTTCCCTACATGGGTGTGGGAAGGAGCCAATGAGAAGTGCCCAGCACAGGGCCCCACTTGGTAATTGTTGGTTTTCTCCCAGCCCTGGGCTTGTTCTGGGAGGGGACTAAGTGTCCCTCTTTTTTGGCTCCTTTCTCCCACTTTGAACTTCTCACCCAGCTGGGACTAGAATCTAGAAGCCAGGAGTCCCTGAACTCCCTGTAGGCTGGCCAGGGCCCTGGGATAAGGGCTGGGCTCTGCCCAGTGTGGAAGTAGCTGTGTGGAGGTGTCAGCTCAGCCAGCCGTTAGCTGTGTGACTTGGCTCAGTAACAAACCTTCTCTGTCTCAGTTGCCTCATCTGTAAAAGAGGGTTAATAAAGGATACTCCCTTGAAGAATTGTTTAATTGGGCATATTAGGCATTATTATCAATATTACTATTCAGCTCTGGCTGAGGAGGTTCTAGAGATGGCTCTAGAGATGTCATTCTAGAGAATGACATCTCACCGTGGCCTAGGGATCCTGAGAAGCTCTAGTCATCATATGTATTATTGCCATTTCTTGGCTGTTTCTTATATGCTGCGCTCGTTGTTATATGCAGCTTTTTATTGATTGATTGATTGATTGAGACAGGGTCTTGCTCTGTCTCCCAGGCTAGAGTGCAGTGGCATCATCATAGCTCACAGCAACCTCAAACCCCTGGGCTCAAGCGATCCTTCTGCCTCAGCCTCCCAAGTAGCTGGGACTACAGACATGTGCTACCATGCCCGGCTAATTTTTCTATTTTTTGTAGAAACGAGGTCTCGCTCTTGCTCAGGTTGGTATATGTGCTACTTTGAACACATTATCTCATGTACTCCCAGTGACCCTCTGAGGTAGACATTATCATCCCCACTTAGAGGATGAAAGACCTGGCACTGGACTGGGTAAGTCAAGTGGGTTACCCAGCACCCGCAGTTATTTAGGGGTGGAGCTGGGGCTCATACCCAAGTTTGCTGACTCCCAGGCCCAAACTCTTAGCAGCAAATGCTCTTATCTCTTCCAAGGAGGCAGAGGCTACATCTGAGTTCTCTCTGTCCATCTCTACTGCCCAGCACAGGGCTGGTGGGAGCTACTGGGGTGTTTGTTGAGTGGATAAATTCATTGAACACACACTCATACTGTACCCCCTACTCAGGCCTGGTACTCTAAGAGTTTTGAAGAAGGGAGATAATAGAAAGCTGGAGAAAGCTGGACAGCACAGTGCCTATCCAGACAGACCTGGCTTTGAATCCAGTATCTATTGCTGAATAGTTGTATGACCTTAGGCAAGAGATTTAACTTCTTGGAGCCTCAAGTTTCCTTACCTGTAAAATGGTGATAATAAAAGAACCTACCTGTATCTTAGGATTTTTATGAGGATTAAATAATGAGTTACATGGTGAGTATTCAATAGATGGTAGTAATGATTATTATTATAATTATGAGTATTATTTTGGGATTATAAAGATGTCCCTCTTGGGATAGTAGAGACCAGATCTGGGAGGGAACTGTTGGGAATAGGAGGATAGTAACCTAGTCTGATAGGTTCCTAAAGGCACCAGTAGGGGTGAAGGGAGGGAGGTGGCCTCATAGAAGTAAGAATGTACGTCCCTTTTCTAGTCATCTGCTTTTACTCATGCCCACTCTGTACCAGGCCCTGTGCTGGGCATGGGGCCCAGAGATGAATCTGTGTAGGCCCTGCCCCCCAGGAATCTCCGAGTCTAAAAGGACACAGAAACCACCAACTCCACCTTCGACTGATGCAATGAAGTGTGAATAGGTGTTCTTAGGCAGAGAGCAGGAGAAAGGATATTCCTTGTGGAAGGAACTGTACGTGTCAAGGTATAGGGCCTTGACCTGTACTTGGGGGAACACAGCTAGAGACAGATGCTCAGGGGAGTTCAGGGGACTTGACCCATAGCAATGGGGAGCCACTGGATATTAAACAGGGAGGGAGGGGCAACTGTCTGGGTGAGAGATTCTGAGATATTGGGCTAGGAACTGTGCCATGGGACAAAGAGCAGTGGGTGATGTGAGGTCTGTGCAGCAGGCAGGCCAGCTGGACATGACAATGAACTGCAGTGGGCAGGCAGCAGAGGACAGAGGTGAGAGTGAGATCTTGGAGTCTGGGGGTGATAGGGCCATGGGGGTCTCTGGCTGAGGGACATATCTGGGAAGAGAAGACAGAGCGGGTGGGTGGCGGGAGCCACTCATCTGCTCCCCAGCTCCCCAGGCAGTGTCTGAGGTGGACACTGGGGTGAGCCACATTCCTATCTTAGGGGTCCCTTGTGGTGACCCTGGTGGGTTTGGAAGGGATGAGACCTCTCTGGGGTAGGGGCCAGGCAGGAGCTGGGTGGTGCAGAGAAGCCCTGGCTTCTAGGCCTACCAGTGTCACTGAATGTGTGTGTGACCTCAGAAGTCACTCCCTCTCTCTTGCCCTCCTTTTCTTTGCATTGAGAGCAAGGACAAAAAAACCTGTTTTGCCTGCCTCAAAGATTCAGTGATAAAATGGAACTAGAGACAACATTTATTGAACACTCCTGGGGGCACAAAGGTGACTCCTCAGGGAACACAAACCACTACTCAATAGGGAGCCCAGGGGAGCAGGCAGTTAACTCTTTCTAGGCATCAGGGAGAAAGAGCTGTACTGGGATTTGAAGGATGAGTAAGAAAGAGCTCTCTAGGCGGGCAGTAGAGAGAACAACCTTCTTCTAGGTATGAGGAACAGCGTGTGCAAAGGCTTGTGCTCAGGGGAGAGGAGCGCTGTGTTTGGTATGGCTGGGGCACAGAGAGAGAGCAGGCAGTGATGGGAGATGAGGCTGGACGGGGAAGCAGGGCCTGCATCAGGCAGGGCTTTGGGGATGGTCACTGGCTCCCCTCTCCTTCCTGCACCCTCACAGCTGTCTGTTCTGCTCACTGCGACTGCCAGGGCCTTCCCACCCTGCTCCTCCCCCATCTTCCTGCCTTCTCCCCTCCTCACCACCACCTGAGTCATACCTAGGGGCTGCCTCTCCCAGGAGTCAGCAACCTGGGTTCCCTGCGAGCCCTGCCACTGACAAGCCGTGTGGCCTTCAGGCACTCACTTGCCCTCTCTGCCCCTTAGCCTCCACCTCAGTAAAATGGGCACAGCAGGCCTTCCTCACAGGGAAGGGTGGAAGCTTCAATGAGATAATCCCTATAAGTGGCCTGGCCCAGTGTCTACATGTAATGGTCACCCATTGAAGAAAAGGAGCTCTAATTGAATCATCACTGTTTGGACTCCTCAATCTCCTCAGCCCCACCCACTGCTTCCCCTGCCTCTCCTGGCAGCTGTTCTGTTCTGGCCAACAAAAGAAGGGAAAGATTAAGAAACAAGACCGAGTCTCCAGAGGGGTCCTGGCCCACTGCCCAGCTGGCTCCCTCCTGCCCCTTGCCCCTCTTGGCCTCAGGCCTCAGCATCCTCCTACCCACTACCCTAGAGCCTCCTCCCTGGCTGGAGGCCAAAGCTAGCAGCAGCCCTGGAACAGGAATAAATATTTGGAAAATATTTGGCTTTACTGCCCCCACCCCCGCAAAAGCTGATAATCAGGCCCTTTTTTCTGGTGCTTGGAAGAGAGTAAGTGTGATGTCCCATATTGCTGGAGGACCCACGGTCAGGGCAGGGCTAGATCCCTGAGCTTCCTGGATCACACAACAGATGCTGGCCACCAAGTCCCTTTCAAAACAGACACAGGACGCTCAAATCACAGTGGGTGCCTGATGGCGTGAGGTCACGCAGTATAAACCCAGGTCTCTGGACACTTTTTGCACTGTTCCATGAATGGCTGTGCAAACATGGGTGCAGTGACCCTGGCTGTCACTTTACCTCTCTCAGCCTCAGTTTCCTCTACTGTAGAATGGTGTTGATTTTACTGTGAGGATCAACAGTAATGTAGAGAAAGCACCTAGTATGAGTCCTCGATGGTACGTAGCTACTATCGTAGCTGCTGCCTCTTAAGAACCTTCTTCTGCCCTACCCCTTTCCCAGTCTAGGGACAGGGAGTATTTGATACAGTTTCTGTTGAATAAATAACACCTGATAAACTAGTTTTAAAGCCAGAGGCTCAGCATTGTTTATGCTCCACTCCCCACCTCCTATCTCCCGGTTGGCTGGGATGCCCTGCCTCACCCAAGACAGGTTCCCTTCCGCAGCCTCCTCTGATCAACGCCACTGCAGGCATTTTGGAAGAGCAGAGAGGAGGAAGGGTCCTGCACTACCCAGGCCTAGGCTGTGGGGACAGAGGCGGACTGTGAGCTCCTCGGAACTGTCCTCAGGAAGCTAGGATGAGTCCAAGACTTCTGCAGAGGTTGGGAAATAGGCCTAAAAGAGAAACTCTGGCCCATAGCCCCAAACTCGGTAGAGTGGAGGGAACACCGGCCCTCCCAGCTCTTCATGCCGCGAGATCTTGGGTGAATCACCTGCCCTTCCTGAGCCTGTTTTCTGATTTATAAAAGGAAGTGGATGGATTGACGTCAGAGGTCTCTACTAATACTACAGGATTAAAAATAGGGATTTAGGAGCTGACAGACCTCCGTTTAAATCCCAGCTTCTCCATTTACCAACTGTGGGACCTCTAACAAGTTCCTTTACCTCAGTGAGTTTCAGTTTTTTCACTTATAAAGTGGGAAAAAGACTAACACTTTCTCTTAGGATTACTTAAGGACTAAATTAGATAATTCGTGTAAAGTACTCAGTCCATAGTTGACACACTGGAATTATTGTTGTTGTTGTTATTTCTATGATTAACAGAGACAATAGAGAGAAACCGGTAAAAGCCAGTCAGAAAACAGTTCATTGAGAAGGCAGGGCTTGAGAAATGTACAGGGTTCATTCATTCATTCACTCATTTACTCAATAAATATTTAGAATTTCCATAGACAGGGCAGAGACTAGAGGAATAGGGAAGCAGCAGAAGCTACAGTCAGACACACCTGCCCATTCTCACTGCGTCTCACTCCCTCATGTGTAAAATGGTGAGAATAGTGAGCAAAAAACCTCCAGAATTGTCCTAAGGCTGAAGAGAGTTTAAATGCACAGTGGGTGATTAGTCTGTGTCTGATTCCTTCCCCCAAGCCCCTCAGCTCTGTTATGATCTCAGGCAAGTCCTTGAACTCGTCAAGCACACTTCTATCCCAGGGCCTTTGCACTTGCTGATCCTTTGGCCTGGAACACTCTCATCCCACATACTTTTGTGGCTTGTTCTATTATCTCTTTAAATTTTTTGTTTAAATATCACCTTTTCAGTAAGGCCTTTCCTGGCTATCCTATTTAAAATTGTAACATCTTTCTTTCTCCCAACCCTGGCACTCCCCAACTGCCCTCCCTGCTTATTTTTCTCCGTAGCACTTATCATTCTTTGACATACTATATTTTATTGATTATTTGGTTATTATCTGTCTCACCCCATTGGAATGTAAAGTCAGTGGTGATGGTGACTTTTGTCTGTCTTGTTCAATATTATATCCCTTGTACCTAGCACAGTGTGTGGCATATAGTATGTATGCTCAATAAGTATTTGTGGAGTGAAGTAATGAATAATGAAGCCTCTTCTCCTTTCTGGCTCTAGGACCATGTTGAGCACATAGTAGATTCTCAATAAATAGATGTATGAATGAAGGAGAAAGTGAGTGGTCATCATCCTCTCCATTTGCCAGATAATACTTTGGCTGGGTCAACCCTGAGGCCCTTTTGCGGCTATTTTCTGCCAGGGCATCAGTTTGAGTTGGAGTGCCCAAATCTTTTGTTCCGGAGCCTGAGCTATGCAGAATTTCTAGTTGGGACTGTTTGGCTGTTGGGCCCACAATGGTTATTATGTCATTATTGGTAATTAGCACTTAGGCCTAAAGGATTGAGCTTTTTGTTTTTCAGCAGAAATCAGAGCAGAGAGCTGTGCCAGCCAGTGGGAGCCCAGGCCTGGAGCAGCTTCCTCTGGAACCCCCTTCTTCCCAGCTCTGGGCCCATGACTTGGGGAGGCCAAGACAGGTGCCCAAGGCTAGGTGCACGTGGGTCACCAGCTCAACTGCTGTCTTACCCAGACAGGAATTTGCAAAGGTTTCTCCCCCACACTCTGGGTTCTTTATACCTGGCCTGGTATAGAGGGGGTTCCCCACACCCCCAGGGGAACTAGGTATAGGGTTTCCAAATGTCCAGTGGACAGGGGCATTCTCTGATGCTCAGGATTCAGATATTATGCAGGGAGGAAACAACTCTGGGTTTAAGACTCAGGAGCCTGGGTTTAAGTCCCTGCATAGCTGCTGACTTGCTGGGTGATCTTTGGCAAGTAACTACCTCTTGCTGGGCCTCAGCTTTCTCATCTGTCAAACAGAGATAAAGATGCTGGATTGGCCTTACGAGGGAAGAGAGGCGAGATAGTATGGTAGGCAAGGGATTGGGTTCTGGAGTCAGACACACCTGACTTCCCAAGTATACCCTTTCCTAGCTGTGTGACATTGGGCAAATTACTTCACCTCTCTGACTTCAGTTCCCAAAGTTATAAAATGAGGCTAAAATAGTACCCACTCCATAGGGTTGTTGGGAAAATTAAATAAGAGACTGCAGGTAAAGTACCTAGGCACACATTCAGTGCTCTGCACATCTTCGCTGGTACTATTGTAATGACTATTATGAAATGCTGGCAATCTGTAAACTGTAAAAAGAATACTAGCAGTAGGGCCAGATAGATATGGGTTTGAATCCTAACTCTGACATCTATTAGTTGGGTGATCTTGGGCAAGGTTTTCATTTCTCTGAGACTCTACTTCCTTGTCTGTAAAATGGGATGTATAGTCATACCTTTCTCAAGAGGCTGTTGTAAAGGTTCAGTGACATATTGCATACAAAGCACTTGGTACAATGGTTGGTACATATTAATATTATCTCCACTTCATAGATAAGGAAAGGAAGGGAAGTGACTTGCCTGATTTCACATAGCATCTCAGTGGTGGGGCTCTGATTTGAACCCAGGCCTGCCCACATTCTTTTTACTGTTTCTCACTGTCACCCACGTATAGGATCATAATGATGATTGTTATTATTGTGCCACTGGACTCATTCACGCTGGGGGTCCCCAGTACCTACCCAAAAGACCATTGTGTCCTCACTTCCAGGGAGGATTTTCCCTGGGGTTGAGGATTCTTTCTCCTTGGTTGATAGCAGATTTAAAATAAAAATTATACTTGGTGCAGGTGTGGGGCTTTGTAATCTGCAGAACCCTTTTGCACCCCCCACATCATTTGATCCTACTTGCCACCCTGAGAGACAGCCTGGGTAGGCATGGCTACCTCCATCTGAGTGGTGGGGAAATGGGACCCTAGAGAAGGTGTTAAGGACTGAATGTTTGTGTCCCCACAAAATTCATATGTTGAAGCCCTAACTCCTAATGTAATCGTATTTGCAGATAAAGCCTTTGGGAGGTAATTAGGGTAAGATGAGATAATGAGGGTGTGTCCCTCATGATAGTATTAGTGCCCTCATAGGAAAAGACACCAGAGAGCTTGCTGTCTCTCTCCCTCTGCCATGTGAGGACACAGCAAGAAGGTGGCCATCTGCAAGCCAGGAAGGGTGTCCTCACCAGAACCTGGCCATGCTGACACTCTAATATCAGGCTTCCAGCCTCCAGAACTGTGAGAAAATAAATTTCTGTTGTTTAAGCCACCCAGTCTATAGTACCGGTACTTTGTTATGGCAGCTGAGCTGATGGAGGGTAAGTGACTTTCCCAGAGTCACACCGTGAATTTATGGCAGAGCCAAGGCTGTAACTTATTTGTAGTCTCTTTTATTATCTCTCTCTTTCTTCTTTACTAAAATGCTCCCAGTCACTGGGAGTCTTGGAAATTGCAGTTGCTGAATGCTTGGTGGGCAGCCCAGGAACTGTCCTGCCACAGCAGCTTTGAAGGGTCTTGGGGCAAGTAAAATATGGCAATTTCTGGGTGCCTAATGCCCTCTGTTTCCCTATATTTCCTCTTGTGTCCTGTCCCTCTCCCAGGTGAGGGTTGGGCCAGGCTAACTTTAACTACCAGTTTTATTTTTTTTTTGAGACAGAGTCTCATTCTGTTGCCCGGGCTAGAGT
>VBSM01000529.1:18017028-18040390 GCA_008086735.1 Cheirogaleus medius
CTCTAGCCCGGGCAACAGAGTGAGACTCTGTCTCAAAAAAAAAATAAATAAATAGAAGGGTGCCAGCTAGCAGGTGGCACTGAGCCCCTCTCTGTTTCTTGGGAAACCCTCTAGGACTTGAGAGTTCCCCCCCTTAGGGAGAGGGAATTAGTGGGCTAAAGTGAGTGAGCTGGAGGCTTTGCTGGCTTAGGGTTATTAGGTTCACTCCAGCTGGTAAGAGAAGGCTGGGGAGGGTCATGGGAGGCCAGATCCTTGGGTCTCTCTCTGAATGCCCAGGGCTATAAGCAGAAGCAGCCACAACAGCCTTTCCTTGGGATCTTGGTTCAGATGTTAGTATTGCCTATTCATATCATTTCCAAACTGCTTTCCTGAGAGTGATATAGAAGCAGTATGTAACAGAGGACAGTGGCCTCAGACAGACCTACTTTCAGCCACGTGACATTGGGTAGATCACCTAACATTTCTAAGCTGTCGTTTCTTGAACTGTAATTGATACTAATAATACTTTGCAGAGATGCTATGAAACTAAATGCAATGATGCAGATAAAGCCCTTAGTATGTGCACCACACATAGTGAATACCTCATAAATGTGGTTGTTATTATTTTTAATAATAGATTATCTCTAAGGTTCCTTCCAGCCCAGATATTCCTAGGTTTTATGGCTGTAGAATTTAGCGTGGCCTCCAGCTTTGGAGAACAATGTAGCTGGAGCTGGATAAAGGTAGTGAACGGAATCCTGTAGTGTAGGGGCTGGAAGACTTGAGTTCAAGTGTGGGCTCTGCCACCACTGTGCTGTGTGACCTTGGGAAAGGGCCTTCTAGTTTCTGGACCTATTTCCCAATCTGTTTAAAAGTTAGCAGCTTGGATCTGATGATCTATAAGGGCCTATCCAATTCTCACCTTTTGTGAATCTAGAGGTGTAAAACAATGCCTTAGCAACTGTCTACCAGGTCCACTTTTACAATTTCAACTTCCTTCCCTTCTGCCCCTTGTTTCTTAGCATGTCTCCATGACAATCCTAATGTATACATTATAATCTATTGATTTTAATCACATTTAGTTTTTTGCTTTTACTGTGCACAGAAAACTCTTTAAGATAATTTTTGTTGGTTTTTTTTTTTTTTTGAGACAGAGTCTCACTCTGTTGCCCAGGCTAGAGTGAGTGCCGTGGCATCAGCCTGGCTCACAGCAACCTCAAACTCCTGGGCTCAGGCGATCCTTCTGCCTCAGCCTCCCAAGTAGCTGGAACTACAGGCATGTGCCACCATGCCCGGCTAATTTTTTTCTATATTTTAGTTGGCCAATTAATTTCTTTCTATTTTTAGTAGAGATGGGGTCTCGCTCTTGCTCAGGCTGGTTTCGAACTCCTGAGCTCAAATGATCCGCCCACCTCGGCCTCCCAGAGTGCTAGGATTACAGGCGTGAGCCACCGGGCCCGGCCTTTAAGGTAATTTTTGTAAGCAAAGTGCCTTCTATAAAAGAGGTCAAAACATGCTCTGTGTTTTCAAATATAAAAGACAAATAATTGTACAAAAGTACTACATCTGCTGGTTTCTTTTGCCTTTATCAGAAATATAACTGAAATAGACAGCCTGGTATGCTATAATTTAAAAATATATGTTGCAGTCAATGCATCCTAAAAAAATAATCATGGATATAATTTAGATAAAAGAATCTCAAGTATCATTTATAGGAGAGAAAAATGTGAAACAACCTAAATGTCCAACAATAGGATTAACTAAATTATGATCCTAAGCAATCTACTTGATAGCACTGTTAAAATTGATGATGAAAATGTTCACAATATTTTGTTAAATGAAAAAAGTCAGTTCTAAAACAATTCGATCTAAATTTTGAAAAGCATCAGGTTGAGACATGAAATTGCTGATATTTGACTATTTTAACCCATAAAATCAGCAATTTCATATGATTTAATTTAGTATATATAAATTTAAAAGTACATGTACAAGAAAAGGTACTAGAGAGGAAAGTCTCCCACCAAAATATTGACAGTAGTTATTTCTGTTTGGTGGCTTTATGGTGATTTACATTTTTTCCTTCTTACTTAACTATGTTTTCTAAATTTTCTATGAACAATTAAAGTACTACTAGTAAAAATAATTCCCTAGAAAGGCATTCCAATGTATGAACAGTACTTCCTATTCCATTATAGCTTGTTTGATTTGTCATTTGTGTTTAAAAGGTATAAAATGACTACAATTTTATGACCATGGGCAGGATGGAAAGCCCTACTCTTCATGTACTTTTGGTACCAGGATTAGTTTTTATTCAATAGTACTGTTTAGAACACTTTGCTGGTGGGCCCAGCTTTTCAAAGCCCTCTTCATCTCTTGCCACCCTCCACAAAAGACAAACGTTTTCCATGTGCCCTATCACTGGGGCTTCAGGCCAGCTGTGTCCCTAATCCGCCCACGTCCCAGATTTGGGTATGGTTCAGACTCCAGCTGTTCCCCACCCTACCCCTGCTCTCTTCCAATCTCATCTCTTCCAGGTCATCGGAGGTCTCATCTACCCTCCCTGGTCTTCCCCACTGGTCACCACTTAATTTCACCATTTAATTTCATTCTCTTATGTGCAGCTGGTGTTTGCTTTTGCTGGAGCTCAGTTTGCAACCGGGAAAGGATTAAGACCCTTTCATGCTGTCTTTTTCCCCTTTGTTTTTTTTGCTTAGTGCCCTTGACTGCTGTAGGGGCTAACAGGGCCTCTATTCCCTAGGAAGAAACAGGAGGGGCCGGGGTGGGGAGGTAGTGTGGGCTCAGCTGGCAGGCGGGATAGAGATGGCCCCTAGAGATCCCATCTTGGGTCCTGGGCCTTGGAGCATGGCATAGTCGCCACCCAGATATAAGCATGGAGTGGAGCTGTTTCAGCCTAGGAAATTAGCCTCAGAGATGGTGCTTTGGACCTTTTCCCTTGGTACCAAATGGCAGCCTCTGCTGGTTAAGCTGGGACTGGATGTCTGAGAGGGCAGATGGGCACAGGGGTAAGGGTAGTTTCTCTGCCTTCAGACTGGACATTTTACTTATACCCCCACCTCCTACTATGTGATGGGCCCAGCTACACTCAGAGACAGGGCACTTAGCCTAATAACAAAAATTCCTCATGTGTGGATGGTACTTTATAGTTTATAAAGCCCTTTCATCTCCAGACTAAGAACTAAAAGCCAGTATCGGAATTCAGGTCTTTCAGATTCTTAAGCCTGGGCCAACAGATTTTGGTATGGTGTTGCATGGCACTCTGAATTTAAAAATGGTATACTCTTGCTTTATGTCTAGCCTTTTCCCACTAGCCTGTGACCTCTACTTATTTTCAGGGTGACGATTATTAAATGCTACATATTCTGTGCATCCAAACAGCATCCTTAAATATGATGTGCTATTATTGGCTAGCACTTCATGGCTTAGAGAATACTGGTTTTTATGAATCTGAATTTGCTGGATAACATGGTGGTAGTGCAGGTGGAGAATTGTCTGGTGTTTGATCTTCAATATTCATCCTTCATGGTACCAGCTTTCACTCTCTGGTAGGTGAAGGAAGCCTACGAGGCACAGAGGTGGTAGGACTAGAGTTCCTCAAATTAAAAGCATGGCTGAACCTGAGGACTTGAGGCATGGTGGGGTGGGGCGTGGGGTGGAGTATATTTAAGAACAGGTGCTTCACCCTTAGTGTACAGAATGACCCTAGCCAAGTCACCTGGCCTTACATAGACTTGGTTTCCTTATATATAAAATGGGGACAATTCATTCCTTCATTCAACAAATATTGAGCGTTCACTGTTCTGAGAGATGAACAAGAGGAGCAAAGTTCCAGCCCTCCTGAGCCTGCAGCTTAGTGGGTCTAAAATGCAGCAATTTATTTGAGATGGATAATCAATCAATCAATCAATCAATAAATAGTAGAAAGTCAAATAGGGGTAAATGCTATGAAGCAAGTTAAAGCAGGGCAAGAGTTTTTAGATAAGGTAGTCTGGCGGTCTTCAAGGACTTTTATGATGTTTCAAATAGATAACTTATGTAATACACTCAGGTCAGTGCTGAAAACAATTGTGTGCTCCACCCTTCTCAGTCCATATTTTAGTCACCAAATGGTAGTAATAACACTTATATAGATCTACTATGAGCTAGGCACTGCTCTAAGCCCTTTACATATTTTAACTTACTTAATTCTTATAGTAACTCTAAGAGGTAAGAATTATTATTATCCCCTTTTATAGGGTTGCAATCTAGGCACAGAGAAGGCCAAACATTAGGGAGGACTACAGACTAAGAATTGAGGCTGGGGTGGTGGCTCACACCTATAATCCTAGCACTTTGGGAGGCCAAGGTGAGAGGATCGCTTGAGGCCAGGAGTTTGAGACCAGCCTGGGCAATAGCGAGACCCTGTCTTTATAAAAAAAAAAAAAAAAAAAAAAAATTAGGTGGGCATGGTGGTGTATGCCTATAGTCCCAGCTACTCAGGAGGCTAAGGCAGAAGGATCACCTGAGCCCAGGGGTTCAAGGCTGCAGTGAGCTATGATGACACCACTGCACTCCAACCTGGCAAAGATAGAGATCTCATCTCAAAAGAAAAAGAAAAAAAAAAAAAGAATTGAACCCAGTCTGTCTCTTTCTGGAGGTTGTGCTGAGATTATGAGGGAGGTGTGATTAGATGTATAGCTGGTATGTACAGGCTCTGGTGTCAGATTGCCAGGCTTCTTATCCTGGCAGTTCTAAGCCTCTCTGCTTCAGTTTCCTCATCTCTAAAATGAAATATCAGATCCTATCTTACCTTATAGGTATCATGCTTAAAACAGCCTTCTCTCTGCTCTGTGGGGCTGCAGCCTGTTCAGATACTGTTCAGACACCAACCTGGCAGGGAGTATGAAGGGTCAAGGTGCCTCTGACATAAATGCACACCAGGCAATTGTCAGAGTAACCCTAAGTTCATCTGGAGACAAGACCTCGGAAGCTAGGTCTTTATGATTTTGAAAGTGCCAAAGTGGAATTAGGAGACCCTTAAATGAAGAAGACAGGTGAAATCTTGGTGTGGCCTCAACACTTAGCTTCCATTTCAGGCCTTACACAGCTGGCAGGCAAGGTAAAGTCTCATGAAAAGTCAGGGTTGGAAGGGCGCCTAGAGACGATCAAGCTAGTACAGGGGAAACTGAGGCCCAGAGATGCTCAGTGACTTACCATAGGTCACTAGGTGCATTATGGGCAGTCAGTTGCAGTAGCCTGGCAGTAGCCTCCAAGTGATTGCTGCTTTCCCTGAGGCTTCCAAATCTCGGCCTCTTACCTGGCCCTCCTCGGGGAGGAAAGGACCTCACCTTGGTCCGGGACACTAGCTGCCTCAGTTCCCACGTGGGTGCTGCTGGAGCCCGGAACTCCCAGACCGGGTTCGACTTGCGCGTGCGCACACGCGGCCAGCCCCCTGCCTCTTCTCCTCTTTTTCCTTCCCCTCCCCTCTCCTTACCGGCCTAGGGGAGGGGGCAAACAAGAGGCGCTAGAACTTGGCCTCAGCCAATGGGCTGACGGGCCGCGGGCCCGGCCCCCTCCTTCCCTCCGGCGCGGTCCAATAGAAATTTACTACAATGTTGTGGCGAACGGAGGGGGAGGGGCGCGCGCGGGCGGGCGGGCTGCGGGCCGGGCCGGCCTCGCCTCGCCTCGCGGAGGGAAGGCGGGAGGGCGCGCGCCGGGGCTGCTAGCTAGCTTGCTCCCTCCCTCTCTCTGCTGGTGGATTTAGTCAGTCAGCCAGCAGCGGGCGAGCCGCAGAGGGCTCGAGCGTCGGACGCCAGCGCCTCCTTCTGCCATTGTTCGTCGGGCTGTAGCAGCGGTGGGCGCGGGAGCCAGGGCCCCAGAGCCACTGGTGAGGCGAGGCGGCGGCGGCGCGCGAGTCGGGGCGGGGGCTTTGGAGCTGTCCCCGAGGGGACGGTCCTGGCGGCTGCAGCGGCGCTGTAGCCTCTTTGTCTTCAGCCCCCCACAGGCCCCGGGCCGGGGGCGCGGGCTCTACCGCTGAGGGGCCTCGTGCGCACGCCGGGGCGCCGGGGGCTTGAGCCAGGACGCGGCCTGAGGAGCGAGAGGCGGGCGGGGAGCTGCTGAGGAAAGGGGAAAGGGTTGCGTCGGGGAAGCGTTTAAAAGTTAAGCGTGGGGTGTATTTTTGACGAAGGGAAATCGGTCCCCTCAGATCTGTCAATCTTTGTGCGGCGGGCAGGAGCCTAGGAAGGAAACCAAAAGGGGAGAATTGCAGGTTTCAGTCCGGGAAGGTGTTGGGTGCAGCCGCGGAGCGATTTCTTCATGACGAGGGAGCTGGGCCGTTTGGAGAAGTCAGGCAGAATCCGAGGGGTGAAGGGAGCCCTCGCAGGACTTTGAAGGCCTTCCCGCCACAGACACCTGCATCAGTGAGAAAAAAAAATTCCCTGAAGCCGAAGGCTTAAATGCTTACTCCCCGAGTCTTCATGGCTCCCAGAGAGCAAGGGGTTAAATCTCTTCTCTCAGCGTCGTGACCTCCTTTTTCAGTTCGCGCATCTGTCGGCTTGGAAATATTTCCCCGTGCTTGCTGGGCTGCAGTACCTGTGGAGAGACCGCATCGAGGCTCGCCCTCTGAAATTCATCACCAGGCCATTATTCCTGGGGAGGTTTTGCCAAAACAGGGTCATTCTCCCCAAGAACAGGCATTCTCTTGAGAGAGAAAGTGATCTCACGTGAAGCAAATTGCTGACGGATTGGTTTCTGGTCACCTGATAGCGACTGTCATCCTGTTGTTTCTCTAACTGTACCCTACCATAAATGACTAGTCCGTGGAGACTTGTTTTTTTGGCATGTGTTGCTTATTAGGAGATAGTCCCCCATCCTCTAACCCCCCTTCCCCCTTTTTAAGAGATGCTGAGCTTTTTTTAGTAGTCTGGGTGATTTCACAGCTGCTATTTTGTTCCTTTCTGTTTTTAGGGGAAAATCGCAAGAAATGGTTGTGTCTTGTGTCTTAGATATTATTCTAGTGAATTTATACTCTCTTGAGGATATACTGTACTCAAATGCTGTTGCTCATTATTTTCTGTGTTCTCAGTTATGGCAAAAATTTTAGTTGGTTTGATCCTTTTAATCAAGCAGGATATATATTCTGTATATAATTCTTCTCCCAATTTTGTTAGTGTAGTGTTAACAGTTACTTTTTATGGAAACTTGTACTCTTTATTTTCCTTTTCTGTAAATCGAAAACACAGTAAATTCTTTGCCAGCTGCAAAATTTTTGGTTTTGTAAACTAGTTTCTTGGGTGTTATTAATGTAAATCATGTAGGGTACACAACAATATCTGGCACATAGTGCTCAATAAATGGCAGGTTAAAAAATAGATATAACTGAACATCAGATTGCCTTAGAATTAAAGTAGCTAATTCAGAGTGCTTTCTGCAGGAAGCCTATAATTAATGTAAAGCTAGGCATTATTTATATACCTGGGGAAACAAGTACAGTATTATCTTTGCCACTATTAAAAGTGAGCACATTGTTGAACCCAAGTTCAGAGTGCTAATAACCTTCTGTTTCTTCTTTCTTCAACTAATGAAACTATACTTTTTTCCTTGTATGATGAATTCAAATTTAGAAATAAATGTTTTTAATCTTTAGGACTCACCAAAATTCTCCCAACATTTATATCAGTGTTTTATACCAAATATCTTAAAGGTAAGTTCTTGTTTAATGTGGCCCCAACCTACCTTCCTACCTTATATTCTCCAGCCAAATAAAATTACTCAGTAATAACCTGTGCTTTACCATCTCTGTACTTTTGGCCATGTGGTTCCTTGTATGCTAATTGACAAGTTTAATGCTTGGAAACTCTGGCTGTATGCCAGTGAACTAAGCTAATAGAAGGAAGTCTTTTAGGTGGATTTCTGCTTGTTTTCTGCACCTGTTCTCTTTCTTTGTGGTCTAAGGGCCAATATATTCTTAATATTTGTTAAATATCCAAATCATATTTATTGTGTACAAGTAGTAGATATGGGAAATAAACCTATGTTTTAAAGTAGGCTTACCCTTACTATAATATTTAAAATAACATGATACAATATTTTAATAATAACAAAATAATAAACAGATCCTCCTTTTTGCATATTTAAAAGTACTTTAATCTTATATCCTTTCTTTTTGCCTTAAGAAACACTTCTAAGCAGTATCTAAATTAACAAGTGGTTTTAAATGATTCTTTTCTAAAGAAGTGGTTGTGGCATTTTGTGGAGATATGACCTATATATTTCTCCTGTTATATTATCTTTTGTCAGGTTTGTGCCCCACATTTAGAGTTCACTAGTGTGATTTTTTTCTTGTGTACAGCTTGGTTTTACATTTTTGAAAGTTACAGAGTTAGCCTTCCATCTTATTCCTTAGTTTATGGTCTTATTTTTTTAGTTACAGACAGGGTCTCACTCTGTTGCCCACATGATTGTAGTGTTGCAGTCATGGCTCACTGGAACCTGGAACTCTTGGGCTCCAGGGATCCTCTCGAATAGTCTTAATTTTAAATAAATTCATATTATGGGAGAGTCTGCTTAAGATGCTATTTGGTTTCCTTCCTCTTGTTCGTAAGAAAGCTTCAGAATTAAGCTTGTGAGGAAAGTTGCCTAAAGGCCATAGGATTCTTGAATTCTCTGGGAGTATTTTGATATGCTTATTACCAGCAAACTATGATCTTTAGATATGTGGTCTGTAATTTTTGATGTGAGTGATAGGGCTTACATTGTTTACTTTTTTGAGACAGGATATCACTCTGTTGCCCTGGCTAGAGTACAGCGACATCATCATAGCTCACTGCAATCTCAGACTCCTGGGCTCAAGTGTTCCTCCTGCCTCAGCCTCCAGAGTAGCTGGGACTACAGGTGTGTGCCATCACACCTAGCTAATTTTTTCAATTTTTTGGTCTCGAACTCTTGGCTTCAAGCAATCCTTCTGCCTTGGCCTCCCAAAGTGCTGGGATTCAGGCATGAGCCACCAAGCCCAGCTCAGCTAATTAAAAAAACAAATTTTTTTTCTTGGAAATGGGGATCTCCTTTATGTTGCTCAGACTAGTCTTGAACTCCTTGCCTCAAGCGATCCTCTCACTTTGGTGGTCTCCCAAATTTCTAGGTGTGAGCCATTGTTCCTGGCCTCACATGGTTTTTTGAATATACAAACTCAATTTAATATTGATGATCTGATTTCATAATTTTAGAATATCAGTGGCCATTGGGGTTGAGTTTGGTTCTGAAATTTAGAGTATACATTTAGACCACAGTCTATTTCCTTGTTATCTAAGAAGCAGGACAGCACAAGTGCTGCCAGTGTATTTTTCCATAAGTCTCATCAAGTTGTGATTGGTCAAATGCATGTTGAGATGTGGATTTATCACTACCTCTAAAGGATTTTTTCCCTTAATTACTTGAACATGGGATCACTTAATTTTATTTGTGAGTTACTAAACAATAATCCTAACAATCTTTGTCTTATGAACAACTTTGTTTTTTTCTCTGAATAAAGCCCCTAAAGATGAAATTTTTAAAAGAGGCTTCTGAATTGATCAGTTATGGACCTTATTAAGGATCTAAAATTACTGGAAATTGCTTCATTTCATTTAGGATAGCTTTTTTGGTTAGAGGAGAGCTAGATGCCAAATATGTGTTAATTTTTAGTGTTCATTTAAGTTTCTCGGTATGTCACTGGTGGCTTACCGTGTGTCCTTTTTATGAGTAGATTCATGGTGTATTCAGTAAAATGCAACATAACAAAAACTCTGGAGTGCACACTGAGTTAGATTAGTATTTTGATTTACTCTGCTGCCATTTAATGAATACACAGTGAGAAGGATAAAGCTATAGCAATGAGCAATATTTAGAAATTGGAGGCATAAAGGAGAACTTTGATATTTTATATTTAGTGCTGATTTCATTTAGAACTACCTTACTGAGACTTTACTTCAAATATTGGTTTTAGGAAAGTTTAATGGGAGATTCTGATTATGATGAAAATCTGTTTATACTTATTTTGCTGATTATTTTTATTTAAATGAGATTGTACCCACCTTGAAATGTTTGAAAATAAATTGACTAGCTCTTTAAACTTTGGAGAAAAGCAGTCAGTACAATTCAAGGAATACTTTGAACACCTTTTAATATCCCATTTTCCCTAATCTTCATCAGCTTACCTCAAAGTCACCCTAAGTAAAAATGCAATCTGAGTAGAAACTGGGAGCTTCATATCCAAATATTTTATTTCTCCTTCCAATCATATTGCTATCCTTAAAAGTTCTTTCTACATAGAAATTGCAGAGCAATTGTGGCATATTTATTTTATTATTGCATTTATTAAGAACAGTTCTCTTTGCAGTTATCTTTTATCTCCAAGATAAATCCATATGGATTAAATTGATTTTTTTATTGAATTGTTGCTTTCCTCCTTCCATGGCTGAGGACTCTGGGTCATTTCCACACAATTAATTTAGGCCCTCAACTTTCAAGGTGATCTCCATTTGTAGACATTAAATTGTTTCTGAGTTATGTGGAGTAGAGCTTGAATAGGGTTAAAGTAATCTTGGCGAATAGGTAGAAAGGGGAAAGATTGTCTAATGGAATGGATAGGAAATAAGACTATGGATTTATATTGATAAATTAGATTGGAAGAAGCAGTAGATGTTCTAATATTTTATATTAATTTTATCTAATTCTGTATCTATTCAGTATATACCTATAATTCTATTATATTATCTGATCTATTAATAGGAACAGGGACACTTCAATTTCTTTTTGGTAACAGGTGGAAATAATACAATAAAATAAAATTGGATATAATATATATTCCTGTAGCTAATTGTGATTCATAAATACAAACTGCTTCCTCTTTGTGCAGTCCGTCTTCCACAAAAATCATTCTAATGTAAATCAACCCTCTATGTGTCTGAATCATGGCACTGGACACAGTATAGACTGAGGTTGTGATAGTTTGTACATTAATATTCAGAAAACTTTTGCCCATGTATCATATTTTGATAATATCTGCATCAAACCATATCAAAGTTATGATATAAAAGTTTGAGTGAGAAACTCTCAGTGATTTAACTACATTAAAACATAAGGTTCTTTTGAATTGGTTAAATTTAAGCCTATAACCCACAAATGTAAGGGAAATGTATATTTTTGGTAATTTATGAGTATATAGTACTATGCCAAGGTTCAGTTGTGATTGATAAACAGCTATTAGTGCTTACATAAATTCTTAAGAAATCCTATTAGAATCATTTTAACACAATGGGATCTTAGCAGTGTATCTTTGAGTACACCTTATAAAGGAATGCTATTTTAATTTATATGCCAAGCATGTATTTTAATTTATCAATTAGAAGTTCTACATATATTCAAACAAAAATTGTTTCACCTTAATAATACATTTAATACAGACTGTTGAAATTCCTCTTATCCTGCACGCCCCTCCCCCCCCCCAGTTTTTGGCCATATGGACACAGGCAGAACTGTCAAGAGCTCCAAGGATTTAAGCCTTCAAATTTTACCTGCCAACCATTTCAGCATGAAGTAGGGACACATGAAGGAAGCTTAAAGTGAAGGCTTTTTTTTTTTTTTGCTACCACCCACTTGCTGTTTCTTGCCCTTTTCTTTTTTTTCAATGATTCAGAGTATTGACACTGTTGCTAGCTTACTACCTGCAGAGTCTTGCTAATCTTGATAGTATTGTATAATTATATAAAACCTTTTGCATGGTGTCATCTGATATTGTATATATGTCCTCCTACACAATGTGTCTTTAGAGTAATTTCTTTCCATCTGGTGTTGGAAATGAGCTCTTTGTGAGGTTATTTTTAAATCTTCAAGCTTTTTGGCATCCTTAACACTTGAAATAACACAATTGATTTTGGAGGCAAGAAAATCCATATAGTATATTAGTGTTTTTTCCTGGTGAAAATGTAAATAATATTTTATTTTTAAAATCATATTTTATGTTTAGATAGTCTCCAGATAATTTTGTTATATAGGAAATAGTTGTTGCCAAGTAGTTAAAGGAGAGGTACATACGGGAAAGGAGGCCAAGAATAAGAAGCCTGTTAGAGGAGCAAGGTTTCAAAGATATTTTATTCTCTGAAGGCTTATTGTTATCCTTTTCTGAATTCTTGCAGCACTTATTTGTTATATGCCAGATTTATCATGTGTTTATTTATTTAGAGAGAGGGTCTTACTCTGTTACTCAGGCTGGAGTGCAGTGGCACAATCACAGTTCACTGCAGCCTTGAACTCCTGGGCTCAAGTGATTCCTTTGCCTCAGCCTGAGTAGCTGTGACTGCAAGCGTGTGCCACCATGGCTGGCCAATTTTTAAAATTTTTTTGTAGAGATGTGGTCTTGCAATGTTGCCCAGGCTGGTCTTGAACTCTTGGCCTCAAGTGATCCTCCCACCACAGCCTCTGTTGCTGGATTTATAGGTGTGAGCCACCATGCCTTATTTGTTTGTTTTTTTGAGACAGAGTGTCACTCTGTTACCCTGGCTAGAGTGCCATGGCGTCAGCCTAGCTCACAGCAACCTCAAAGTCCTGGGCTCAAGTGATCCTTCTGCCTCAGCCTCCCAAGTAGTTGGGACTACAAGCATGTGCCACCATGCCCGGCTAATTTTGTCTATATATTTTTAGTTGGCCAATTAATTTCTTTCTATTTTTAGTAGAGACGGGGTCTCGCTCTTGCTCAGGCTGGTTTTGAACTCCTGACCTTGAGCGATCCGCCTGCCTCGGCCTCCCAGAGTGTTAGGATTACAAGCGTGAGCCACTGCGCCCGGCCTGTGTTGTTTTATATTGCATATAAAACTGGTATACCCCAATGAGATTGTCAGCTTCTGGAAGACAGAAAGTCAATATCGTCTTTCATTGTCCTTCCTATTCCCCTAAATGAAGATACTGTTTAGAACAGTAACTACATACGTAATATAGGGGGCACATTATGGTGTAGTGAGAATGTCAATGCTAGGATTTTAAGATTTAAGACCTGGATTATGATTTTAATTCTGCTTCTGATGACGTCTCTGTTTCTGTACATGTGTGTATCATATTTTCTTGGAAAGTAAGTTGAAGATGTCATGACTCCAAAAACACTTCATATTTGTGCGGCTCCTAAGAATAAAGCTATTATCCTACCTAACTACAACACCATTATCATACATAAGAAAATTAACACTATTTCCAAAATATCAACCAATATCCAATCTATATTTTGATTTCCCCAATTAAATTTTTTTGTTTAAATATTTGGTTATTTCTCTTTTATTTCCTTTAATCTAGAATAATACTCACCCCCTCTTATTGTCATTAACTTTGATGAGTCCTGGTGCCAGTTGACTTGTAGAATGTCCTGTTCTAAATTTATCTGATTGTTCCCTCAAGTTTTGTTTAATTTGTTCCTCTATCTGCTTTTGTAAACTGGAAGTTATCTCTATAGGTTTGATTACACTTAGGTTAAAAGTTTTTGGCAAGAATACTTCATAGATGATATTGTGTTTTTCATTTTGTATCACATCAGGAAGTTCATGATGTCAGGCTGTCCCACAATTAGTGACACTAACTTTAATAACCTTGTTAAAGTGGTAACCACCAGATTTCTCCATGGTAAAGGTACATTTAAAAAAATTGATATGTAATAGTTATACACATTTTTGGAGTGATACTTTAGCATATTGGTTTTAGCTTGTGTTGACTCTATGGAGTTTGCAAATGAGGTCAGCTCTTGAAAATGAATTTGGAAGATTTAAATTAGGGAAGGAAAGGTATCCTTTGCTACTGTATTACATAGGCTTCTCCAGATTCTTTCTAAATCTGATGTCTTGTATTTTGTCCCTGCTTTGTTCCTAAAATTAGGCATACAGGGTTATATTTTATTTGACAGTAGAACATAATCACAATAAGAATTGTATTGGCATTTGTGCTTTGAGTGAATTTTGTTTTTTTTCCTTTCCTGGTGATGTACATTTTTTTATTGTGATCATTGTGTATGTATAATTAGCCTTAACATTTTATATCTAAACAATAGTAGACTGATAGTTCCTCTAACTTACTAAGTAACCTTTGAATTTTTATTAATTTCTTTAATTTTAACATAAAAATGCTGATCCTTTATTAAGTGCCATTCCATTTCCTAAAGATAATACTTCTAGGTTTAAATTAAAAAGGTTGATGTCATCTACTTAGCAAAATTTACCCAATAATTCTTTTTTTCTCCAGATGCTATTTTTGTTGACTTATCCTTGTTAATTTTATCCTTGTTATTTTTATCTCTAATATGACCTTTAATGAACACTCAATAACAAGAAATGTTCAGTAGTTCATATATTCCCTTTGGTATTTTGTAAGATTGAAAAGATTGGTATTAGGATGAATGATTGCACAATGATCATAGAATCATACTTAAATAAATATACAGAAGAATATATTGCCAGAGGATGAGGGGTTTTTTTGTTATTTTTAAATTTTTATTATGCCTACTATGGTAGGCAGCCTTTAATATGGCCCCCAAAGATCTCTGCCTCTTGATAGTCATGCCCTGTGTAATTCCTTCCCCTTGAGTGTAGGCTAGACCTAGTGACTCACTTCTAATGAACAGACTACAGCAAAAGTGATGGGATGTCACTTCTAAGAGTAGGTTACAAAAGAGTGTGGCTTTTGTCTTAGGACTCTGACTTTCTCCCTCTCCCTAAGATCACTAGCTGCCATATCCGGAGAGCACACAGGCTCTCTGGAGAGGCCCACATGTTGAAAAACCAAGGTCTGTTAGTAAGCTTGGAAGCAAATCTTCTGAGGCCTGCAAGATGCATGTGAGTGATCTTGGAAGGAGCTTCTCTAGGTAGAGTTGAGCCTTGAGATGAATGCAAACCTGGTTGACAGTTTGACTGCAACTTAATGAGGGACCTTAAGCCAAAGTCACCCAACTAAGCCATGACTGGATTCTGACCCACAGAATCTGTGAGGTAATAAATGTTTGTTGTTTTAAGCCACCCCAAGTTTTAGGGGGTAATTTGTTGTACAGCAATAGATAACTAATACATGTAATAAATATTTATTATAGATTGTCTCCTATTTACCATGGACTGTCCTAAGTACATCGGGACATAGCAGTGAATAAAATAGAAGTTTCTGTTCTCATGGAGCTTACATTTTAGTGGGAGGGGGCAAATAATAAACCAGGGATAAAACGTAAGACATCAGACTTTAGTGAGGATTGGGGAAAGCAGATCAAGGGGACAAAGAATGAAGCAAGTGGGGTGGATATTTTAGTTAGAGTGTCAGAGATGACCTTTCTGATAAGGTGACATTTGAACAGAGTCCTAAGTGGAGTAAGACAGTGAACTGTGCAGGTATCTGGGGGAAGAGTATTCCAGGCAGAAGAAATAACATGCACAAAGGTTAAGTATGTTTGGTGTGTTTGAGAAACATTAATCCAGCCCAATGAGTCAAAATAATCTAGGGGAAAATGGTAGGAATTGAGTTCAGAGAGGTTGTAGGTAGGAAAAGGAGCAAGTTATATAGAGCCTTGTTGGCTATGTTACTGACTTTGCATTTTAATCTGAGACAGGAGTTCTTGGGAGGATTTTAAACAGAGGAATGGCATGATCATTCATTTAATACATATTAATTGATTATATACAATAAACAGGGCTCTGTGGGTATATGTTATCACAAAATATAAAAGATGTGACCAGTGCCCTAAGGAAGTTTAATGGTCAGAGATGACTGGGCATACACATAAAAGCTTAGGAATACGGGCTCTGTGTCATGGAAAGATATGTAGTTATGGGAAAAACACAGGTAAAACCTGGGTTAAAATTCTGGCTCTTCTACTTGGTTCAAAACATTTCAGCCACTATTTATTGGGTGCCTGTTATGTACCAGGTAAAATAATAATGCTAGTGTTTATTGATGACTTATTATGAGCTGGGATCTGTGCTGTGTGTGTTATAGATATGACATAGGTGTTAAAAAGTGTGGCAGGCTCTGGGGCTAGAATGCCTTTTTTTTTTGAGACAGGTTCTCACTCTGTCATCTGGTCTAGAGTGCAGTAGTATCATCATAGCTCACTGCAACCTCAAACTCCTGAATTCAAGTGATCCTCTTGCTTTAGCCTCCTGATAGCTGAGACTACAGTCTCATGCCACCGTGCCTGGCTAATTTTTCTATTTTTTTATAGAGAGGGGGTCTCACTCTTGTTCTGGTCTTGAACTCCTAACCTCAAGCGATCCTCCCGCCTCAGTCTCCCAGAGTGCTAGGATTACAGGCATGAGCCACTTTGCTGCCTGGTTTTAAATTATGTTTGTGTCACTCTTTTTACTCTTTAGCTGGTGACTTTGGGCAAGTTAATGAACTTCTATACCTGTATTTATTCATTGTATAATATGGGTGTGATAAAAATACATACTCTTTAAGGTTGTTATGATGATTAAATGAGTTAATTTATGAAATATTTAGAATAGTTTCTGGCACCAGAGATAAATGTTAGCCTAATTTTCACATTTAAGTTTCACCATAGCTCTTTGAAGTAGGTGTTAATAATCCCAGTTTACATTTTAGGTAACAGGTTAAAGTTAAGTAAGCTTGTCCAAAGTTATGTAACTAGTAAGTGAAAATTGGCTTCAAAAGACAGCATTCTTTACTGCTACACCTTTACTTATGCCCGAGAGAGAAGTGGGTAAGGACAAATTTGGATCTATAACTTCTCCTATCAAAGCCAATAATTTCTTGGCTGTGCGAGGGGTACTTTGGGAGGCCAAGGTGGGAGGATTACTTGAGACCAGGAGTTTGAGACCAGACTGAGCAACGTAGCAAGACTTGAGAAGCCTGTCTCTACAAAAATAGAAAAATTAGCTGGGCATCGTGGTGTGTGCCTGTAAGTCCCAGCTACTCGTGAGGCTGAGTTCAGAAGGATCGCTTGAGCCCAGGAGTTTGAGGATGCAGTGAGCTATGATGATGCCACTGCACTCTAGCCTGGGCAATAGAGTGAGATCTTGTCTCAAAAAAAAGACAATGATTTATTAATAATTGTGATCTTGTGAAAGTACTTTTCTGTGCCTTAGGTTCTTCTGTGAAATGAGCACAATACCTACATTACATAGAATACATAGTAATAAGAAACAAAAACAAACTTTGCAATGTGCCTGTCCCATAGAGATAATTAGTAAATGTTTATATGTAAAGCAATTATAAGTAAATGTTAGTTCTCTTTTCCCTTTGATAAAATCTGACTTCATGGGTAGATTTGGAATGTGTTGCTTGGAAAAAAAATCTGACCTCATGGAGATAGAGGACAATCATCTTTGGTTAAGAAGAATAATTTTTGATCTTGACCCATAAATTGGAATCTGTGTATCTATATGATATATTATATTTATATATTACATAGCTTAATAGAAAGCATATGGTTTTGTCTAGCGATCTTTGGAGTTGATCCAGACTATGACATTTTTAAGCCCTCAACACAAGGTTTGTAAAAAACGAAAAAGAAAAAAAATTTTAAGCCTGTGTATGAGTATTCTAAAGACCCATTTCACAGCAAATCTGGCTTCAGAGCTTCATTTCCGGGTGTGTAAGACACAGTCATGTGGTTGATATCCCCATTGTTGCTTTTATCTTTTGCAGCAGATGTGAAAGTAAACATACAAGGTTGAAAAACAGGAAGGGTTTTTAGTTGGGAGGGTGTTTTTGAAAGGGAACTTGTACATAAGTGACTTGAAATCTAAAGTGCCTTCAATTTTTGTGACATTTAGCAGTTACAAAAAGATATTATACCTCATTGTTGTAAAGTAAAAAAACCAAATGATTTTGCAGTTCAATGAATTCATGAATTTACATGTATTTTTGCTTTTATACATTTTGGAGAAGTATTATGTTCTTCTTTTTGACTGAAACAGAACTGATGAATAATTTTATAGTTCCCTCAATTCTGGGTTCTTTTTATCTATGGGATTTCTCAATAAGGAAATGTGGAGTTTTTTGTTGTTATTGGATATTTATTCTAATATCATTACACTTGAACTTCTTCAAAAGCTGAAACTTAAGACAGCATTTTTCTACTTGGCTCTATAGTCTCTGTTCCCAAGGAAGGGAATTAACACATTGAATGCTAGCTATGTATCAGATGCTACTCTCTGAATATGCTTACTAATTTAAATATTTCCATCTTTGACATCCAATCCACAATGAGTTTTTATTCCTTTGGTGAAATTCATCCCTCCCCCTATTTCCTTCCTTCTCTCCCTTTCTTCTTTCTTCCTCCTCCTCTTAAATGATTCTCTTTCATTCTTTTGCTGACCAGTTTTCTATTAAGAGCATGTTCGGGAGGCAGCATGATGTAGCAGCCAGTAAGGACATGGGTTTTGGAGTCCAGTAGACCTGGGTTTACAGTAAGGTATTGCTTTTGACAGGAAAAAACTGCTTTCTATCTCAATAAATAAAAGCCAGGGTCCTCCAGAGTTGGCTTCAGAAGGAGATTCTGCACATGAGGTGGAGTAATTGGAGCTCACAGCAAGGACTTTTGTTCCTAAAGATTCACCTTACCCTGGGGAATACCTTACTGACCTCAAGAAGTTCAGCTTTCTCTTTAATTTTCTGTCCTAGAGGAGAGTCTTCTTTTAATGCTCCTGCAGTACACAGCTGAGACCAGGCTGGAACATTTGGTACTTTATTAAAGGCTCAGAGATAAAAAAGGGAAATAAGCACAGAGTTACTGGTATGCTTCTGTATCATCTGGCTCACAAGATAAAACTCACTCTTCAATGTGTGGTCTTCTATTGGGCTGTTCCCCTCCTTGACCCACAACACTTATGTTTTCAGTGGCAGAAGCCATCTTTAAATCTTTTACCTGGGAGTGTCTCCAACACATCCAGATTGCTGTAAACACGGAGGAGTTTTTACAGCAGGTGTTCTCTATATTGCCAGCCTATGGTTGTATCTGAGAGAGGACCCACTTCTTGCATGTGATCACTCCCAGGTCTAAACAACCCTTAGGGGAGACCGCAGTTACCCACAGAATGTCTAATTACCATTCACAGAAGAGAAACACAAGCAGTAGAGGGGTGTTGGGGTAGAAAGGGAAGTCTTTCTTGTAACCATTTACCCTAAATCATATAATCTGTGATTTTAGCTCAGTAATTTGGCACAAAATAGTTCTCAATAAATATTCGCTTCCCATTCTTTGAATCTTAAGACGATTTGACACCTAAGGAGCTACTATTTAGTTTGTTGGAGTTTTATCTCTGAGTGTTTTGCTTGTGGAGATACTACTCAGGTCCCAAGTTAGGCTGAAGACAGTGGTAATAAACACAGGTTGGTGTGATCAAGATGGAACACCTACCTGGTGCCCTGAGCAGACTGAGTTTAAATGTTACAGGGGTATCCTGTGTTACCTAGAACCTTAATTATGGAAGTAGATATAGAAATAGGTTATTGATGTAAGGTCCCTGGACTTTTCTTTTTCCTTTTTGATACAGTGTCTTGCTATGTTGCCCAGGCAAGTCTTGAACTCCTGGGCTCAAGTGATCCTTGTGCCTCAGTCTCCTGAGTAGCTGGGATTACAGGCATGAGCCACAGAGACTGGCTTCCCTGGGCTTGTTTCTAAGATAGGAAAAGTATAATACAATCAAAGACCTTTGGAGTCACAAATCTGGCTTAGAATCCTGGCTCTGAAACTGACTAGCTGTTCATTTATAGGCAAGTTACTTACCCTCCCTGCTTATTAGTTTCTTCATCTGTTAAATTTATATAACATTTAACATGATATACCTACTTTTTAGAATTGCTGAAAAGGTTAGAAATAATATTTCATATGCTTAATATAGTGCCTATCACAGAGTTTGTTCTTAATGAGTGAGAACTAATTATTATTATTATTTTAAATGACATTCCTTTATGTTTACCTTGTATTTGATTTTATATATGCTCTGACCTTGGCTTTTTAAAACAACTTTATTGAGATAATTAACATACCATATGATTTACCCATTTAAACTGTACAATTAAATATTTTTTAGTGTGTTCACAGGGTTGTGTAGCCATCACCTCAATCTAATTTATTTTTATTTTTATTTATATGAGACAGAGTCTCACTCTGTTGCCCTGGGTAGAGTGCAGTGGCCTCATCGTAACTCACTGCAGCCTCAACTCTTGGGCTCAAGTGATCTTCCTGCCTCAACCTCTTGAGTAGCTGGGACTACTGGTGTGGGTCATGATGCTTGGCTAATTTTTCCATTTTTAGTAGAGATAGAGTCTTGCTCTTTCTCAGGCTGGTCTCGAACTTCTGAGCTCAAGCAATCCCACCTCGGCCTCTCAAAGTTCTAAGATTACAGGTGTGAGCCACTGCATCGAGCCAACCTCATTCTAATTTTTGAACATTTTCTTTCTTTTTTTTTAAATTCTCTCCTTGGATTGAATAACTTTTGAACATTTTCATCCCCCTGAAAAGAAACTCCATATCCATTAACAGTCATTCCCTATTCCCACATTGCAACCCCAGTCTTGGGCAAGCACTATTTTATGTCTCTATAGATTTGCCTATTCTGGATATTTCATATAAATGGAATCATATAATATGTGACCTTTTGTAATTGGCTTCTTTCACTTAGCATGTTTTCAGGGTTCATTCATATGGTAGCATGTATCATCACTTCATTCCTTTTTTTAAAATTTTTTATTTCAGTGTATTATGGGGGCACAAATGTTTAGGTTACATATATTGCTTTTGTCCCACCTGAGTCAGAGCTTCAAGTGTGTCCATCCCCCAGACGGTGTGCACCGCACCCATTAGGTGTGTATATACCCATCCCCTCCTCCCCCCTCCCATCTGCCCGACACCCAATGAATGTTATTACTATATGTGCACTTAAGTGTTGATCAGTTAATACCAATTTGATGGTGAGTACATGTGGTGCTTGTTTTTCCATTCTTGTGATACTTCACTTAGTAGAATGGGCTCCAGCTCTATCCAGGATAATACAAGAGATGCTAGATCACCATTGTTTTTGTGGCTGAGTAGAACTCCATGGTATACATATACCACATTTTATTAATCCACTCAGGGATTGAGTGGATTGGGTTGTTTCCACATCTTTGTTTCCACTTGGGTTGTTTCCACATCTTTGCAATTGCGAATTGTGCTGCTATAAATGTTCTAGTGCAGATGTCTTTTTTATAAAACGTCTTTTATTCCTTTGGGTAAATGCCCAGTAATGGGATTGCTGGATCAAATGGTAGTTCTACTTGTAGCTCTTTGAGGTATCTCCATATTACTTTCCACAGAGGTTGTACTAGTTTGCAGTCCCACCAGCAGTGTATGAGTGTTCCTATCTCTCCGCATCCACACCAACATTTATTGTTTTGGGACTTTTTGATAAAGACCATTCTCACTAGAGATAAGTGATATCTCATCGTGGTTTTGATTTGCATTTCCCTGATGATTAGAAATGTTGAGCATTTTTTCATATGTTTCTTGGCCATTAGTCTATCTTCTTTTGAAAAGTTTCTGTTCCTGTCCTTTGTCCACTTTTTGATAGGGTTGTTTGATTTTTTCTTGCTGATTTTCCTGAGTTCTATATAGCTTCATTCCTTTTTATTGCCTAATAATATTCCATTGTGTGGATATACTACATTTTATTTATCCAGTCATTAGTTGTTTTTTTTTTTGAGACAGAATCTCACTCTTTGCCTGGAGTAGAGTGCCGTGGCGTCAGCCTAGCTCACAACAACCTCAAACTCCTGGGCTCAGGCAATCCTTCTGCCTCAGCCTCCCGAGTAGCTGAGACTACAGGCACATGCCACCATGCCCTGGCTAATTTTTTCTATATATTTTTAGTTGGCCAATTAATTTATTTCTATTTATAGTAGAGACGGGGTCTCACTCTTGCTCAGGCTGGTCTTGAACTCCTGACCTTGAGCGATCCTCCTGCCTTGGCCTCCCAGAGTGCTAGGATTACAGGCGTGAGCCACCACGCCCGGCCCAGTCATTAGTTTGATGGACATTTGGGTTGCTTCTACTTTTTGACTTATGAATAATGCAATGAAAATTTATGCTCAAGTTTTTGTGTAAACATATGTTTTTACTTCTCCTGGGTATATATACCAGGAGTGGAATTTCTGGGTTATGTGGTAACTCTGTGTTAACATTTTGACAAACTGTCTTTGGCTGTTTTTTTTCTTGGCTGGTTTTTAAACTTTTTTTTTTTTCTCTTTGATTTGCATGGTCTCCTGTTTTCTGTCAGCCATGTTCACTGTGAGTTACCAACAGCTTGCTGAACCGTTTTTGATTATGTTCTCACTATTCAACTGTATCCCATCTTGCTTAAGTAGATAATGTCATTGCAAATGAATCTGATTTTCTATAGTTTATCACCTATCCATGAGATGTTCTTTTCCATTTCATCACCTTTTTTACTCTGGCTGATTATGGTTTTAAGAAATAAATGTTCTTAATAAAATTCTACTGAGATTTAATCCATGTCATGGTATATTGTACCTAGAGATGAATAATACCCAAGGTCTGTGATAGGAGGAGAGATTTTTAAACACAGCTTTAACACCTGATATTGAAAGTATGAGGCAGTATTCAAAATCAGGCGTCCTCAAACTACGGCCCATGGGCCACATGCGGGTGTTTTTGCCCGTTTGTTTTTTTTACTTCAAAATAAGACATGTGCACTGTGCATAGGAATTTGTTCATAGTTTAACTATAGTCCGGCCCTCCAACGGTCTGAGGGACAGTGAACTGGCCCCCTGTTTAAAAAGTTTGAGAACCCCTTTTCAAAATGCTTAATAACAGGGACTTTTTAAGAAAAAGAATACAAAATTAGAGATGAATACAAATATTTATTTAGAATGAGAAGATCACAACAAATAACATATTTTAAAAAGCTGAAAAATAGCACAAATATAAAATTTGAAAAAGTATTAATAGCATAACATTTTTATTAATTGATACAGTGTTATAGTTCTTTCTTTCCTATATTTTTTGGCTCCATACTCCTCCAAAGGTTTTCATATTATGACTTTGTAATATCATTTTCAATAGTGACAATAGATAATTCAGTCTTTCCTCTAGCATGGTGGCCTCTGCGAGGGCAAGTATAAATGAGGTCCCTGAGGCTTAAGCTTCTTTAGTTTCACAGTAAATACACCTCTGCATAGTAAATAATCTTAAGAGATGAACCAAGAGGTTATAATATGCCTATTCTGTATTCTAATCATTGATTGCAATTGTTTGGTTATTATAAGTTACTTCATGTGAATCATTCTTTCTTGAATTTAGTGTTCCATTGGAAACTTTTGTGCATATTATAGTATCTTTTCTTCCAGGAGCCAAAGGCTCCTTTTTTTT
>VBSM01000529.1:18064409-18087507 GCA_008086735.1 Cheirogaleus medius
AAAAAAAAAAAATAAATAAAATAAATAAAGATGCTTAGGTAGAGGGATTAATTCTGACTGGAAGGATTAGAGAAGGTTCATGGAAAACATGGCATTTGGGCAGTGCCTTGAAGGAGGGTTAAAATTTTAGTAGGTAGAGATGAAGGCATAGGATATTAAAGAGAAGAGTCAGAGAAGTGCAGGCTGTTTTAAGAAATATTAAGTAAGTATGTAATTCCAGGTGAGGCTGGTGGAAGAAGAGATTAATGAGGGCAAATCATAGCCATGCTGAGGTGCCATGGGAAAGGAGTTTGGGTTTTATACTGTAGCTACTATAGAGACTTTAAATATTTGATCTTTCAATAAATACTTGTTAACTGAATGAATAAAAGAGTGATGATTAAATCTTTCTTTTGGAAAGATACCTTTCATAGCAAGAGGGACTGGAAATAGTGGCAGGTTATTTGTAGTAATCTTGAGTGAATTAGAGCAGAAACAGTAAAAATGGAAACAAATAGATGCAGAGGTAGAATCAATAGGATCTGGCAACTGATTGGATATGACTAATTAGGAACAAAAAAAAGGACTAGAGTAATTCAAGCTTTGAGTTTGGGAAAATGAGAGCTATATTCTTCCCTGCCTTCTTGAATAAAGTATGTGGAATTAAGTCATCCTTTTATTGGGGATAGTGGATTATTGTGAACTTTAATAAGACCTTGAGCTTTGTAGGATTTATTACCCCTATAATAAATGGTCAAGATTGCCATAACTTTGGATTTCTGTGTCTTTCTGTTTTCTTTCTTCACTGTTGCTTTACTCAGTGTGTACGTCTAGTAAAATCATAATGTCTTCTACTTGAAATTCATCTGATAAATTAGCCAAACAAGCTTTGTTAGAATTAGGCATAAAACAAAGGTGAATGGATTCTGAATGAGAGCCAAAAGGGGATTTCCTATGTGATAAGTGTGTGTTTTATAGTGGTGTTTATTTTAATTACTATGACATTTGGGTTTTAAGATAAATGACCTTAAATGAGTAAAGTGTTAAGTGTGCTTGAAATAGCCTTCATATTTAGAGAGTGTCTTTTTTTATAAATAGGTTACACTTTACTAAGAATTAATAAGACCATAATAAGTGGTTGAGTGACAGATTTGTTGAATGAGGGAGAAAGTAGCACACTAAAGTTAAAGAACATTGATTTAATGAAAGCAAACCAGGCTGGGATTCAGAACGCCTGGTTTATAGTACCAGTGCTACCATTGTAGGACCTTGAATAGGCCATGTTACTTCTTTGAAATTGTATCTTTTTTTGATAAAATGGGGATAATATCTCTTCTGTCTATTTCAACAGTGAGGTAGCACTTTTGACCAAATTGTGTCCTTCCATTTGTGTGGTGATATGTAAAACATTTATCAGGAATACATATTTAATACTTATTATTCTCAAACTTTCACAAAAGAAAAATAAAAATGAAAAATTCAACTTTATGCCAATGCAAATTACTGTCATCACTCAAGTTTGATTCTTCCACTCTAGATCCAGGAGTATAATATATCTTTATTAGAGTGTATTTTAAATCTTTAGAGGAAACTTCCATCCATTTTCTTCTGTGAGGAGAGCAAACTGGTTCCTTTTGTATATAGAAACCCATCATGAGTTTATAGCTTTTTTGGCAATGCTGACTTTAGTGTACTTGCTATTCATTTTTAAGTTGGTTTTTGCTGTTATTCCTAAATAGGTTTCTCTAGTTAATATTGAGTTTTGTTGTTTTGGTTTGTTTTTGTTTTTTTTTAATTGAGATATAATTCACATACCATATATTGTACACTGTACACTGAAATGTCTAATTTTCAGTTTTTAATATATTCAAAAGTTGTACAACCATCACTATCATCTAATTCCAGCATATTTTTGTCACCCCAACAATAAACCCTGTACTCATTAGCAGCCATTCGCCATTTTCCCTTTCCTCCTGCCTCTGGCAACCACTAATCTACTTTCTGTCTGTGTGGATTTACCTATTCTGGACATTTTATATAAATGGAATCATACAATATGTAGCCTTTTGTGTTTGGCTTTTTTCAGTTAGCATAATGTTTTAAAGGGTCATCCATGTGGTAGTATCTATCAGTATTTCATTTCTTTATATTGCTGAATAATATTCCATTTTATAAATATACCATATTTTGTTCTAGTCATTAGTTGATGGACATTTGGGTTCCTTCCACTTTTTGGCTATTGTGAATAATGCTGCTATGAACATTCATGTACAAGTTTTTATGTGAACGTGTTTTCAGTTCTGTTGGATGTATACCTAGGAGTGGAATTGCTGGGTCATATGGGTTACTCTTGTGTTTTTTGAGGAACTCCCAAACTGCTTTCCACAGTGGCTGTATTATTTTACATTCCTGCCAGCAATGTATGAGGGTACCAGTTCCTTCACATGCTTATCAGTGTATTATTTTCTGGTTTTGTTTGTTTAAATTATAGCCATCTATCGTGGTTTTCAGTTGCATTTCCCTAAGGACTAATGATGTTAAGTATCTTTTTATGTACTTACTGGCCATTGTGCATCTTCTTTGAAGAAATGTCTGTTCATATCCTTTGCCTATTTTTAAATTGGGTTATTTGTCTTTTTATTGTTCAGTTGTAAAAGTTCTTTATATATTCTGTGACTAGACCCTTATCAGATATACGATTTGAAATATTTTTTCCCATTCTGTGGGTAGGCTTTTCACTTTCTTAAGGGTATTCTTTGAAACACAAAAGTAAAAATTTGGAGGAGGTCTAATTTGTGTGTTTTTTCTTTGGTAACATGTATTGTAGGTGTCATATCTAAGAAACTGTTTCCTAAGCCAAAGTCATGAATATTTACATCTGTGTTTTCTTCTAAGAATTTTATAGTTTTAGCTTCTGTATTTAGGATTTCATGCATTTGGAATTAATTTTTATGTATAGTATGAGGTGGGGGCACATATTTGTTTTTTTGCATATGGATATCCTGATACTGTTCTTATGGCAGTAATTTTATCATTAAACGTAAGGAATCACACATTATCTTTTAAATGCTAAGATGCTACCAGAAATGTGTTTAAGAGAAATGGCTATAGATATTTGCATGCCATTAACTTCTCTTCAGCTTTTCTTTTTATTAATAATGCCAAGATATTTTAAAGTCCAGTTTTTTATTTGACATAAATGATCAGCCAAAGGCAGATGGTTAGCCTCTATTTTGTATTCTCATTAAAAGGGAAGAATGACATGGTGCTGATATATAATAAATTATATTGACTAGTCCCTAGAGAATTAAGCCCACATTCTTCCACTGGTTATTGTTAAACTCCAAATACAAATAATTGTGCTATGTTTGTTAGTAACCAGAATTGATAACATATTTTGAGACCTTATTTCCTTTTATGTGCTATTAAACCTTTTTATATTATTTTGATGTCTGATTAATCTATTCATGCTATCCTATATTGAGATCTACTGTGTTGTGAATCAGTATATATATTTTTTCTCTGCCCTTCCTTGAAGCAGTATATTCTTAAGTATATTTTTGTCAACAACATAAAACCTGCTTAATATTGAGTATAGTATAGATATAGAAGCAAATTCCATTTTAATGAAGCAGAATGAATTTACTAGCTAATACAGTACACATGTCATTTATGTAATTTGTAAATGTAATCTGTAAAAGTTAATCTTTCTGTCAGAATGATAGCTGACACTTATATGTATTTTCTCATTTAATCCTAGCAACAATCCTCTAAAGTACATGTTGTTTTTCAAACAGGAAGACAAAAGATTTAGAGAAGTTAGTTTACTCAAGTTCCTAGTTTAGAAAAGGTAGAGCTAGGATTAGAATTTGGGTCTGATAGAATCCAAAGCCCATGCATTGCCCCTCAATTGAGGTCCTCATAACTTTTTGTTTACGTATCTACTAGCGCGGTTATTGCTCATGGTCTGTGTTGAACTATCACTAGTTGTGTATGAGTTTCTCTCTCACCACAGATTCTTATGTTGTTTTTATTAAAGGCAAAATTAAATGAGTATTGGCACAAATAAAGGTGTTCTCTATTCCTTTATTTAAAGTTTTAGGGCCAGGCGTGGTGGCTCGCGCCTGTAATCCTAGCACTCTTGGAGGCCAAGGTGGGAGGATCGCTCAAGGTCAGATGTTCGAAACCAGCCTGAGCAAGAACGAGACCCCATCTCTACTAAAACATAGAAAGAAATCAATTGGCCAACTAAAAATATATATAGAAAAAATTAGCCGGGCATGGTGGCGCATGCCTGTAGTCCCAGCTACTCGGGAGGCTGAGGCAGGAGGCTCGCCTGAGCCCAAGAGTTTGAGGTTGCTGTGAGCTAGGCTGACGCCACAGCACTCTAGCCCGGGCAACAGAGTGAGACTCTGTCTCAAAAAAAAAAAAAAAAAAAGTTTTAGCCATTTATGTATTTTCTTTTAATGGAATACCTTGGGATTCTTAAATATCTGCATTTTTAGTGCCTTGTACTTGGTAGATGGTAGTAGTGTTAATTGAGCTAAACTGTAATCACATTCTTTACACTTAAAGAAACCAATTCCCATTTGCAAGAAAAGTTTTTAAAAAGTAAAACAAAGTTTTTTTTTAAAGGAGATTATAAAAACAAACAAAACCTACCACCAATGCTTCTCTGTTTTGAATGCCAATTCTGCTAGCATGAATGGGAAACAATTGACTTTTGAGAAATGCCATTGGATCTAGAAGCCTAATGATGGCTATAAGTTGTACTCAGTAAAATCTGAATCCAGTATGTGTGTGGTTTTAACCTTTCATTACCAACTAAATAAAATGTAAATGTGAAAGAATCATTTCAAAGTGCTGGTAATAATGGAGAAAGAACATGGAATTGAGAGTTAAAAGGCCTGGGTTTTGGTTTTGGCTCTGCTTCTAATTAGTTGTAACTCAGCCTAATTGTATCTCCTTTCCTCTTGAGGGGAATGGATCAGGGGGTTCTTAAACCATTGTTGCAAAATTTTATTTTTTAATATTTCTGAGGAGAAAGTCTGTGGCTTTCATCAGATTCTCAGATGGTTCTTGACAACAAAAAAGAACCACTTGACTAGATGATTTATGAGTCTGATTGAGGTTTAATATTCTGTGGTGTTTCATTATTCCCTGGTTTGATAAGTTTAAATACCCAGGATTATGTTTTACACTTAACATTGTTTTTGAAAACTAACTCAGAATGACTTTTAGCACATTTAAACTATTTTGGATGTTCTATAGATTCCTTAGCATACGTAGAAAAAGAGCAATCATCCTCTAGTAAGTGTTTTTGTTTGTTTGTTTTTTTGACTCTGAAGCTGGTGCTATAATCCACTCTGTCATACTGTCTTTCCTCAGTAGTTTTTGAATCCATCTCCTTTTCTTCCACCTCAGCAACCTTGGTTCAGGCTCTAATGATCTTCATCAAACCTGTTTATGAGAACTTCCTACTCGTTTTTTTGTTTCCATTTCCTCTTATCTTCTATACCCATTCACCAATTTTTTTTTAATGCTGATTTTACTGTGATATTTCCAAGTTTAAAATCATTTAATGGAAGGCTGGGCAAGGTGGCTCACACCTGTAATCCCAGCACTTTGGGAGGCCAGTGTGGGAGGATTGCTTGAAGCCAGGAGTTTGAAGTTGCAGTGATCTATGATGATGCCATTGTACTGTAGTCTGAGTGACAGAATGAGACCTTACTAAATAAATAAATAAATAAATAAATCTTTTAATGGCCCCCTATTTTATAGAGGGTAAGGTATAAATTCTTGAATATTGCAAAGGAAGGTCTTCCATAATCCACCCCTGCCTAGTCTCAAACCTGTCTCATCCTCCATTATTTTCTGTCATTCTGTATTTTATATTTCAGCTGTTGCAGACTGCTTGTTGTTTCCCATTCAGGTGCTTGTGCTCTTTCATGGTGCTTATCCAGGTGATGATGGTCGTTCCTTCTTTCTTCACATTTCTCACTCCTACTCATCCTTTATGACTTAGCTCAGGTTGTCAGTCAAAGACCTTTCCTTCTGGCTAGTTTAAATGCTTTTTCTCACCTGCCTCCTCAGCACAGTAGGCAGTGTGTCAATCTCATAAATGCCTTTTCTCTGTGCTCTGCTTACTTTGCCTATATTACTACATAACTGCTTGCTCTTGCCTGATATTTTTTTTTTTTTTTAAAGAGACCTGCCTGGTCTTGTTCTGTTGCCCAGGCTGGAGTGCAGTGGTCTGATCATAGTTTACTGTAACCTTGAACTTGGGGGCTCAAGTGATCCTCCTGTCTCAGCTTCCCACGTAGCTGGGACTACAGGTGTGCACCACTATGCCTGGCTAATTTTTTAAATTTTTTGTAGAGACAGGGTCTTACTATGTTGCCCAGGATGGTCTCAAACTCCCGGTCTCAAATCCTCCTCCCAAAGTGCTGGGATTACAGGCATAAACTACTGTGCCTGGCCTTTGCCTGACTTTTTAAATAAACTATATATTCTTTGAGAATAGAAGCCATATCTTATTTTTTATAAGCTTGGCTCTCAGCATGATGCCTAGAATATTAGGATATGTTTTGTGCATATGTCTCCATAATCTCCCTGTTCTTCATGACCATGTCTTTAATAATTTCCTTGTGTTTTTCAAAAAGTTTCTGAATGTATAGAGAAAATTTCACTGCCATATCCTTAGGGCTTAGAAATGAACCTAACACTTAACATATAGCTGTGAAATGTAGTGAATGAACTTCACTTTCTAGAATTAATTGCCTTATACTAACAAGTTCTATATTCTTGTAGAATCTTTGGCCATGAAATCATGCCTACTTTTTAAAAAATGTTTTTAGAATTTATTTATAATATGCTTACATATTTGACTGTGATCTACGTCTTTTCTCAGTATAAAAACTGTGAAATTTAGTCTGATAAATGCTATGGGAGCTAAAAAAGGAAAAAAAAACTGTGAAATTGTTAGTTTCTGCCAAGATTCCTGATATGTTCATGTCACTAACAAAGTATTCTTTATTGCTCAAAATTGAATCCACAATAGTAGAGGACTTCCCTTTTGAAAGAGAAAATTGTCATAAAGCTCAGTCAATAATTTTGTTGAATGCTTTTAACAAATAGTTATTTGAAATACTTCATGGTTACTAAATCTTATCTCTGTGCCAATATTATGTTTTCTGGTAGTCTATATTATATTTTTCATATTTAACAATGGTGAGAGACAACGACTGCATCTGTTATGATTTTGAGTATCTGTTAAAATAAGCCATAATCCAGTGTAAGTTTCTGATTCATACTTATACTTTAATCAGATGACATTTAATATTCAGTTAATTTACTGTAGTTTTCTGCTTAAATTGAAATTTGCCACTGTAATAAATCTTAGGGAATTTCTTAAGTTTAAAAAATTTTAAATAAATATTATTAGATTGAGTTGGCTGTAATATAATAAAATAAAAATTAGAGTAAGAAAAGTTCCATAGTCTTAGCTAAAACCCCTTTGTAGCTAGAAGTCTTTAAGCTTCGTTTATATTTACCTTGAGAGTTTTGATACTAGTAAGCATTTTCTATGTGGTTCTTCTCTCTTTTTGTTACAGTTTTGGCTACATTATTACTTCGTTTTATGTTTTCCAAAAAAGTTTATATGGATGTAACACTTTATATAAATAACAGCATTAAAGACATTTGATCTCTATTTATAAAGAAAGAGAATGATCATTATATTGGTGTGATTTACCTAAAAGTCACTTATCTAACAGCCTCTTATGTGGTATTTGAAGAACTAAAACAGATTTCATAAGATAAATTCATTGAAGTTACAGTAATGTGAAGCATTAGTCTTACTCTTCCTTAGAATTTACTCTATTTTACACACAATTTATTTTATTTTATTTTTTTATTTAACAGACAGGATCTCACTCTGGCTCCTTCGATCCTCTTGCCTCAGCCTCCTGAGTAGCTAGGATTACAGGTGAACACCACCAAGCCTGGCTAATTTTTTTTAAAAAAATTTTTTAGAGACAGGGTCTTGCTATGTTGGCCAGGCTGGTATTAAACTCCTGGCCTCAAGTGATCCTCTTACCTCAGCCTCCCAAAGTGTTGGGATTACAGGTGTGAACCACTACCCCAGGCTATAGACACAATTTTAACACATTTGGCTATTCAGTTTCTGAGTCAGTGGTAGATTAACTAATAGCAGATAAAAGAGGAGATATTGGAAGCTACTTGTTGGCAGGCCACCTTTAAATTAGCAAGAAATGTGAGTTAACTGCAAATGAGCAAACAGGAAACCTGTTAAATATACAAAAGATACAAAGATATAAAAAAAATAAAAAAGCACAATATTCATATATGCTTTTGTCAAAGCTAATCATCCCTACAGATTTCAGTAGCCCTTGAGGACATTAGCACTGCATAGTATCTGAGGTTCATAATGATGACTAAATCAGCAAAGGTTTACTTTTGTTCTACAGATTTTCAAAATGGAAACGTATTGTCCATTTTAGAAATATGTCCATCCAGAATGGCTAAAATAGCACACTTTGTTACTTAAAGGGATTAAAACTCAATTCTATGGAAAATTAATTTTTTTTCTTACATTTTCCTCAGTGATGCCTAGTAATCATTGATCCAGTAGTGTATTCTTTTGGAAGGACCAGGTGGTGTACTTTTAGAATATATCTAGATAACTTTTTTTTTCTTTTGAGACAAGGTCTCACTCTGTCGCCTGGCTAGAGTGTGGTGGCATCATCATAGCTCACTGCAACGTCAAACTTCTGAGCTCAAGCAGTCCTCCTGCCTCAGTCTCGCAAGTAGCTTCTATTTTTTTGTAGAGATGGGATCTTGCTATTGCCCAGGTTGGTCTCGGACTCCTGGCCTAAAACGATCCTCTCACCTTGGCCTCCCAAGTGGTAGGATTACAGGTATGAGCCACTGCACCCTGCCAAGATAACTTCTAAGTACAAGCTTGAATTCTGCAGAAAAGTAAAGAACACTCTTTGGTCTTCTTAGAAGAGATGAGTAAGAGTTTGTTTATTTAAAAATATCTTTGAATGAGTTGATTCAACGGTATTAGTCACCATAGAAATGACTTAAATTAAAAACCAAGTTGTTGAAAACAGCATGTTCATGCTGAGTGACATTCCCGATTCACTCAATATGGCAAGTATTCTTTTAGAAGTCTTACAGAGTAGTTTAAGATCCAAATAATTTCAAGAGGATGGAGGGAGAATTATGAAGAAACTCTTTTCAATATTTTAAATTATCATTTTCATCTGAATAACACATTGGTGATTATTCTGTTTTTCTAGATGTGCTAATTAGTGTACTTAAATTAAGTTATAAAGTAAAGATACTTCCCTGTGGTTTTGGAGGTATTGATTTTATTGGGAGACAAGCTATTTCCTAGCATATTTTTTAAACTTTAGTACTTGAGCATTTTTTCTTTCTGTCTGAAAAATTGCCAGAATAGAGGATTCTGTTGTCTAAAGCAGAAGCCAAAGGGCCTTTTATTGTTTATTATTGTTTATTGTTTCCCTCCCATACTTCTAATTCAAATGGTAACTCTGATTTTATTATATAGCCTTTTAAGAAATAACCCATTTGTATAAATATTCTAATGTCCCTTTTGTTTTCTTTCTTACCTTCTTTCCTATTTGTAGAATCTCAGCATTGGACAAAGACCTTAGAGTTCAGTTAATATAAGGACCCACTTGCTAGAAGAATCTTTTCTCTAGCATCCACAAAAGGTGGGCATTCAGCATATGAGTGATATTTTTGGTGATTATAAGCTTATTATTCCCTAGCAGCCCATCTAATTTTTTTTTTTTTTTTGAACAGAGTCTTGTTCTATCACCTGGGCTAGAGTGCCAGCATCAGCCTAGCTCACAGCAACCTCAAATTCCTGGGCTCAAGTGATCCTCCTGTCTCAGCGTCTGAGTAGCTGGGACTACAGGCACAAACTATGATGCCCAGTTTTTCTATTTTTAGTAGAGGCTAATTTTTTATATTTTTAGTACAGTTGAGATCTCACTCTTGCTCGGGCTGGTTTTGAACTCCTGACTGAGCTCAGGTGATCCTCCTGCTTTGGCCTCCCAGAATGCTAGGATTACAGGTGTGAGCCACTGTGCCCGACTCCATCTAATTTTTGAATATCTCTAATTCTTAGGAATTTTTTCCTTTTACTTTATTTATATGAAAACTGTGTCTTTGTAATTGCCATGGACTAATGAATTCTGTCCTTAAGAATCAAATGGAATTTAGCAGCTCTTAAAATTTGTGAGGGCAGCAATCACAATCACATCCCTGCTGTGCATTTTCTTTCTAGGTTAAGGTTCCAATATCTTTAAATTATTTACCTTATGACATAGTTTCAAATTTCATCATTATCTTTTTTTTTTTTTTGAGACAGAGTCTCACTCTGTTGCCTGGGCTACAGTGCTATAGCATCAGCCAAGCTCACAGCAACCTCAAACTCCTGGGCTCAAGCAATCCTCCTGCCTCAGCCTCCCGAGTAGCTGGGACTACAGGCATGCGCCACCATGCCCGGCTAGTTTTATATATATTTTTAGTTGTCCAGCCTCTTTCTTTCTATTTTTTTTTAGTACAGACAGGGTCTCGCTCTTGATCAGGCTGGTTTCGAACTCCTGAGCTCAAATGATCCACCCGCCTTGGCCTCTCAGAGTGCTAGGATCACAGGCGTGATTCATCATTATCTTCTGTCTTTTCTTTGACAGATTCTAGTCTCTTTAAAATAAACTGCCCAGAACTGCATGTAAGATTTGAGATGCAGTATACTAGCCTGAGCAACATAGCAAGACCCTATCTCTATAAAAAATAGAAAAAAATTAGCCAGGGTGGTGGGGTGCACTGGTAGTCACAGCTACTCAGGAGGCTGAAGCAGGTGGATCACTTGAGCCCAGGAGTTTGAGGTTGCAGTGAGCTGTGATCATGCCACTGCCCTCATGCCCAGGCAATAAAGTGAGAACCTGTCTCCAAAAACAAAAAACCAAACCAAATAAAAAAAGGTGCAATATAAATACTGAGAACTGAGGAATTGTTACTTTCCATGATATTCTGAATAGAATGAAGTCCAGGAGGTTAGAGACTTTGTTTGCCTTTCTCATTAGTGTAGCCCCACTCTTTACCATAGTGCTTAGAACATAGTAACATTCTCAGAAAATATATGAGGAAGAGTCAAATGAATGCTCTAGTTACTATAAATCTAAAAATGGAGCTAGAAATTGTTAGCTGTTTTAAAAATTTATTTCTGTTGAGGCATGTTCTGTCAAGACCTTAAGATCCCTTTCTTGTGAACTATTGTCAAATTGGGTAACCTGCAAGGATGGAGGTTGGTGAGGTTGGTGGGATAGGCAAAAGCCAGATCACTGAAGAACCTATAGTTCAAGTGAGAAATGAAGAACACTTGCACAAACATGATGTGTTTTGGAGGTAGACTCTATAGGACCAGCAGATAGATTTGATTGGGAAGGGAAATGGCTAAGACAAGGATAGTGCTTAGGATTCTGGTTTGATAGTATGATTGAGCCATTTACTGGGATAGGAAAAACAGAGAGAGAATTAAGAGTTTAATTTTGGACATGTTGTATTGAGATGCTTGTGTTTCATTAAGCCATTTATCAGAGCGGGCCATGGGAGATATTTTATAAAAATGCCTTTAGGCTCAGACATGAAACTGCCTGGATTAATAAGAAGCGGGCTAATGACAGTAAACTAGAGAAACTAAGGGCAGCAGTAGTTCTTAACTTGGTTGCAAGGCCTTTCAAGTTTTTCTGCCCAGTGTTGACTTCAGCTTCCCAAGGGATTCCCATTGCGAATATTCACTGATAACCTGAATTTACCCAGGCATTTGTTGAATTTCTCACTGCTTCTAGCCTCCTTTGCCTCTACTTTATCTACTTCCCTATTTAAAAACCTTCAATGGCACTCCACTGCTTCAGGATAAAGTTTAAACTATTTAGCATGATACTCAAGTCCTGTCATAATCTGTCTTCTTTGCCTGTCTTTCCTTATCTCCTCATTCCATCTTCACATACACTCTGTGGAAAGAGAAACATGTACATGCGTGGTAGATTTAAAACTGGTGAGAATAGAGGTGGTCTTGGCCAGATTAAATAGCCTGTCTATAATTTCTCAGTAGATAGGGTTCTTTACCAGAGAAGCATATCTGAGGTACAAACATCTGAAGTGCCATGTTTCACAGATACTAGCCTGAGAATTTGCAATAGAATCACCACCCTGTAGTATTATAATAGTTTCATTAAAGTATGGCTTAGCTCAGTTGTCTGACACAAATTTCTTAACCTTCCACAGCTTGTTTATCTGGTAAATTAGAATGTTTACCTTATAGAATGGTTGTAAGACAACCTGGTAAAACACAGAATAATGTGTGGCATTTAGTAGGTACTCAGTAAATGGTAGCTACTATTATTATTACTTCAATTTTGGCCAACTAAAAATAAATATATAGAAAAAATTAGCCGGGCATGGTGGCGCATGCCTGTAGTCCCAGCTACTTGGGAGGCTGAGGCAGGAGGATCGCTTGAGCCCAGGAGTTTGAGGTTGCTGTGAGCTAGGCTGATGCCACGGCACTCTAGCCCAGGCAACAGAATGAGACTCTGTCTCAAAAAAAAAAAAAAAAAAAAGAATTAAATCTTAAATGGTAGCTCTGCGGAACCTTTCCCTATTTTAGCCATATTCCAACTAGTCAGGAATTCTTGCTAGTTACTAAGGAGCTACAAAAATGTCACTAATGCTAATTCTTCTGCCTGGAATTCCAGTTGCCCATTGCACCTCAAGTCTCTTTCTGTATTGACATCTATACTCATCCCTCAAAGCACAACTTAAAAACCACCTTTTCAATGTGGCCTTTCCCAGTCACTCTAGTTGAAAGTTCTAGTTCTGTAATGCTTAGTTCTGTTAATGCTTCACTCATAAGGCTTTGATTAAGTACCATGTACTGCCTTGTGTTTTAGTTATTTGTATATATGTCCTATCTCCTTAAGAATTGTGTAGTATTCTTTTTTGGTCCCTTTCAGAGAGCTGAGCCAAAACCTTATACATGGTTAGCACACAGTAAACACTGATATTAAATCATTAAACTTTATCCCTAAATGGTGATTATAAGGGAATTTTCTTAATGCTGCCAAACTGTAGTGTTTTTACTAAGTTTTCTATCCAAGAAGCATTAATGGAGCACTGACTGTATTAATGTTACAAAGGGATTTTTTTTTAAAAGATTAAAGATATCATCCAGCCTTTTCAATCTGCTCAGTATGGGGTTTATAAACATTTGATTTACCTGAAGTTTATAGGGGCACGCTATGAAAGCAAGTGTATCTTTGATACCAGATGGGGTATAATTCCTAGGGTTTGGGGGATTAGGATTGAGATGGAATGGTAATTCATCACTTTGTTTTCACTGCTGTGTTGTTGTTTTTTTTTTTTCAATCAAAAGACCTCTTTCTGACATTAAGTAAATAGATACCTCCTTTTGGATTTTGTATCTAGACTGAAAATAGTGTCATTTACACAGGAAGAGCCTGTTTGTAGAGCATTTATCCTGTTTTTGCTGCTTGACTTCTTTGTATCTTTTTCTCTGGTTACCCATCCTATCTTTTGTAATGTGAAGAACTTGGCTGCATGTATAACTGATATGTCAGAACAAGTTTATTTGCTTTTAGTAAGTGGGCCATAGGATTTTTTTCTTTTTGCTATTTTTTATTTGTTTAATTCAGATCAGCCTCTGAACTAGTAATGATACAGCCTGGTTTATCAGTTTCAATTTAAATTCTCTCTTTCTTTTCTTTCTTTCTCTCTCTTTTTCTTTTTTGGCTCTTAACTAACAGCATTGCTACCCATGTGTACAGAGCTAAAAAGAACATGCATTCATTGCAACTGTCCTTAATCATTCATTTTTATCTATTGTTTTCTTGCATAGACTGAGGCGTACCATCTCTGCTAAGTACTGCACCTTTTGAATTCCTTTTTGTTTTCTAGCATTTAATACATAATATTACCTAAAGTTAGTTTCAATATATTCTAATAAAATTCTTTTGCCGTTCTATTTGTGTGCTTATTCCTTATGTTGTGTTCTCATCTGTTCTTTACTTATGTCAGCTTGTTTTTTTACGTATGTCCAATTATGTGGCAAAATGTCTTGATTCTGTACTGATAGATGTTATTCTCTAATTTTTCATATGTCTTAATTGGGTTTGGATCATAATCCTGAAAGATATAATATCAAGCCCCATAATCTCAAATGTCAAAATCCCTAAAGTCTAAAATCCCTAACATCTAAAATCCCCCAAATCACAATCACATGATAGTTGTATCTGTTAGGTGGAACTATTACTTTGTTATTGTTTTTATTTGGAAATTAAGTGTGGTTTAAGGAGATTCAAAGGGATGCCAAGTTGATGAGGGATGGATTTGTGGACTTAATTTTAGAGGTGTCAACTTAACTGAATTAAGGAATACTTCAAAACCTGATATTTGGGGTTGTCTGTGGGGATGTTTCCAGAGGAGATTAGTATGTGAGTCTGAGTGGACTAGATGGGGGAATATCTGCCCTCCTTGTTGGTGGGCACCATCCAATCAGCTGGGAGCCAGAGGGAATAAATACATAAGGTGAATTGGTCTCTCTCAGAGTTGAGACAGACTTCTTCTGCTTTGGACATCAGAACTCCAGGCTCTCCAGCCTTTGGACCCCAGGACTTACACCAGTGGTCCCCTAGGTCTTGAGGCTTTCAGCCTCAGAGTGAGAGTTAGATCATCAGGAGCTTCCCTGGTTCTGAGGCCTTTGGACTAGGACTGAGCCATGCTACTGGCATCCTAGGGTCTTCAGCTTATGCACAGCCTGTCCTGGGACTTCTCAGCCTCCATAATGGTGTGAGCCAATTCCCCTAATAAATCCCCTCTCATTTATCTAACTATCCTATTGGTTCTGTCTCTCTTGAGAACCCTAACACAGATTTGGTATTGGGGAAGCTGAATATCATTGCTTCTTATTGTATTCCTTACAAACACAATGGAAGAGATGTGTGAAATTGTTCCCTTGCAGAAAGGCTATGATAAGTGTATGAGGCTACTTGTGCAAGATAAAAGTTTAAAAGCTAATTATTATTGGTGCTGTGAAAGCAGAAAATTGCTCAATTGCAATGGCCAAGCAATAATAACCAAACTTTCAAATGGACTGCATATATTTACGAAATGTATAGACCACAATCATTCTCCAAATCCAAGTACAGCGAGTGTTTTGAAGATTATAGAAGTGAAAACACAGATGAAAAATACAAGAAACCTCCCCTGACGAATTATTCTGCCCCTTCACACATAGCACCATGCTTGCCTTCAAAAAACACCTCTTGTCAAAGAATGAAAAGTATTAGACAAACTCAGTGACCTTCTGAACCAATGACACTTACTGATACTGAGGTTCCTCTAGTGTTACAAAACTCATTAAATGGTGAACTATTCTTGATTAGGGATTTGACTGTCAAGAAGATAGACTTATATTTACCACTAAATCTAACTTAGAAAAAAACTAGCACATGCTTCACTTTGGCTAATAGATGGCACTTTCAAAATTGTCCCCACTGTTTTTGTTTTTTAACCACCCCCCCGGCCTCTATATCTTTTGGGTTTTTTTGTTGTTTTTTGTTTTTTTGAGACAGGGTTTTACTCTGTTGCCCTCGCTAGAGTGCAGTGGCATCATCATAGGTCACTGCAACCACAACTCCTGGGCTCCAGCAATCCTCCTACCTCAGCCTCCTGAGCACTGGGACTACAGTCATGCGCCACCACGCCTGGCTAATTTTTCTATTTTTTTGTAGAAACAGGGTCATGCTCTTGCTCAGGCTGGTCTTCAACTCCTGGCCTCAAAGCAATCCTCTCTCTTTGGCTGCTCAAAGTGCTAGGATTATAGGCATCAGCCACCTTGCTGGCTGTTTTTTTTTTTTTTTTATCAATTATATACAATTCATGCCTCCGTTGAATCCAAAAATTCTGAACTTATATGCACATTTATGTATTAATGAGTCAAAAAGTGAAGCACTTTATAAAGGCTTGTTTGAAGATTTGGTGGACTTTGCAGGAGAAAATGGATTTCAGTTGAATCCCCAGATCATAATGGCAGATTTGGAATTAGGTGTGATCTAATATGAATTTTTTTTTGAGACAGAGTCTCACTCTGTTGCCCAGGCTAGAGTGAGTGCCATGGCATCAGCCTAGCTCACAGCAACCTCAAACTTTTGGGCTCAAGTAATCCTCCTGCCTCAGCCTCCCTAGTAGCTGGGACTATAGGCATGCACCACCATGCCCGGCTAATTTTTTTTCTATATATTTTTAGTTGGTCAATTAATTTCTTTCTATTTTTAGTAGAGACGGGGTCTCACTCTTGCTCAGAGCTGGTTTTGAACTCCTGACCTTGAGCGATCCGCCTGCCTCAGCCTCCCAGAGTGCTAGGATTACAGGCGTGAGCCACCAGGCCCGGGGATGAATTTTAAGGTGTTACCAATAAAGTTTATTTTTTCCATTCAGCCCAATGCATTTGGCAGAAAATTCAGATGAGTGGATTGGCCAGGAGATATATTAATTGCAGTGATGAAAACTTCAGTTTAAAAGTGTGTCATTTGCCTGCATTGGCATTCCTTCCAGCTGATGATATCCCAGGATCGTTTAGTAAATTAAAGCCAAATTTGCCCAAAGAAGCCAGTGAAGTTATTGACTGGTTTGAAAATAATTATGTGCATGGTAGGACAAGATGCCACCCAGCGGTGTTACTGTTTAGTCACCAGTATTGTTTCTGCCAAATTTGTGGTATGTATATGAGTGCATGCGAAATAAATTTCTGCATGCCAAAAACAACATGGAAGCATGGCACAGAAGTTGGGAAAATTTAAGAATACTCATGTCCATATACATTGAATCATGGGATTTCAAAAGGAGCAACACCACATAGAAAATGAATATGAACTTATTCTCTGAGGAGAGGCATACCCTAAAAGTAAAAAAGCAGCTATTCATCACAATGGAAGACTTCAAAATAGGGTTGATAATCATGACAGTCAACCAGCTCTTATGGACTACCTCTTTGTAATTGCCCATAATCTATCCCTCTAATACACTTTTTCATATATGTTGAATTTTCTTTTTAGCTTTTTTTTAGTTTTTGTATTTTTTAGTTTTTTTCTCCACCATTTTAAATTGTCGGCATTATTTTTTACAATTCACTATGCTATGTATTTCATCTTTGTGTTATTTCCAATATAGGAGGTATACATTGTGTGAAGACTTTTAGAGAATTCTAGTTTGCTTTATGCATTTTTTACAAATTTGATTCCACAGAGGTGCATTATCACTAAATTGATGTTGTGTGTAAGCATTGTGCGTGTACATAAAAATGTTGAAACTTCTTCAGTAAATGAAGAGATGTCTTTTTTGTACATCTGCATCGTGAAAGATAAAATTTTTTGAGATCTCAGCTCTTTGGGGAAACTGTATATGTGGTGGTGACTTATCCCGGTTTTTGATTGATCTTGTCAAGACTTAGGTTGTCAGTTATGGTATTTCAGATAATTGCAGTTATATAAGCTGTTTTTTATGAATATGATTTGTCTGTTCATAACTTATATCTGTGTGACTGTCATTAGTATATCTGAGTGTTTGTTTGCAAAAATATGTATGTTATTATTGCTTATTTTATTGTGTAAAGTGGCCTAAAGTGGTTCTGTTGTGTTTTTATATATAGCTCAAATAAATTCTCTTTTAAAAATGCAAATAAATATCTTTTAAAGAATTTTAAAGTGATTTTTTTCCAGAATTATATTTTCAGAAGTTTGGTCTTTTGGGATTTCAACACTCAGGATTATGGCATTAGGGATTGTGTCTTTTGGGATTATGATCTGCTCCTGTCTTAATCATTCCTTCCTAAATGTGGCAAAGAGATCATATCAATGAAGATACCAAGAACACTGAATCTGGACAAGTGTTACAGCTGCATGGGAAACTTGAAGTTGCCATAGCTCTGTGGTTAAAAATTGGGAGGTCTGATTAAGCACCAAAAAGAGTTGGTCACATGTCATATGTTGCATTCTTTGCTTCATTTATTAATTCAGCAAGCATTGTTGAGCATTTACTGTGTCAAGTATTTTCCCATTGTTCATATTCTAATTTCGAAAAGCAACTTTTTACCATCTTTGTTTCTTAGGCATTTTGGAGTACATTCCCAAAGTGATTGTAGTGGTTTTCTTTTTGTTTGTTTGTTTGTTTTATTTCAGCATATTATGGGGGTACAGACGTTAAGGTTACATACATTGCCGTTGTCTCTCCTCCCCCCTCGAGTCAGAGCTTCAAGTGTGTCCATCCCTCAGACGGTGTGCATCACACTCACTATGTATTTATATACCCATCCCTCCTCCCCTTCCCACCTGCCCCACACCTGACAAATGTTTGTTTTTCTTTTTTTCTTAACATTTTGGTTACATTTTATATCTTTGCCTCTCTCTAGCAAGAGTTAGAGGTATGCCTTTCACCTCCACAATGTTCACCACATCCCTCATATGTGGGACTACCCTCCAACCCCCGAATCCTTGGTGAACACCACCACCCTTTGAGCACCATAGTGTTAATCAGTCAGTACCAATTTGATGGCGGGTATATGTGGAGCCCATTCTTCTGATCTTGTGTCACCTCACTTTGGATAATGGGCTTAAGCTCAATCTAGGATAATATAAGTGGTGCTAGCTCACTGTCGTTTCTTAGAATTGAGTAATATTCCATTGTAAACATACACCAAATTTTAATAATCTACTCATGAATTGACGGACACTTGGGTTATTTCCACGTCTTTGCAATAGTGAATTGTGCTGTCATAAACATTCGGATGCAGATGTCTTTATAATAGAATGTCTTATGCTCTTTAGGGTAGATGCCTAATAATGTTATTGCTGGGTCGAATGGTATTTCTATTTTTACCTCTTTGAGATATCTCCAAATTCTTTTCCACAAAGGTTGTACTAATTTGCAGTCCCACCAGCAGTGTAAGAGTGTTCCTGTCTCTCCACATCCTCACCAGCATTTGTTGTTTTGGGATTTCTTGATACAGGCCAGTCTCACTGGGGTTAGATGATATCTCATTGTGGTTTTGATTTGTATTTCTCTAATGATTAGCGATGTTGAGCATTTTTTAATATGTTTGCTGGCCATCATTCTGTCTTATTTAGAAAAGTTTCTGTTCATTTCCATTGCCCATTTATTGATGGGGTTGTTTGCTTTTTTCTTGTTAATTGTTTTGAGCTCTAGATAGATTCTTGTTATCAGACTTTTATCGGAAGTGTAGAAAGCAAATATTTTCTCCCATTCTGTAGGTTGTCTATTTGCTCTAATGATAGTTTCCTTGGCTGTGCAGAAGCTTTTTAATTTGATCAGGTCCCATTTGTTTATTTTTGTTGCTGCAGTGATTGCTTTGGGGGTCTTCCTCAAGAATTCTTTGCCTAGGCCAATGCCTAGGCCAAGAGGGTTTTCCCAACCTCTTCTAGGATTCTTAAGGTTTCATGCCTAGGTTTAAATCTGTTATCCATCTTGAACAGATTTTTCTGAGAGATGAGAGGTGGGGATCCTGATTCATTCTTCTGCATGTAGCTAGCCAGTTTTCCCAGCACCATTTATTGAAGAGAGATTCTTTTCCCCATTATATATTTTTGCCTGCTTTATCAAAGATTAGGTTACTGTATGCAGATGGTTTCATCTCTGGAATCTCAGTCCTATTCCAAATATCAATGCTTCTGTTCTTGTGCCAGTACCAGGCTGATTTAATTATTATTGCTTTATAGTACAGCTTGAAGTCAGGAAGACTAATGCCTCCCAGTTTGTTCTTTTTACTTAAGATTACTTTGGCTATATGAGGTTTTTTCTGGTTCCATACAAAGTGCAGAATTATTTGTTCTAGATCTGTAAAGAATGATGGTGGTACTTTGATGGGGTGTAGTGGTTTTCTATGCCTTGCTACTCTTAAGTGTATTCAGTGGGCCAGGAGCATTGGCCCACTTGTTAGAGATGCAGAAACTCAGGCTCCATTCCAGACCTGTTGAATCAGAATCTGTATTTTAACAAGACGGCTAGGTGATTGATGCACATTAAAGTTTAATAAGCACACATATAACATATAGATTGTTACCATCTGTGTGTGTTTGTGTGTGTGTTTAACAACCAAAGAGTACTTATACTCATTCAGCTATTTTCTTACCAATAAGATACCCTTTCATGTGAAAGCAATTGTAGGAATATACTTAGAAGATATTTTCTATTTTTAAAACTATAAGAAAAAATTATAAAATATAAGAATAAATACTCTTCCCTTATTGAATGATATAATTAAAAGATGATTAGAAGTGGAGTTTAAGTGATTTTCATATCTGCTAAAACTTTCACAAAGGTTCTGTAATTTTTTATAGATCTTTATGAGATCTCTCTGTATGAGAGATCTTTCAATGGAGTAGGAAAATTTTAATATAGAAACAGTTTCTGTTTCTTTTCAGTAAGGTGAATGAAGGCGCCATATCTGAAATCCGTGGAGAATAGTGCTACATCCTAAGCATTTCTTGTTTATTTTTGCAAAGGAAGTATGAAGTAAAAGAGTGCTCTCAAGTGAAATCTTTACTTTTTTAGAATAACTGCTGTTTAGGTATCTATTTCAAGTTTGATCACTTTAGAGATTAAAGAAAAAGAGTTTTGGAAAAATCAGCTGGAATTTGGAAAATTAGTCTATTCCTGATATAAAGAGGAATTGAAGGCAGTTTTATTTCCTTTATTTAAGTACAAGTGTGCCTCACTCGGGGGTAACAAATTAGGAATGTATATTGGTTGGTAAATGTTTCATATAGTGTTTATAAAGACTGAATTACATATTTCATTAGCTCAGAGTAATTTGGGTGACTTACTAAATGAGACTAGAAAATGTACTTCTCTAAATATTTTTATTGTTTAAAATATTTTTAATGATTAACATAAAATAATTTGAGTAAATGAGCAGTAAGAGCCCCATAAAGGCTTTTCCTTTTATTAATCAAGTTGAGTATCCCTAATCTGAAAATCCAAAATCCAAAACTTTTTGAGTGCCAACATGACACCACAAGTGGAAAATTCCACAAATAATTGTTTAACACAAACTTCGTTTCATGCACAAAATTATTAAAACTATTGTATAAAATTACCTTCAGATTGGAAGGCTGAGGCAGGAGGATCTCTTGAGGCTAGGAGTTCAAGATCAGCCTGGGCACCATAGTGAGGCCCTGTCTCTGTAAGAATTAAAAGAAAAAAATTAGCTAGACAGAGTGGCACCACCTGTAGTCCTAGCTACTCAGGATACTGAGGCAGGAGGATTGCTTTAGCCCGAGAGTTTGAGGTTGTAGTGAGCTATGATTGTGCCGTACTGTACCCTAGCCTGGGTGACAGAGCAAGACACTGTCATAAAGAAACAGAGAAAGAGAGAGAGAAATAAGTAAATAAATAAACTCACCTACAGGATATTTGTATAATTGTATATGAAACATAAATGAATTTTGTGTTTAGACTTGGGTCCTATCCCTAAGATATCTCATTATGTATATATAAATATTCCAAAATCCAAAAAAGGCCAAAATCCAAAACACTTTTGGTCCCAAGCATTTTGGATGAGGGATACTCAACCCATATACCTTTATAATATGTCAGTACTACTTATAGTGGTTTGCTACCTACTAGAAGCATGACCTTGGACAAGTTACTCTCTGAGTTTCAATTTTCTCAACTATAAGATTAGGTGATTCCTTTTTCTTTGCAGGGTTATTGAAAGACTTAATTGAGATAATATAGATATACTCTAGCATCGGACCTGGCACAGAAACAGTGCCCAGTGCACTTTAACTTCCTCCCCTTTTCACTGCTTTGTTCCATGTGTACATATTTATTCTAGGTTTAGCTCATATTTTAAGTAAGATTCCTCTTTAATTTTTCTTTTATTATACTAGAGTCAAGAATGTAAACTCCATGATGACACAGACCTTGTCTGTTTTCTTTTGTTTATTATTATGTCCCTATCACCTATCATAGGACCTGTGCTAGGTGCTTGATAAGTATTTGTTGAATAAATCGATGAATATCATGCATTTGGAGTAAATGTACTTGAATAAATTTAGAGAATGCCTTTGTAGTTTATACTTGTCAGATATAATCAGTTGAAATTAATTCATTAAAAAAACTTTTATTACTACTTACTATGTGCCAGGTACTATTGGATATACAGTCATAAAAAAGATGGTTTCTGTCCTAACAGAACTTAAATTTTAGCTGGGGAGAGGAATAGGGAAGAAGAGCAATAAACCGGTAAACAAATAAGTTAACAAGGTAATTACAGATAATAACTGCAGTAGTCCTATGAGGATATCTGGGGGAATGAGGGCCACTACTTTAGGTAGGGTGTGTGGAGAGGCCTCTCCAAGGGGGTGGATGACATCTGAGTTGAGACAGCCTTCAAATAGCAAGGAGAAGAGCATTATAGTAGAGAGAACAGCAACCTGAAAGGCCTGAGGAGGGTATGAGCTAAATATAGTTCGTTAATTCAGATTGTTAACATCCAAATAACATTACTTCATTTTAATAATATAGAGAGGATTCGAAGACAATGTAAATGCTGCTTTTTGAGTGGTGGGTAGGGAATACTTTTAAGTGTAGCAGTGAATCAAAGTATGAGATCATCAGTAGTCAATTTCATTGCCCAGAGTTTTAAAAGTCCCCTGTGTGTTGGCTATTTAGTAAACTAGGCATGACAATGCTCTTTGGCTATTATTGTGAGGCTCGACTAATAATACTGGGATTTTGAGATCAAGAGGCTAGAAACCAACAAGTTTGAAATACTGAAGTCTCCAGCCTGTATTTTCCTCCCCTACAAGTGAATCAACATTGCTTTCTAAATTTTTTCATCTTGTTTCTCTATTATTTCTCTATTTTTCTCGATTGTGATAGCTTTACCTCCTGCTCTCAAAAATGCTGAGCTTTCGGCCGGGCGCGGTGGCTCACGCCTGTAATCCTAGCTCTCTGGGAGGCC
>VBSM01000529.1:18101741-18115573 GCA_008086735.1 Cheirogaleus medius
AAAAAAAAAAAAAAATTACACAATAATAGAAACTCTTCCTTCAACAGGGGAGGGAAAAAAACCTCATATCTTACAAAAACTTTAATAAGGAATCAAAATATAAACATTTCATTAAGCCAAAGAGAAGATGACATTTATCTATTGCAAAGGTTTTCATTTTACTGTTTTAGTCACACAAGTAGTGTATACTTACTGTGAAAAATTTAAACATTATAGAAATCACAGTCCCCTAAATTGTGTCCTATGGATATAATCACTGTTAAACTGGTGTGATCTGTAAGATTTTTTTCCTGCATACATATATATTTTACTTTTCAAAAATACAAGTATAGCCTGGGCAACATAGTTAGACCTTGACTCTTAAAAAAAACTTGAACTGAGCATGGTAGCACATTCCTGTAGTTCCAACTACTAGGAAGGCTGAGGTGGGAGGAGCTCTTGAGGCAGAAGTTCGAGATCAGCCTGGGCAATATAGCAAGACTCCGTCTCAAAAAAACAAAAAACCAAGTATACTATATATAGTTTTTTAAATTAATTTTTAAAGTAGATGCTATAAGTATGTGGTATAAAATTAAAAGATACAGATGAGTATAGTACAAGGTAAAATCTCCTTCTTCCCTTGTCCTAGTCTTGTAGTTTTCTTTCCTGGAGGCAACCATGGTAACTAATTTTTTGTGTTCTTTCCAGAGATGGTCTGAATATATGTAGACATACATACATGGGTGTGTATATTTTAATATAAATACAAAACCAGTCTTTTTTGTTTAACATAATTTGGAATACGTTCCATGTCAATATGTATAAATTTATTTCATCTCTTAAAATTTTTTAAATGATTATTTATACAATATATATAACTGGTCCTATTGATGGGCATTTTAGGTTAATCCAAATAGTTTGCTATTACAAACAAAGTTGTAGTGAACTTATTTGTGTATATATATATCTTTGTGTAGTTATATAAATGTCTGTAGATAAATTACTAGGAGTAGAATAAAAAAGTATGAATATTTAAAATTATAATTGATATTCAACAGCAAGATTTTTTCCTTATTTCAAAAAATATAGAAAAGTATGGAGGCTAATGTAACAAATACCCATGTACTCACCACCCAGAATTAACGTGTATTAACTTTTTTTATTTAAAGTAGAACAGTACAGGTAAGGTTTGTCTGTTTATTTTCTTCCTAGTTCCATCCCCTACTCTTCCCTATGCATGGAAATCTATTATCATGAACTTGGGGTGATTTCTTTCAGTCTATGTTTTTATATTTTTTCTTTCATATATCCATACCCATATATCCATAGTATTGCTTTCAGTTTTTTTTAAAATTTCTCTCAGACCCAACCATACCCATTTGGACCTTCTTCTGAGGTTTATCAATCTCTCTTCCTCCTCCTCACATAATTTTTAGCTTTGCTTATTTTCTTGGTTCTGGATAAGAAAGAGCACCCTTGCTGAGTCAGGCTAGCCACTCTCATCCCTTTCTGGAATAGTACAGAGCAAAGGCAAGGGCAAGAAAGCCTTATACTTTTTTTTTTTGGAGACAGAATTCTGTTCTGTCACCTGGGCTAAGTACAGTGGTGTCATCATAGCTCACTGCAACCTCAAACTCTTGAGCTCAAGCAATCTTCCTGCTTTAGCCTCCTGAGTAGATGGGACTGTGGGCACATGCCACCACACCTAGCTAATTTTTCTGTTTTTTGTAGAGATGGGATTTCACTCTTGCTCAGGGCTCAAACTCCTGTCCTCAAACAATGCTCCTGCCTCAGCCTCCCAAAGAGCTAAGATTACAGGTGTGACCAAAAATTTTTTAAAATTAATAATTGAAAAAACATTCCTACCTTCTGAGGACACAGGAAACCAAGAACTCTCATATAATACTGGTAGGGATGTAAACTGTTACAATCAATTTAAAGGAGAGCAATTTGGCAATATCTTATAAAGATGAAAATAAACATAACCTATAATCTAGCAATTCCAATTCCAAGTATATATCCTACATCAGTGTTTTTTACACTGTGGATCCTGATCCATGGCCAAATCAGTTTAGTGGGGGAAAAATTAACATTTAAAACATGAAGTGTAATATAAAAGAAAAAAATCAAGGTAACATTCATAGTAAAGATTAAAAATTATTTTTGTGAAATTTTATTTTTCAAAAGGGATGAATTTCACAAACTATTTTGTGAAAAGCAAGTCACATATGATTACCTCTTATATAATTAAATATACATGATGTTCAAAAAGAAAATACAACCCTATATTTTTAGGTATACATTCACAGATAATAAGAAGCATTTTAAAAAATTCAATGAAATCATTAACACAAAATTCAGGACAGTGGTATCTTCTGCAGGGGAAGAAGAAAAGGATGCACTTAGGAAGGAGCATACATGGGCTACATATTTTTAAAACATAATTTCTGTGAACTATATAGCAGTAATTTATAGTATACATAGAAAATATAAGGGGCTAGGTATAGTGGCTCACGCTTGTAATCTTAGCTTGTAATCACTGCCTCAGCTCCACCTTAGATCATCAGGCATTAAATTCTTGTAAGGAGCACTCAACCTAGATCCCTTGCATGCGCAGTTTACAGAAGGCTTTGTGCTCCTATGAGAATCTAATGCCACTGCTGATCTGACAGGAGGTGAGGCTTATGCTTTATCTTCTTTTCTATTTATGTATACACACACACACACAGAGGTTTTTTTTTTTTTTTCTGTACCATTTAAAAACAAGTTGCATCATAGCAGCACTGTTTACAATAGCCAAAAGGTGGAAACAACTCACATGTCCCATCAACAGGTAATGGATAAGCAAAATGTAGAATATTCATACAATGGAAAATTATTCAGCTGTTAAAAGAAATGAAATACTGATACATGCTACTGTGTAGATAAGCCTAGAAACATTATACCAAATGAAAGAAACCAGACACAAAAGGCTACATATTGTATAATTCTATTTATATGAAATATCCAGAATAGGTAGATACATAATAGACAGAAAGCAGATTAGTGGTTGCTAGGGGTTGGAGGCAGGGGACAATGGAGAGTGACTGCTTACTTGATACAGGGCCTGTTTTGGAAGTAGAAAAAGGTGATGGTTACACAACATTGTTAATGTACTAAATGCCACTAAATTGTACACTTTAAAATGGTTCATATTGTTTTGTGACTTTCACCTCAATTAAAAACAGAATAAATTGCAGTTATGATGCTCTTTTGCCCCTAAATACTTCAGTTTAAATATCCTAAAAACTAGGCATTTTCTTACATAACCATAATACAATTATCAAAAGCAGGAAATTGAAACAATGCTGTAACCTATAGACCTTATTTGTTAGTTGTCATAAGGATATCCTTTAGAGCAAAAGAAAGTTTAATACTTTGCATTTAGTTGTCATATCTCTTTAGTTTTCTTTAATTTAGAATATAGTTCCTGAGTCTTTAAAGTATTTCATAACATTGACAGTTTTGAAGGGTACAAACCAGTTATTTTATAAGTGATCATTTTGAGTTTGTCTGGTATTTCCTCACAGTTGGATTCAGGTTATGCACGCATTTGGCAGGAATGTCATTGAAGTGTTGCTGAGTTAGAAGGCAGAAATTTTAATGTTAAAACTTTCTAGAGCTTTTTCCAGCCACCATTTTTTCCTTCACTAAAAATTCTCCATAAAGTATTACTAATTATATATATCATATCCTAGAGATGGTCACTGATTACAGCTTAACTTTAATATTTTTTGAATTCCAAGTGATTAACTTTTTTAGCTTCCCTGTTGCATTTAACCCTGAGCTTGCTTGCATTGAAACTGGGTAGTTTCTTTAGTAGTATCCAAAACTTGTAACTGTTGCGTGGAAAAGAATAGAAACTGAAAGTTTGAGTTCTGTGTCTTATAATTGCTATTAACAAAAGTGAAAGAGTTAATAGTTGGGACATTTCTGTTTAGTTAGGGATATTTCTGATACCATTAAACTTCTTTATTTTGGGTTAAATTGAGAGAAGAATCCAAACAGGATATGTTTTTTTTTTTTAACTGTTTTTATTTGATTAGGTCTAGTAACTTGAGGTCATGGGGGGGGGTCTGGAATAATGAAAAGTAATTTTAATATACTAATACCTATTATCCTTTCATGCAGTCTTTTTTAAAAAAATGTTTGTCCTGGAGCTTTAGTATTCTCATATGACCTTCACAACAATACTGTGAAATCAGTTACTTTATTTCATTTATTTAATCAAAAAATATTTCTTGAGCACCCATTATATGGGTTTTAGGCACTGAGGCTACACATCAAATAAAACAGAAAAAAAATTCTTGCCCATAGGAATTTATATTTTAGTGAGAGGGGACAGATAAATAAGTAGTAAATGTACACATAGTACAAAATTCAAATGGTATGAAAGAGTATATAGTGAAAGTAGGTCTCCTTCCTATTCATTTTCCCTTAGCCTCCCTGTTTCCGTCTCCAAGAATTCCCCTTCCTAGTTTCCCAACTACTATAACTAGTTTATTATATATTCTTATAGCAATATCCTATACATATATAATCATACCTGTAATACATACTTTTTTCTACCATGCTAATCCTTTATAGTAGCTTTCTTTATATACCCTTCTCTTTATTTTTTTTCACTTAACAGTATGTGTTGGAGATCATTCCACATAGAGCTACTTCTTTCTTGTTACTAGCTACCTAATTTTCCAATGTATAGATGACCCATAATTTATCTTTTCTTGCTAAATAAATATATTTAGATTGTTTATAGAACTTTGTTGTTATAAACAACATCTTATACATATATCACTTTAGCTGCTTTTAAGTATATGTTTAGATACACTTATGGAAATGGAATTTTTAGGTGAAAGGCTATATACATTTTATATTTCGATAGATGTTATCAAATTATTCTCCTTAGTATGGTGTCCGTTTACACTGCTAGGAACAATAGATGAAAGTGCTTATTTTTCCTATCAACCTTGGGGGTGTTATCAAGCTTTTTATGTCAGTTACTTAACACAGAGCTCAAAGAGGGAAAAAAAATCACACTTTATAAATTATTCCTAATATGTTTTCCTTAATGTTATTCTTATGTAATTAAAAATCGCTATTTATATATGTTATGAAATAACTAAATTCATGTTTAAAGTTCTTTTTTTTTTTTTTTTGAGACAGAGTCTCACTCTGTTCCCCGGGCTGGAGTGCCGTGGTGTCAGCCTAGCTCATAGCAACCTCAAACCCCTGGGCTCAAGCAATCCTTCTGCCTCAGGCTCCCGAGTAGCTGGGACTACAGGCTTGTGCCACCATGCCTGGCTAAGTTTTTCTATACATTTTTTAGTTGGCCAATTAATTTCTATTTTTAGTAGAGCCGAGGTCTCGCTCTTGCTCAGGCTGATTTCAAACTCCTGACCTTGAGCGATCCTCCTGCCTTGGCCTCTCAGAGTGCTAGGAGTACAGGTGTGAGCCACTGCGCCCGGCCCATGTTTAAAGTTCTTAAACACTGAAATTACATATATAGTCTTGGTATCCATGGGGGATTGATTCTAGGACCCCCAGGAATACTAAAATCAAGTTCCTTATATAAAATGGTATACTATTTGCATATAACCTACACAATCTTTCCCTATACTTTAAATCATCTCCAGATTACTTATAATACCTAATATAATGTAAATGCTGTATAATTAGTTGTTATACTGTATTGTTTAGGGAATAATGACAAGAAAAACAGTCTGTACCTGTTCAGTTCAGGCACAACCATCCTTTGTTTTTTCCAAATATTTTGGATCCACAGTTGGTTGAATCCACAGATGCAGAACCCACAGATACAGAGGGCCAACTGTGTTAAATATTCTTTTGGCTATCTTTGCTTTCCATATTGATTTGCTCTAGCCAATGCATTTTTATGGGTAGTGTAAAGCTGTGGTCTCCAACCCCCGGCCACGGACCAGTATTGGTCTATGGCCTGTTAGGGGCTAGGCCGTACCCCACCTCCCCGATTCATGGAAAAATTGTCTTCCATGAAACTTAGGAAGGTGGGGGAGGGGGCTGTACTGCAGGAGGTGAGCTACAAGTGAGTGAGCCAAGTTTCATCTGTATTTACAGACACTCCCCATCTCTTGCATCACTGTCTGAGCTTCACCTTTTGCCCTCTCCTGCCAATGGAAAAATTGTCTTCTATGAAACTGGTCCCTGGTGCCAAAACATTTGGGGACCGCTGATATAGAAGACTTCTTTCTTAAGAGATGGGGGTCTCACTACTTTGCCCAGGCTGGTCTCAAACTCCTGGGCTCAAGTGATCCTCTACCTCAGCCTCCCAAGTAGCTGGGACTCCAGACATGTGCCACCTTGCCTAACTTTTTGTTGTTAAGTTTGTGTGGGGAGTTATGAATTAACAATGGCTAGATTGATATGATTTGATCATATTGGAAAGTGAAACAACAAGTAGTCTTGGTGTATGGTATACCATGAAAATACTACCACCTCTTTTTGAGAAACAGTTATGGGTTTTTCTGGTCTAAGCGTCATTTAAAGTTTTTGGAATATGAAGTATTAGAGGTGGGTTGGTGGTAAGTACTGGGATCTGGCTAGGCTTTGAGACATCTTTTTATATTGTATGGAATTTGCCTTTTAGTTCAAATGTTGAAGGAAAATAATGATCATTTTTAAGGACTCATATTAAATATTTTAGTATGCTTAAAAGTACATACCCATTAAGACATTCAAACTACTTGAAATTATAATCTCCATATTTTCATTGTCAACTATTAGCAATACAAGTAGTATTTGGAAATGAAACATTGTGGACACAAAACATAGAATGATATTTGACACATAAATGTTTGTAGCAGGATAGTAGAGTCCAGTGGTTAAAGGCATTGAATTGCTGGGTGCAGTGGCTCATGCCTATAATCCTAGCACTTTGGGAGGCTGAGGCGTAAGAATTGCTTGAGGCCAGGAGTTCAAGACCAGTCCAAGCAATATAGCAAGATCCCATCTCTACAAAAAATAGAAGAATTAGCTTTGTGTGGTGGCTAGTGCCTGTAGTCCCAGCTACTCAGGAGGCTAAGGCACAAGGATTGCTTGAGCTCAGGAGTTTGAGGTTGCAGTGAGCAATGATGATACCATTGCATTCTACCCCAGGCAATAGAGTGAGACCCTGTCTTAAAAACAAAAACACGGGATTTGAAGTAAAGGAACTCTGGGTTAACTAGCTATGTACTTTGCTCAGTGTTTCTTCATAGAAAATGAATTAATACTAATACTTCTTTGGGTTTCTCCAAGGATTAAATGAGTTAACGTATGTAAGAGGGCTGGCTTAGTGCCTGGCATGCAATTAGTACTGAACAATATGACAACTCTTAGCATCATAACCAATCATACTTCATTCTAGCTGAGATTAGGCCTTACTCTTTGGGAAGCCAGCAGACATGCTAGAAAAACCCTGAAGGGTAGCACTCAGCTGGAAAAATTGAAATGCATTCTCCATTTAACCTTTATTTGTAATTTCTGATTTTCATTGTAGATCAAAAATACAACACATTTGTATGTGTCTGAGGATTGAACTCTTACAGTTTTCATGCCTAAAATATTTTTGTTAGAAGTATAGTTTCTAAAAGCTACCTATATTACTTCTTTGCTCTTATTTCTAAAACAATCTCCTAATCTCACCCATATTAATGAGAAGAATGCTTTTATTTGAGTTACTCTTGACAGATATCCTAAATAATGCCAAAACCAAAAAAGAACATTTCTGGGTCTCTCAGGATTCAGAGTAGTACAGTTATGCACTGAATAGTGACATTTCTGTCAACATGGACTGCATATATGATGGTCCCTTAGAATTATAATACCATATTTTATTATACCTTTTCTATATTTAGATATATTTAGGTACACAAATACTTAACATTGTGTTATAATTGCCTACACTATTCAGTACAGTAACATGTTGTACAGGTTTGTAGCCTATGATATATACTATAACACACTATTAAGCCTATGTGTGTAGTAGGCTAAACCATCTGATGTTTACATTATAATGAAATCGTCTAATGAGGTATTTTTCAGAATGTATCCTTGTTGTTCAGCGACACATTACTGTATATAGATCACAGTTTGAAAACCATTGTTACATACAAGTTGCCATAAAGAATGGTTTTTGTCATGTTATTTTGCCTATGTAGTTCTCATCCTTTGTAAACAAAACTATTATATAATATTAAGTCAGGTAAAAAAATGAGATCTTCTGGCTCTAACTCTTAAGTGATATCTAAGCAACTTTCTTCTTTTTCTTTAAGAAAAATTTTTTTTTTAATCTACAGGGCATGAAAATATTTTAAAATTTCAGGAAAAAATAAATTTTTGAGTATTTTGAGGTACTTCTACACTTGACCTTAGCCAAAAGGCCGAGAAGTGATTTTTTTAAGGTACTTCTAATAATGATAAACTTAGATGTAAACATAAAATTCTTTTGTGTTTATTTTTACAGGTGTCCCTTGGAATTTTACATTTAATGTAAAGTTTTATCCACCTGACCCAGCACAGTTAACAGAAGACATAACAAGGTAAGCAATTAAGTAATAATTAAATATGTAATAGCAATTTCATCATCATAAGCTCTGGAAATTTCCCTATTCAGAATTAAAGAAAAATGATGAACTATTGAATGCTTAGCCTAAGAGAGAGTTTCTAGTCACTTCAAGCAAGCTTGCAAATAAGTGAGCCTAAAAGCTTCAAGTGTCTGACCTGCTTGGAGGAAACTGGTAGGAAACTAGTCTTGCTTATCATGGGTGTTATGCCAAGCTGGGCAGGGCTCCTATAAACCACACCACTCTCCAAAGGGCAAGCCACAGATATATGTGGTAAAATGGCTCTACTGATTTTTTTGTTTTGTTGCTTTTATACTCTTTTCCCACCATGTTCCTTCTTATAGGAATCAAAAGAGCTAAAAGTCTCAGTGTTAATATTTCTTCCTATCTCCCTTTTAAACTGTATGATTAGGTACATGATCTCCATGAACTGAATATTCCTTTGAACCTACTTAATTTATGAAGTAAATCTTATGCTCTTTAAAAGCAACCTGATTTCTTTTAAGAAAATGACTTTTATTAGATTCTGTAAAAATATTAATAAGAGAATGGAAAAGCAATATATTATAAAGAGTACAACTGTACATAATTATATCCATAGCCTCTCACATGGAGCCTTATAAATAGTAAGTGCTTGGCAAATGTTTGTTACATTGAACTGTTGGTTGTCAAATACTGCTTTCTAATTTTGATTTTGCTGCCAACTATCTGATTTCAGTCAAATTTATAATGTGTAGGCCTCAGTATCTTCTGTATCTCTCAAATAAGGGTATAGACTCAACTCTTGAAAAATCTGATTATTAAGTTCTATGAAAAGTCTATACCATTTTTTTCTTGTTGTCTATTCATCCTTAGTATTAATACATTCTTGAGGCTGAGATGCCATATATCTGCCTTAGAAAATTGTTTTGGTTATTTTCACGGGTAATATTTGTCTTTTAGAGTTATTACTTACTCATCTTTCTTCATCTGGGCTTATTATATATAAAACAAAATACATCCCTAAAAATCTTATCTAAATCTTAGCTATTATCTAGTAGCTAATTATCTACATTTTAGAGGAGTTTAAAATTCTTGTGACTTGTTTGGCATTGCTCTAATTTTTTTGGAGAAAGCATGAATGTAGTGACTAATTATAGATAGAAAAACTATTGCTGATGTATATGTTATTCAACATCTTGCTATGGTAAAAGCAAGGATATGATTCTAATTAATATAGGGATTGCCAATCTAATCACACTTTTCCTGTTTGGTAAAACAGTCTGAACTGGTCAACTCAGACAGTTAAACCCAGTGGTAAGGAGGTCGGGGCCATATGTATGAGCATTATACTGAGAGAAGTATCTGTACATGTTAAGGCACTCAATTAATGTGTTGGATTGAACTGTTTTAACTGCATTCTGAATTCCCAGCAGTTTAGCACACAGGTGGAATTAGTTTTACAAGGTTGCTGATAATATGTAGAAGGCTGTATAATACAACTTAGCTCACCTTGGAGGGAAAACACACCAGAATGTTCATGTCATAGTGAAAATGTGTAAATAATGTCATCTTTGTATATGAAGGACAATATCTACACATTTGGCAAAGCACTATGATAGCAAAGAAAGGGCCAGGTTTTGGAGCCAAACAGCCTTTATTGCCCTCTGACATTGAGCAAGCTAAGCTTCTATGGATGCCTTCTCATCTATAATCTGACAATGATACCCACCTCACAAGTTTTTTTGTAAAGATTAGATAAGACACTTTATGTATCTATGGTACTTAGTATACTTAACAAAATATTAGTTTCATTACTTCCTTCAGACTTTCCCACTTTTTCTAAACATGTGTGTAACATAGTTACAGTATTTTTTTAAACGTTCTATATGGAGAATTTTCACACAGAAAGGAAAAAGTATAGTACAATGAACTATACCCATTACCTAGATTAAACAATTATTGATATGATCTTATATTTATTTAACCTTTCTATTTTCTTCTTCTTTATTTTTTTCTCTTTCTCCCTTTCTTTCTCACCCTTTTTCCCCTTTTTGTCTCTATATTTTGTTGTTGTTGCTACTGACATGATAACATCTTTTCTCTTTTGGTTGTAGATATTATTTATGTCTTCAGCTTCGGCAGGACATAGTTGCAGGACGTCTGCCTTGTTCCTTTGCAACCTTAGCATTGTTAGGTTCTTATACCATCCAGTCTGAGCTGGGAGACTACGACCCAGAACTCCATGGTGTGGATTATGTTAGTGATTTTAAACTGGCCCCAAATCAGACCAAGGAACTTGAAGAGAAGGTCATGGAACTGCATAAGTCATACAGGTGAATATATCCCCAGGGTTTGTTCTGTGTTTTGGCAATAAGTTTAAACCCTTGATGTGGTATTGATTCAGTGTTTGCCTAAAAGGGCGCATAGTGCCATAGAAAGAGTCAGTGTGAGCTCAGTTACTGCCACTGGTTGACTTTGAGCAAGTCATTTAATTCTTCTTAACCTCAGTTTTCTGATCAGAGTAATAGGCATTGCACTGTAGGATGAAAACTAAACAAAGTAATATATGTAAAGCACTTAGCACAGTGCCTGAAACAGCTCAATAAATGGTGGCTGTTATTATTATTGCCTTACCTTTTTTTCCCCCAGATTTAAAAGTTCTTATACTATATTAGGTAGGTGCCTTCAGATCCTTAGAGCAAGGGTTTTTATTTATTTATTTTTTATTTCAGCATATTATGGGGGTACAAATATTACGATTATGTATATTGCCCATGCCCCCCTCCCCCATAAGAGCAAGGGTTTTTAACTTGAGATCTGTATACATGGATGGATTTCAGAGGGCCCATGAAACCCCTGAAAGTATTTTTAAAAGTCTTTATTGAATTCACTAACTATATTGCTTTTTTTCATGAAAACAATTGATGATGTTGGGACGTTTCATAACACAATGATCAAGAACAAGGGTTTATAGTCAGTGTGAGCTGGGTCAAAATCTTGACTCTGCTTGGTCCTAGCCTTGTGACCTTGGGTAATTCATTTATAACCTCTCTGAACTTCAGGTTCCTTATATTTCTGATGGAGATTATTACCTCAGAGGAAATAGGGTGATTGCTAGGTTTAGAAGAGGTAATGTGTGTATTAACAAAACACTTAATACAATGTCACAATGTCTTTTACATAGTAAAAATTCAATAAATATTAGCTAATATTAAAGTGCCAGAAGAATTTGTGTTTCTTCCCATCATATATTCATTGTTATTTGAGTGACTTGCTATATATAAATTTTATAAGCTGCCTGAGTGTATTAACGTGAAAGTCAAATCTTGGCCTTGAGTTAGTACCCTGAGTTATGTTAGTATGTGTTAGGTCACCAAGCTCCAAAGGGTCACATTGCTCAAAGAGAAATCCAAAGAGTGGTCTCAGGCCGGGGGTGGTGGCTCACGCCTGTAATCCTAGCACCTAGCACTCTGGGAGGCCAAGGCGGGCGGATTGCTGGAGGTTAGGAGTTCAAAACCAGCCTCAGCAAGAGCGAGACCTAGTCTCTACTAAAAAAAAAAAAAAAAATAGAAAGAAATTAATTGGCCAACTAAAAATATATAGAAAAAATTAGCCGGGCATGGTGGTGCGTGCCTGTAGTCCCAGCTACTCGGGAGGCTGAGGCAGTAGGATTGCTTGAGCCCAGGAGTTTGAGGTTGCTGTGAGCTAAGCTGATGCCACGGCACTCTAGCCTCGGCAACAAAGTAAGACTCTGCCTCAAAAAAAAAAAAAAAAACAAAGAGTGGTCTCAGTAGGCTTACTATGGTAGTAGCAAGTATTCTGTCTAGCTGTTGAGCCATCTTGTTCTCCTTAGGGTGTTTCCAGTAGGATTGCATGGATTGGGATGTTTCAAATAAGAGATTTAACTCAAGGTACCCCAATTCCGGGTGCCTTATTGCCCCTGTGGGTTCAAGTACCTCAGTCATGAAGACCACAATAAGGACTTTAAAGTTTGCAACCTACACAGTAGTAGTTTTATTAGAGTCACCCAACTCTCATGGGGTCACACTATTTCCAAAGGGAACTACCAGTCTGCTTTTCAAGTTGGAGCTTTTACATTCCAATGCACTGATGTCTGGGATCACTAAATACACTGATTTCAACTTGTTGATATTTAACTTAAGGATATTACATTGTCTTTGAATACATTTTTAATACTTTTAATCATATTCTGGTTATGATTCTAAAAGTTTATATATAAAAATATTAATACATGACACATATACATACAGAAGCAAGTACTGGAAAGAAACAGTCAATTAAAATGATTTGTTATTATAGAATGTCAAGATTATAGGGAAATTTTTTTTATTTTCTAATAACTTAAAAATAATCTTTATTAGTAGTAGTATAAACTTTGAGCAATCAGTAAAATAGTAAAGGAAAATATTTTACTGCTGCCATAGAGTTGAACAGCAGAAAATGGTGGTGTCAGAAATGATTGATACTTTAAATCTATCTCTGATTCTTCTAATGGTTATTTGATCATAACAGAATCTCTGGTTTGGGAGGACTTCATGTAGTCTCTCATCCAATTCTTGACTCTCCTTCATAGAATTGTTACATAATCATAATAATTTTAAGTAGCTAATTGTACATCTGTTCTTATGTGCCAGATATGATAATAAGCACTTTATGCACAATATCATATTTAATCTTTATAACCACTCTTAGAGTTAGACCATTGTTTCTTAAAATGTTGCTCAGAATGTGCTAAAAGGTAGTCTACAGACCCTGGTGGTCTTCAAGATTCTTTCAAGTGGTCCATGAGGTCAAAATTATTTTCATAATAATACTAAGATATTATTTGCCTTTTTCATTGTGTTGAAATGGGTGGAGCACAAATCAAGGCAGTTGCACCAAACTGCACTAAGCAGTCATTATATTGTTCACCAACATGCACTTGCAGTTAAAAAATAAAAATAAAAAAGGCCAGTTCACCTAAGAATTTTCTTAATGAAACAATAAAAGGTATTTTATTAAATCTTGAATACATTTATGTTTAATATTATGTGTTATTAAATGGGAAGTACACATAAGGCATTTCTGTACAATAGTTGTCTCAAGGAAAAGCACTTGTGTAATTTGAGTTGTGAGCTGAATTAGCCACCTTTTTCCTACATCACACCATTTTTTTTCTGGAAAAAGTGACTAACAAACTATGATTATTCAGATTTGGTTATTTGGCATTCTTTTTTTTTTTTTTTTTTT
>VBSM01000529.1:18115673-18131988 GCA_008086735.1 Cheirogaleus medius
CCTGTCTCTTAAAAAAAAAAAATGCACATTTATCTGGCATCGGGCTGATGCGAGGGGGGAGTAGGGGATGGGTATATACATACATAATGAGTGTTATGCGCACCATCTGGGGGATGGACACGCTTGAAGCTCTGACTCAAGGGGGGGAGGGGGGCCAAGGGCAACATATGTAACCTAAGCATTTGTACCCCCATAATATGCTGAAATAAAAAAGAAAATTCAAGATAGACCAGTGGATCTTAATGTAACAGTACATAAAGTTCATTGATATGTTTTCACATTTCACATTGCAATTAACCTTTAAGAAACTGTCATTGTTGAGTTTGGTATATCAAACAAGAATATTTTAAGTTCTCATTCTTTCCTTTTCCAACTGCATATTTATGTGAGAGCATATTTCTTCATATACTATCAAGTCAATATATTGTAACAGATTGAATGCAGAAGATAGGAGAATATAGCTATCTTCTAAACCAGACATTGAAGTGATTTGTAAATATGTAAAACAATATTACCTTTTCATTACATTTTTGGGAAAATATTGTTATTTTTCACAAGTAATATTAATGTTAAAAATAATGGATTTATTTTTATTTTTTAGAAACTGAATAAATATTTTAAATTTTTCTTAGTTTTAAAATTTCTAATATATTAAATACTAATACGTATAAGCCACATAAAGAAAAGTTCTTTGGAGTCCTCAATAGTTGTTACAATAATTGTTAAAAGAGTAAAGAGATCCTGAGGCCAAAAAAGTTTGAGAACCACTGAGTTAGGCAATAGGGTATGAAAGTTAAAAGCATAGGCTCTGGAATCAGCCTGTCTTGCTTTAAATTCAGACTCCATCTTTAGTAAGTATGTAATTCTGGGTAAATTACTTAAGCTCTCTAAGCTTCAGTTTTCTCATCTGAAAAATGAGAGCAATAATATAAATTTTGTATTAAATCAAAAAATTCATGTAAACCGGCATAATGATTAATGTATAGTGAGAGTTCAAATATTTGCTAAGATAATAATAATTCTTATCCCCATTTTACAAGTACTGAATGTGAGTCTGGATTTGGAGAGCAACTCTTAGAATTTAACAGAATTTAAACTCATAGGTGAAACAATCTCTAAGGACAAATAGATGTGGTCCAGTTGATGTTCTGTTAGGTATATGGATAGAAATTGAGCAATAATGGATCACTATGACTAAAAAATTCAGAAGTCTGTCATCTTGGAATTTACTTGCTCCTTTTTGGAAAGATTTATAACCCTCACAAACACAAATGAAAAATTTCATTATGTACAACAAATGGCATTTTAACTAATCCGAAGAAACTTCTGCTGAGGCATAATCATTTTACTATGCATTGGAAAGTACAGTATAAGCAAATACTACCCTGCTTCTCAGACAAATAGAAGACAGCCTACATGAATGAAACCCTTAGTAGTGGCCCTTTGCCCAGACAGGGATTTTGAAGCTATAATTAACACTTTAAATTTACACTAGCAAATCAAGCTTTAAAATTAATTGCCTTCCACTTATGGGTCCTAGGGAGGTATGTAAACTTGTCAGTTTCCCCCCTCCCTCCCACAGTTATCTGAAATCATAATCCTTAATTAGAAGATGCAACAAACATTATTAAAAGGCTGTCATGTGGCACTGGAACTACTGAATGGCTCTATCCTGACCCCACTTACTTGAAATAAATAAATATAGGAAAATTTCCTTGTAAGTTCTCTTTTTAATGAGCAAGAGTTCACCACTGCCAGAACTCCCTAGTTAGGTACTTTTGTAAGCTGCAGTACTTAACAAGTATTAAATTATTAGGTGGTACTGAATAAATTCAAGACAGTACTCTTAGTGGTTTAGAGGTATCTAATCTTTTCTCAGCTTGTTTATTATGACCTTCACAGGTCTTAGAAATTTTAGGAAAAACTTTCATCTTTAAAATTTTAAGATTAAAAATAATTTGTTTAATTTGTCATATTAACTTGCAAAATGTATTTACATGTACAGATGTCTGTGAGTGGTGGGATTATGGGAGATTTTTCTTTTTTTCTATGCTTTTACTGATATTTTCCAAATTTTATACAATGAATGTATATGATTTTTATAATTGGAAAAAGCTTTATAGGAACATTAGGTTGAGCAGAGCAAGGTAGTTATCCATGCAGAGGGGCAGTCTGGCTTTGGATATTGAGGCTTAAGCAGAGTGAGGAGCATGCCCATGAGTTAGGGGGAGCATCCTGGCTTGAAGAGTCAGAGCTTAAAAGGATAAGGATGATAGTCTTGTCTGGGCACCTGGTGGTAGGTTTCAGAGGCCAAGCAGAGTGAGAAGGGCATCCATATGGGAGTAAGGCCTACGTAGGATGTGGAGGGCATCCACATGGGGTGGTGCCTGATGCAGAGCGTCAAAGCCTGAGCAGAGTGAAGAAGGTGTCCATAGAAGAGGTGGTCTAACACCAGGAGTCAGAACCCAAATGAGGTAAGGAGGGCATTCATGTGTGGGGAGCAGCTCAGAATAGGGAATTTAGAGTCCAAGCAGGGTAAGGAGGGCATCCACATGGGGGAAGTGTCAGTGGCAGCAATGAGAAATTGGCTATATATAGGGAGATTGACCAAATTAGTCAATATATTCAGGATAATTAGAGCCAGGTTTCTTACTGTCAATAAAGGGAGCTACAAATTATGGAAAGAGAGAAACTAAAATGAGCTCTGTGGTATTGCACTAAAACTGGAGGTTTCAATTGGGAATGTATGGTTTCCAATATCTAGATTGATACATATAGAAATAGAAATGTATATAGATACATACAACATGCATACTCTAACTCTACATTGTGCCAGAAAGAGGTACTCAAAAAATGATGGAAAATGGTCAGAAGGACACAGACTCCAGCTTGGAGAGGCTCCTGCTGACCAAATCTGGGCCAATTTAAGCATTAAAATAAATAAGGAAGAGCCAGCCATGGTGGCTAGAGCTTGTAATCCCAGCTACTAAAGAGGCTAACGCCAGAGGATCACTGGAGGCCAGGAGTTCAAGACCAGCCTGAGCAACATAGCAAGACCCCCCCCACCTCTAAAAAACAAATAAAAAATTAGCCAGGTATGGTGGCACAACCTGTAGTTCTCGCTACTGATAAGGATCACTTGAGCCCAGGAGTTCAAGAATGCAGTGAGCTATGATGTGTCACTGTGCTAATTATATTACATTAAATAAAGCAAGCAAATAAATGAATAAATCGAAAGTTTGATAAGGAATAGGATATTCAAAAAGTTTCAAAAACATTTCCACAAAATGCTTATTAATTACAAAAAGTTAAAGAGGAATTTCACAGAGGAGAAGCCTGGAAGACATCAGTCATCAAAAAGAATATCACCTGTGAAGGGACACATTGAAATTATGTACCACCTGATAGGATGCAGTAAGAACACAGTGCCACTTTTGTGATGTTTCTGTCAAAGATGCAAACCTGAATCAACTCATGGAGTCCCAAGTTGTAGGGCATTCTACAGAATAACTGGCCTGTAATCTATAAAGAGTAAAGGTTTTAAAAATCAAAGAAAGATTAAGAAGTTGTTCCACACTGAGGAAGACTGAAGATACATGAACTGAATGAAACTCATGATGCTAAACTGGATCCTTCTGCAACAACTGGCTAAACTTGATTGGGGGTCTGATAGTTATATCGCAGTAATGTGTCAATGTTAATTTCCTGGTGTTGACTGTTGTATCGGGGTTATGTAGAAGATTGGCCTTGTTTGTATAATAAACTTTTAGTTTGTACTAAAAGTATTCAGGAGTTGATGGGTCATCAGATTGGCAGTTTATTCTCAAATGGCTCAGGAAAAAATTATTTGTATTGCATATAACTTTTAGGAAACAATTGCTTCAAAATTTTTTAAATTATATAAAACAATTTTTAAAGACAAGGTCTCTTTATGTTGTCTAGGCTGGAATGCAGTGGCTTTTTATAGGTGCAGTCATAGCGTACTGTGGCCTCAAACTCAAACTAGCTAGGTTTAGAGCCTGAGTCTGTCTGCCGAGTTGCGCATGCTGGACTTAAACTCATTGGCTCAAGCGATCCTTCCGCCTCAGCCTCCCAAATAGCTATTAATAGATCTACAAGCGCGTGCCCCTGCACCTGGCTAAAAATTATATAAAAAATATAAATGTAAGCATTAGTCAAACTTCAAATATAAATACTATTTTTAACTAACAAGGAAGTTTTAAAATTAAAGATCTCTTCTTACCTCCTGCCCATAATACAATTTTTTTTTTGAGACAGAGTCTCACTTTGTTGCCCAGGCTAGAGTGCCGTGGCATCAGCCTAGCTCACAGCAACCTCCAACTCCTGGGCTCAAGCGATCCTACTGCCTCAGCCTCCCGAGTAGCTGGGACTACAGGCATGCGCCACCATGCCCGGCTAATGTAGAGACAGGGTCTCCCTCAGGCTGGTTTTGAACTCCTGACCTTGAGCGATCCTCCCGCCTCAGCCTCCCAGAGCGCTAGGATTACATAATACAATTTTAAACCATGCTGATTTATAGAAGCATTTAACTACATAGTTTGAAATTTAGATTGACCCCATTAATGTCCCTTAGGATTGGAGGAGTGAATGAAGATTTTTAACATGCTTGCTTCATTAATGTTTTAAAATTTGTCTTCAAATTCAAGTGATCCAAATTATTTCTCTTAATTTTATGATCTCTGTAAATGGACCACTGGATTATCAGAAATCTAAGGTTGCAATAATAATAAACTTTTATAGCTTACAAAGCAGTTCTACAACCATTATCTCATTTGATCCTAAAAGTCATATTCATTCATTGAACAAAGACAAAAAAAATCATTATCTTTCCTAGTATCTGGAAATAGGCATTATCATAATTCTTTCCTCATAGAGATTGAGGGAGACACTGGCTGATCACTCTTAAGTATGGGAGCCAGGATTCTAGCCCAAGTAATGTGATTGGAGTCCTGACTTAGGTCTGCTGTCTCAAACTAAGAGTCCTAACCTGCCCATGACCATGTGATCCCTCAGGACCTGTTTCTCCAGCAGCAAAATGAAAGTGTTGTACTTTAACATTCATGCTGTGTTCCAGCTTCAAAATGCTAAAATTCATCCTGTTGAAAACAGTAACAACAAAATACATCCGGCACAGTGGCTCACACCTGTAATCCCAGCACTTTGGGAGGCTGAAGTGGGAGGATCATTTTAGGCCAGGAGTTCAAGGCCAACCTGGGCAACATAACAAGACCCCATCTCTACAAAAAATAAAAAAAAATTAGCTGGATGTGGTGGGACATGCCTATAGTCCCAACTACTCAGGAGGCTGAGGCAGGAGGATTGCTTTAGTCCAGGAATTCTAGGCTCCGGTGAACTATGATCACACCATTGCACTGCAGTCTGGGCGACAGAGCAAGACCTTGTATCTAGGGGGTAAAAAAAAAGTAAAATAACTGAGAGTAACCCTAATTAGAAAAGTATATAATTTCTATGGGAAAATAATTTTTAACTACAAAATATTTTTAATGACTTGAATATACAGACTTGCATATGGGTTAATTTTCCTATTCTCCTTTTTTTTCATGTTCAATTTCAGGTCCATTAATAAATAGAATTCAAGTGTGATGCTTTAGAGTGTGTGAAAAGTTTATTCATGGAGGCTTAGTCATTAACAAATCTACAGCCTATCACCTGAGATGTTTTTTTTTTCTTTTGGTTGTGGTTGTTCTAAGGAATCCTTTGTCCTTTTTAATGAGGCAGATGGGTTTGGAAGAGACTTTTCCTTGTTAAATGAAGGGATCCCTGCTGCTTTCTATAGCTTGAGGCAGTCTTATGGGAAACTGGCATTTACATGATTTTATTTGGGGGTGTGACTGCATTATTGTTAGTATAAAGTTATACTTGATTGGTCTGAATTTTGCAGCGTTAGGAGTGATATTTTTGTCCTGAAAGCTCTATATAACAGCTCAGCTTATGAGCACTTTTCAAAAGAGAGGAAACTTATAAAGGAGAAAGAAAGACCATCACAGTGAATGTTTAGACAGTGAGACTGATTGTTTTCAAACAAATTTAATTCATTATATGCCTGGTAATGAAGACATCTTAATAATGGAGAAAGCAGCCCTATTATCTATCTGCTTCTATTAACCAATTTATTTTGTTTAGATCAGTGGGCAGGACACCATCTGTTACTAGAAATTTTCTTTTCATCTAGCCTGCCCCCATTAAGAGTCTTCATTGAAGTAATGTCTGCCGCTCTCTTGTTTAATTTCCATAATAACTCATTTCAGGGATATGGAGAGAAAAAGGCAGCTAGGAGGATATTGTAAATTGCACCATGCCCTCAGAGGATTTAATTTGGTTATCACCTTAGCAAGAAAAATAAGTGGGAGGAATTTATTAAATATGTGTGTTAGAGAAAAGGGCTGAAGAAAGGGGAAAGTGGAGGGGGACAGAAATGATGGTGGATGAGGTAGCTTTAAGGAAATTTTTTAGTAGGATTTAAAAAAATTTTTTTCCTGATAGCTTTTTGGTGACTTTGTTTCCTCAAGCCCTTTTCCTCAAGACACCTTTTTCTAAGGCATATTTCAATTATTTAGATACAGGTAGTGGTAAGAATCTTGTTCCATAATAACCTACTTTCAGGACCTTGAAATATATCTTATGTACATATTGGTATATGTGTGTTTATTTGTTTAAGTAAAGCACAATGAATATACAAATGTTATTACTGTAAATGATGACACTATGACACTAAAAGAATTTCTAATTTTTATTCTACCGAAGGTCCATGACTCCAGCTCAGGCTGACTTGGAATTTCTTGAGAATGCCAAAAAGTTATCTATGTATGGAGTTGATCTTCATAAAGCAAAGGTAATGATAAATTTGGCTTTTATTAATATGCATGTATATGTATTATATGTCACAGGCTTGTTATACATGTATCACATCTGTGTCATATAATACTTCTTACCAACATCCAGGATATTTTAAAATATTCAAATAATTCTGGGGTATAAACATTCCAGATCAGTCTAGAATATTTTAAAACATTCAGAAAAGATAGTTCTTATTAAAATATTAAGTGTATCAACTGAATAAATCAAATGTATCAATTGAATTGCTCGTTAGCAATTCCACCATCAGAATAAAGTTTCATATCCAAGCCACTATAAAGATCAAAAGACATAGCACCTAGAAAAAAGAAATTGTATTTTCCTAAGATGCAGTTACATTTGAAAAAATAGAGTGGCAGCAAGGGCTGTTTCACAGCCAACGTTACCTACATCAGAATCACCAAGGGTGTTTATTAAATATGCAGATCCCTGAGCTCCTCTCGGATTTATGGAATTACTTTGGAGGAGAAGCTCTAGAATTTCCAGATTTAACGAGCATCCCCAAATGATTCTAATTGATGCTTAAAACTAAGAACCCTTGGCCTAGGGTAGTGGTTCTCAAATTGTGATCTCTGAACCAGCAGAATTTAGCATCACCTAGGAACTTGTTAGAAATACACATTTCAGGTCCCATCCTAGACTTACTAAATCAGAAGCTCTGGGGGTGGAGCCCAGAAATCTGTTTTAACAAGCTCTCCAGGTGTTTCTTTATTTTTTGAGACAGAGTCTCACTCTGTTGCCCAGGCTAGAGTGCTGTGGCTTCAGCCTAGCTCACAGCAACCTCAAACTGCTGGGCTCAAGCGATCCTCCTGCCTTAGCCTCTCGAGTAGCTGAGACTACAGGCATGTGCCACCATGCCCAGCTAATTTTTTCTATATACTTTTTAGTTGGCCAATTAATTTCTTTCTATTTTTAGTAGAGACGGTGTCTCGCTCTTGCTCAGGCTGGTTTCGAACTCCTGACCTTGAGCGAGCCATCCGCCTCGGCCTCCCAGAGAGCTAGAATTACAGGTGTGAACCACTGCACCCGGCCTCTCCAGGTGTTTCTAATTCCCACTGTAGTGCATTCAAAAACCCTGGGTTAGGGCATTGGAAACTTGGGCTTTAATCCTAGTTAAACCTAAGAGAATGAATACTTAAGGCAAGTCTCTTGACTTTTCATCTTCAGTGATTAAAATAGGTTGGGAGGTTGAGGAGGTTGTGAATGAAAGGGCTCAAGGAAATGATCTGAGGTTCATTCAGAAGAACCTAACTAGGATGCATTATGAGGAGACTCAAAACCATTTCCAATGAGAAGCAATCAAAGGAATAGGAGCATTTAACCCACAAAAGAGAAAGTTTGAGGAAGATGTAATATCTGTCTTCATGTGTTTAAAGGAGTGATGAGTGAAGTAGAGATTTTACTATGGCTCCAAGATGTAAACCTAGAGATGGTAAAATGGAATCTATAGGGAAATATACTGTTCATGTTAATTTGATAAATTATTTAACAGAACTATTCAAAGATGGAATGTTCTACCTCATTAGGTAGTGAGCTCCCCATTGCTGGAAGTATTCTAGAATAGGCAGAAGAATCACTTCATAGGAATTTAGAAAAGGACATTTAAGCCATCTGGTATGTGATTGGACTAAAGTGACCTTTCAGGGTTCTCCCAACCTGAATATCTGATAGTCTCTTCCTTATTTAAATTCTATTAATTCTAATAAAATCCTATTGCATGTTAGTGGTTTTTCTTAAGAGGTTGCTGTAGATTGTTTTGGGCTGAGTACTGTAACTTCTATGAATCTCTGAAGTAGAGGGTAAAAAGATTAGTACATAAGATTAGATATATTTCTAGAACTGAAATTGTTATGTTTTGCTTCTCAATTCTTGCTGCAGGCTGGTGTCAATTCAGGAATGGGTAAAGGAATCAGAAAGCATGTTCTTTTCCCAAATGTTATAAAGCATATTGTTTCTCCAAAGCATGTCATTTAGCGAGAGAGAGTTATACCTACAGGGTTTAAAAATTTAAGAGGGCATCTTCTGGGAAATTCTCAGTTACATAGTCACTGAATTGGAACTGTATATAATTTCTGCTTCTCTGTTACGCTTGTACGTAACACATGTAGACAGTAATATGTTTCTCTATACTCATTTTGGGAAAAAAATAGTCAAGAAGCACTTAACTCTGGGTTTTGATTACTTAGCCAACAAATAGTCATTTAGAGAGATTAACTTAGGTGAAATTTATTTTCCTTGTGTTATGGATATAGATGATTAACATATATTTAATTAAAAATTTTTTTAATAAAGAAGCATGTTAATATGACTTCATTTTGCCTTAATGTACCTTCATGGCTTAGTGATCATATTTTTAATTTAATATACATACTTAACATCAATTATTATAAGAACCTGAAATTCCCTTATGCCGAGTTTATACAGAAATAGAGTCAACTCATATACTTAACATGATTTCTGGAGAGATTACCACTTTATCATTAAAAAACAAGAATTATAATTGTGTGTGTATATTTGGTAATGTACATAGCCCTAAGCTCTAGCCTTTAGGAAGTCATGACTGCTGATTTAAACAAAATAGATGGATTATGATTGTTAGGCTAAGCTTTATTTTTCATTGTATGCTTTGTAAATATTTTTGGTTGTTGATATCTTCAGATTATCTCATAATAGTCAACAGTGCGTAGAGCACTTTGTTCAAGACTGACATGCTAACACTTTTCATTTTCAGGACTTGGAGGGAGTGGATATCATCCTAGGTGTCTGCTCTAGTGGCCTTCTGGTTTACAAAGATAAGCTGAGAATTAACCGTTTTCCTTGGCCCAAAGTGCTGAAGATTTCTTACAAACGTAGCAGCTTTTTCATCAAGATTCGGCCTGGAGAGGTATAGAATTTGTGTTTTTTCCCTCCCAAACCAGACACAAACCATGTTTAAAACATCTCTTCATTCCTGTTTTCTTTGTTGTATTATCTAAGAGGTTTCTCTGTAGCTACCTATTCAGGGGCTGGTGATTCTGTTTTCTAAATTGATATTTCTTCTCTTCCTTACTACTGGTCTTCTGAACATTTCTCTTCCTGTTAGTAAATATACCATGGCCAAAAGTGAAACTTGGATTGATAAACTTGTTTCTTGTTTACTACAGACAAAAAGTTGTTGGACAATATTTTTAAATTGAGTAACGTGAGATTTTAAAATTATTTGTTGGGCTAAGTTACTTATGTTTTACACCACCATCTCTTATAATTAAAATTTATTTGTATTCATACCTGTAGTGGTTATAGAGAATGTCAAGTTCTCTAGGGTCAAGTTCCAGATTTTTAATAGAGTTGGATGATCAATTATGTGCCAGTTAACTCAGTTAGTTGGTGGTCAAGTTTTAGGATATACTAATGCCGGCCAAATTTAACTTTTATATTGAAGAGCCATTATGGTACAGCAGAAAATTAAATAGGAATTAAATTTTAAAAAAAGTTTTGGCTCCTTCACTGCTACTTACTAAGCAAAAGACCCTAGAAAAATCTAAGGCTCAGCTTTCTTATCATTCAAGCATTCAAGCAGTTGACTCTCTGTCGCAGTTATTTGAAGATCAAATGAGATGTCAACTGTAAAAGCTCTAAACAAGAAAGGACTATTCTGACGTAAGATGGCTTTTTGTATGTGTATATATCACCATCTACTGGTGAAAAATGGCTCATTATTTGAGCCTGGAAATTGTGGATGTGCAGCCTTAAAAATCTTGGATAGGGATTATCATTGAAGCATTTATTTTGTACCATAATTATTTACCTGTGCCTCGCACGTAGCAATCAATGTCTTCCCTCAAAGTTTCAAATCCAAGAGTTACTCAGTCAACAAATATATATTGAGAGCATTCCTTGTGCCAGACACTACTCTAGGGGCTAGAGATATAACAGTGAATAAGAATTCCATCCCTGAACAATCTTACATTTTAGTGTGGGAAGGCAGTTAAAAATATATACACACAAACATGAATAGTAATAAATATGATAATGAGAAGTCCTTAGCTTTTATGGATGTCAGCTATATAACATAAACTAAAAATGCAGAATTCTTATTTAAGAAAGCAGTCAGGATAACAGTAGGATTTTGAGAAGTGGAATATTATGACTACAGTAGATGATTTAGAAGTAGCATGGTATAGTGGAGAGGGTGGAATTCTGATTTTGCCATTTCACAGCTGTGAGACTGAACAAATAACTTTTCTGACCTCATTTTCTTCATGTGTAAAAATACAGATGATACTATCTAATCATAGTGTTACTGGCAATAATAGGCACTTGATATAAATGTCAGTTTCCTTTCCATCTTATAAGATATGTTTGAAGTAGAAACAAAGAGGCAGGAGACCAACAGGACAGTGTTTGTAGTAGCCTTGGCAGGATATGGTTTGCTTAAGTCAAAGAGGTATGTAGATAAATTAATGATGAATTAAAGGAAAAAGAGAAAACGTAATAAATCAAGAATCTGTGGAATAAGTTCAAGAGATCTATTGTATACCATGGGAACTATAGTTAGTAACAATGTATGGTATTCTAGAAATTGCTAAAAGAGTAGATTTTAAGTGTTCTCACCACAATTAAATAAGTGTGTGAGGTAATGCATGTCAATTTAGCTTAATTTAGCCATTGCACAATGTGTACATATTTCACAGCAACATGTTGTAGATGATAAATATATACAATTTTTATTTTTCAATTAAAATAATTAATTTTTAAAAATCTGGCTTGATCCAAAATCTTTAGCTCTTTTTACCAATTGCTATTGCATAATAATGTTGAGTGGTTGGAGAAATCATGGATATCCCATTCCCTGATCATTGAGTAGACTGTATTCCAAATGCAGATAGTGACTAAGGAAAAGCAGTGTCTGGACAATCTTTAACTTAATTATGTCACAGAAAAATGTACTCTGTGTGTGTGTGTTTTATATACAAGATGCATTCCCTGGCTTCCTTGCTTTGGAAAAAGCTACCCTCAGTGAGTGAATTTCTTTTGGTAAGTAGGAAAAAATTTCAAATGATATTTTATGTCCTTAAATTCTAACAATGGCCTCTTTTATGGCACTGTATTTCTCTGGTACTGTATCACTATAGTCAGATAATACTTCATGTTCTATGTTTACTTGTGTTTTTATAGCAAGAACAATATGAAAGTACCATTGGATTCAAACTTCCCAGTTACCGAGCAGCTAAGAAATTATGGAAAGTTTGTGTAGAACATCACACATTTTTCAGGTTGGTTCTCACTTAAGTATTTTTCAAGGATAAATTATTTATGCATGTTTCTATTTTTAGTCTGCTATTGAAATTCCCTTCTTTGTATGACTGGCATTCTTTTATTTAGCTCAGGTGAGATCATCTTAAACAAGACAAAATGAGTTCAGTTCTCCCTCTTTGGGTTGAAAAGTATGCCTCAACATTTCCAAAGCACCTTTCTGTGTATGGTAGAAGGAAAAGTAAGGAATAGGAAACTAGGTTTACTAGGGGCTCTGTGATTGCCCTAACTGTAGCTAAAATCAAACCTATTAAGGGGAGCTACCTTCGCTTGCGTCCACATGGAATTTCTCTAAGTAGTGCTTAACTACTTTCTGTTGAGCTTTTATTCTCGAAGGTTAAAGATGTGAAGCTGATTATTATCTTGGCTCTATCAACTACAGAAAGGAAGCACACATAATCATCTTTGAAGCCCAATTGTACCAGATAGTCAGAAGAGATAAGAAATTATAATTTCCTCTACCTCAAGAGGCCATATTATTAACCCCTTGAATGCATTTACCAAGCATTTTTTTTTTCCTTTGGAGACAAGGTCTCACTTTGTTGCCCAGGGTAAAGTGCAGTGGCATCACGATAGCTCACTGCAACCTCAAACACATGGGCTCAAGTGATCCTCCTGTCTCAGCCTCCCAAGTAGCTGGAACTACTGGTGTGTGCCACCACACCCGCTGTTAATAATTTTTCTATTTTTTGTAGAGACAGGGTCTCAATATGTTGCTCAGCTGGTCCTGAACTCCTGACCTCAAGTGATCTTCCTGCCCTGCCCTCCCAAAGTGCTAGGATTACACACGTGAGCCACTGCACCTGGCCTAACAAGCATTTTCTGTGTGCTTACCCTTCATGTAGGCACTGTGGTAGGCCTTGGAAATATACCACAAGATAGTTCTCAGTCTCTGTCCCGATGGAACATATGATCAGCAGAGAAGACAGATCTTAGACAAGTAATTACTTGTATTGAAAGGAGAGCCAGCTATTTATTGTCAGTATTGTCAGTTTGCCTTTTTAAGAAAATTTCTTTGCTTTGTTGTTGTTGTTTTATTTTGTTTTGTTTTTAAGAGATGGGGTCTTGCTCTGTCCCCTAGGCTTATCGTTTTTTTTTTAATCCGGAAATCATCACAAAGGAAAATTTCTTTATTCTGGAAAATTTCATACGTAGCAACAGTATAATGATCTCCACTTGCACCTGTCACTCAGCTTCAATAATTACCACCCAAGGCCAAACTCCTTTTATCTATATCCTCACCTCACCCTTGCCCTACTTGCCAGATTTTTTTGAAGCAAATCCTAGGCCTTATGTCATTTCATTCATAAAACTTGATTCTTTATAAATAGCTCTCGACAGAGAGAGAAAGAGATAACTCTGATATGTTTTCCTTGTATTTGTGTTTTCATATCATACGCAGCACTATAGCATAGTGGATAGGAAGAAAAGTCAAGGAAAAATTATATTTCAGTTCTAATTTCAAAATAAAACATGAGGATACACTTTACCCCCAATTAGAGAATCTTGATTATTGGCATTAACACATTTCTTTATGCTTTCATCATCCTCTTCTTTAAAATCAAACCAAGAAAGGAGAGCCAGCAGAGAACAAAAAAGAATGATTTTGAATTTTTAATATCTATAATATAAGTTTCAGCTGCAGCCAATGTATTTATTTGTAGAATAGCATATTTAAATCCATTGCATCAAAATAAGATGATATATTAATATTAAAATGTAATGCTTCATTGCATAAGAGAAGGTATATGTTTGCTGAATTAAAATTAACTATCCCAAAGGGGAAAAATACTCCCTTTTTGGTAGTATTTGATATAGCAATTTATGTATTTATTCAACAAACATTTATTGGGTGCCAAATTCATGCCAGGCACTATGCCAGAAGCAAAAACACAAAGATGAATAAGTCATAGTCTTTATTCTTTACCCTTAGAAAATTCATAGTCTCATAGAGGAGACCACCACATAAATAGTTTGTTTCAATTCAATGTAGTAAATGCCATGACAAAAGAGTACATAGGGTACCACATAGAAAAAAGACGGGGTTCCTAACTGAGTTGAAAATATACCAAATAACCAAATAGGTTACCAGGTATTAATTGAGTTTTGAGTGCATTTGACAAAACTGTCATTTTAGTAGAATGGAAAAAGAGCTCTGGGCTTAGACTTTATGACTTTATGACTGCCCAGTCTCTCAACAGCTGTGGGACCTTAAGCAATTAACTTTTTTTGAGGTTCGGTTTTCCTGTATCTATAAAATTATGAAAACATTACAAAGATATAGTGAAAATACAGCAATGCTATAAAAGCATTTTGAAACCTGTAAGGCCCTATTTATAGAGATATAAGATGATATTATCAATATATGTCCAAACTACATTATACTGGTTGCTTTGAGAAATGACATAGAACTAAAATAATGATTGCTTCATTGGAAACTTCTTAGTAACTATGAAGAAACCATAGGAATTGTGAAACATTTTTTATTGTTGATTTTGCCTTTACTCTTATAGTCTCAGAATTATGAAATAATATATGTAATATATGATTATTATGATTTTTTCCCCCAGACTGACATCTACGGACACCATTCCCAAAAGCAAATTTCTTGCACTAGGATCCAAATTTCGATACAGTGGCCGGACCCAAGCTCAGACTAGACAAGCTAGTGCTCTCATTGACAGGCCTGCCCCACACTTTGAGCGTACAGCAAGCAAACGGGCATCTCGGAGCCTTGATGGAGGTTCGTATTGAATATTAATGATTTTTTGTCATCATAATTCATTGGGGAAGGTAAAGGAAGTACAGTTATCTATAAGAAAACCAAACTAAAGAATACCAGGGGTACAATAAAAGGAATCTTACTAATTTTCTAATTTAGTAGAGTCATCTTAAGAAAAGGAGAATAGAGGTTCAGAAAGAGTAATGACTAGATCAGGCTTCCACTATTAGGTAGTGGTGGATCAAAAATATGCTAGAATTGGAATTATAAATCTAAATCTATCAGAATCTCTACCACAAAGTAGAAACCTAATGTAGTATGCAGCATTTTTTTTTTTGAGACAGAGTCTCACTCTGTTGCCCCAGCTAGAGTGCCGTGGCGTCAGCCTAGCTCACAGCAACCTCAAACTCCTGGGCTCAAGCAATCCTCCTGCCTCAGCCTCCCAAGTAGCTGGGACTACAGGCATGTGCCACCATGCCCGGCTAATTTTTTCTATATATATTTTTAGTTGGCCAATTAATTTCTTTGTATTTTTAGTAGAGACGGGGTCTCGCTCTTGCTCAGGCTGGTCTCGAACTCCTGAGCTCAAAGGATCCTCCCGCCTCGGCCTCCCAGAGTGCTAGGATTACAGGTGTGAGCCACCACGCCCGGCTAGTATGCAGCATTTTTAAGTAGTTATTTTTCTAGTAGGAAAGAGGAAAAGGGTCTGTCTCACTACAACACTCATTTAAAAAGTTTAGATTAGTTGTCATGTGGTAATTATATTATTATTGTTGTTATTATTTTTTAGAGACAGGGTCTTGCTCTGTTGTCCAGGGTAGAGTGCAATGGTGCCATCATAGGTCACTGTAACCTCAAACTCCTGGGCTCAAGAATTCCTCTGCCTCAGCCTCTCATGGGAATACACACATGCTCCACCATGCCCAGCTACACATGGCAATTATAGATAGAAAAATCAATCCCATTATTGGAGTCTCCAAATGTTGTTTAAATAAAATAGGGAAAAGATAAACAAATTTCATGATTATATATACTGACAGAAGATCTATTTAATTTATGTGGCTGGTTCTTCAGTCCTAAATTTAGTTTTAAGCATTTGAGACCACTACTGAAATGAAGTCATAACCGACATTTCAGTTCATTATGCCACTAAAAAAAAGTGGCTATTAAATAAGAGTTCAGAAGGCAGCAACCAAAATAGGGTATTACTGATTATATTTATTAAGGACTTATCAGTGCACAACCCTATGCTATCAATTTTAAAAGCAATGTACATGTTATTATGTGTATGTGTACCATAAAGGTTTGGAGGATATTATAATACTCATCATAGGCCGGGCACGGTGTCTCACACCTGTAATCCTAGCACTCTGGGAGGCCGAGGTGGGAGGATTGCTCAAG
>VBSM01000529.1:18143314-18180926 GCA_008086735.1 Cheirogaleus medius
ACTCCTGACCTTAAGCGATCCTCCCACCTCGGCCTCCCAGAGTGCTAGGATTACGGGCATGAGCCACCGCGCCCGGCCCTTACCTGGCACTTTTGACTAGCCCTTCATTTGTTAACACTAACTGGAAAGTGTTGGATTACTGGAGTTGTCAGGGGAATCTTCCTGAGTGGCTTAGATTCCTCTGGCTTTCTGCTAACTTACTTGTTCTCCTTTTGCCTATAAGACAGACACAAATATATTCAAGAATAAGTTCCCTTTGTTTTGTGGACCTCAGCAGAGTAAAGCGATCACTACCTGATCTAAGCTTTCCATCTAAGTGCCAATAGAGGGTCTTCTTGCCAATTAATTCTATCAAAATACATATATTCATGTGTCTCAAAATGAGACTAAAAACCACCTCTGATAACCTATTACTATAATATTAGTGGCAGAATTAAGAGTTACTCAGCAGATTTTATTTGTAGCAATTAGAAAATAATTATGGCATTTACCTGAAGCCGTATTTATTATGTAAAGCAACAATAGTAATAAAGTAGCCTAGTAACTGTAAATTTCATTATCCAACAGTAGTTTGCCAGATAGAGAAGCTTTTTGTCATCCTGGGTCATTTGACAAGGTCTGTTCTACAGGTGTAGAGGTAATACCTCTTCCCCATGTATGTCTTGATCTCACTTAATGTTCTGTTTAGGGGCATACATAGAACTGCTGTTGCTACTGGGCCTCATTTCTTAAACAGAAGTAAAGGTTCTCAATTTCCTGCTGTTGGATTGCTAAGGACTCAAAGCAAAAAGAAGTCATTACTCATTTAAACAAGGGATTTAAGCCTTATAAAATAATTTAAAACTACCATTTGCTAAGTATACACAGTTTCAGGAAGACATTATCTCCATTTTATCAATAAGAAAATTTAAACTCAGAGAGGTGAAATAACTTGTTAATGGCCACACAGCAAGTGTGCTGGGACTCAGAGTAGAAATGACCCAAATTGTTAATTATCCCTGGTAGTTAAAAGTATTGTAGTTGTGTTTATGATTGACAGTGTCACAAAGTTTGGTGTTTTCTTATGTTTTTTTAGATTCAGTCCTAAAGAAAATAGCACAATGACATTATACTCCAAAGTAATGCTGCTTAGTGTAATTGAAAAGAATGTCAAAATCACAGATTGATGAGATTCTATGAAGAACTTAATAATACAAAGTGATTGATTTAACCCTTAATAAAAACAATCAGTTTTCTAATTTGAAATATCCAATGCTTTAGGCATACTCACTCTATTATGCTTCCTGTTAATAGCATGTCTTTTTTTTTTTAATAATTACTCCCTTTTCTGTATATAAAATGACATTACTAAAGGCATTCTAAAGCTAGGTAGGAGGCCTTAGCTATTCTCTTTCCCCTCTTAAGGATGAATCTTGCTCTTCTACAAAACACATGGGCTCCAGTTCCCTAGAGAGGAGATTACAGCGTTGAATATTGCAGCTGAGTCCTGTGTGTGTTTATTTATAAATCAGCCCTGGAAGTAATTGCATGTGTCAGTTATAATTTGGATTGAGTTTATTTTGATGTTTTGTTGTGTAATAAACTGAAGGGTGATACTGCCTTCTTAAATATATTTATCAACTAACAAAATCTTTTGTATTTACCAGTTTGGTGTCATATGTGATTTATTACATGTGTGTTTTGACTGTAAAGATTTTCTTTTTATTTCTACCTATCATGTATGCTATATATTGATATCTTCATTCATAAATTATTTTTAAATGTTATTTAAATTACTTCCAGATCATCAAAAAAAGGCAAAATAAAAATATGGCTATAGCATTAATATGCCTAAATTATTTTTAGTGAGTACTTTTTTATAAATAAGTATAAAATGTTTTCTTTGTCAATAGAATAATTACCTTAATTTTCTTTTTTGACAATTTGGATATCCATATTACCTCTTCAGCCTTGAAAATGTGATGGTAAACTAACAGATTACTTTGGAAGTAATATCCTTCCCTGTAACACCCTCCATAAGACTGTATCATTATGATTACATATCAACTTAAAGATGCAGCTTATTTGAAATCAGTACTATTCATAGAAGGCTACTAACCTAAAATGTTTTTACAACTTTATTTCTTAAATGTAGGTGGAAAAAACTCACATCGAGGTCACAGTACCCACCTCAAATGGTGACCAAACACAGGTTTGTGCCAACAAGCCACTTGTTCCTTTTTTCCTCCACCCCCTTAGTTTTTTTTCTCCCTTACTCCCTTCTCCTTAAAAAAATTATAAAATGAAGGTTCAAACAAACTTCAATGAGCCAATATTTTATCATTTTTCTTTCTTTTTTTAATTATGGCAAAACAGAAGCTTGCAGAAAAAACTGAAGATCTGATAAGAATGAGGAAGGTTAGCCATTTCTCACTTTCACAAAACTACATTGCCATTTTACCCATGCTAACTTATAATGCATTAAAAAGACAGTGATCCAGTCTTTTCATTGATTTCTCTTAATCAGAAGTCACTTTCAAATAACATATATATACACACACATACACATATATATATACCAAAGAAATTATAATCCTATACTACATATTGAAAGGCTTCATTAAAATAACCATTCTAGTAGGAAAATATCTTTTTAAGAAAAATGAAATAATCAGTGAAAGTCAAACCTATCCTTAATATTTAAACTTTATAAAAACTATTTCACAATGGCATAATATTCTTGCAATCGTTGACAATATTTTATACACATTTATCATAAAAACCATAGCAGCAACTCCCAGTACTGCTAATATTAATAACTATGGGTTTGACTGCTCTGTGCCTCATTCTTTTCAACTACAGAGTGGAATGAATCAGTTCTTATTGAACATATTTATTGGCTGATCATGTATAAAATGCCCTTAGATCTTTCTTATAAAAAGGATTAGATATTAGATATCTAATCTACAGTATTACTAAGTATAAAATACACTGAAAAGCTAAATAACGTTTTTAAAGCATTTCTTCATTCCATGACACATGGAACTTAAAAGCTTTTTAAAGTCATATATTTTAAGGTAACCTCAAACAGTTCCATTTCAAAAATGAATGTAAAACAGCTTGTTACATAAGAAGCCAATGAAGCCAGGAGCACTGTCTATTTAAATAACATTATCACATTCTTTCATCATTCATGAACAAGATCATCATTTTCTAGTGGTAATCATGTTCTCTGTGTGTCCTTGTGGTTCTCTGACCATTTCATGTTGGCATATGCTGTGCTGCGGACATTTAATTTTAAATATTTTTTGGTTTGCCAATTTTTAGTTTTTTCCCGCAAGAACAACATTTTAATTTTTTATGCTTTTCTGTTTTTCCCCCTTTCATTTTCACAGAAAAAGAGAGAAAGACTAGATGGTGAAAACATTTATATCAGACATAGCAATTTAATGTTGGAGGTTTGTATGAACTTGAAGCTTATTTCAGTTGATTGCCTGGAGCCTTCTGCATTCTTTGCTGATCCCCTTTTCTTCATTCTGTGCTGCATTTGGTTTTGCATGCCATTGCATGAGAGAATCTTAGGTTTAAAATGCTTTTGCATGTTGGTAAACATGAAGATACGCAATCATTTCTCCTTCTGATTCTTTTTAGTTTCCATCTCTCATACTTACCTGAAAAAATATATGATTGGGACTACCTCTACCTCATGATTCCATTGTTTTACCCACTTTTAGAAAGTTCTACATCATTACTAAAAGTCCCTTGAATTTTCTAAGGGTATAAACTTCTATATGCCCCAAGATGCAAATTTGTACTATTCTTTCATTTTCTGAACTTAGAGTGTACGAAAAAGTAGGGAAAATGATCACAATTCTGGATGGACTTAAAGTATTAGAGATAAGAAAAAAATGAAGAATGTTCAGAGGGGAAAAGGTAATGTACAAGAAGGAAAGAGGGAAGCCTAGCATTTAATGAGTAGTTACTGTAAGATATTTAATCATAAAAATAGGCCTGTGAGTATGGGATTATTATTTTAAAGATGGGAAGATTGAAGCTTAGAGAAATTAAGTAATTTCCCGATGGCCATAGAGTTGGTAAATTGGTAAAGCTAGGATTTGAGTTAGGATCTATCTGACTCTATGAACTGTATTGTTTTCCATTCAGAAATAGCAGTATACTGTCTGCTATAGGAATCGTAAGGTTACTTTCTTATTATATGCAACATTGGTCGGATTTTTACCAGACATATATTGGTATACTTCATCCAGTTTTGGGCTCCACATTGGAAAGGGAAATATAAAACTAATTAGAAGATTAGGGGCCGGGGTATGGTGGCTCACGCCTGTAGTCCTAGCACTCTGGGAGGCCGAGGTGGGAGGATTGCTTGAGCTCAGGAGTTCGAGACCAGCCTGAGCAAGAGCGAGACTCCGTCTCTACTAAAAGTAGAAAGAGATTAGCCAAGCAACTAAAAATAGAAAAGATTAGCCAGGCATGTTGGCATGTGCTTATAGTCCCAGCTACCCGGGAGGCTGAGGCAGGAGGATTGCTTGAGCCCAGGGGTTTGAGGTTGCTGTGAGCTAGGCTGACACCATGGCACTCTAGCCCAGGCAAGAGAGTGAGACTCTGTCTCAAAAAAAAAAAAAAAAAAAGATTAGGGAACTCTGTGAGGAAAAATTAAGGAAACTAGAATTGTTCTATATGGAAAAAACTGATGTCAAGTTAGTTTACACATCATAAGAACTCTTATACTGTATAGAGGTTGGTGACCAGATTATTTTACAACTCCACTCCAAAAAAAATCTGTATAAACTCTTACATCAGGAATTTAACTTAAATATAAAGGAAATATAAATATATAAGAAAATGATAAACATGATTCCTGCCTTTGGGAAGCTTACAATGTGGGGAATTGGAGAGAATAAAAACAACAAATGAGTAAACAAATGGCAATAAAGTGATTATACGTTATTATATAAGCTATGTAGGAAATAAACAGTTTGCTGTGCTGACAAAGGGAATCTAAGTGGGATGAACAGGGAAGGTGTTTCTGAGGAGATAACATTTTAACATTAGCTGAGACCTAAAAGATGACCATATATTAAATGTGGTAAATCTTATTAAACTGGAAATTTGAAGAAACTTTTAAAAATAGATCTCTGGTTTAATATATGGCCTCTAATAATTACTTATCCTCATGTCATTCTTTGCCAATACCTATATTTTGAGTACCTTCTATATATAAAGTACTTTGATAAAAGTAATAAAAATTATGACTAGCCTTCATTAAATATGCACTGCACGGCAGGCATAATACCAAGTGCTTTAACATGAAGTTTTCCAAGGCTAGCCCCTTAGATATTTCAAGCTTGGCAACTAAGTCTCATTGTTTTATCCCATATCTGAATCTCGACCGGAATGGTTGAGTCTTCAGAGATTAGGAAGAATTGTAAATGTCAGTTGATCTCCTTTAGTCAGCAATGTAACATTATCCAATTCTAAACATGTTTTTTTACTGACTAGTCCATCTTCAGTGCTTTCTCTTAACTGGAACCTGCAGTACCAATCATATATTTGTCATTTGCTCCATGAGGTGTGTTATGGCTTCTGAGACTCACAGAGTTCTTGTGTGTGATGCATTTTCTCCCCAGCATTTCATTGATAGCCATGAGAGGAGATTTCTAAATAAGTGTGTGTTTGAAAATTAAAACTACTAACTGCCTTTTGAGAATATTTTATATTTAATGAACTGTTTATTCTGATTGCTGCTAAAATTATAAAATGATAGTCTCAAAAAGTGTCTAACCTGAACACAGCCAAAGTAATTTGACCATCATTCTTTAGTTATTGTAAAAAGTCTTTTTTCTCCCCTAAGGAAGTTCTCTCAAATTATCTGTCACTCTAGCAGGTTTTTTTTTTTTTTAAAGCATCCCTCTTCCCCCCTTCTCCTACCCCGCTCCCACTAATGCTTTGTTCTGGCACAAATAAGGTCGAGTTCATTTTTAGATCTACCGCCTCCTCCTCCATCTCCCAGAGAGAACCTGTAGCAAGTGTCTATGAAAAATTCTATTTGGAACAGGTCCCTTTGAGATCTTAATTTTACTCTGTGCCCCCACAGGTTTCCAACAAAGCCAGCTAAGAAGGATGGAGAAAGCTCCCTCAGAAGCTACTGGTTTTATTGAAATATTTATTTTCTTAGGTTCTAAGCCAATCAAAAGCTGAGCAAGAAGCATAACAAATCACCAGTCTCTTATATTAAGAAGCTAACTCAGAGAGTTATAACTTTACCAAAGCATCTCTTGCTCATTATTATTTTGCTCCATTTACACTTTTAACCCTTCTAAACCTGTTAAGTTGTTCTTGGCCCAAACAGATTTAATTTCCAGCCAGGAGCTGGGTCACAGGGCCTTACATGCCTGGTAGGTTTCAGTTTTTGAGTAGGCTTGTTCATGCTTTTCTTTAGCTAGTAAACATGCTTTTCTTGCTTTCAGCTAGAACAAAGGTGCAAACTGTTGTTTCCCCATGGTGAAACCCATATTCATAAGATATAAATTTCATCCCAGCAAGCAAAAGATACTCCTATGGTGGGGGAGCTACAGGATTGCGCTTTTTGGGTTAGTTTTCTCTTTGACTGATCTCAGTGTAAATATCCATGGTTCAGTCTTGCAAAAATAAAAAGAATAGACTAGTAAATGAATTTTCTGAATGAATACCTCTAGAATCAAAATTGTCATGTGTCTCACTGATTCTTTTTCCTATGCTATTTTCCCTTTGAATTGCTTTTGAAAAAGCTTTATTTAGTTGAAATCTATATTGCTCTCACAAAAAAACTTTTAAACAAATTTTAATTTAAATGAATTCTGGGCCGGGCGTGGTGGCTCACGCCTGTAATCCTAGCATTCTGGGAGGCCGAGGCGGGCAGATCGTTTGAGCGCAGGAGTTTGAGACCAGCCTCCACAAGAGCGAGACCTCGTCTCTACCAAAAATAGAAAGAAATTAATTGGCCAATTAAAAATATGTAGAAAAAAATTAGCTGGGCATGGTGGCGCATGCCAGTAGTCCCAGCTACTCGGGAGGCTGAGGCAGAAGGATTGTTTGAGCCCAGGAATTTGAGGTTGCTGTGAGCCAGGCTGATGCCACGGCACTCTAGCCTGGACAACAGAGTGAGACTCTGTCTCAAAAAAAAAAAAAAAATGAATTCTGATTTTTTCCCCCAAAACACAGCTATTTCCCACAGAGCCAAAAAGGAAAGACTAATCCCAAAATTTGCCCAACATATTAGGAGATATATTTATTAGCATTATGCTTTTCTTGGATACAGAGCTGCCTTGACATGTAATAAACACAGAATTTTTTGCAGTCATCAAGTGATGGCCTGCCACATGTTTTGATCTCAAGCATAAATCTTTTGAGCTATTTTGAAGTGTTAGACAAAGAACTTTTGATTTTTTGTCTTCAAGTTATATTTGCCAGACTATTTTTAGTCAAGTCTCCTTTTTGAAAGTTATTAAATACCTCCTTTTACATAAACCTGAATATTATTTCTAGCTCATACTTTATTAACTTTAGTTTTGATCATTTCCCCCTGGAATATCCCCTTTAAGAGCTCATCCCAAAATTGATTGCCCAATATTCAAATCTGTTGGAACACTTGAATTACTTTAAATTGTCAATAAGATATATAAGGTATTTGAACTCTTGTTAACTCCTAATCCATTGAAGGTTAGTGGAAGAAGTTCCTATTTCAAATTGTACTAAGGGATGAAGTAAAGCTGTGAGACGTTGGAAAGCATAAAGCTTTTAGTTTATGTGAATAGTATTGACCAAAAAAAAAGCCATTATATTACGTACTGCCGAGTGATTTTTCAGAGGTGATAACAACTTGCTCTTGATGCTTTCACTAGCAATTTCAGTAATGAATTGTAATATTAAAAAGGGGCTATTCCTGTTTATCAAAAAGCAAAATCAGCCACCTAGTACTAGAGAAGCAAAACTATGTCCAGGTAGAAATAGGAGGGCTACTATATGTTTGTACCTCACCAAGACAAGACAGCCAATAATGGAAGTTGAATCTTTCATATTGTCCTTCATTTGACAGTTTCTTTATTGCTATCTCTATCCTGCTGAGCTGAGCCTAAATCAGTTCCTATGAAGCTGAGGCTAATTGAGTTGTAGGGTTACCTCCTTAAGATAAGGAGTTAGAGATCTGGTGCTACATCATAATGGGAAGGAGAATTATAAAATAAAGGGGTGAGCTCTTTAGGGGTTATGTAACTGTTGAGAACTGTGGGGTTGTGATGCTTCACTGCTTCCAAGAAAAGCATTTTATTTAAAAAAAAAAAAAGCAAGCAAATATGCCATGTGTATATTTACAATTAGAATGCAATTGATGGATTTGTAACATATATCCTGGATGTGGTGTGTTTTCTACCAGTGCCCAGTCTCTGGTGGGTTGCCCTTGGTGTGTTTTTTGTCCTGATTATTTATTGTTTTGCATCTTTGTCCTTTCAACTGTAGGATTTAGATAAGAGTCAAGAAGAGATCAAAAAGCATCATGCAAGCATCAGTGAGCTGAAAAAGAACTTCATGGAATCTGTACCAGAACCACGGCCTAGTGAATGGGATAAACGTTTATCCACTCACTCGCCTTTCCGAACTCTTAACATCAATGGGCAAATCCCCACAGGAGAAGGAGTGAGTACTTTGTCTGACATGACCAATTGTGAGAAGAAATGGAATAAATGTTTTTGTATATTAGTATTCCGTACTTGAGAGAAAGCTGAGAGCTCAGATTTGGCTTTGATGCCTGACAAATTCATTTTAGCTTTAAGGCATTCATAATCAAGCATTTATTTTTTAAGTAATGTAGGCTACCCAGTCCAATTATGGGAGCCATTTAGAGTTACCAGTAGATGATTAGGCTCTGAGAACTGTCTCTGCAACTACATGCTTTGGCTAATGTGTGTTTATAAATTGACCATAAGCCAATAGAGCTTTGTTTATATTCAAACTATGTCTTCAAGGACCAGAAAGTTCACTAAATTTAGTAAGGTCAAAATTGGAAGGGATTACCATTTTTTAAAACTTTTTTGGAACATTTACACAACTTAGAAGTATCTGGGGCCGGGCGCGGTGGCTCACGCCTGTAATCCTAGCACTCTGGGAGGCTGAGGCGGGAGGATCGCTCAAGGTCAGGAGTTCGAAACCAGCCTGAGCAAGAGCGAGGCCCTGTCTCTACTAAAAATACAAAGAAGTTAATTGGCCAACTAAAAACATATATAGAAAAAATTAGCCGGGCATGGTGGCATGCGCCTGTAGTCCCAGCTACTCAGGAGGCTGAGGCAGAAGGATCGCTTGAGCCCAGGAGTTTGAGGTTGCTGTGAGCTAGGCTGACGCCACGGCACTGTAGCCCTGGCAACAGAGTGAGACTCTGTCTCAAAAAAAAAAGAAGTATCTGGAATGGTTGCTCACAAGTATATATTAAACCAAGGAGGCTCCTAAGCCAGAGAATATAGAACACCAAGTATTAATTATCATATTTTGATTTTAGAAAAACTACTGATGTTTTATTTTATCTTTATGTGTAATGTCAAACTTTTAATACACTGTTTTGTAAGATAGTCACAATTAGAGAAGGACAGAGGTATCTTTCAGGAGCTGTTCTTTTTCTATTATTGTTATCAGTACCTGTTTTAGAAATCCTACATATAAATAAATAAATCTGTTTAATGAAAATGAAATTGAAAGTTACCTTGAGCATATATCCAAAAAGTCTTTATCTTTAGCCAGTACAGGTTAAATATTTATATAAATGGTTGCAATGACTCAACGAGTGATTGTAATGATTTAGAAGTCAGGTGCTTGTTTCCCCCCCAAAACAATAGTGATTCTAATTAAGAAAGGTAAGGTGATATCTTAATTTAAAAACTGGATTTTTTTTAATTTTCAGAATTCATGGTAAACTATCCAAATTATTGTTTAGTTTCTGGAACTGGAGAAGGTGATAAAAGTTGGTTCACAATTAGTACTTTTTGTATTTTCCAAAGTGTGGTTAAAATTGGCTGACAGTTCTCCAGAGTTGAATCAGTTTCACAAGTTCAGGCTAGAGAATACCTGAATGATGAGCAGCTAAATAGAGTTACCCGGGATGATGGGAGCACTGTTGCTCCTACTTACTTTACTGTCTTCTAAGCCTCCATTTTCTGATACAAATGCACATTAGTTTTGTTTTCTAAATCCAAAGCGTGTACTCTGAACTGAGATAATAACCCCACTTTCTTGGGTTATTTCATTGTCAGCCAGATATTTCATTTTGATGTGTCACTAATAATAAGGATCATAAAGGGTCTAGCAGTATTAGTTGTAACTTGATTTAATTGAGAGGGTCTGGCTAATCAAAGCCTAACAGGAATGATTCTGAACAAATAATTTATCTTATTGGGCCCTCAGTTTATAGAGTAGATGATCTTTAAGGTCCTTGCTAAATCTGAAATTCTATAAGTCTATGACTCCATGAGAAAATGCCCTGTTGCTATCTCACCTGGTTAACCCTATCTGTAAACCATAACTGTATATTTTCTAGTTTTCTTTTTGACTCTTTTTGCATAGAGTCAAAAAGTGACAAAAGATGCTCAACTACTTTGAAAAAGTTACTTGGTACTCTCTTGGATAAGGTTGGGTAAATTTGTATCAGTCTCCATTTCCAGAAAATATCTTATGTCTTTTAATAGAAATCCTTCAGAAATCACCTCAAGGCCAGTTTTAGGAATGGTGATGTCATTCTCTGTACTTTAAAGAAATGACTTTTTATAAACTCAACTAGATCCAGGGGGAGTACTTGAATAATTTTAACTCTATGCTATTATTCCTATAAAGGAATGGTGGAATAAATAAGAACTGTACTGTGGGTGATCTTTTATATTGGGATAATTCCCCTTTCTGGCATATCTTACTTTTTCTTTAATAATTAGGATAATATTTCTGTTCTCTGGGGATACCTCCTCCACCTTTGACAGCATTGTTGTTGCATTGCAAGGCAACTGAATGTTATATAATTTGTGTATGACCAGGTGAAGAAAACCTCTGTCCTTCACTCGGAAAAAAAGGTTGGTGGGCCAGAGGTAAAGCTGCTGTTATGATTTGTGCTTCTCAGTCAGAATTTGCTCTTGTCATGGCACCAAGCAGATAATCCCCCCAGAACTGAACAACAGCTGCTAAACAATTTTTTTTCCTTGCCTATACTAGTAAATTCACATCCACAGCCTTTTGGCCTAACTCATAACACTTTCACTACTGCAGCTTTTGCAGCTTTCAATTTGCTTATTTCGGCGCATGGCTGGTTGAAAAGCTGCATGAAGATGTAAATATGTATTCAGAGAGAAAATGAATTTAATTATGCCCTATTCTTTTTATGTTGTCTTTCTTCTCCTCCTTTATTTTCTTTTAAAAATCATTATAATTTTGCATCCTTTCTTTTTCTTTTTTCTTTTTTGCTGACCAGTCCCCTAGCTACTTTCTCCCTGATACATATCACTTAGGGGTGTGCAAAGAACCAGTGTTGAACTTCCAAACTGATCAGAGAAGGCTAGCTCAACTAAGAGAACTTAGAGCCAAGTTTTTCCTTTCATAGATAACATCTTGACTATGGATAGCGGAGTACAAAAATTGTAGAGAAAAACTTCTCAATTGGACAATTGGGGGAAAAAACTTTCCTTAAAAATGTCAGAAGTATTTGCTTAATGTATAAACCTTCATAATGGTCGTTATTATTATTTTTAATCATGATTCAGGGATAGAGTTTGCAATTGTTGAGATCTTGTGGGGTTTTTTCTTTTTCTTTCTTTTTCTTTTTTTTTTTTTTTTGGGGTAGACCTTGGAGGCACATTATAAACTTTTATACTTTTGTTTTTCTTTTGCAATCTTTGAAATGTATAAGGTTAAGATTTTTATTTCCTTAAGCAAAAGCTAATTACCATACTGAATGAACTGTTGCAGTTTTTTAAGTCTATGTGAAGAGATGTGAGGATTACTTTTTATATTCTGCCATTGTATTTGTAATAAAAATAACTTTTTCTGATGGCAAGAAGAATGCTTCATTATTGGCATTGCCAAATTGATGATTGGCAGTACCAAAGCAATAAAAATGACCCTAAATTCATATGTGAATATCCTCAAAGGAGGAATAAATAATGTAACCAAGGAAAACCAGTGATTGCTTGAACTTTCAGGAGTTCTAATGTTCATTCATTCAAAAAATTATCTATTGATCACCCTGCTGTATTATAGAAACTTTGCCAGGATAAATTGCGAAAATAAAGTAAAACTAAAATAAAGAGTGTCCAAAAGATCTTTCCAAATCCTTTGCACATCCCCAAGTATCATTTTTGAGCATTTTCCATCTGTCATTTTGTTCATCTTATTCTGTCTTTCTTGATCTTCTACCATGAAAGCAGACACAGGAACGTGCTCTGTTAGTACAGGATGAAGAGAAAATTAAAAGGCAAGAGAGATCTACTGAAAGAGCCTTGCCCCAGGAAGAAAATGAAGAAATTCTTCCCAAGGTTTCTATTCCAATTCCTGAGGATCACAAGTCTCTCAAAAAGTGCCACCTCTACTTTAGTACTTTTCCATCTCCTCGTATTCCTTTCATGATGTCTTTTCTCGTGGTCCTTGTATTGGCTGTTTGGTGGTTGGTCTTTCTGTGATTAGAAAACAGGGCGCTTGTCTGAAATGTCAAGACTAAAAAGATCATTGAACTTTTGTCCTTGGCTTCAACTGTGTTATCTCTTGTATGATGCCTTCTCATCTTGATAGTTCACTGTCCTAGGGAAGCTCTTGTGATCATTTTTCTGTCAATAAAATGTTACTCTTTGTAGAGTATGTATTGTGGGGTACAAAGAAGTAGCAATGGATTGCCTAAGCCAGCTTTTCTGCACTGAAGTTTAAACAAATCAGATTTAAGCATATGGCAGGTTGGGACTTTTCCCAAAAGCTTTAACTCTTTTATCCTGCATGTTCTTATTGTTAACTGTTGCTATGCCCCCCTATCCAATTTCTCACACAAACCAGGATACTCTCTAGAAACATTTGATGGAATATTTTCCTAATCTTCTATAGTCATTTGTGTGGCATGGGCTCTGTAGTTTAAGAAAAAATTCAACTTGCTAACCTTTCAAAAGCCTTAAAATGATAGCATTTTAGTCCACAAATCCATAACCACTCCTTTTCTTAGGATATCAAACCAATATATACAAAGGCCTTTTCTGGAAAAGGGCTTTTGACTTCTGTGGCCTTTTCATTAACTATTTCTGAGTGTGCTGGGACTGATGACTTTATCCTGCCTAATGTATAGAAGAGATCTTCCAAGGTTAAATGCCATCTTTTCATAAATAGAGTGTCAATATGGTTTAAGGAAAATGGTGCTGGTGCCCCTTTGCGTCCAGCCAGGGCTGAATTTCCCAGACTGCTCAACCTATTTTTAAACATCCTGGAATATAGATTTATTCAAAACCTGTACAAAAACAAACACTTCTCTGAATTAAAATACTGTGTTATTTCTTTATGGATTAAGTAATTATATTGCTAGAAGCAATATTTAGCCATTATGATAAGCCTAAAATGTATATTGATATACTTTGTTTTCTTGGTACACTTCAGACCTGTTTGTTCTTGAACTTATGTTGAAATCAATTGTTTTTAATCAATGGCCTTGTGAGCTAAAGTTCTATGGTGACAAGTTATGTGTCCTGTTTGCATGTTGATTTATAAGACATCCCTGAAGTAAATATGAGTACGCTGTCTCTTCAGAACATAACTTGGATGCCTAACCTGTCATTTTTTACCTCAATATTAATGAAATTTTGCATGTAGCTTGCTTTTTATGGCACTTGAATGTACCAGTATGGATGATTTGGTTAATGTCTCAAATATTTGTTTTGAAATCTGGGTTTTATAGGGTTATCAAACTGAGATGACTGAATTTTGTTTTACTTTTCAATGCTTTTCAGCTGAGGAAACTTCTAAACAAGACTTTTTATTTTTGAGAAGTCCTCTTAGAGCAAAAAAAAAAAGAGAACAGTAAAGCCAAGAATCTTTTGTCCTTCAACAGCCACCAGTATTGTTCTATTGTCTCTGGAGATGTGTAGAAATAATTTTCTGGTTTTTCCTGAAAACTGCTACTCTGTCATTAAAGGCTTTCCCCCCAAAATGGGAAAAGAGGCAAGGGCTGGGTTAAATTTAAAAATCTGGTGAGCATATATATCTTTCATGTCATAGGCTATGTCTGTTCATAACAAATATTTTCTACTATAATAAGCATATTTATTGATACACTCAGAATATGAAAATAGAGACCTGAAATCAACCTGAAATATTGCAGAGATATTCTCTAACTCAGAAAGTGATCATCATAAGTACCCTCCTTTATCTGTGACAAGAACTTTCGTTAATGAAATAACAAATGCTTGAGTATGAACTATTCATTTATTTAAAAAAAAGCAAATGAAACTATAGATTGTTTGATTAGATTATTTTAAGTCTTTTTTAAGGAATTAAAAAGGAAATAATCTTAGAATTTTATTGATGCTTTTGTAACTATTTGAGATTATATTTCCTGAATTTCCAGTTTTCATCCTTGTACATAGTTTTTTATTAATTATTATTATAAATTTCACCCTGAATTTTGTTTCTCTTTGTATTAGAGTTACTCCAAGTCCATTAAAAGTTTAGTAAGCCAGTGATACTTTTCAATTTTCTGAAGTGCAGCGAGAGTCCTCAGAGATCCTTACAGACGTTCAAAGGAGAGGCCATTTTCTTTTGTCAGTAGGGTTAGAATGGTTGAGAGGAGAATGGCCAAGCCCTCTACGGGACAAAACTGACCAATGCAGCCTCAAAAGATAGCCATCACAGTTATAAGGGTAAATATATTGGAGATTCCAGCTTTGTATAACCTAAAGTTAATGCTGCCAATGTTTGTAACATAAAGCTGTAAATAGTTTTGGTTTCCTTCCCCCACTTCATTCCATTCTCAGTACCAGAAGCAGATCCAAATACATATTGGCTTTACCCTGCTTCAGCTTGTTAATGGCAATTAGTAAATAAAAAATAATTTAGACTAAAGATATCAACAATACAGACCAGTATAAAGTCTTGGATTTTTGCCTTGGTTTTGCCATTATTCATTTCTAAGGTGACTCTGAAAAGTTCACTTAACTATTTGGTGCCCAGATTTCCACCTAGTATCGTAGAGACAAACCTACCTCATGAGAATGAATCTGTAGCATATTCCAGGAACCAGAGGCTCTGGTTGTTGTTAAATTCTTGATCTTTTGGGGGCTAGGAAGATGGAAATTTAAAAACAAACACACATTACCTGCTTGGAACTTTTTATTTGAAAGTAGGCAATTAAATCCGTGTTTATGGCTGGGCGTGGTAGCTCACTCCTGTAATCCTAGCACTCTGGGAGGCCGAAGTGGGAGGATTGTTTGAGCTCAGGAGGTCGAGACCAGCCTGAGCAAGAGTGAGACCCTGTCTCTACTAAAAATAGAAAGAAATTAGCTGGACAACTAAAAATATATATAGAAAAAATTAGCCGAGCACGGTGGCGCATGTCTGTAGTCCCAGCTACTCAGGAGGCCGAGGCAGGAAGATTGCTTGAGCCCAGGAGTGTGAGGTTGCTGTAAGCTAGGCTGATGCCTCAGCATTCTAGCTGAGGCAACAGAGTGAGACACTGTCTCAAAAAAAAAAATAATAATAATAAATAAATAAATATCTGTGTTTATTTCCATCTACTCTTTATTGATATTTGACCAAGCATTTAAAACTACTAAAGTTAAACATGTCTTTCCAAATTCATCCTACTCTTAATAAATTCATCTGGCCGGGCATGGTGGCTCACACCTGTAATCCGAGCACTCTAGGAGGCTGAGACTGGAGTATCATTTGAGCTCAGGAGTTCGAGAGCAGCCTGAGCAAGAGTGAGACTCCATCTCTACTAAAAATAAAAAAATTAGCCAGGCGTGGTAGTATGTACCTGTAGTCTCAGCTACTCGAAGGCTGAAGCAGGAGGATTGCTTGAGCCCAGGAGTTTGAGGTTGCTGTGATCTAGGCTGACGCCACAGCAGCGAGACTCAGTCTTCCAAATAAATAAATAAATAAAATAATTATCTTATTCAAATGGTATGCTTAGAGTGAATCATACTGGAAAGTAAACTAAGTATCTATATTTTGGACCTATCTTTTAGCCATATTCCTATATGCTAATAATACCACTTGGAATATGAAGGAATTCAGTTTGCATGGGTCAATTTTACTACTTGTTTATCTCTTCTGTAAATGTTTTAAGAGGACAAGTTATTGACTCTGTTGATTAAGATTAGACTGGAGGTTATCTGAGGAGTAGATTTCCAGTTGTCTTCCTAAAAGCTAGTATATTTCTTTCTACTAAATATTATTACAAATTTCACTCTGAAATTTCTTTGGTTATAAACCAATTCACTTTCTTCCGCTTTCCTAAGTCACTTCTATAATACTTCCTATAGATAAGCATATAGGACATATGAGGCATTAGAGGGTCATTTATACTTTAGAAGGTATTGATCAAAATTTATACTTGTATTTTACCCAGTAGTCATATATTTACAAAAGGAAAACAGGTCAAAAATAATATGAGACAGGTTCTCATATTATTCTCATTGTTGCTTTTTGGGTTTTTTTTGCAAAGGATTTGGAGTATAGTAAAGATATAGAACTACTCTACAGAGTTGCCTTTCCTTATATTCCTCTTCATAGACATTGTAACATTCCATACTTCTTTACACCATTCTCTATAGCTTTGAGAAAGACTATTGTTGTTGTTCTTTTTTAAGAGACAGAGTCATGTTCTTTCACCCAGGCTAGAGTACTATGGCGTGATCATAGCTCACCGCAGCCTCAAACTCCTGGCCTCAAGCCATCCTTCCAAAGTGCTGGGATTACAGGCATGAACCAGCATGTCTGGCTGATATTATTTTTATTATACATAGAAATTTCACTTTTTTTCATTACATTCAAATTACCCCTGTTGTTTGTAATTTTGGTACTAGAAACTGAGACAACTACTTATTCTCTGTTTTGCGTGGCATGTGGGATTGCTGTATCTGCCTCCTTTGTGCTATAGTGGATAGTATCAATAGGCTACTCTCATTTCTGCTGCTGTTACCCCTCATGTCTTAGGATCTCCTTTTTACTACAGCAAAATGTGACACAAAAAGAAACACATTGGTGCAGGCCTAGGAAAGAGCACCTGAAATGGTTAAGAAGATATGGTGTTAGAGTTAGGGTGCCATATAAAGTTAGGCTAGAAGAGGAATATCAGTGGCTATGATCAACAATTATAAATTCATGGTGATTTCATTTGGTAAACAAAACTTCTTTCATGCTAGAACTTGAAAGATAAAGAGATCTATGCCCACAGATCAGAAATACAGGCTAAAAGCTAAATAACTTGGTAATAGCCTAACTAAATATATAGATGACATTGTTGAGGAAGCATGTTTAGGAATACATTTTTAATCTTTTGTGATTAATATCCTAGAGGGCAGCAGTGTCCTCCCTTTTATCATAGTCAGAATCCTGTTTTGGGTTAATAATATAACAATTCTGACACTTCAAAGATTAAAAGATAGGGGAAGGCACAGAGTCTCAACTATTATTTTTTTTTTTTTTGAGACAGGGTCTTGCTCTGTTGCCTAGGCTAGAGTGCAGTGTCATCATCATAGCTCACTGCAACCTCCAACTCCTGGGTTCAAGTGATCTTCCTTCCTCAGCCTCCTGAGTAGCTGGGACCACAGGCATGCGCCACCATGCCCGGCTAATTTTTGTATTTTTTTGTAAAAATGAGGTCTCGCTTGTTGCCCAGGCTGGTCTCGAACTTTTGTCCTCAAGCCATCTTCCTACCTTGCCCTCCCAAAGTTCTGGGATTACACATGTGAACCACCACATAGGCCCCAACTATCTTTTCTGGTCCCAAAATCAATAAAGGAAATTCAGCCTCTCATTTTTGTCTCTACTATTTCTTTAAAGAAAAATCTTCATATATATATAGGGTCTTTCTTTTTTTTCACCTGATATATATTTTATTTTATTTTTTATTTTAGCATATTATGGGGTATATAGGGTCTTATCTGAACAAAACAGAGAGAAAAAGATTTAAGAGGAAAACATGGTTACTATTATCCATTCATTTATTCATCGCCTACCAGCAAGGCACTCTGCAGTGCATTGCAGGGAGGCAAAGAGGCAGCATTATCAGAATTTTAGGATTGGATAGGATTCTAATCCGACTCCTCACCCCTCCAATGCCTGACACTTCTCTATAGTATCATTAAGAGTTTTAGACACCAGTCTTATAGCCTGTGCTTAAATAGCTCCCAAGATAACACATTACATCTTTGGACAGCTCTGGGTTTGTATGTAAATCATTCTTATATTAAGTCAAAATCTGTTTCCCTGTAGCTTTCACTTATTGATCCTGAATAAAGGCATTTTAAAGAACTTTCTATCTTCATTTACATTATAATTCTTCATACACTTAGAAGGTAACTTTCATGTTGGAATTAGTCATAGTTCTTGCCCTCAGATAACTTACCATCTGATATTGAGATCTATCCCTGTTTTTCTCTTAGCATGTCCTGCTTTTTTCCTTTTTCTTTTTTTTTTTTAAGGCCTCTTCTGCTTTTGATTCCTGTCTTTTTCTAGCTATTCTTGTTTTATCAGCTTTCTCCTTCTGGCTCTGTTGCCCACCAGTTGCTTCCCTGCCATTTTTTCAGCTTTATGTCCCTACACATTGACTTTCTCCCCCTTGAAGATTTTCAAGTTTATGGTATTCCCAGCTTCTTCATGGATAACATATGCATTTGTAATTTTTTTTTTTAAATAAGAGTAGGGGTACCATAGTTTTGTAGCTTTGGAAGTTTTGTGTAACCTAGAATCTGTTGACAGGATAGTATTACTATTTTATTTTGAGGAAGCACATACCAGAGCCTGCATTCTAAATTTGCTTACCTTCTCTGACAGTGTGACTAACCTTTACATACTGAGTGCCCCCAACCAATTTGATTTATACCAGTGTGCTATGATAAAATTTTGGAAACTTACATTATGTTTAACATTCTGGTTATTATTTAGAATCCCACCAGAAAAAGTGATATTAAATATTTGATGTGTTATTAATATTTCTTTTAGTTTCTCCTCAAAACTGTGAGATTCTCAAAGGTGAGAGGCCTTGTTTTGTTCATTTTTGTTTGCCAATCTATCACCTTTGTATCCCAGCTACATGTTGCCTTGTACATAACAAATAATTAATATTTGTTAAACTGAATTAAATGATTAATCACAGGTGGCAATGGATAAACTTTAACTTTGCATATAGAATCTCTTGTATTGGGTCATAACTTTGTGCCAGATAAATTATCATATGCCCAGTCAGTAACCAATAAAGCCCATATATAGTCCAGAAGCCACTCTCTCTCTTATTAATCCTATAGCATGGTCCCTGGTTTATTCAAAGTATCTATGTATACCTCTATGGTAGATGTCAATCTCTGTTGTTAATGTCTTGTAATGTGGTTCACTTAAAAGCTCTTATTCATTTGCCACAGGTAATGATCAACTATTTTCATGCTAGAACATATTGTTAAGACGGGTGTATGTCTGTACGTATAAACTCATCTTGCGTGTGATGTCATAAAGAGAACATTTGCGTTTATCTAAAATACATTGTAGAGAGCAATTTGATACACTTTTCTTGTGTTTTACATGATATAAAAACACCAAATATATCAAACTCTTGTGGGGTTTGTACATCTTGTAGTAAGGGATAGGCAAACTTCTTCTGTAAAGGGCCAGATAATAAATATTTTAGGCTATGCAGGCCATGGAGTCTGTCACAACTACTCAAGTTTGCCATTGCAGAGTGAAATGAATGAGCACAACTGTGTTCCAATCAAACTTTATTTATGGACACTATAATTTGAATTTCATATAATTTTTATATGTCACTAAATATTATTCTATTTTTTTCCTAACCATTTAAAAATGTAAAACCATTCTTAGCTCATAGCCATACAAAAACAAGGACAGGGCGGGATTTCGCCTGCTGGCCATAGTTTGCTAACCACTGATATAGACCAAAAGAGTGATTAATTACATTTTCTGCCTTTGTACTGTTTTGAAGAGCTGCAGTTGTGATCTTAGCATCTTCATTCAATGTCAAAGTATTTTTTTGTTTTGTTTCTGACTAGCAATGGAAAAAAAGTTTAAGGCATGAGTTTCAAGTTATCTGGCAGTCAGGGTACACCTGAACTGTAATCTAAAATATGTACTGTAACCACCACAGTACCCTGTCTCTGCCAGTTTTCCAAATTGCTCTGTGTTAACTGTGGTCTTATATTCAGTGATGATGCCAGCTACCCCCTTTGTTTTGTTTGGTCTTTAAGTGCCTACCTCCATTTTCCCCTAAGGAATAAAGAAACAACAATTCTCAAAATTACCTTCTCTTTAGTCAAATTTTAGAGATAATGTAATGAACATGGCAAAGAAAGTACAATGATTTTTACTCTGAGCTTTTGGTATACCTTAGTGTTTTGAGCAGTGGTATAAATTTAAAATTGAGCATCTAAGGAAAACATTTTAGAAGGGTCCTTCTTTCTAATTATTACTTTCAAAATAAAGAGATTTCTCTGAGGGGAATTCCCTAATTCACAGCCTCTTTGGGCAGTATTTACCAATAAGTCAGAATAAAATAAAGTTACCTTCTTTTGAAAGTATCTTTGTTCCCTATTTGACATGGTTGTATGCTGAAGGATCCCTTGATCTGTAATTAGCTTGAGGAGGTGCTTTCTAATGAATCCCTAAACCCATGTTCCTTTCAGTTACCTTGTCCAGGATCCTTTAGCTCTGATACTTGGTTGAGCAAGTTGTTTATTCAACAGTTCGGCAGGATATTTAAGTCTAAAGAAATCTGCCAAAGAACTTCTCTTTTGGAACATTTTCTTTGATATTTTTCTCATTATTATTTGCTCTGTTAATATGCAAACTTATGAATAAATCTTACGCAAATCTGATTCTGGTTACTACTAATCATTAAGGAAGCAGGAGCCAGTAATGCTATACATAGACACCACTTAATCCCAAAAAAGGAACCTCTGCTGTAATCCTAGCACTCTGGGAGGCCGAGGCGGGTGGATAGCTCAAGGTCAGGAGTTCGAAACCAGCCTGACCAAGAGCGAGACCCCGTCTCTAAAAAAAAAAAGGAACCTCTGCTTCAGTTGATCAGCAAGAGATGGCTGTCAGCCAGTCTTCTAGAAAAGTTCTGTTTTTTCCATATATTCACCCTTTTCTATGGCCCAGTAATTGTCTTTTGCTTAGTCCTAAGACAAAGACAACCTCTTGGTGTGTGTTCAGTTCTCAGAATATTGTTGTAAATCAGCTTTGAACTCATTTGACTATACCAAGTTTAAAAAAATAATTTTTTCTAACCAATTTAATTAATCACTACAGCACATGTAATTGTCACATCTGTTAGAAGCATTTTAATGTGCTGAATTTTTTAAAAATACTGTAGAAATTAGTAGTTATTAACTATCCGGTATTGCCACTCTAATCCTATTGACGAGTGAAGGATGGAGTAGATGTGGATATGTGGGTGTGAGAAGAGCTTGTTCCTGTAACATGGGATTAACAGAAGGTATCTCATTTTATCTCTTACTTCACCTTGGGTAAACCTTCTCTTATCTTAATCTCATAGTTCTGGATTTTATTGTATTATCCAGGTGATTATTTAAAACCAACACTTCACATTTTAGAGTAGTCTATTTACTAGCTCAAAGTATGTACCCTGCGATCTGAGTAATATAATAAAAACTTCGTAGTAATTCTCCAAAGCCATATTTCTTTTAGGAGTTTGTTGAACATGTTAACACAGAAAGCCATTTTTATTACTATAGGATTTTTCAGAAAGAGAAGATATAGCTAGTTAGTATGTAAAAATAGTTTTCTGTTGTATTTATTTCTGTAGAATCAAGATATCTGTTTTTTTAGACGTCAAATTGGAGCATAATGTTTTTCTTAAGTGCTTATTATGACTTTAATCACTTTTGAACTAGGACTTCTGTGAAATTCTGCCAAACAAATTTAACTTTGTCCATCCTAAATGATCAGAGTTATTGTACTGGTTATAGTTCCTTCTCTCTATCTCCATCCCTCCACCCCAACCTTTCATAGTATAATGAAATAAAACTGACCACCAAAGGTTTCTGGTCTCTTAGACATGTTTAGTATAACCTTTAATATTTGCTTAAGCACTTCCACTTCTATAGATCTGTTCAGGTTTGAGAACACTCATTTGATTGTGGAGTCATTGCTGGTGAGTGCAGTGTAAAGGCAAAATTTTCTATTACCTAATAGTTAAAATTTTGCATCAGGCATGGATTTTGAAGTTGTTTGCTTTTACATTCATCTATTCTGGGGATAATCTAATAACAGCACTGTTTAGGAAATTATATAAACTATGTTTGAAGGGTAATTGTCATTGGCAAATTTCATTTGCTGTCATTTGGGAAAGGCTGCATTTTAGAGTTATTTTCCTATAATCAATTTATTAACTCTAGTAAAATCCAACATCTTCCTGAATAACCTCCTTTATCCAGATTTTATCCAGATGTAATCTTTATATACCAGAGAGTAGCAGTGAACCATGAAAATGACTCATGAGTTTCATGGAAATGCTAGTGGGCACTACAAGGATGTATTTCTAGCTAGGGATCAAAAGCATATAAACGTAGAAAAAAAAAAAAAGACAGAGGGAGAAAAATTAGAATGAAAAGAAATGTATTACATGATAAAGAATGGCTCACTAGAGATGAAAGATAGAATTTTTAAATCATCTTTTGCTAGCCACATGGTTACTCTGTTGTTAGTTTATCCCCATCTTGAGTGTTTGTGATTCTAATGTCCTTTTTTTAAACTGCTAGTGGCCTGAGTTTTCCACTGAAAATGTACTGAACCTATTATTTATCTAGCTTTTGGGGGTGGGGGACTAAGCAATATTTTTCCTTTTGGTAATTTTGTTCTTCTTTCTTCATTTGTTTCCTTTTTTGGCTGAAGAATGGGCTACTACTGCTTGACTTGTCATCTTTATGTGCTGTTTACACATGGCTTTTGCAAAAGAAGCCATTCCACATCTGATTTATCTTTTATTGCAAGTGCCCATTTGAAAGCATTTGTTTTCACTTAATTTTTTTTTAAAAGTCACCAGGTTAATGTTCTTACTGATTATTATACAACCAAGAGAAATACAGATATTAATAATTTTTCACAATAGGAAGGAGATTACAAATATTTATATTAATATATAAAGACATATATTTTGCTTTTTAGAGCTTTTTCCCTAGGCATTTAAAGCTATTCTTTTCTGAGATACAACCTTGTCATGTTTTGTGAAAAAAAAGAATATAGAAACAAAGCACTCGCAATTAACTGATCTTATCAGGGTTGGATTCTACATTTTTTAGTTTGCATGTTATAGACCATCTGGGAATATTACTTAAATTCATTGTTGATAATTTAAGTGACTATAATATTTATTGTTTACTTCAGTTAAGAACCAGGAGCTGGACTCTTCTGCTGGGTATCTTCCTTCTGTGCTTAGCAAGATAACCTCGATTCCTGCTGTTCTGTGGGCATTTGCAGTGCAAAGCATTTCTTACTGGGTTTACAAAGCAAGGGTAATGTGATCTGTGGGTGTATGTGTGTCTGTGCACCCCTCACCTCCCAATCCCACTGCTACCCCTGTTCACTCCCTTTTTCTTATCAAAACTTATTTTTTTAAATCGATACAAATCTTATTTAAAGTCTAATGAATCCCTTTTCCCTGACGTATAGAAACATTGATAAAGTTTAATGTATTAACTTTCCTGAGATATTTGCATTTGAAAAAGCCACAAAATCATGGTAGAAATGATGGTGACATGACAGAATTGATCATACCATTAAGCAGTATTGACAAGGCCAGTCTTTTTTTTTTTTTTAAGACAGAGTCTCACTTTGTTGCCCCGGCTAGAGTGCCATGGCGTCAGCCTAGCTCATAGCAACCTCAAATTCCTGGTCTCAAGCAATCCTTCTGCCTCAGCCTCCCGAGTAGCTGGGACTACAGGCATGTGCCACCATGCCCGGCTAATTTTTTTCTATATATTTTTAGTTGGTCAATTAATTTATTTCTATTTTTAGTAGAGATGGGGTCTCACTCTTGCTCAGGCTGGTTTCGAACTCCTAACTTTGAGCAATCCTCCCGCCTGGGCCTCCCAGAGTGCTGGGATTATAGGCGTGAGCCACCGCACCCAGCCAAGGCCAATCTTAAGTCTCATTTTACTTGACAGAATGGCAAAATAAAATGAAGAGAATGTGAAAACCAGTGGTAGTTTAATACATGTAGTGTATTGGGGATTACATTTATAAAGTGACTAGAGAGGTAATATGCTAAATCTCATACTCTTTTTGAGGAAAATTTAGTAATTTCAGGAAGCAAGTGTGTGAGTAATAATAATATAGAAAGATCAGCTTTGAGGCTCAGAAACAGCAATAAATCTATTACACTTTAAAATGGTTGTATATTTTGTGAATAATCAGAAATATTCTTCCTATTTTCTTTATTAACAGATAGTATATATTTCAAAACTAGCCATTAAAAATGGCCTAATTTAGTGTTCTTCCTGAGGATCTTGGCTCAGGAATATTTATTAAATATCCTCATGTGTACCTATTTTAATTTTCATCTTTTATCATAGTTTCTTCAAAATTCTGACTGGTGATGTATAAAATATAATGAGGACCTGGTTGAAAATTTGCTAACAAAAACTGAAAGGAAGACCAATTTTAGTTAAATCTATAGCATTGGCCCACTTCAGGTGTGTAAGAAACTTCCATGTAGGGACTAGATGTCTTTATTGTTCTAATTTGTGTTTCTTTGCAAAAAGTAGTATTTTAAGAAATATAAATCATTCTGGATGTGAAGTATGATAGTGTTGATCTATTGTATATATATCATTAATCGAAAGTTATTGTTCAAATCAAGTTTTGGGATACTTTGATCTTTAGTATTTTGTTTTCCCAGTTGCTATTATGACTTCCGCAAGAGACTAATAATTTCCTTTGAGTGTCCTCACTGTTTCAGAGGCAGATATTTAAGAAGAAAACCTACTAAGGAATTTAAGTCATAGATACAACCACATTTTTAATTCACATTCCTGAGAATATCCCTGCTACCTCTAAATCAGAAAACATTAAATAAAATACAGTGAAGCTACAACTTAAATTTGAGCTATTTCTTTTCCATGAGATATTTAAGTCCATCATCACTGACTTTGACTTTAAAAACCAACTCACTAAATTACCAATTTTAATATTATATTCTAAATTAATGTTATAAGAGAGAATTTTTATACTATTTACCAGTTACTGACATATCTTAAAATTCTTTCCTTTTTTTCTTTTAGAAACCCGTTATGGTTTATTTTTACTGTTTTTAAAGTCTTGGAGAACATTAAGGATTTATCAGCACTTTCTTCATAAATTGTTTACTAGACTCTTTACGTTTTACAGATCACATGATTTTTGATTACAAAAGTAATATATTCATTTTAGAAAGGTTAGGAAATAGAGGAAAACCACAAAGAAAAAAACAAATTACTTGCAATCTCACAGTTATTAATATTGTATTAATAGTATACCTCAAGATCTTTTTCATGTGTGTAATTACATACATTGGAAATATAATTTTTATTTATTTTTATTTTTTGAGACAGAGTCTCACTCTGTTGCTCAGGCTAGAGTGCTGTGGCATCAGCCTAACTCACAGCAACCTCAAACTCCTGCTCAAGCAATCTTTCTGCCTCAGCCTCCCAAGTAGCTGGGAGTACGGGTATGCACCACCATGCCTGGCTAATTTTTTCTATATATAATTTTAGTTGTCCAGCTAATTTCTTTCTATTTTTAGTAGAGATGGGGTCTCGCTCTTGCTCAGGCTGGTCTCGAACTCGTGAGCTCAAATGGTCCTCCTGTCTTGGCCTCCTAGAGTGCTAGGATTACAGGTGTGAGCCACTGCACCCGGCCAGAAAATATAATTTTTAAATGGATAAGAAATAAAATAAAGCCCATTTTCAAGAAGGAGGGGTTAGTCTTTGAAGTTAGCATTTTTACCTTCTTCCCTCATTTCAACATGTAATCATGGTCCTCAGATGAAAATGTGTCTCTAAAATTGCATGGCAAGCTTCACAGTGCATTTACTGTTCTTTACTTGGTTTTTATCTGGCTACCTAGGATTTTAATATATATAGAAAAATAAAATGAGATAACAGTAAGTTTTCTGATTCTTCTTAACAGAAAGGAGTTATTTTTCTGTGCCACTCAAATGTGAAATAGGTCTCACTAAATAGGTAACAAGTAACTTAAATGTGTGTGGATAAAATTACTATTAAAATATAGGTCCTCCTGAAAAAAGTTATTTGGCTCTTGCTTATGTAGCAAAATTTTAGAAAGATTTTCAGGATATATTTTCACTATGATCTCTTGGAGATAAGATAGTCTTGTAAGCATAACTGTGTTGTTTTTTTTTTTCTTTTGAGACAGTCTCAGTCTGTCCCCCAGGCCCAGGCTGTAGTGTAGTAGCGATATCATAGCTCCCTATAACCTTGAACTCAAGTGATCCTCCTCCTGCCTCAGCCTCTTGAGTAGCTAGGACTACAGGCATGTGACACTGTGCCTGGCAATTTTTCTTTTTTTTTTTTATAGAGACAAGGTCTCGATATGTTGCCCAGGCTGGTCTCGAACTCCTGGGCTCAAGCAATCCTCTCGCCTCTGCCCACGAAAATGCTGGAATTACAGGTGTGAGCTATCACACCTGGCTTGTGGTTCTTTGATAGTCTCTTCAAATATATAAATCCCTTACTTTCAAAAAATAACTTGAAAGGAAAAAATCTCTGGATTGCATTTTATAGAGTGATGGTAAAATACCTGTAAAACACCTATATCCTGCTCTTAATGATATCTGGGATCCATAACTCAAGAAAGGGACAATTTATAACTTATAAAGGCACATACACAGGATTTAATGGTCCTGAGACATAATCCCTTTGAGTAAATAGTTTTTAGGAGAAAGCCTTTAGAAAAAAATCCCTTGTTTTCTTCCCCGGAACAAAGAAAATACTGAATGATTATGCTTTGCAGGAGCCACTGACTTTTTAAATGGAACTGAGAATCTTTAAATACTATTTCTGTTCAACTAAATATTTGTCTAATATTCTTCTTTTTCATATTCTTGAAACCAACTAGATATAATTGCAGTACCTTCTATAGGCATCTGGTCTTTCTATTGTAGCATCTTTCTTGTTATAGATCCTTCATTAGTTCAGGTAAGCAACACCTAGATTAACACAATTGGATCACATTAAGTCTCAGTTTTGCTTTTTTGTGACTGGATAGTTCGGATACAGCCATAAGTCAGTTTATATCTCTGGGAAGATTCCTTTAAAGTTTCCAGGCTAATTAGGTATATGCAGTTGTACAATCTTATATAATCCAATGGCCCTTGCTGATGGTCATAGCTAAAGGCAACAACACTGTCAGTTAAAATTCTGCACTGATATTATATGCCAAATTCTGGGTGTCTTGTGTCATAGAGACTTTATATCTTATTCTGGACAGAGTCTTCTCTTCTGGTTTTTCAGTCTTCTTCTTATATTTAAAAATATAATGTCAGCCACTAAGAACAGACTCTTTTAAGAGGACTTTGGACAACCATTGTACTTCTCAAAGTTAGAGTCAGGTTTAGTATGTATTCTTTTAAGCATAATGGGACCTGTGCTTTGGTCCTACCTGAAATACCTTCTGGTGCCATGGGAAGAAGATGAGCTTTAGAACCAGAGATAGAACTGAGTCTAAACCCTAGCATCATCACTTACTAGCTCTAAGTTGCTTAACCTCTCCATTTGTTCATCTATAAAATACAGATAATGAATACTTTTTAGTGAGGTTCTAAAGAATTAAGTGAGAAAATGTGCTAAAGTGATTAGTACAGTATGTGATGGTGAACATGCAAAAATATTATTAATAGTTTTCTTCTTATTTTACTGATGGAGGAGAATGCTAGACTAGACAATGGGTCTAGTCAAGTGAGCCACAGTTTATGTTCTGTCTAAGCAACTACAAAGCAGATGATCTCAGATCACCTGGATTTATTTAATATACCTTCGAAGTTTTTGCTGAATATCTATTATGTACCATGAGATATGGTAAGTCCTCATCCCCTAAGGAGTTCATAGTCTAATGGAAAAGATAGACAAATGTATCAGTAACGACAGGGTACAATGAGAACAAAAGAGGAATGGTATTAAACATACTTTAGGCAGCCAGGGGAAAACTTCTAGAAGAACTGGTACTTGAGCCAAGCTTGGATTTCTTGGCAGAAGGAACAATATTTACAAAGGCACAGAGGCAAAAGTTCTTCTTTTCTCAGAACTGCAAATAGTTTTGAATTAATGGTGAAAAGGTAAAGGTATAGCAAGATTAAGCTGGAGAGAGAGAGAGGTTCAGATTTTGAAGTATTTTCTGTCTTACTAAAGGTTCTGGACTTTAACCAGAAAGCAATGAAGAACCACTGCAGGGTTTTAGACTGGAAAATGGAATTTTCAGTGTTCCATTTTAGAAATAAATGCTTTAGCAGCAGAATAAGGATACATTCAAGGAAGGCTTGAGATAAGAAAGGAGGAAGGAAGAAAAGAAAGAAAAAAACTGTTGAGGGCATTCATAGTGATCTGATCAAGGTATTATGAGAGCTTGAAAAAAGGTAGTAAATGTGGGAATAGAGACAAGCAGACAGATATGGGAAATATTAAAGTAGAATAAAAAATGACTTGATTAGGCCGGGCGCGGTGGCTCATGCCTGTAATCCTAGCACTCTGGGAGGCCGAGGCGGGCGGATCGCTCAAGGTCAGGAGTTCAAAACTAGCCTGATCAAGAGTGAGACCCCGTCTCTACTAAAAATAGAAAGAAATTAATTGGCAAACTAAAAATATATAGAAAAAATTAGCCGGGCATGGTGGCACATGCCTGTAGTCCCAGCTACTTGGGAGGCTGAGGCAGAAGGATCCCTTGAGCCCAGGAGTTTGAGGTTGCTGTGAGCTAGGCTGACACCACGGCACTCACTCTAGCCTGGGCAACAGAGTGAGACTCTGTCTCAAAAAAAAAAATGACTTGATTATATAATCTCTGGGAGTTGGCAGATGAGTATAAGGAAGGCATTGAAGATGACTCTTAGGATTATGGCCTGGAAGACTGGATGGATGATGGTGCCGTCTACCAATATGGTAGAAATGACAGAGGAAGTTGGTGTGGGCGGCCCAGGCAGCAGCAGAGATAAGTTTAGTTTGGGGCATGTTCCATTCTACATGCCCAGGAGGATGTTCAGCAAATAGTTGTCTATGTTGTCCAAGAGAGCTGGACTATAGAGCCAACTAGAGAGATTGATTTGACCATAGGTGAGAGCTGTAAACGGTAATCCAACCCAACTATTAACAGTTTTCCTTTTATTTCTAATAACGAATACATATTAGGTGCTCAGTAAATATTTGTTGGGTTGAAATTACTGTGGCTACAGCTTTTACCCTTGGTCTCTTCTATACATGTTTTGAGGAAAAAAGGGTTGATCTATCCAATTTTACTTGGCAGTGGGCAACTTTGGGTCAGGTGGTGTTGGCAGTGTTTAATTTGGAAACAGCTTCTTGATGACAGATGATCACTTATCACTTGAGCTGACTGATACAAAATTGGCCCTTACTTAATTATCTTAGGTATTTTCCTGATTATTAATCAGCCTTCTCAGTTATAACAAAATTATTTGGAGAAGCCTTGAAGTTCCTCTCCATATGAATAGATTTGGATATGCTATTCACAATGCTAGGGTTAGCATATAGCAATTTGAGAAAGCCTATTTGTTTATTAATAGCTGATCTATTTTTGGACAACTCTATAACAGCTTGTCTGAATAAAGTGGTAAGATAAATAAATTGGTATGGTAGAATTTAGAATTTACAAAGTATGGCCAGTCATGATGGCTCACACCTGTAATCCCAGCCCTTTGGGAGGCCAGGAGTTTGAGACCAGCCTGAGCAACATAGTAAGACCCCATTTCTACAAAAAAATTTTTTAAAAAATTAGCCAGGTGGCCGGGTGCGGTGGCTCACACCTGTAATCCTAGCTCTCTGGGAGGCTGAGGCGGGAGGATCGCTCAAGGTCAGGAGTTCGAAACCAGCCTGAGCAAGAGTGAGACCCCCGTCTCTACCAAAAATAGAAAGAAATTAATTAGCAAACTAAAAAAATATATACAAAAAATTAGCCAGGCCTGGTGGCGCATGCCTGTAGTCCCAGCTACTCGGGAGGCTGAGGTAGGAGGATCACTTGAGCCCAGGAGTTTGAGGTTACTATGAGCTAGGCTGACGCCATGTCACTCTAGCCGAGGCAAGAGAGTGAGACTCTGTCTCAAAAAAAAAAAAATTAGCCAGGTGTGGTGGCATGGACCAGAAGTCCCAGCTACTTGGGAGGCTGAGGCAGGAGGAATGCTTGAGCCCAGGAGTTTGAAGTTGTAGTGAGTTATGATGATGCCACTGTACTCTAACCTGGACAACAGAGTGAGGCCCTGTCTCAATCAATCAATTAATCAAATGTGAAAATTCATTAAAAAAAATAATTTACAAAGTTTTTCCACATACAGTATGTTATTGTATTTGATACTTAGAACCCTATGAGTCAAACCAAGTATTCTCATTTGAAATATGAGGAAATTCATATATACTCTTGGAAAGACTATCTTATGTATCTCAGATATATTGGCAGATAGAGACAGCTTTGTTGTCAATCTCTCAATTCCATCTTTCATGTCCTAAGTCATATTCATAATCAGCCAATGAAGGATCTGCCTAATCTGAATTCAGCTGGTGCCAGTTTGAGATGCTCTTGAGTTGCATGTTTTAAGATGGCTTGGGAGTGAAGCTGGCCTGAAGCTCCTGAATGTGGTGTCTTTCCTTTCCTTAATAGAGCACTGGTTTATATATGTCACAGTGGAAGCCAGTTTACAAGTTAAGGAGCAGCAATGATTTTCTTATACATATAACATGACTTTAGTACTGGCTGGGCGCGGTGGCTCACGCCTGTAATCCTAGTACTCTGGGAGGCCGAAGCGGGCGGATCGCTTAAGGTCAGGAGTTCAAAACCAGCCTGAGCAAGAGCGAGACCCTGTCTCTACTAAAAAAAATAGAAAGAAAATTAATTGGCCAACTAAAATATATAGAAAAAATTAGCCAGGCATGGTGGCACATGCCTGTAGACCCAGCTACTCGTGAGGCTTAAGCAGAAGGATTGCTTGAGCCCAAGAGTTTGAGGTTGCTGTGAGCTAGGCTGACGCCATGGCACTCTAGCCCAGGCAACAAAGTGAGACTCTGTCTCAAAAAAAAACAATTAAAAAAAACATGACTTCAGTACTAAAGTGTGTAAGCTGGTCCAAGCTGTGTCATTTACTCCAGGATTACTGTCTTTAAAACATCCCTTTCTGTTATTAAGTTTCTATGTGGTATGTATTAATAATATGGCCAAATGATCTGACCAAGATTTTAGGCCTAAATGGCTTATTTACAGCTTTCTGGTGAGCACGTGCAGGTATTACTTGCCATGACATTGGCTTCTGTTAGGTTATTGATTTTTCAAATGACTCATATTCCTTTCCTACTAGTGTGAATTCCTTCTTCCTTTTTTCCACTTAGAGCAACTTTCTTTTAACTTCAGGAATAGGTCCATCTACTGTAATGGTATCTTCTCATCCATATTCTCTTTTATGTGTAGTCATCCTTAGGTATCTGTGGAGGATTGATTCCAGGACCTCCCCTGGATACCAAAATCCCTGAGTGCTCAAGTCCCTGATATAAAATGGCATAGTATTTGCATGTAACCTATGTATATCTTCCTATATACTTTAAATCATCTATAGATTACTTATAATACCTAATATAATGTAAATGCTATATAAATAGTTGTTATTTAGGGAATAACGACAAGAAAAAAGTCTGTATATATCCAGTACAGATGATTTATTTATTTATTTAGAGACAGTGTCTCACTCTGTCACCCAGGCTGGAGTGCAGTGGCAAGATCACAACTCACTGTAGCCTCAAACTTCTGAGCTCAAGAGATCTTCCTGCCTCAGCCTCCCAAATAGCTGGGACTACAGGTGCATGCCACCATACCCAGCTAATTTTTTTATTTTTTGTAGAGACAGGGTCTTGCTATGTTGTCCAGACTGGTCTCAAACTTCTGGCCTCAAGTGATCTTGCAACCTCTGCTTCCCAAAGTGCTAGGATTACAGATATGAGCCATTATGCCCAGCCTGAATATTTTTGATCCATAGTTGGTCAAATCCACAATGAAAAATCCACAGCTATGGAGTGCCGACTGTACTTGTTGTAAAAGTATTTTTCCTGTAGTGTGAGGCATTCAGCCCAGGAGGGAACTGTCTGTGTTTCCAGGATTTATTTCTTTGGAGGCTGGAGGTGGTGTGTCATTCATCTGTGAAGAAATATAGCTCAGCTGCTAGGTCATTTTTATTCTGTTTACAAAGAAACATTTCACTATTTTTGATATGTTTGATGCCATGACAATAATTGGAGTAAGTTTATGCTGGATGTACTCAATTTCTATCTCCCTGGCAACTAGTCTAGATTTTAGCTTCTCTCTGAGGGCCTAGTGTGAGGATACAGATGGCTTGGAGACAGTAAACATTTTTCAACCTTATCAGGCTCCTCAAGAATATGTTTAGATTGACTCATAAATTGCCTTGTATCCCATGCATAGTAATAAACTAAGTATTTAGAAATGGCAAAGTAACTCCTTTAAGTAGGAACAGGATATGATCTACAAGGAAGACCATAGGATTACAAAGTGCTGACTACTTACTGTGTGAGGTGCATTGAAATTATTTCTCAGATTAACAATGTTATAGAAATATGACCAAAATGAGGTTGGAATTGCTTAAGCTTCTACTATATGTAGTGAAGAGCAGTTCTTCCTTTTAACTACCTTAGCAGCTAAGATTCTTGGTTTATATTAGTATTAATATGTTTGAAGTTTCTTAAAAGTCTTACTGATTCTCAGAGTTCACTATATTTCCCCACTTATTCCTAATCTTTTTGCTTTTGTATGTGTTCATTCATTCGTAGAGTATAAATGGCATTCGCACAGAGGAGGTGGCTGTCGTGACAAAGGGGCCATCTACTAATCCAGACTCTGAATGGGAGGGCCCCAAGCAATCAGTAGTTCCTAGTAAGAGCCAGATGCCCACCCCGTCGGAGTCGCCACAAAGCTTTGCCTTTGGCTCCCTCTCCATAAGCAGCAAGGAGACAGAAGAGAAGGAACCGGGGACAGCTGGCTCTCTTGATATTAAGGAGATGCCAAGAGGCCCAAATGGGGAATGTATAGTAGTGGAGGAACAGGCCAGTGCCTTAAAGTTCTCAGTAACACCAGCTTCCTGTCAGCTGCAACTTGGTGAAAAAAAGTCAGAGAATAGTGAAGAACCAGGAGAGCTACTTGGAAAACAAAATGGATCATTTCTTGATTCTCCTGTGGGTAACCAGTTCCCCACCCTCATTCGAAGTTTCCAGGTAGTAACTGATTTGATCATGCAGGTCTAATGACTCTCTTTGGCAGAGGGCCAGAATCTGTCCCGTGGAGGAGGTGGTAGTGGTGTGGTGAGGGTAGTGGGCTCTCTGCTTTTTTCAAAATCACAGAGTAAAATTAAAGCCTTTGATTGCTACAAATAAGTTCTTTCAGAGAAATTAATTCCATGGCTGGAAATGCTTTCTCCCCTGATAACTTAACAAGACTCCTAGGAGTGAACTCCAGCTATTTGTCTTTAGGAAGCTGGCATAAATGTATTCATCTCTTCCTTGCTCAAGTGTGGACTATGGAAGGAGGTGAATTTTGAAGACTTCTATGGTGAAGACCTTCTAGTGTTCTGAGATCACGCTCAAAAAATTTAAATACTGTTAATTAAAGGGGCAACTGATTTTTAAATGAGATCTCAGGACCCCAATAATAATTTATATACTGCAGCCACATCATGCAGCCCACCACTCCCACTGACTCCACTCACAGGGGCTTCCAGGATCATAGGCACTAATTTCCTATGCTAAGGTGAATGGCTACTTAACCTTATCACATCAAATGTAGTTTTAGGTGATTTATAGTCTTGGGGAAGATGAGCAGATGGACAAAAAGGCCTTTGATATCCACTAATGCTCATTCTTCTGAAATTCTGAGATTAATCACCAGGTGGTGGTAGAACTGATTTTTTTCTTTCCAATTTTCCAAATACTGTTTCTTCTCAGTAACTCCAAAGTGAATGTCTGACATTGATTTGAAAGAAGTTAATGAATTCCAGGGTAATGCATTCCAGTGCCATTGCTGTTTCATGTACCATTTGTACTTAGTGGAGGAAATGTGGCTCATTTTCTTAATTATAATGGTACAGTCACAAGGACAAATAAAAGTGATTGCTATTTGGCAAATAGTTTTATATTCAAATTCTGAAGGTCAGTCTGAAATGTTTTATATCACCAATCGTAACTCTCTGATCTTATAGCTTTCCATTAAGCTTATGAAAGTGATTATATTAATGCCGCTTTTTAATATCCCTCATGATTTGATGCCTTGTCAGTGCTACTTTGGAATAGTGTCCAAGTCTTGGGCACCTTTGGAGATTGAGCTAGCCCTTTGCTTGATTAAAGCTACTTTGATCAGATCAATGTCAGAAGATTACTTCTCCACAGCCTTCAGAAGGACTCTGGTAACTGTTTCCTTACTGCTTCACAGCCTCCTCTGGTGAAGACTCAAACTGTCACCATCTCAGACACTGCCAATGCTGGGAAAAGTGAAATCCCAACCAAGGATGTTCCTATCGTCCACACTGAGACCAAGACCATCACTTACGAGGCTGCCCAGGTAGGACATGGTTTGATTCTTCAGAGCCAAAGACTAAAGTTAACACAATAAATAACCTTTCTTCACAGTGTTTCTAGTCATTTGCTGCAAATAATGCCAGGTTTTTCTGGGGCAGTTCTTTTTAGAAGACATTACTGACCTAAGGATGTCCCAAACTATTAAAAGCAAAATTGTCTTGGATCTGATTGCTTATATCCCCTCAATTCACTTGGGGAAAGCAGTCTAATGTAATGGTTAAAAACATGGGTTTTGGGTCAAAAAAAACCCTGAGTTCAGGTCCTGGTTCTTCCATTTACTAACTCAGAGCCTTGATCTCCCCTGCTCATGTTAATATCTACCTCATGGTGTTTAAGTATTTAAAATTTGTTTTACATCCTATTGTTAGTAAAATTTCTCTTTCATTTTTGGTAATCTTAATGAGCTAGAGTTGATTTATGTTGAATTATTTTTCTTTTTTTAATTCACAGAAGCCAAAGGTAAGAAAATCTATTCCCTCTATAAAATGAGCTGTTAATTCATTCCTGCAACAAATATTTATTGAGCATTTACATATTAAGCCAAAGCAGTGTACAAGATAGATACAGTCCCTACTCTCTGGAACTTACATTCTAGTAAGGAGAGACAGGCAATAAAACCCATAAATAAATGTATAAATAAATTTCAGAGAGTGCTAATGCTAAAGAAACCGAAATGGGATAGTTAGACAATATGGGATTAATGAAAGGTTGCTATTTTGGGGCTAGGATAGTCAGGGAATTCCTCTGTGAGGTGGTAACATTTTGGCTAAGGCCTGAATGATGGGAAGGAGGCAGCCACATGAAGCTTGGGCTGGGTGCTTTCACATAACTCCTTTCAGTTAATCTTCACATCACCATGAGCTAGATGATGTTATCTCCATTTAGGAAACAGTGTAGGTTGGCAGTTAAAAAGCATACGCTTTGTGGCTGGATGCAGTGGCTCATGCCTGTAATCCTAGCACTTTGGGAGGCTAAGGTGGGAAGATCGCTTAAGGCTAGCCTGGGTAACATAGCGAGACCCCTGTCTCTACAAAACATTTTTAAAAAGTTAGTCTGGTGTGGTAGTACGCACCTGTAGTCCCAGCTACTCAGGAGGCTGAGGCAAGAGGATCGCTTGGCTTGAGCACAGGAGTTCGAGGCTGCAGTGAGCTGTGATTGCACTTGTGAATAGCCACTGCACTCCAGTCTAGGCAACATAGTGAGAACCCATCTCTAAAAATAAATAAATAAAATTTTTAAATGAAATAAAGCAATGATTTTGGAAGATGATTCCTAAAGCTGTGTGTTGAATATATTAAAGTAGGAGGAGGCCTAGAGACAGAAATATGATTGGGGCAGGTCTGGGGAGATTCTTCTACAGAACTGAAGTACAGCCTGAGGAAATGAAAAGAAAGAGTTATGTCAGTCAAGAGAGAGAAATGAGTGAGTAGGACTTTGCAATGAAGAGGACTGGAAAATAAAGGCATAGGAAATTTTAAGATTGTGCACACTATTAGCAGAGGATGTAGGAAAGAATTACTTGCATATGAGTGGGAATCCCTTTAAGTTGTCATTACCATGGAAACAACCTAAATGTCCATAAGTAGGGAGCTGGTTAAATAAATTATGGTACATCCAATTAAGGTAATTCTATGTGACTGTTAAAAAAAGCTTCTGATGGGAACAATGTATGTGATAAATTGGTAAGTGAACAATTATGGTGCACTAAAGAGCTGTGTGTGCATAGGCTTACATATCTATATACTATCTCTGAATGGGTACTCCAAACAACAACAACAAGTACAGTGGCCTCTAATGAAGGGAACTGGGACTGTGAGACTTTGGTCGGGAGTGGGAAGAAGAATGACTTTTCACTGTACAACAGTTTGAAGTTTTTGAATTTTACAGCATTAGACAAATCAAAAAAAGTTTTTTAATTTATTTTTATTTCAGCATATTACGGGGGTACAGATGTTTAGGTTACATATATTGCCTTTGCCCCACCTCAATCAGAGCTTCAAGCTTCAAGCATGTCCATCCCCCAGATAGTGTACACTGCATCCATTAGATGTGAATATGCCCATCCCCTCCTCCCCCCTCCCACCTGCCCGACACCCGATGAATGTTACTACTATATGTGCACATAAGTGTTGATCAGTTAATACTAATGGTGCACATCCAATAAAGGGCTGATAACTAGAATCTATATAGAACTCAGGAAAATCAGCAAGAAAAAACCAAACAACCCTATCAAAAAGTGGGCAAAAGACATGAATAGAAGCTTTTCAAAAAAATTTTTTTAATGGTTCAGAATAAATTGTTTTAAAAGTTAGAGCCAGCTGGGCACCATGGCTCACACTTGTAATCCTAGCACTCTGGGAGGCTGAGGCGGGAGGATCCCTTGAGCTCAGGAGTTTAAGACCAGCTTGAGCAAGAATGAGACCCTGTCTCTACTAAAAATATAAAAAACTAGCTGGGCCCGGTTGGTGCATGCCTGTAGTACCAGCTACTTGGGAGGCTGAGGCAGGAGGATCCCTTGAGCCCAGGAGTTTTGAGGTTGCTGTGAG
>VBSM01000529.1:18188307-18220456 GCA_008086735.1 Cheirogaleus medius
AAAAAAAAAAAAACAAAAAACCCTATTGCATGACTTACTAGCTGTGAAATAATAAGCACTTTATTTAACCACTGAACTTTAGTTTCCTCATCTATCAAATGGAAATAATGATACTATCCTAGTTCATTGAATTGTTGTAAAGATTAAATAATAAGTACTGTATGCTGAAATAAAAAAAATAAAAATAAATTATTGATATTAAAAAAATAAAATTCTTTAAGACATTGAGTTTAACAGCTGCTTACCTTCTAATTACAAAAAACTATTATTGGCCGGGCGTGGTGGCTCACGCCTGTAATCCTAGCACTCTGGGAGGCCGAGGTGGGCGGATCATTTGAGCTCAGGAGTTCGAAACTAGCCTGAGCAAGAGTGAGACCCCGTCTCTACTATAAATAGAAAGAAATTAATTGGCCAACTAAAAATATATAGAAAAAATTAGCCGGGGCATGGTGGTGTGTGCCTGTAGTCCCAGCTACTTGGGAGGCTGGGGCAGAAGGATTGCTTGAGCCCAGGAGTTTGAGTTTGCTGTGAGCTAGGCTGACGCCATGGCACTCTAGCCTGGGCAACAGAGTGAGACTCTGTCTAAAAAAAAAAAAACCAAAAAAAAAAAACACAACAAAAACTATTATTAATAGCATTTCCTCTCAAGTTCTCTGGTCACTTATAGAGCAAATGCACCTGTGTAACCTTAACTATTCCCACTACTTATTCTTACTCTAGAGTTTGTAGAAGAAGGGAAACAGTGATCCACTCAAATGCCTCGCTGCACTTATAGGACTTATAGCAAAACTCTTAAGAACTTTTAAGGTGAGGCGGCATAAGGGAATGAATGAGCTACTAATGAATAAGGAAAGGCATGATTAGAAGCTACAACAAAGTCTGAATCAAGGAAATGCCAAAGGTTATCTTGTATTTGATATTTATGTTTTAATAAATTATAATCAAAATACTAAAAAATACAATAAGTACTGTGCTTAGCTAGCACATGGCATGTGATAGGCCTTCCCCCTCTCCCTTCCTTTCTTTTACTTTAGCCAAAGACATCTCATCCTTTTTGTAGCATGCTTCTTTACTTTCCTTTTCTGTCCTGAACTTCCTGGTTACCCTGTGTGGAACACAGATTTTGTTTTGTCCTCTAGATTCACTTCTTTTTTTTTTTTTCTTTTAAAAAATAAATATTTATAAACTTAGGGAGGAAGATTCAAAGAATCAGAGTATCTTTCCCTCCAAAAGCACAGTTGTCCCATATGAGTCAAATCAAGGTAAGTCTACCAACCCATGAATGAATCCCCCACCTGGATTCACTTCTTGAGTGAATCCTTTCAGACGCACCCAGGTAGGTGCAGCTGTCACCCATGAAGTCCCTCTCTGATTCCTTGAAGACAGCTCTAACCTTCCCTGTCTCTGTATTAGCAGTCAGGGAGCCTGCTTGTGGAGCACAGAGTGGGCAAGGTAATTATCTATCAGCTTGGCTTAGCCTAAATGCTGCTGTGGTTCTGCAGACAGGACTGAATTTGTCAGGGTATCAGAGAAATATGATCGATGTCCTATGATCCCTGCCTGCCTTCACCAGCCAGTCTGCTTTTTGCCAGATGGGCTTTGTTTCTGTCTTTTGTAGGTCCTTGTACAAGCCATCAAGGAGGCGAAGGAGCAGCACCCAGACATGTCAGTGACCAAGGTGGTCGTCCATCAAGAGACCGAGATTGCTGAGGATTGAGCTCAGGTAGAGGAAGGATTCTTGCTAGGGGTGAGGATGCCACTGTCCCAGCCTGAGAGAGCTCTGGACAGAAGCCCTGGGAACTCCAGGAGCTCATCTCTCCATAGAGGTGTCCACACCAGGACTGTAGGAAGTAAAATCAGAGGAAGGACTGATGAGGAGGAGATAGGAGATTGTTAAGTATTTGGTTCCAACTAAAGCAGCCAGGTTGTTTGTGTCCCCTTGCCCTTAGCAGTGCCAGCGGTGTTGGGTGAGAGGTGGGACCCCAAACTTGGATGGAAACCTCCATCCACCACCTGAGTTTCACACATCTCCTGCTGCTTTATTCTCTGCTGTCACAGGTGTCTCAGTCAGAACCTGGGAGGGCCAGCGGAGGATTAAAAAACAAGAGCAGGGCCAGGCTGTCTGGAGATGAGTGGCTTGGGGAGGGACGGGGGGAATGGATGAAGTTCCAGACTAGAGAGTTGGAGGCAGGGGAGCTGCTTTTTGGGAGCTGGGGAGCCAGATAAATTCATGCCTAAAAGTAGTTTACAAATGAATTGAAGAAGCCACCAATCACCAGGTAGGACTATGTCCTAAAAATCACTCAGGTCCTGATTGTCACTTATGGCCACAAGAACTTGTCAGCGGAACTGGGAAGCTTTCTCCTTTGCAGGGTTTTAAATTTTGCTTCTTTCTTTCTTCTAGGAACTATCCTACCCCTAACTCCCTGCCCTTCTCCCATCTAAGAGAAACCAGCGAAATGATAAAGAAGCTAATCTGCAATAGACTTCAGACTTTCAAGATTATTCTAAACCACCAGAAAATTAATTTCATTTTCTATTTGGAATTTATACCAAGAGATTCTTCTAGATATCACTGATCCTTTTGAAGACCTTTTTCTATATTGTGATATCAGAAATTCTTCAACTTTTCACTTTATGGACTGTTTTAAGAGTTTTTGGTTTTTTACAGGGTGGTTTGTGACCCCTTCAGCCTAGCCTCTGCCCATGTATTTCCAAGCCCAATACTGACAGGGTCCACAGAATTCTTCAGGAAACCCTCCAAAGACTCTGTCAGCTGTGTTGGAGGCCAAAGCCAGCTCAGTGGAAGGAACTTCCATGCTCCTCCCCTAGTTTTATAGCCTTTGGATGACAGCAGAAACTTTATGAACCAGTTCTTTCTCAGAGCCAATGATGTGACTTTACTAGAATGTCAGGCAGGGTGACTGCCCTGACCCACAGACCCCAGAAAAATATCCCTGTCCCTTTGTTAAGGGTGGTTTTGGTAAGGCAGACCTCTGCTAAGAATGTAATGTTTTTCCTTCCTCCCTTCTGTTCTTTTTGGAGCTTCTTTGGGTCAAAGACATAAGAAATTGCTTAAGTTCTATCTGATACTGTGAATGTTTGACCGTATCTGTGGCCTTCACCTCTCCATCTGCCCTCTTTCCTCAGCAGCAGCAGCGGCTCCGATAGGTGCTCCCCCAGCTCCCAGCTCAGGAGAATAAAACTCATAAAAAAGTAGGGACTTTTGGCCAAAAGCTTAATTGAACATTTTTAGTGGTGATTTGGAGAAGGAAAGTTAATGAGGTTTTTAAAATAAGGTTCTCTATTTCTGCGAGTGTGCACTTCACATAGGGGAAAGGTGGTTTACCTCAATCAGATCCTAAGAAGTATTTCCAGGTGACCATCCCTGGGCTTCTTTCATCCTGGATGATAAGGAATGTGGCTCAGAGAGGAGGTTGTGTTCTTTGACCTTTCTTCTTGCAACAGGCACCTGCTGAGGACACCCTTCTGGAGCAAGGGAATTGGCTTTTAGGGCATCCTCCCCACAAGACACCACATGACAAGGGGCACAAGCCCCAGCGCCACTCCCACTCACCATCTAAGGTCTGTCAGGTTTTATAGGCTTGATTTTGTGGTGGGTTTTGGACTTAGTTTCTCTTCTTTTTAGTTTCCTTCTTTCTTCTTTTTTTTTTTTTCTTTTTGGTTTTGGTTTTGAAAATGAGAACTGATGTTCCTGATTCTTTGAAAGGATTTGGGGGCATTTTTATTCAGTAGGGCTTCTCTGATCTTCCAGCTTGCTTCCCACAAACAGATCTGCCTCAAGGCTTCTTAGAATCCTAATTCTAGGCTAGAAGTGAATTTCATGAGATAGACAGTGGGTTGGGGACAGTAGTCCCTGGGGGCTCAAGGGCAGGGAGCAAGAGAGAAGTCTAAACCTCTGCTTCTGATACTGGGAGCCGGAGGCATGCGTCCAGAGTCTCTACTAGATGACTTTTGTTTGGATTAGACAAACTCAACTGGTTTGAACTGATTTCAGGTGTGTGCATTTTTCTTTTGGTATCCAGGTGACACTGTTACTACCAGCTGGAGGGAAGGGAAGAGCACAGGTGAGATGTGGGACAGATGGGGGAAAGGAGGTTGTCCTATCTCAGGAACAAACCAGAGCTCTTGGGGCTCCCAAAGCTAAAACGTGTAGAATGAAGCGGATGGGGGACAGGAAGAGGGCACAGTGTGGCCATTTAAAAATTTCACATACTGAGTAATCTGCCATCCGGATCAATGTGGCAGCTTTCACAGCACAGGACCATGGAGGCGGGGAGCTGAACTTTCCCTCAGCTGTACCGGCTCACTTGTGTCTACTTCCTTGTCTCTAACTGGACCAGTCCTGAGCAGCCACGATTTGGACAAGCCCAGCAAGACGGGTGTCCTTCCAGGCCTCTTCCCCTTTCCTCCGTCTCTGGCAACAGAACTTGGGATTTGGCGATTGTTTGGATTTTTTTTTCTTTCTGCAGTTGTGTGTGTGTGTGTGAAGAAAACAGACTCTGTCCAGATAGAAACGGTGAAGAGGGGGAGGAGAGTTATATTTCCAGGGTCAGAAACTTGGCAACAATTTTCCTAAAGTGACTCAGACACACCACAGTAACAACTCTCACTGCAGTTTTATTTTCACTTGAGAAATAAAATTTGCTCCAAGCCACATGAGGTCTCTGGCACCCACCCACCCACAAAGCAAGACCTGTATCCGTAAGCCGAGGGCTCAGGGAGCCTAACCTAACTGCAGGGACCTGTCAGGGCACCTTTGCCTGGCCCCCTCCCCGAGGCCCATCACTGTGTTGGGGGAAGCCCACCCGTGGCTGGGGGTGAGGAGACAACAGTCCACCTTGCAAATGGAACCAGAGCTGTGGCCTAACCAGCCCCCCCCTTGATGCTCATGGGAAATCTCTGCCCAGGATCTCAGCCCCAGGCTGGTTGTTTTTACAAATCTCTCAAATGTATTATTTTGGTGACAAAAATGAAGGAGCTTTGTAAATTTTAAAAAAAATTATGAATCATATCAAGTAGTTTACATTTCTTGATAAAATAGGAACTACGGCAGCAGAATCAAATTGGCAAAATCCTTAAATAGGAAATAGGTCTGCTGTTCTGGCCTTTTGTAGGAGAAGTAGCTGTAGTGTTTAGGTATGTGTTTGGTCTTGCTTCTTGTATTGCATTTTTCAATAAACATAATAAAAAAAGGACTGACTGTGAGGATTGATCTACTTTTAAATTTCTCTTCTCCTACCAGCAACTTGGGAAAAATTAAACATGGGTGGGGGAGACCTAAACTCAAGCTATTTTCTAAAGTAAGCTAAGCAAAGAGAGAAGGGGGCTTCTCAGACCTCTTTGGGGAGGAGCCAGACTTCACATGAAGGCAGTGGCAGTAGTGTAGCCCTAATGGGATATATACCCCGCATGGCTAAGGGAAGAAAGGGATTGAGGTGGGGGGAATTAAAGGCTCAGTCCCCATCCCGGATGGCAGTGGAGGGTCTCAACTCCACCCCATTGCCCATCTTCCCAGAGGCCCAAACTCTGTCACCAGTGCCACCTTGGAGGGAGCCTGCCCCAACCTACCTCCAAGTATTAGGGGTCCTTGCCCACCATCTGGGGTTTGCCAAGACACCAGGTGCATCTCCCAATCACCTTGGCCTGGACCTCCAAGCCCTCTCAAGGCTAAGGCCACATATGGAAGCTGAAAAAATTCCTGAGGCGGAGCCATGCTAGTCTCCACTCTCCACATTGAAACACACCCTCTCTCCAGCTCACTGGGCCCTAATGCAGTTGGCATTTCTCTGCCCACATGCAGGTCAGGATGCCTCAGCAGCTGCTGTGGTCGGAACATCCATCCATCCCTGGCCTGGGATGTGACTGACTGAAGCATCTACTTAACACTGGACTCCTGGTCGTCTGGTCCTATTACGATGGTCCATGCTGCAGCCTCATTGCAGGCTGTCTCTCCGCTCCTCAGACCCGGGCCCCCAAGTCCCCTCCTCCCAATTTGGCATACCCCCCCAGACTGAGGCGGTCCAGCCGTGGCCAGCTTCGGTGAGCGCAGTCCCTAGCTGCTGTGCCCCCAAGGAGGAGCTCCCCAAGGCCCAGATCCAGAGACTTGGAATGTTCAATGCAGGAACCAGAAGGCTGCACGGTGATAATCACGTGGCCAGTCTGGGTTCGGGGACCCCAAGGTGGGGGCAGCCCAGGGCCCTTCAGCGGGTAGCTGTTGAACAGGGCAGATAACCCCAAGCGAGGATTAGCAGGCTCTGAACGCAGACTCCGTACTGATGGGACGGGTGAGGTACCCCGACGTGGGGACAGGTCCCAAATTTCTGGCTCTGCGCAGCCTAGAGCTCCGGGAATCCTCGGGCCGGGGCTGGGAAGGAGAGCGCAGTCCCAGCTGGAGCCGTCGGGGGGCCGGAGCGCCTGGGCCCGCAGCACCCCCTGGCGGAGCCGTCGCGTCTCCAAGTCTCGGTTCTCATACAGCAGCGTGTTGGCGCAGATGAACACAAACAGGCCGACGCCCATGATCACCGGCCCAAGGAGCCGCAGCCGCTCATGCGGGCCATGTCCCCGGCCCGCGCCGCGCCCCTCACGTCGCAGCTCGCTCAGGGGGGGTGAGCTGGCATTGGCGGCCCGGGGGCCTGGGGCCCCGGCTCGGTGCGGCCAGTAGCCGGCCACTGCGATGCCCATGCCCACCAATACCACTATCGCCCCCAGCGCGGCGAACGCCCCCGACGGCGAGCGCAGCCGCAGCCGCGCCCGCACCCGCAGAGGCTCGGGCGGGGAGCGCGGGCGCCGGCGGCGGCCCAGCCGGCGACCCAGGCGGGAGACGCGGCCCTCGGGGCTCCTCCGCACCTCCCCGCAGTCTCCGGGGCTCCCAGCCGTCATCTCGCTGTCGTCTGGGCGCTCTGCGGAGAGAAGATGGTTGGCAGAGGCTGGACCGACGGACCCAGGCTCGGGGAGCCAGGCTCGGGGCCCAAATCCGGGAGGGAAGCTCGGACCGCCTCGCCCGGGCCGCTTGGAGATCCCTGGCGGCCACCCCCGGATTTTCCCGGGCTGCGAGGCGGGGAGCCTCCAACGCTCGGGTTTTCCGCAGCGGAGCTCCGAGCCAGGGACGCGCGGCAGAAGCCGGAGTTGGCCCGGCCTGCTGGCGGAGAGGAGGGAGGGGGGCGCGGGCTGGCGCATCCCCGGCTGCGGGGCTCCGGCCGCCTGCGCCCTTTGCTACCCCGCGCGGGCCCCAGGCAGCGAGCGGCGTCTCCTGGGTAAGTACCGCCCGGGCTCGACCCCACCCCCGCACGTGGCTGCACGGCACTGAGGGAGGGGGCGCTCAGGCCGCCCTAGTCCGCAGGGTTCGCTCGTGGGCCCCACCTCCCCCTACTGCGCTTTACATACCGCAACGTGGGAAGGAAGGAGGGGATGTCACCGACTCCAGCCTCTCCCTGCCCGCCCTCTCCTTCCAGACCTCGGTCAGCACTGAAGCTGCAGCAGGACAGACTTGAGCTAGACTCCGAGAAGACCGCTCTGACCAAGACCAGGCAGTCAGAGGAGAGGAGGCAGCGCCGGACTTTGTCCAGGATTGCTGTCAACTCCGCGCAAGAGAGGCCTCTCCCTCCCCAGCGGCTGGGCCGGGGTCAGGGCCGGAGGCAGGGGGCTGCCGGCGCAGGGCGCAGGGCCTCGCCGGATGGAGTCCCTTCCCCGCTCTCCCGTCGGCCGGGGCAAGGCTGTTCCCAGGTTGCGGCGTTTCCGATTTGGGATCCTCCAGATGAATCATCCGCCTTTCCCGCCGCCTGGCCTCCTTTCCGGCCTCCTCCGCCCGAGGCCTCAGTGGCCCGCGTCCCGGCCAGGGCAGCACCGCCCCTGTGCCTCAGGCCGCCCCGGGTCCGGGCCACACAGCTGAAGCCCCTCCCGGTTGCTGGTCGCGCGGCCCTGCGGCCCGAGGCCTGGGTCCCGGCCGGGACAGGAGCCGCCGGGCTGCGTGCACGGTGTGGCCCCACGAAAGGGAGGTTGTGGGAGGGAACGCGGCCCCCACCCAGGCGCCCAGCCCGCAGGAGCAGAGGGTAGGACCCCGCGTCCACTGGTGCGTCCTCCGCCCCCGTCTGGTTTCTCAACAGCGGCAACGCTGGAAGGAGGAGGCCTTGCTACCCTACCCACGCCCCATCTGCACCCCGAAGCTCAAAGCAGGACACCCATCCCTGCTCCGCTCACACAGGGGCGCTGGAGGCCCGGGGCCTAGCTCGAACCGCAGCGTCTGCCGCGCCCGAAGCCTGGTTTCACAGATGGAAACTGCGGCCCAGAGAGGCTGAGGAGCCCGCCGGGGTCACACCGCCGCACGAGGCGGGGACTTCACCAGGGCCAGACGCCGGCTCCTGGACCCTAGCCCTGGACACCCGGCACCTCTTGGCACAGCCACAGGGGCGTCCTGGGAGGAGGCGAAGTCCGTTCTCTCCTTATCCCTGAGTATGTCCCCAGCCCGAAACAGAAGTGACCACCCGCCTCAAGCCAGAGCTGGCGCCCGGCCCTAACTCCAGATATGTCACCCCTAGGCCCCGACGCGTCCCTGCCTGGAGGGAGATGAAAACTCACAGAGCGAAGACATGGGGACATGCTCTGGGACCCCGGGATTCTGGAGGGCGTGAGTCGACGCTGGGGACCCCGCGCAGGGAGAAAGTTGGACGCACAGCCCGACCGTCCCAGGTCGCGGGAAGTTGCTGGGGCCGAGTCCCCCGTACTCTGGGGTTCTCCCGCCACCGGCCGCGGCCACACTCCGGTCGGTTGGAAAGGGAGGACCGGGCTCCCGCCCTCCGGGGCCCGTGCCGAGGGAGGGGCCAACCAGAAAGTTAGGGAAAGTGGGGAGCAAACCCATGGATCCTGGCTGGGCTCACCTAGTTCGGCCGGTCCGGGTGTGAGTGCGCGCGCCGAGCCGCCCCGCGCCGCCTGGGTCTCCACGGAACCCGGGCCCCGCCCCGGCCCCGCCCCGCCCCGCCCCCGCAGCCCCGGCCCGTCCGGGTCGCGCAGGGCCCGGCCCCTCCGCGGCAAAAAGGCGGCAACTCAGGTTTGAGGGGCGCAGGTAAGCGCTGTGTGCGCGCCTGGTGACTCCGAGCCTCTGGGGACCCGAGTCCTGCCAGCCCCACTCCCTCCCGCCGCTTACATCGCTTGCAGAGGCCCCGAAGGGCGCCCCTTTCCTCCGTGGGAAAACTGAGACCCCAGGACCGAGAACCCCGCGTCCAGCCCCGCAGCCCGAGCCTGCAGACTGAGGATCCGGAACCCGCACGGCCGCCGCCGCCTCGCAGAAGCTCTGCCGCGCCCCCACGGCGCGCCCTCGGCCTGAGCCTCACTGCCTTCATCTGCAAAATGGGCTCAACGCCGCTGCCTCGCCACATGCTGAGACCAAACGCGGCGCCGAGGGCAGAGTCGCGGCCCGCACGCCCTCAGCGAGCGGCAGCCACGGGGCGGGGCGGGGCGCCCGGGCGGAGTGGACGTAGCGGGCCGGGCGGGCCGCCCCGAGAGGGCGCGCCCAGGCTCCGGCGGGGGCGCCGCCCGCCCCAAATAAGGAGGAGGGTCCCGAGGGCCGCGGCGGCCCCGCCGACCGGCCTGACGGGGGCGCGGCCTTCCCGCCCCGCCCGCCCCCGGAGCAAGAATGCGGAGACGGCGAGCCGGGGGTCGGGCTGGCGGCCCAGTTTCCATGATGCGGGGGGCGGGCTCGGAGGCGGAGGGGAGGTGCGGGCCGACTTCCAGGTTCCGCGCCCGGGCCCCTCGGGAAGAATTTCCGGCCTGGGATAGATTATAGCCCGCCCCTCCCCCGGCCGCGGGGACCCCCTGGCTCGCGGGGCTGGCGGGGGGAGGGGCGGTAATGAGACCCGGCTGTGCGCCGTGGGCGGGGTGGGGGACCGGGAAGTGGCGGGCCTGGACCACCCCCCTACGCGGGGGGAGCCGGGTCCTGGAGCCTCTCAGCCTTCGAACCCACGCTCCCGCCCTCCGGCTCTGCAGAGGAGCCTGGGGATGCGACAGTGCCCTCGGGAGCCAGGCGTCCTGGGGAGGGACCCGGCCCATCCCCGGGGCTGGAGCCTCCTCCGGGGCGCCGTGAGGGCACCGGGGCTCCAGGGCCTCCCTCCCGCCTTCCCCGTCGGACTGGAGGCTCCTGAGCGCTGACTCCCGACGAGCGCGTCCTCGGCCCTGCGGCTGCCCGCGCTCGGCTGAGGCTTCGGCCTCCTCCCTTCCCCGGCCTCCACCGACCCCACCTCCACCCTCACCGCTCTCACCGCTTTCCCTCCCACACCGGGCTGGCTCAGTGCCCCCACCCAACGCCTGACCCCTCTCCTTCACTGCTCTTCATGGGGACACTAATTCGGGGGCCAAAGCCTGGACAGTGTCCCCATCCTTGCTGTCACCACTTGCTCCTCCTGCCTGCTCTGGGCGTCCCTCAGTCTCCTGGCTTGGCCTTCCTCCTTGGGGCTCCTGCCTGTGCCAGCAGCTAGTCACCTCCCCAGACCCCTCGAGCATCCCTTATTCCTGCTCCTCCCTGTCTCCTCCTGTCTGTGAGGGGCCCTACTGCCCACCCAAGCACAGTGGTCACCTAAACCTCTTTCCTCTCCCCCTTCCAACCAGTCCATCAAGTCTTAGGGACCTTGCTCTTTCCCTCCCTAATTAGCCACATTCTCCCTTCCCTGTGACCACTCTCCTGCCCAGGCCATCAGCATCTCTTTGGTTATGTATATTGCCCTTGCCCCCCCCCATCAGCATCTCTTGCCTAGAGCCCACATGGCCTTGCCTCCTGCCCTCCTAGCTGTGTGCAGACAGGCACCAAGCATCTTTCTACACTGAATCTGAACCTTCCACTCCCTGCCTGAAACCATCAGTGACTCCCCAGTGTTGTCAAGTTTAATATCTTTTCTTGCCACTACAGACTGGTCCCTAGCCCTCTGAGGGCTCCCTGGGGCTGCCAAGTTCCTTGCTTGTCAGGAACACCCCCTCCCCTGTCGTCCTCTCCAAGTCTGCTTCCCGTCTATAATGGAGGATACTTAGCTCCCAGGTTCATTTGGAAGGTTAAGTAAGAGTGCACATGTTCGGTGCCTGGTACAAAGTGGGTGCCAGCAAACAGCCTCTCCCTTCTCTGACCATGGGGTTTCAGGGACAGAGGGCTGTGTCTGGGGCTATAGAAACCTCCCTGGGCTTGTTCAGGGTGGCAGGGGAGGGCAGGATATAACCCTGTTTAATTCTCTTGAGAGCTCTGGGAGGTCAGTGTGCCTAGTTCACAGAAGTGGCTGGGAAGAGGCTAAGAGACCTGCCCACAGACAAGCCAGACTGGTGTCCTCCCCCTCTGCAGAGAGACCTCCCCAGGTCTGTTTGGTTTGTCCTGTGGACGTGCAGATGTGTGGGTAGCCAGTGGCCTTGCTACTAGGACAGTGATAGCCCCCGGGAGGCCTGGATCCCTCCCCAGTCTGCCCTGGCGTCTGTGTGACCTGGACTCCTTCACTTCTGAACCAAGAGGGTCCTGGATGAGATGTCCCCTGGGGACCTGGGTGATGACCATTTCTCCCTCAAACTTTTCTGCAGAGGCAGGGAACATGACACAGTAACCCCGAGGCCCCTGCCAATGTGAGGCTCCCTATCCTCTCCAGAAGCTACCCTGGGGAAGGAGTGGCTGTCACCTCCTACATGTCACAGCCCACCCCAGGCCACAGCACAGCAGGGCCTGCAAATTCAACTTCTGTCATCTCTACTTTTGGAACCAGGCCAGCCCTGCCTGAGCTCCAGTCCTTGATTCAGGGTGGCCTGGGAGAGCACCGAGAGGACACAGCCCAATGCCAGTGTGGCCTCCACACTGCCCTGTAGCTTCTTCCCAGAGAGGCCACGGCCTCCACTAGGACTGCAGAGCCGTTGTGGTGGTTTGCTGCCCTTGTAGTCCCAGCTCTCCGGAGGCTGAGGCAGGAGGATCATTTGAGCCCAGGAGTTGGAGATTACAGTGCACTATGATCACGCCTGTACTTAGCCACTGCACTCCAGTCTGGGCAACACAGCAAGATCCTGCCTCTAAAAATAAATAAATAAATAAATAAATAAATAAATAAATAAAAGGATTCAGAGCCTGGGGTCAGAGGGGAGAGCATGGTCTGGGGCCCGGTTTTCATTACGCTGTTCAGTCATTCGCTGGGTGACTTTGGGCCAGTCTCAGCGCTTCTCAGTGTTCCTGCCTCCGTAATGTGTCCTTCACAGGTAGGAAGGTGTGCAGAGTCAATGAGGGGACTGGCAGGTAGAATCCACATCCCAATGCCCCAATTTGTAAGCCCAGAGAGGGGCAGTGACTTGCCCAAGGCAACCCAACTAGTGAATGGCAGAGCCACAGGCTTCAAGCCCCACAGTCACAAGGTCCCATCTGGGGCTCAGATCCTTAGAGGGCAATGGTCTTGGGATGTGAACCCCAAATCCATCTCCTCCTATCCTATGAAATCTCTGAGCTGGGTGACTATGGGCTCCTTACTGAATGTCTCTGGGTTACTACTGGTGAAGCCTTAGGGAGAATGAGCTCCCCATCTCCACTGCTTTAATTAATTAATTAATTTTTTGTTTTGAGACAGGGTCTTGCTCTGTTGCCCAGCCTAGAGTGCAGCTCACAGCAACCTCAAACTCCAGGGTTCAAGGGATCCTCCTGCCTCAGTCTCCCAAGTAGCTGGGACTACAGGTACACACCACCACACCCAGCTAATTTTTCTACTTTTTGTAGAGATGTGGTCTTGCTGTGTTGCCTCCCAAAGTGTTAGGAGTACAGGCGTGAGCCACCGCACCCAGCCTCCACTGCTTTTTGAAGCCCAGAAAATAGATGGAGACAGAGCCTGGGTGATGCTAGGAAGGTCAGGGAAATGAGAGCCCCCTGGGGGCCAGGGTGATGCTAGCACCCACCTGAGTCCTTAGGCAGAGGGGTAACGGTAGGAATGTCACCATCTCACTGAGCTGCCCCTGGCTACCAGGCCCTTTATACCCTTTACTTGAGTGTGCGTGCTCTCACCTGTGTCACACGCGCAGAAACTGAGCTTCAGCAAGGTCCAGGCTTGCCAGGGGTCACATGGCTGGTCGGTGGTCCAGCCAGGGCTGGAAATAGCTTGTTGTTGTTGTTGAGACAGTGTTTCACTCTATTGCCCAGGCTGGAGTACAGCAGAGTCATCATAGCTCACTGCAGCTTCAAACTCCTGGGCTCGAGCAATCCTCTTGCCTCAGCCTCCTGAGTAGCTGGGACTACAGGTGCGCGCCATGATGCCTGGCTAATTTTTCTATTTTTTGTAGAGACAGGGTCTCACTATGTTGCTCAGGCTGGTCTCAAACTCCTGGGCTCAAGTGATCTTCCTGCCTCTGCCTCCTAAGTAGCTGGGACTACAGGCATGCGCCACTGTGCCCAGCCCAGAAGCAGGTTTTAACCATGATGTTTGCCTCCCATAGCCCCGTGACTGTAGGAAAGTCACCTCATTATGCCTCTGTGTCCTCCTCTACATAATAGCGACAGTGGTAGTGACAACTTCAAGGGGCTGTCACAAAGATCAAACCCCTCAGCCCTGGGATGCAGCAAACACAGAGCACAGGGTGCTGTGGTTTTTCTGGCCTTCAGCTGGTGCTTACCCGTCAGTTTCCTCACCTATAAAATGTGAGATTGAGGCCAGGTGCGGTGGCTCACATCTGTAATCCCAGCACTTTGGGAGGCCAAGGCAGTAGGATCACTTGAGGCTGGGAATTTGAGATCGGCTTGAGCAGCATAGCAAGACCCTGTCTCTACAAAAAATAGAAAAATTAGCTGGGTGTGGTGGCACGCACCTGTAGTCCCAACTACTTGGGAGACTGAAGCAGGAGGATCCCTTGAGCCCAGGAGTTAGAGGTTGCTGTGAGCTATGATGACGCCACGAACAACACCACCAGCCTGGGCAACAGAGCAAGACCCCATCTCAAATATATATATTCAGGGGTTAGGATGAACAGATTTGTCCACCCAAAGCTGGGGAAGCAGCAGCTGACTCCTTGGGGAGTCATGCCCAAATGACCTCAGGGCAGTCATCTCACCTCTCTGAGCCTGTCTCCTCATCAGGCTACAAGCACGTTACCTATCTCAGCATTCTTACCATCCAGAGCTCACCGGGCCCTGCCCAGAAGCGCCCAGTAAAACTTAGCTGCCATTATTGTTATTATTTCTACTGCTATTAAGTTAGCTCTGATGTTCTACCTCACCTCTGTGACCGTTTTCAAATTCTTGAATGTTCCAATTGGCTCAGCTGGGATCAGACATCTGTCTCTGATCCCATCAGCTGGGGACTAGTGTGTGGGGGGACAGGTCAGGAAGTCCAAAGGAGAGTCCCAGGTTCTCCCAGAAGCCTGGGAGGGGTGACAGGTCCCTACAAGTGACTGCCAGCTTTGGGAGGAGGAGGGCCTGGACCGTGGGAGTCGGGTGGTCTCCTGCCCAGGGCTTGGCGCAGGGCTGCTGGCTGGAGGTGTGACTGTGGGCACAACCCGTCTGTCCAGCAAGGGACCGAGGCTGGAGGGTCCCTGTGAAGATCTGCTTCTCTGTCATCCCTCTGGGAGTGCTCACAGCTGACAGGTCACAGCAGGAACCATGGGGTAAGAAAAACCTCAGTTGAGAAAACTACATAATTTTGAGGATATCTGCGTGTTTCCCTCCCCTTGACTATAAATTAGGAGGACAGCAGTGTTGTGCAGAAAGGTGCGCTTAGAGGGGAGCAGGGCTACAGGCAGCCCACAGTGGCAACAGGTAACACCAACAAGAAATCCATGTTTGTTGTAAACCACTGTGATGAATTTGTCACTGCAGCACAACCCACTGCAAGCGAATACACCTGGCAGTAGTGAGCGCTTGTTAAATAGTAATCAGGTGATTGTTTTATTTCAGTCACAGAACAATGGGCCTGGCTCACGTTGCCGGAGCAGAATTTAAGGACGGTGGTGACTTGCTTATGCAAGATAGCAGCATATTTAACCTTTGCTTTACAGCGGCAGCATTCGCTATGCAGGGTGCTCTGCCGTCCCTAAGGTGTGGCACTCTCCTTGTCCTTGTGATTGAGGATGCTCCTGGCTGTTCCCCGTCCCCCGAGTCTGCAGACCAAGCAGAGAGAATGGGGGTGAGGCCCCCTTTTGAAGGCACAGCACCCAATGTACACGTCCAGAATGCCCCTTATCAGAACCGGGCCACGTGGCCGCACCTAGCTCCAAGGGACACTGGGAGACAGCTAGGAGTCTGCCACGGGGTGTGGCACCTCCATTTCGTGACAAGTCACACTGCTGATGAGGCACTGAGCGCCTGCCCTGGGAGGGAAAGCAGAGGGTGGGCCTCCGTGGATCCGAGGTGAGAATCCTCCAGGGCAGGCCCCAGTTCCAGGGGGCAGCCCTGCGTCGGGCGGTGCCCAGGCCTGGCACCCGGGCCGGGCGCTGTTGCCCGGAGGCGCCGGGACGCCGACGCGACGCTCCTCCGAGGGCCCGGGCGCCCCCTGGCGGCAAGCCGCGCACCTGCCCGGCCGCGGCGTTCAGGGCGGAGAAGCCAGATCCGCTCGCTGCAGACCTCCCACGCGGTGACACGTGTGTTTCCCCGATCCAGACCCAGGGCCGCTGGCATTCGGGCCTCATGGATGATCTCCCATGCCTATGATAGAAAGGATTCCCCTTGGGAAGGTCCGGGTGCGGGGAGGAGGAGGACACAACGCGTTGTGGCTAAACCGCATGGCACAGAGCCCCATGGAGTGTGAGGGGTCAGGTCGGATTTACCCGGCTGTTACATTTACCCAGCGAGGTGCTGCTCAAACGAGGTCCCCTAAAATCCTCTAACGGCGCAGTGAGAGCAACACTACCCTCAGCCCTAACCTACAGACGAGGGCCCTGAGATTCAGAGACACAAAATGACTTACCCAGTAAGTAAGTGACCCAGGCAGGCTCGAACCTGAGACTGCCTGAGTCTAAGCCCAAATTCTGGCCCTGGAGTAGTTGCCCTGGGCTCTGCTGTGCCCCTCCACACCCCCAAGCTTGCCTGGCCTGGTCCCTGCTGTGGGCATCCATCTCAGGCCTGTAGAAATTTGCTTCATCAGACAGGCCACATGTCCTTTGAAATTCGTGATGACTGTTTCACCACAGCAAAGGGGACAGGAGGCCCAGGGAGCCCCTCATCTACAAGCACCCTTCTTCCCCTTCCTTCACGCCAGAGGCTGGGAGGCCAGACCCAGGGGCCAGCTGCTCTCTGGCCTGGTTGAAGATGCTCCTGGCTGTCCCCCTCCTCTGAGTGTGCAGACCAAACAGAGAATGGAGTTGGGGATCCCCTTTGAAAGGCACAGCACCCGATGCACACTGAGCATCAGTGCTTTGCTGCTCATTTTACAGATGAGGAGACCCAGGACATGGCAGGCTGCAGTGGGGTTCCCGAGGGGTGCCTCCCTCCTCAATGTCAAGGCTCTGAGGAGGGAGCTAGGGACCGCAGGGTGACAGCCCCAGTGGAGCAGCTAGCGTCCGTGAGCTTTGAAGGGGCAGGAAAGGCACTTGGGCAGGTGGGAGCAGAGGGGAGCTGCCACCCACAAACTGAGCACTCCCACTAAGCTGGCCCTGCACAAAGCCATTGACCTTTCCTCCTGTAAGGTGAAGCAGGTGTTGAGCTATTTTCTGCTTCCAGGCTCAGGTGACATGACCCCCCACCCCAAGTCACATAGTATAGGGCAGCATCAGGACTCCAGGCCAAGTTTGTCTGACTCCAAAGCCTTTTCCATGAATTATCCCCATTTTACAGATGAGGCAACAGTGGCCCAGAGAGTTTAAGTAGGTTGTCCAAAGTCACACAGCAAGAAGGTAGAGATAGTCATACACTCCTAGAATCTCTCATGTCCTCATCTGTAAAATGTGGTCAACACGCTGTCCTTACAGGGGTGTGGTGAGGACTAAACAACCTGATGTGTAAAACTCCCTCCACCGAGCCTGGCGCATAGTAGGTGCACAGTCAGTATTGGATCATGCACCTGGTCTCCTACAGACATTTTTAAAGAAACCTTAAGTCCCTAATCACATTACAGTAAGAAGAGATAGCCTAAAGGATTCGGAGACAAGGAGGTCCTTGAAGATTTTCTTCAGAGACACCAGCGCCTCCAGTCATCAAGCTAACACACTCTCCTGCGGGGCTCGCCGTGCTTCTGCGACACTATTGCGTCCAGCGAAAGTTTCTGCTTTGGAAGAAACACAGATGATGCCCCAAGAGACTTTTTAAACCTCTTTGCTAATTCTTTTGCCAATAGTTGCTTGAGGGAAAAAAAAATAAGTGAATAAAATATCATTGAAAGAATCTACAGTCAACTTTAATGGTAGCTAAATGACAATTTTGGGGGGTCTACATTGTAGTCGCTGATGTGTGTGGTCAGGAATAAATTCAGGAAGGTGGGGGAGGGATTGCTAAGCATCAACTCCGGTGGCTGCGGAACGGCGCGCTGAGGGGATTAGGAGAGTGCCCTGTTAACAGGCTTGGATGGTTTCCACTTTTCTTGCAGTTATAAATAACACCAGTGTAAACACCTTTGTACTTGGAGCTCTTTTCTTTGCATTGTCACCTCAGGATAAATGCCCAGGAGTGGGAGTAGTAAGTAGCCAGCTCCTGCCTGTGATTTCCGGCCACACCAGCAGTGCGGGAGCTCAAGTTCACAGTCACAGTCTGGCTGCACCGGGTTTCATAATAGATATCAGGTGTAATGTGATACTGTAGGGATGTTCTAATGTGCATTTTTTTAGGAATATCCCCAGGTTCTTAATAGACTCTCCAAGAAACACCAGAGTTTCCTGGAAAGTGTGAATTAAGGACGAATATTCTATCCACCTAGAATTATAGAAAAAATGAATTTAGATTATTAATATAATGGGATCTAGTTAAATCTCCACTTGCCTTTTGGAAGGCTCTTTTATTGTTACTATAATACACCTCCAGAAAACCCTGAATGTTCAGCTCATCAAACTATCACGCAGCAAATGCCCAGATGTCCCCCCCAGGCAAGAAACAGGACACTGCCAGCACTCCCAGAGTTCCCTGCACATCCCCTTCCAGATGCCACCTCTTCCCTCTGTCCAAAAGTACACGCTATTCTGATTCTAATTCTACAGTTTAGTTGTGTAAAACAGCTGCAGTTTAGTTTTGCCTGTTTTAAAAGTTTTTATGTGTGGAATTGGAGTTTGTCCTCATTTGTGTCTGGCTCCTTTGTGTTTGTCAAATTCGTCCATATTGCTCCACGTACCTGTAGTGTGTTCATTTCCATTGCTGTAGAGTACTCTGGTATGTAAATAGACCACAACTTGTCCATTCTACTCTTGAAACTTTGGGTTGCTTTTGGTTTTGGCCATCAGGGCTGCTGAGCATGTCCTTGTACGTGCCATTTGGTGCCCATGGTGGCCTCCACACTTCGGTAGGTCCATACCAGGAGGAGCAAGTTTGCTTCTCTTTGACTTGCCTTGTGGTTTTGTGATGAAATGAAACATACTGCATTTCAGATCCTGGGATTTTTGCCTTATATAGCTGGTGTTCCTGCACCAAGCATGGATTAATTTAAGTCTATTTGGATTTTGGCATTAGAAATAAAACTCTGCAAGGAGCTGAAGCTTTGTGAAGACAAGTTCCTTCCATGTTTGGTTCATCTTTAAATCTTCGTGAAGTGACACAAAATTTTGCAGATGTGTAGCTGACATTTGTCAACATTTGACTGCCCTTCTCTCTGCCTCCCATGCTACTGCGGGGGAATCCCTCATTGTGTGCTTCTTGGGGGAGGCAGTGCCTTGACCCTTTTACTGAAACTGAGGGGACTAGACCAGCCAGTTGGAATCTTCTGTCCAAGGCCTGACCGCCCTCTTTCTGGCCCTCTGGAATTGCCCTAACTCCTGCTCGTCGTCCAAGCAGGTCCTTCAGCTTCCACCGAGAATAAAATGATTGTTCTGTAGCTCGGTAACAAGTAGCCTGCAGAACTTCTTCCTTCTTATTTAAAATCAGCTTCATTGAGGTATTATTTATGTATGTCATTAAAATTCACCCATGGGAGGAATGATCAAATTAGCTAAGGCCTCTGACTGACTGTAATAAAGCAGGACCATAGCCTCTACTGTATGTCCTTTTTGGATATGTCGTGAATCAATTTATATATTTTAAGTAATTTTCCTTCTCTTTTCCTCATTACTGTATATAGTTTGTGGCTGAATTTACCGTTTGGTACAGGGGTTGGCAAACATTTTCTGTAAAGATCCACGCAGTAGGCCGGGCGCAGTGGCTCACGCCTGTAATCCTAGCACTCTGGGAGGCCGAGGTGGGCGGATCGCTCAAGGTCAGGAGTTCAAAACCAGCCTGATCAAGAGTGAGACCCCGTCTCTACTAAAAATAGAAATAAATTAATTGACCAACTAAAAATATATAGAAAAAATTAGCCGGGCATGGTGGCACATGCCTGTAGTCCCAGCTACTTGGGAGGCTGAGGCAGAAGGATTGCTTGAGCCCAGGAGTTTGAGGTTGCTGTGAGCGAGGCTGACGCCAGGGCACTCACTCTAGCCTGGGCAACAGAGTGAGACTCTGTCTCAAAAAAAAAAAAAAAAAAAAGATCCATGCAGTAAATATTTTAGGCTGTGTTGCAAAAACCCGACTTCACGGCCACAGACAATTCATAAACGAAGGAGCGTGGCTGTGTGCCAACAGCAGACACCGACATTTGAATTTTGTATAACTCACATATTATGAAATATTCTTTTGACTTTTTTCAACCATTTAAAAATGTAAAACCTATTCTTAGCTCGAGGGCCATGTAAAAATAGGCAACAGGCTGGAGTTGGCCCACAGGCTGTAGTTTGCCAGCACCTGATTTAGTATATAGGTTGCAGAATATCAAAATGGGGTTACTAAAAAGACTAGAAGAGTGGGAATTACCTGAGCAAGTTTGTAGAAAAACTGGGGAGATGTTAGGTTGACTTAAAACAAATTAATAGGCTTTATGCATTTGCTGAAAACTTGGGTGGGAAGTACAGAGTTCCCACACATCCTCCCTCCCCTCTTCTCCCCCCTCCCCTCTCCTCTATTATTATTTTTTTTTTTCCAGACACCAACTCGAACCAGAGCACTCTATTATTAACATCTTGTATTAGTGCAGTACATTTGTTATACTTGATGAGCTTATACTGACATTATTAACTACAGTCCACAGTTTACAGTAGGGTTCACGCTGTGTTGTACGTTCTGGGTCTTGACAGATGTGCAGTGACACGTACCCACCATGACAGTAGCACACAGAGTAGTGTCACTGCTCAAAAAATCCCCTGTGAGCCATCTAGCCATTGCCTCCTCTCTCTCTCTGAGCCTCTGGCCACCACTGATTTTTTTTTACTGTCTCCATAGTTTTGCTTTCTCCAGAGTGTCATGTGAAATCATACAGTATGTGGCCTTTTCAGATTGGCTTCTTTCGTTTAGCAACATTCAGTTGTTTCCTCCATCCATGTCTTTTCGTGGCTCTACAGTTCATTTCTTTTTATCGCTGAGTAATATTCCATTGAATGGTTGTACCACATTTTTTAAGAGACACTCATCTATTCACCAATTGAGGGACATTTTGGTTGCTTCCAAGTTTTCATTATTTATTTATTTATTTTAGAGACAAGGCCTCGCTGTGTTGTCCAGGCTGGAGTGCAGTGGCTATTCACAGGTGCGATCATAGGGTCCTGCAGCCTCAAACTCCTGGCCTCAAGTGTCCCTCTCTTCTAGCCTCTGGAGTAGCTGGGACTACAGGCGTGTGCTACCAAGTGCCCAGCTTGCTTCCAAGCTTTGACAATTATGAATAAAGCTGCTATAGCTGCCATAAATGTTCGCATGTGGGTTTTTGTGTGGACATAAATTTTCAACTCATTCAGGTAAATACCAAAACAATTGCTGGATGGTAAGAATATATTTATCTCTGTAAGAAACTGCCAAACTGTCTTCCAAAGTAGCTGTATCATTTTGCATTCCCATCAGTAATGAGTTGGAATTCCTATTGTTCCACATCCTTGCTGGAATTTGGTGTCGTCAGTGTTTTGGATTTTAGCCATTCTAATAGATGTGTAGTGGTATCTCCCTGTTTTAATTTGGAATTCGCTAATAATGTGATGTTGAGCATCTTTTCGTATGATTATTTACCATCTGTGTATCTTCTTTTGGTGAGGTGTCTGTTCAGATCTTTGGCCCATTTTGAGATTAGTATTTTTTAATTGTTGAGTTTTAAGAGTATATTTTGGAAACAAGTTCTTTATTACATGTGTTTTTGCAAATATTTTTTCTCAGTCTGTGGCCTGTCTTTTCACTTTTAACAGTGTCTTTCACAGAGTAGAAATTTTATTTTAATGAAGTCTAACTTATCAATTTTTCTTTCATAGATTATATCACTGATATTAAATCTAAAAAGTCATCACTAAACCCAAGGTGATCTAAATTTTTCTCCTATGTTATCTTCTAATAGTTTTATAGTTTTGTGTTTTACACTTAGGTCTATGATCCATTTTGAGTTGGTTTTTGTAAAGGTGTAAGATCTGTATCTAGATTCATTTTTCTGCATGTGGATGTCCAGTTGTTCCTGTTCTATTTGTTGAAAAGACTTTCCTTTCTCCATTGCGTCTTCATCCCTTTGCTAAAGACCTGTTGATATTATTTGTGTGGGTCTATTTCTGGGCTTTCTATTCTATTGCATTGATCTATGTGTCCATTATTCAGTCAATATGACTTTGTCCAAATTATTGGAGCTTTATAGTATGTCTTGAAGTTGGGTAGTATGAGTTCTCTGACTTTGTTCTTCTCTTTCAAAATTGTGTTGGCTATACTGGGTTTTTTGCCTTTCCATATAAACTTTAAAATCAGATTGCTAATAGCCACAAAATAACTTGTTGGGATTTTGATTCAGATTGTATTGACTCTATAGTTCAAGTTGGAAAGAATGGACATTTTTAACACTACTGAGTCTTTCTATCCATGAACAGGAAATAGCTCTCCATTTATTTGGATCTTTGATTTCTTTCATCAGAGTTTTGTAGTTTTCTTTATAGATAGCTTGTACAGATTTTGTAAGATTTATAACTAAATATTCCCTTTTTGGGTGCTAATGAAAATGATTTTTAAAAAAATTTCAAATTCTAATTGTTCATTTCTGGCACATAGGGAAACAATTGGTTTTTGTTTATTAACCTTGTATCCTGTAAACGTACTGTAATTACTTATCAGCTCCAATTTTTGTTGATTATTTGGGATTTTCTACAAAGATGATCATATCATTTGTGAAGTTTTATTTCTTCCTTCCCAATCTGTACACCATTTTCCCCCTTTTATCTTTTTAGTACTAAATGTAAATCTGAACCCTTTCTTACTGCATTAGCTACAACTTGCAGTGCGATGTTGAACAGAAGGGTTAAAAGGGCATCCTTGCCTTGTTTCTGATCTTAGAGGGAAAGCATCTAGTTTCTTAATATTAAATATGATGTTAGCTGTAGTTTTTTGTAGATTTATCAAGTTGAGGAGGTTCCCCTCTATTTCTCTTAATAGTTTGTGGAGAGTTTGTATCATGAACCAGTGTTGGATTTAGTTAACTGTTTTTTCTGCATCATTGATATAATCATGTATTTTTTCTTCTTTATCCTGTTAATGTGATAGAGTCCATTAACTGGTTTTTGAATGTTGAACTAGTTTTGCACACTGAAATAAATCCCATTTGGTCATGATGTATAATTATTTTTATAATCATTGGATTCTATTTGCTAATATTTTGTTGAGGATTTCTGTATCAATATCCATGAGAGATAGTCATCTGTAGTTTTTCCTTTCTTATAATGTCATTGCTGGTTTTGGCACTGGGGTAATGCCAGCCTCACAGAATTAGGAAGCATTTCCTCTGCTTCTATTTTCTGGAATATACTGTAGAGAATTGGTATAATTTCTTCATAAAATGTTTGGTAGAATTTACCAGCGAACCCATCTAGGTTTGGTGCTTTCTGTTTTAGAAGGTTATTGACTCATTAAAATATATTATATATTCAAATTATCTATTTCTCCCTTAGTTTTGGTAGATTGTGTCTTTCAAGGAATTGGTCCATTTCATCTAGGTTATCAAACTTGTGGGGATACAGTCCACAATATTCCTTTACTATCCTATATTGTCCATGGGATCAGTAGTGATATCCCATATTTCATTTCATTTCTTTTTTTTTTTTGAGACAAGAGTCTCACTCTGTTGCCCGGGCTAGAGTGCCGTGGCATCAGTCTAGCTCGCAGCAACCTCAAACTCCTGGGCTCAAGCGATCCTCCTGCCTCAGCCTCCCAAGTAGCTGGGACTACAGGCATGCGCCACCAGGCCCGGCTAATTTTTTCTGTATATTTTTAGTTGGCCTATTCATTTCTTTCTATTTTTAGTAGAGACAGGGTCTCGCTTTTGCTTAGGCTGGTTTCAAACTCCTGACCTTGAGCAATCTTCCCGCCTTGGCCTCTCAGAGTGCTAGGATTACAGGCGTGAGCCACTGCGCCCGGCCCCATATTTCATTTCTGATAGTAGTAATTTGTGTCTTTTTTATTCATTAGCCTGGCTATAAGTTTATCAGTTTTATTGATCTTTTCAAAGAACCAGCTTTTGGTTTTGTTGATTTTCTCTACTGATTTCCCAATTTCAATTTATTTCTGCTTTAATTTTTATTATTTCTCTCCTGCTGTTTACTTTGAATTTAATTGCTCTTTTTCTAGTTTCCTAAGTGAAAGCTTAGATTTTAGCCAATTAATTTCTTTCTATTTTTAGTAGAGATGGGGTCTCACTCTTGCTCAGGCTGGTCTCAAACTCCTGAGCTCAAATGATTCGCCCACCTCGGCCTCCCAGACTGCTAGGACTACAGGCGTGAGCCACCGCGCCCGGCCTAGATCTTCTAATATGTGCATTCAATGATATCAATTTCCCCCTTAGCACTGCCTTTGCTGCATCCCACCAATTTTGGTAAGTTACTTAATTTCTCAAGACTTCTTTTTTGAAAGTATGTTGCTTCATCTCCAAGTATTTTGGAATCTTCCAGCCATTTTTCTGTTATTGATTTCTAGTTTAATTCAATCGTGGTATGAGAACATACTTTGCATGATTTCTCTTCTTTTAAATTTGGTAAGGTTTGTGTTTTGTAACCCAGAATGTTTTTATCTTGGTGAATGTTTCATGTAAGCTGGAGAAAAATGTGTATTCTGCTGCTGTTGGAAGAAGTATTTTTATAAATGTCAATTAGATCCAGTTGGTTGATGGCACTGTGCAGTTCAACTATGTCCTTACTGATTTTCTGCCTGCTGGATCTGTCAATTACTGATATGGGGTGTTAAAGTCAGCAATATAATAGTCTATTTGTCTCTTTCTCCTTGCAGTCTATCAGTTTTTGCCTCATGTACCTGAAGTGTTGCTGTAGGTGCCCGCATAATAGAGACTTTTTTTTTCTTTTCATAATATTTTTGTATCTTCTTGGAGAATTGACCCCTTCATCATTATGTAATATCCTTCTTTATCCCTGATGATTTTCCTTCCTCTGAATTTGGCTTTGTCTGAAATTAATATTGCTACTGCGGCTTTTTCTTTTTTCGTTTTTACGAGACAAGATCTCATCCTGTTGCCCAGGCTAGAGTGCAGTGATGATCATAGCTCACAGCAACCTCAAACTCCAGGGCTCCAGTGATTCTCTTGCCTTAGTTTCCCTAGCAGCTAAGGACTACAGGTACGCACCACCATGACCAGCTAATTAAAAACAAAACAAAACTTTTTTTTTTGGTAGAGACGGGGGTCTCGCCGTGTTGCCCAGGCTGGTCTCAAATTCCTGGCCTCAAGTGACCTTCCTGCCTTGGCCTCTTAAGGTATTGCGATTACAAATGTGAGCCACGATATCCAGCTGCCTTCTTTTTTTGAGAGATGAGGGGGGTCTCAATACACTGCCCAGGTTGGACTTGATCCAACCAAGGCTAAGAGAGCCTTCTGCCTCAGCCTCCTAGCTGGGACTGCTGGTGTGCAATCCACCGTGCCCAGATAGTAGCTTTTTGATTATTGTTACCATGGTACATCTGTCTCTAGCCCTTTACTTTTAGCCTGTCTCTATTTAAAGTGGTTTCTTGTAGACCATGTATAGTTGGGTTTCGCTTTTTTAAATCCATTAAGTCTAATTATTTAGACGATTGACATTTAAAGTGATTACTGAGATACTTTAATTATCTGCCACATTGATTTTTTATTTGTGCCCTTGGTCTTGCATTTTTTTTGTGGGGGGAGGGCAGTTAAGTATGGGGATAAGGGCATTGTGGATTTTGAGCATCCAAAAAGGTAGCCTTTGTATTTCTTTGGCTGTTTCCTATTTTGGAGAAATTCTACTATGTACATTAATGCACTATTTTGCACTGCAGAAATGAAAATTAACTCACTTGTATGACTTCAAACCGCTTCCTAATAAGTGTATGACAAATGATGAAATTTTACAAAGGAGAACCAGAGCAATCTAGAGAAGAACCCTAGCTTTGTCACCAGCGGTGCTATGTTTGTTAATCACCACCTATCTGAGCTTTTGTGTTCCTTTTTTTTGAGGCAGTCTTGCTCTGTCACTCCAGGTAGAGTACAGTGGCATCAGCCTAGCTCACAGCAACCTCAAACTCCTGGGCTCAAGCAATCCTTCTGCCTCAGCCTCTGGAGTAGCTGGGACTACAGGCATGTGTCACCACGCCTGGCTAATTTTTTTTATTTTTAGTAGAGACGGGGTCTCCCTCTTGATCAGGCTGGTTTCAAACTCCTGACCTTGAGCGATCCTCCCGCCTTGGCCTCCCAGAGTGCTAGGATTATATGCGTGAGCCACCGTGCCTGGCCTGCCTTCCTCTTTCAAAATGGGATTATGTAGTAATGTACATAAAAGCACCTACCTCATAGTAGGTGCTGGTAGGCAAATGGATCACACTTTGGCCTTCTTCATTTCTCAATGAAGTGAAGCCTTTTCAGTTTCCTCTAATGGTCTTTCTTCCATCAGACTGTGGGTGGGTAAGAGGGGAAGGGCTGGCATTACCTAACTTTAGCCTCAAATGTACAGCGTGGTCTAGAGTACTCTGTTGCCATCCAGTCACTGACACCTCTTTGGACTAAGCCCTATGACCCCAGTCATACAGGCTAACATGTTATGTTCCATGAGAAGAGGGCCTGCTTTCTCCATACTCTATTGCCACTGCCAAGAACAGTACTTGGCCTACAGAAGGCACTCCAAATGTTAACCTAATGTTGCTGGGGGTGGGTGGACATTGTGCTATACTCTCTTCATCTGCAGTTGGGCCTAACAACACTGATTCTAGGGTGTCGTTATGAGAAAATGAAGAAAAATGTATGCGTAAGTACCTGATGTTCTCTCAGGTGCACATCTGGAACTCAACAGATGATTGTTTCCATCTTGTTGATTTCTTCATCCTCTTCATTCACCATCTAATGTAAGATTTAAAAATTGCTGGGAAAAACACAACTGGGGATCCTTTCTTTGTACACATGGAATCACCATACCATTATACTGAGGGATCATTGTGCTAAACTCACTTGGTTAGCATCAATGTGCCTTAAAACATTTAAGCAAGAACTTCCCAATGCTCATGTTAAATGACAAAGCTTATTAAATTACACAAATATAACTTTGAGGAGGATTGCTTGAGCCCAGAGTTTGAGGTTACAGTGAGCTATGATTGTACTCCAGCCTGTATGACAGAGCAAGACCCTCTCTTCTAAGGAAAAAAAAAAAAGAATAGAAACAAAAGCTTGGAATAGAATTTGGAAAAATAAGTTATATTAGAGTATAATTAAGGTGAATTTTCTAAAGTTGGGTTTGAAAAATATTAAGCTTGTGAAAGAAATGTTCCCGTCCTTACAGGGATAAAATTAGGGAATCATGAATTCTTCTCATCACTGGAGAGCCACATGAGATCCTCTGAAGTAGAGGGAATTCCTTTGAAAGGGGTGGGGAACCTATAGCCTCAGGGGCACATGTGGCCTTCTGGATCCTTGAGGCCTTCTGACTGAATCCAAATTCTACAGAACAAATCCTTTTATTAAAATGGGTACAGCAGAGAAAGATGAAGCTTCTCGTGCCTTCCTTGGCGCTTAAAAAAGAATCTTGGAATCAGAAGGCCACGTCTTCCCTACTCCTCAGAGATGCCTCCTCATCTTGGGACCGTCTCTGATAGCTCCTTTCCCAGGCCACCTGCCAAGCCTCGCTGACTTTTCTCTCTTGCTCTCCCCATCACTGCCTTGCTCAGGGCCCTGTATCACCGGATATTGCATACCCTGAATTTCTGGTTTCCCTATACCCAATTCCTCAAGCCACTGTCTGGTCCCGAAACATAACTCTACTCCCTGCACCCTTCCTGTGTAAGTACATTCAGTGTTCCTTAATGTTTACAGGACACACGCCAAATTCCTCCCCCTGGTATTTAAGGCCCTCTATGACCTAAATCTTGCAAAAGTTGTTTTCTCTAATTCCCCCTATCAAAACCCATGTTCCCTAGGCATTACTGCCCTATGCTTTCCCAACTGTAAGGCTTTGTGCACAGGTGTTTCTTTCAATAGGAATGCCTTCCACTCCCACATCTCCAAAGATTCAGCTGAAGTACTGTCTCTGGTCCTAGATAAAGTTCTAATTCTCTTCTCTGAATGCCCACTTTGCCCTCATGGTGTTTATCATTTGCAACCAGATTACCAGCTCCAGGAGGGCAAGAAACACTCTGCTTTTGTATTCCCAGTGCATCTTACAGGGTTTGGTCTGTAGGAGGTGACAGGGCAGTTGTTTTAAATAGGCAACAACCTGAGAAGTGGTTCTCTCTCCCTAGCTTTCTGCAGCATGTAATGAAGGCCCTCCAGCTTCTTCCCTACTGTGATGCCTCTCAACAGTTTTTGACTAGTTTAGATCTTAAGGTAATGAGATGATGATACTGTAGATTCATGGCAAGTTCAACAAACAGCGAAGAACAAACTGTATATTCATGAAGAACTCACACATCTGGTAATGCTCCAAGTTTCCAAACTGATCCATTTCTCATCAGCTTGGCCATAAGCTTCTTAAGAGAGGAAGGATCATAAATAGGAAACGTACTTTCATTCTGCTGGGGGAGAAAAATCCTTCAGGAAAGTGTTGGCTCCCTACCATGGGTGATCCCGAGGAACAAAACAGCCATTACACATGCTACAAAGAGATATCAAGATATATCAGGAAATGCAACTTTGATTCAAACACCATGAAATTTTGTCAAGCAAAAATAGTCTTTATTCAAATTTAATGGAAACAGGGGTCACTATACTTTGCAAGACGGGGAAAAATAAAATTAAAAAAAATTCTTTTATTTTCTTTTTTAATATAAAACAATATAATCACAATACCAGAATATGGAACTCTACAGTTTATTTCCTATGGGTTACTGCAGGTATCAATTTTCCTCGACTGTGCTATTCACAACTTTGTTAAGTCCAAAAATATGAAACCAAAATGGTAGGAAACTTAAGACTTAGCACTTTCACTAAATGGCATACATCAAAGGGCATCAATTCAAGAGCAAAAATGGTTGAACTCACCATACCTACCTATGTCATCATTCCAGCCTTGGCGCCGTCCAGGTACTGAGCTCCCTGTAGGAAAGGCCAGGCCTGAAAGCCAAGGCGTTTTGGATATTCTACTGTGGGCCATGAGTAAAGGGGGGTTTTCAAAGAGAAAATTTTTTTCAGTCGAGCAGGAAGGCCTGGTGCCAGGAGGCTTTACTGAGAGGAAGCACTTAGATTTAACAATTATAGACACACCATTAGGGGAGTTAAAAATGTACAGCAGTGACATGTTCTACTTCAATCACTTGTGCTACGGCTACCAAACATGTACAAAAAAGACTTCTTGGGTAGTTCCAGCTGTGGTTGTAGCCAGTTAGGACCTTGAGTGGGACCTAGATCTAGACCGAGAGGGCGATCTGGAAGCAGACCTGGATCGAGACTTGGACCGAGATCGGGTTTTTGAAGCCGACTTTGATCTGGAGCGTGATTCTGACGGAAGGTTTGGTTTCGATTTGGAATTTGATCTTGACCTAGACCGGGTCTCCTGATTGGTGCCAGCATCCTCACTCTCCCCTCGGCCTTCCCTCTGGCCAGACTCAGACTTGGCGTGTTCCCGCTCCTTTGACACTGAGCGGGACGGCGATCGGGACTGGGAGCGGTCAGTGTCTTCCTTCTTCTTCTTCTTGCTGCTGCTTGCCTTGCTGTCTCGCTTGCTGCCTCGCTTTCTGCTCCTCTCGCTCTTGCTGCGGCTGCGACTGCGGCTGCGGCTCTCCTCCCTGCTTCTCTTCCTGCCCTTGCTCTTGTCCTTGTCCTTGCTCTTGCTGCGGCTGCGGCTCCTGCTGCCCCCTCTGCTGCGGCTGTGGCTGCGACTCTTGAGGAGGCCCTTCTCCTGGCTCCTGCCCTTCTCCTGGCTCCGGCTCCTGCTCACGCTCCCTCGCTTCTCCTCCTCTGCTCTCCTTTCCTGACTCCTGCTCCGACTCTTGCTTTTACTTTTGTGCCTACTGGGACTCCGGCTCTTGGACTTCCCGGTGCTGTCATTGTTCTGGATCTTCTCTTCAGCTTGGTCTTTGCTCTTGCTGCGGCTCTTGCCTGCGCTGCGGCTGCGACTGCGACTCTTGTTGTCCTTGCTGGGGCTCCTGCTTTTCTCCTTCTTGCTCCGACTCCGGCTCTGGCTGCGGCTGCGGCTCTTGCTCCGGGAGTGGGAGCCCGACCTGAGGAGACACGGGATGTTGTCTGACTCTTATGCAACTTAATGCTAATTGGGAAATGGAAAGACCAAAGAGGGTGTGTGTGGAGCACTGCCCCCCAACATAATGCATGGCCGGCACTGGCTGAGAATTGCTTTCTGACCCCCCCACAATTCCAATCTGGAGCTGGAAAAGCTGGGGTGAGGGAGACTGGTCACATGATTAAAATCAAAGTGAGACAGGGCAAAGGTTCTCCCTGCTGACCTCCTCCACTTATACCAAGGGAGACATACCTGGACCGGGATCTACTCTTAGAATGACTGCTTTTGCTGCTGCCACTTCGGCTTCTGCTCTTACGGGAATGTCTGCTTCGAGAGCGAGACCTAGGGGGAGAAAATATTTTTTTAATGCTTGCTGACAAAGGGCTAGCTGATTAGAGTCAACCAAGATGTTCTTTCAATCAAAAATATGTATAGTATTTGTACTGGCTGTGTCCAGGCACAAACTCTCTCCTGTGTTCTAGCCTACAGATGCAGTTACCTGCAAACATTCTACCTGGATAGCTGCTTGAATCTCTCACCACCTCCAATCCTGGACCCCTAACTTCCCCCCCTGCAATCTGCTCCTTTGCTGGATTCCTTATTTCCACCGATGCCACATACTAGAAACTGCAGACATCCTTGACTCCTCTCTCCTTCCCTCCTCCCTTCATATACTGATGATCCTGCCTTCTAATCTCCCCTGGTCTATCCACCTCGGCAGCTGTCTGGTTTCTCAGTGAGTCTTTCTGCATATACTTTTGCACTTTACATTTATGCACCTCACTGCAACTAGAGAGCTGTTTTAGAAAGACAGACACTCCAAGCTTTAAAAAAATCTTTAATAAGCCCAGACTGTAGACACTTACTTTCTACCAAAAGCAACAAGGGCTCCTTGGGGAAATCACTGATTTCAGGGTAGGGCAGGAAGTGCATAAGATGGACCTAGGACATCTCATCATGACAGAAGGAGGGAAACTTTCAAAGCCTCCTGGGTACCACCACCTATAAAAGACTCTTGCTAAAACTGTTTAAGCTGCATCTTAATCACACCTCTCCAGACCTAACTTCTAGTTTACAGGAAGTTCAGTGGACAAAGGACAAGTTCAATAATATCAAGAAACAGATAAAAATAGAATATGGGACAGCCTTAAAAAAGCTAAGAAAAATAAATGTCATGGGAGAAATAAGAGGGAGGGGACTGCTGAAGACTAAAGAGACCCAAAAACCCCTTATAATACACGACTGGATTAGATCCTGGTCAGGGAAAAGCAGCTATAAAGACATTGATGGAGCAACTGGGGAAATTTGAATATGGCTTGGACATTAGGTGATTTGATGGAATTACTATAAATGTTCTTAGGTGAGAAAATAGAACTGTGGTTATTGTCATTCTTGGAGACAAATGCTGAAGTTATTTAGGGGGAAACTGTCATAATTTTGGCAGCTTACTTTCAAATGCTACAGCAAAATAAATGTATAGTGTGTCTGTCTAAAAATATATACATGCATATAAATGGCAGGGAGAGAGGGAGGGGGAGAGGAAGGAGAGAGAGAAGAAGGCAAAATGCTAACTGTTAAAGCCAAAAAGAGGGTACATGGGTGTTCATGAATGGTTCTTTCAACTTTTATGTTTGAAAATGATAAAAGATAAGGGAAAACAGTAAAGCGTATTCACATAAAAATCAAACAAAAACAAAGACACTGAAGACTGAAGACACAGGAGCCAACCTGAAGGTCTCCTAATGACCAAAGATAGAACAGTCTAAGAATAAAATTATGATGTTAACAGATGACACATCAAATATACAAAGACCCAAGAATTCATCCAAAATAACACTAAACAAAACCACTTTTATCACCATCTTTAGAGGCTGCTAGGGCATATTTCATGTCCTAAAAGTTAGTAAAGTGAAGATGGCTCAGGCTGAGAACTCCTGAACACACTAAGCCATGTCACCATCACTCAAAGCGGGACATTCAGACATCACACCAGTGGAGCAACAGGAAGCACAAAGCATCACTAATGAAGTTGTCCTGCCAAAACCTTGCCCTTTCCCTAATGCCTCAAGATCTAAGTATGAGTTTATAGGAAACAGGATAAAGGTATATGTTAAACACTACAAGGATACAATCAGCAAAATCTAAACTATGGGAAAATCTTCATAAGAGATGACACTGTTTACTCAACAATTAAATGCATGGAAAATAAAAAAGGGTAAAGGGGGATGTGGCAGTGATTAAAAGTAGAATTAAGAGACATGTCATCACCCCTCGAGAAATGTTCAGTTGTGAGGCAACCCTCTAGTAGTAAGGTACTGGAAAAGTTATTGGATTTGGTTTTTTTTTTTTTTTT